>VDFB02373365.1:329561555-329929055 GCA_007258455.2 Sequoia sempervirens | reverse complement strand
CAATGCTACACATGAATCATCATTTACGGACGTAACATTTACCAGTGTTCGCCACGTCGTTGAAACAAGCTACATGCAAAATTACTCAATTTATCTATCCATTTTGGATAATTACAAACAAATCCTTCTGTGAGGAAAACATTCAATTTTGCTATTCGTTTTGGATACTTACAAAGTAATCCTTATGTGAGGAAAACATCTCAACATCGTACAACGTTGGTGATCGCCCAGCTTGCCTCAAAATGCTTAACCAGTAACCCATACTATCACAATCATCGTCATAAGCCTGAAACTCGCCATTCCAGAACATGGGATTTGTGTTTACAGACTCCATTTTATTCAACTTATCATTTTCTTCATAGGCAGACATGAAACAATGGTCTTCTGAGCTTTGCCTCCGCAACCTATTTTCTGATAAACAGAGTAAAAACAATAACAAACAATGATCAGAAATGTTACAGGACAAAACAAATCATATTTATTAATCTGATCGATGCCCAATGATTACATGAGAATTGGTTAAATAGATACAATGGACTAATCTAGAACAATCTACATTGACGGTGGAAACTCCTATTCATTCGGCAAGATGAACATGACCAAAACAATGCAAGAGATAGATTTAGCAGATTCTATAAAAAACTACAAAAACTATGGGAGAAATTACAAGTTTCTTTCCAACATTCTTCCTTAATTTCAACTATCAGCCATTTCCAAATTTTATCTTAGATATTCAAAGTTATCCTTTGGTAATGTCTTGGTAAAAATGTTTACCAATTGATCTTCGGATATACAAAATTCAAGACAGATTTCTTCATTGTTGACCAATTCCTTGATGAAGTGGTACCTCATATCAATGTACTTGTTCCTCTTGTGAATGACATGATTCTTGGATACTAAAATGGTTGACTACTTATCACAAAGGATTGGTGTGAGTTCCTCTTGATTATGCAACAGATTTGACAAAACTCGACGCATTCATATTGCTTGACATGATGCAGTAGTTACAGCTACATATTTTTCTTTGTCTAAAAAAAACACTATAGGTTCCTTCTTTGATGCATGAGACAACTCCAGATCCAACATGAAATATATGTTCTGATGTACTTTTCCTATCATTTATGCTACCTGCAAAATCATTGTCAGTATAACCAACCAAATTAAAATTGTTAGTTTTGGAATATAGGGTTCCATGTCTTGTTGTTCCTGCAACATATCTGAGTATTCTCTTCCCAACTTGCCAATGAGAACCCTAAGGTGAATTCATGAACCTTGAAATCAAACTTACACCATACATAATATTTGGCCTTATAGTTGTAAGATACATTAAACTGCCAACAAGTCTTTTAAACTTGGTTGGATCAACATTTGACCCCTTATCCCTTTTGCTTAATTTTGTTCTTGTGATAATCAGAGTTGATGGAGGATTGCAATTCAACATTTTAAATCTTCTTAATACATCCTTGACATATTTGGACTAACAAATGAAATTACCTTATTTTTTTGAACAAATTCAATACTTAAAAAGTATCTCATCAAACTCAAATTTATCATTTCAAACTCTTTCATTTTATTTGACTTAAACATCTCTACAAACAAATTTCCACTAAAAATCAAGTCATCAACATACAAACATTCAATCAAAATTTAACCTTGCACATTAGCCTTTATATACAATGTAGATTCGTGTTGCTACTTCTATTGAATCCATTACATATCAAATATGAATCAATTCTATTATACCAAGCCCTAGGTGCTTATTTCAATCCATAAATTTCCTTTTTCAATTTATATTATTTACTTTCATGACCATGAACTCCTTAACTAGGTCGTTGTTGAGCATAAACTTCTTCATTAAGAAATCCATTTAAGAAAGTTGATTTCATATCCATTTGAAAAATATTCAAATTATTATGTGAAACTATTGCTAAAACAATTCTAATTGTATCTAATCTTGCAATAGAAGAAAAAGTTTCATTATAATCAATCCCATACTGTTATGAAAATCCTTTTGCAACTAATCTTGTTTTATGTTTTACAATTTGACCTTCAACAAATTAAGTTTTATAAACCCATTTAACTCATATGCAATCTTTACCTTTGGGTAAATCTACTAACTCCCATGCTTTTTTTCTCTTTTAATAGAGTTCATTTCTTCACCCATTGCCTTAATCCAATTATCATATTTTATTGCTTCTTCAAAATATACAGGGTTATAAATAAATAAAGCAAAATTTGAATCTACATTGTCTTCTCCTTGATCATTAATTTCTTTTAAGTTTTTTATTTTCTTACCTTTATACCTTTGTCTTAATGAAGCAAGTTTTGGATCTGATTCAACACTTAAATTTTAATTAGAAGTAGAATGAACTTTTTACTGGAAAAATTTCTCTAATTCTACTTCCACTGTGAAAGTTATAGAGCTTCTTTCTCCTTGATCTGGACTCATGTGTCCACTTCTTCCTCTTCCAAATGATATCCATGTCCTAAAAGCACTCTTCAAAGAAAAATTGTTGTGTCGATTCATCATGGTTTCATGGGAAAGCAGGGATCCCATCAATTCATCTATTAACAATTGAGATAAGTCTTTTGATTCTTCAATTGCAACTACTATTGCATCAAATTTATTAGGAAGACTTTTAAAAACCTTATATATCACCTTTTTATCAAATATATTCTCTCCATGTGTCTTCATTTGATTTACAATATCTACTACATTATTGAAGAATTGGTCTATAGATTTTGATGAATGCATTTGAAGATTTTCAAACTTCCTTCTTAATGTCTATAATTTTTCATCTTTTACTTTAGTTGTCCCTTGGTATGCATTTCTAAGATTTTCCAAACTTTTTTAGAACTAGTTGCTACAACAATCCTAGGAAACATAGAATCATCCATTGCTTGTTGAATAAAAAATAAAGCTTTAAATTTTTTTCTTTTTCTTTTCCTTAAGTTCATCTTTTTGTGTTTGTGTTAAAGTAGACAAATCTTAAAGGTTCTACAAACCCATTTTGAACTAACTCCCATAAATCTTGAGAACAAAACAATGTCCTCATTTTTATTGCCCATGTATCATAGCTTTTACCTATAAATAACAGAATCTAAGGCTGAGTTAAACTACTACTAGATGAAATGATGTTATATCTCCTTCCTTTATTTAACCAAACTATACCTTACTTTTCATAGATTTTCACTTACCTTCTTTTCAATAAAAATAATCGTTAAATTTATTCAATCCCAAAAACATTAATTTAGTTTCCAAAAAAAGCTTTACAACTACTTTTAATTATTTTTTATATCAAAATTTCAACCACAATGAGTGATCCATAAAGGGGTTTTAAGAAATACAAAAAGATACATAAATGGATTGAATACTTAGCAACATCAACACATTCAGTAACTTCAGCAATGATCCCAAACTTGCCCTCTCTATTAGAAGCTTTCAACCTTCTTAAATCTTCTATCCCTGATCATCCAGCTTTGATACCATTTGTTGGAACATGTTTTGTTGTTGCGTCAAAAGATAGACCTATTAATGCCTGATACAAATGCCAAAGATAAACATATCCACGAGAGATGGTTAGTCCATGTCCCAAATCCAAAGGAAGACATGATGTTTAGTCCAGCAATCCCCCCCTCAACATCACCCGAGGGGATTTAAACCCACGACCAAACTCTGATACCATTTTGATAAACAAAACAAAACAATAACAAACAATGACTAGAAATACTACAGCACAAAACAAATCATATTTATTAATTTGGTTGATTCCCAATTATTACATCTCATTTGTTTAAATAGATACAATGGAATAATCTAGAACAATCTACATTGATGGTGGAAACTCTTATTCATTCGGCAAGATAAACATGACCAACACGATGCAAAAGATAGATTTAGCAGATTCTATAAGAAACTATAAAAACTATAGGAGAAATTAGAAATTTATTTCCAATATTTTCTTTTCTCCAAAACTATGGTTTCCCATGATAAATGTCTTGTCCAATAGTAATTCCTAGCACTTAGTATGGTCTTCCTTAGTGAAAGGTGGAATTTTTTTTGGTTCTATGCTTAGGAGATACAATAACAAAACTCAAACACTCTCATTCAAGGATAACCCTAGAGATCTCAATCCTAGATATGCAAAGGAGAAAGAGATCTTGCAATAGGGTTGTTCTAGGGGCTGATTGTAAACTAATGAGGGGATCACCACCAAGTTAGGACTTGGAAAGAAAAATTCAATGAAAATCAAAATGCTTAAACCTAGTATGATGCAATCTTTCACTAAATGACCTAGAAAAGTATGTAAAATAGAATAGAAAGCTGCAAGATGAAATGTGTGCACCTAGAAACCTGAAGGAGATTGAATGAAGCTTTGAAATGCTAGAAACATTGATTTTAATGTTGACTGGGACTCATATGCCACACTGGGCGATTTAGTCCAAGATCTAGGTTTCTATGCAAAAATAGGAATCTAGCAAATGGGTATCTGAAACTACAAAAACCTAGAAAATTGCCAATACTGGGACTCATACGCTAGAACTGGAGTATTAGTCCAGTTAGGGTTTTCTAAAGCTTCAAAGCCTGAATCTAGTCTTCAATGTCTACTTTGTACTTCCCAATTGATTTTCAGATCCAAAACCTTGATTTACAACCTGTAGAAGTCTTCCAATGATCTTCAATGCAAGGTGACAACTTTGACAACTTTGAACACTTTGACAACTTTCTCCAAAATTTCTCTTCAATGTATCTTCAATCTAGACCTTCCAATCGCACACTAAAGAGGGGGGGAAATGTTGTTTTGTTAGTGGAAAGGGGTTTTCCTTGGTCAAACCCTATTTTGGTAATCAAACCTTGAAATGAAATGAAATCAGAATGGAGAATGATGAATGAAAAAAATATTATGTTGCAACTCACCAAACCCTAGCAATGGAGTGTTGCAAACATGTATGAGATGGCTCCAATTGATGTAGATCTTGACTCTTACTTGAATGTGATAGATCTTGAATTGAATGCTAGCTTGAATAATAAAACCCTACACAACAATTGTTAGCTCAAAAACAAACATGATGCATGAAGACTTTGACATGATGCTTTATGCTTGAATAATGCTCTAAAACACTTGATAATCTACCCTTGAATGCTCTTGAATGCTCTTGTAAACACTTGAATTCTCTTGTGAACTCTAATTTTCTATTATGAATTCTCTCACAAAAGTCTTGGGTCAAAATGAGTGAAAGAACCTTGTATTTATACTTAATTATTCCAAATTTCTCAAAATTACAACACTACAAGCTGACATCAGATCTAGGAGGATAAAATCCTATCAAGAATTTGAATTAATTTTAATTTTGAGCCACATGGAACTCATACGCCCAAGGTGGCATATGAGTCCCATATGGGACCAATTTCAAAAATGTTTAGAAAGGTGTAAAATCAAGATCGGGACCCAAAATCATAGGTGAGACTCGTATGCCCAAGGTGGTGTATGAGTCCCAGATCACTTAATCTAGGCCACACAACCTAAAAACAACTGAATTATGATTGGATGTTGACTTATGTTAGGATCATCCTCAAAAAGATGCATAAATTAAGGCTTGTGGATGCAAAATAAAGCCAATTAAAACATAAAGAAGCTCAATTATTTATGAAAACCTTAAAAAAGTGTGAATGTGTGTTACAAATTTTTACAACACTCTAAATATTAAGTTTATTTAATTCACAAGGGCCCAGGACCTAATGTGAGTGTGTTAAACAAATTACAACACTAATTCAAGCCATCATTAAGCCCAAATTTATAAGGAGGGCCCAAACAAGTGTGAAAATATCACCGACAACATTTTTCGACACTACAATTAGTTGTTGGGTATTATTCATACTCAAGTTTCACATCAAAAATAATCTTGACAATTGAATTGAATACAATCCAATGTTGAGCCTAAATTAATAGTCTATGAAAATATTTCACTTGATAGATTGTATGAATAGGACGAGTTGGTGGTGGGAGAATCAATTGAAACTTTTGGATGAGTTAGAGTTGAATTGTGTACAAGCATATCCTTCTTCATCGATGGACTTTCCTCACTTGCAGAAGTCACCTAATCAGTTCCTATTCAGAGAAGACGCTTCATCAAGTGGGTATTCCACATGTTTATCTCATTATCAGTTCTTCCAGGTAGGCATGAGGAAATCACCAACCACCTAAATCATAACATCAGTCAGGGATATAGCGAAACAAACATATCCATTAAAAAGGGCTATAAAAAATGAACAAACTTGTTGCCTAGAATTTTGTGAAGCTTAATAATAGCCTCCTCTTCTTTGTAACTAAAATTATCGCATTTAATGCATAGTCTGAGATAATTAATGCACCTTAGATGACATATTTTTTTGCATCTCAGAAGTCATGTTATCGAGAAAAAGAAATGATCAGTATCAGCAAGAGAATAGGAAAAAAACCAGTGAAATAATTAAAATCACGAAGTCTACATAGCCACAGTCTATAATAATAACTCACCGTGGATTTTTCAATATTATGATTCAAATTCATATTCAATATTAGTATTTTCTCTATTCAAGATACTAAAGTTAAATATAATATGAAAGTCCCTAAACATTTTATTGGCTTAATTCTACTTAGTTGTTTCTCATTGACATAACCAAAACTATGTAGTTGAATCTCAATAAAATATCAAATAATTTGATGTGTTATGAAAACACCACCTAAATGTTTGTCTCAACTAGTCATTACATACAAACTTATAAACCGAAAAATAAAGTTTTCATACATAATGCTTGTATGAAAGAACACAAGTTCACAACCCCTAGACAAGTTCAAGCATACATTACAATTTATCATTTCCATCAAGTCTCAAGCATTCATTATCATTATACTACATAATTGTCAAGTACTTGCACATTAAGTGATTTTGGTGTGTATTGCAAATTATTACAACAGTATTAAATCAATATAACAAGGTTTGGTTACAATTAAGGAAGTCTCAAAGATTTACTATTTACATAGCAAGTTCCAATGCTACCAACCAACACCAGCAAGTTTTATATTTGTACGTATAGACACACACAAATGACTTCCACAAGTATTGAAACCCTAATTTATCATAAGTATAAGATGCACATCAAGAAATTAATGTGACTTCATGCAAATTTTAAGAATAGTCTAGTTTAGATTTCATCATTCTACTTCTAACACATCCAATTTAAATAATATTGAATTATAATTAAAAATTTATGATCAAAACAATATGTATCTAAATTTGTTAAGAGTTGGGACTACCTTTATAACCTTGTCTCAAATCTCCATACAATTTCAAATTTTATAGGGTGATCCCACAATATTGGTTTACAATTTTTGGCCAAACTGGACACTAAAATATTTTTTTCTAACTAAATCTTCACTTTCAGGAACCTATAGTGGCTAAACCATGAGGAATTTGAAGATGATGCAAACTAGAGTTTCGTAACATTTTATCTGTAGATTCTAAATATATTTTTTTCAATTTTTTTGGAATCAGATTGCACTTCTTTTTCCATCTCCTTTGAAATCTAGTTTTTTTCATAAAGCAACATTTTTAAGGAGTGACGCTCACCGTATAACACAACTTTTTTTCCATGAAGGATAAAATTCTAATTCTTTTGAATTTAGATTTGCAACTCTAATATCTAGTACTTCCACTTAGTTAGATAGTGTTTTATTAAATATTTTTTCCTTAATCAAGTTTCAAAGTCAAACCAATTACAATTTAGACTTAGGCAGACCGTATAATTTATAACATTTTTTGTATGTATTGAAATTCAAATTATTTTTTTGTTGGATCAAAGACTTCAATATCTAGTGCGCTCATATTTTTCAAAAGAAAAAATTGATAATCTACTATTTCTCCACATGTGTGGAACAGAGAGCTTGATTTTCAGTGAAAATCCTATGTTTAATAAAACTAAAAAAACAAATACATAATAAAACTAAAACATATTAAAATTATAGTCGTTGGATAGCTCGTTCTGAGGACTCGCTGATTCCAATTGGGTTTTTGAAGTCTCCTCCATTTTCATCCTCAACCCGAGCTTTGAAGGGAAAAAATTCTGAATTTTTTTGGTCCCAAAGAGCAGAAAGGTGGGAAAAGGGGGGTTCGCTCAAACCAGGGGGGGTTCAAGCGAACCCCCTTTCAAAAGGGGGTTTTCATTGTGTTTTTTGGCAGGATGGTGGGAACTTGCATTGAATGGGTTCACTCGAACCCAAGTTCTAGCGAACCCTCTTTTGGTTCGTTCGAACCTATTAGTTCGCTCGATTCCCCAAAACAAAAAAATTTAGCATGGGGTCATTTTTTCAACTTTTCTTTCCTCACTCCAATTGTGAACCACTTTTGTGGGTTCACCCTATAGAATGTATTTTGCACAACCTTTCATCCCAAACCCAATCTCATATTTTAAGCATCATATCTCTATCATAGTTAAAATCAATCCCCCTCTTTCTAAATACTAAAATACACATCTATTTAAATCATTTCATCTTTATTTTAATTTCAAATTCAACCATAGATTTAAATTGACACATTTATTTAAATTATTTAATTATTGCTTACTTTATCATATATGTTTGTCTCATATTTTGTAGGTATGTCTTATTTCTCTATGCTTGTCAACATCACATTTTTTAACCTAACTTTTTTGTTAGGATGACAAGCTTCCCAAATTATTGAAGTTGCTTCCTCGTTAAGGAGATTAAACAATATATTCCATAATGCTCTAATTTGTTGCAATGCGGTTTAAATTAAACGCCTAAATAGTGCTTTGTCCTTTTCATTCTGTCTTTCTTTCTTTGTTTTCCTTTAAATGTGCCACGAATATTTGACCTTTCACCCTCCTCCAATCATGTCCTATTCTCTTTTCTAAAGAAGCTGGCTCTATGTCACATCCTCACCGCTCCTAACGTATAACATTAATCGCTTTTCACATTGCACTCACTATTTACTGTTCGGCATCATATTCTTTAGTGGCCTGAAATGCTACACATGAATCTTATCATTTACGAATGTAACATTTACAAGTGTTCGCCACGTCGTTGAAACAAGCAACATGCAAAATTGATTTCTTCAATCCATTTTGGATAATAAACAAATCCCTCTGTGAGGAAAACATACCAAATTGATTTCATCAATTTTGCTATCCGTTTTGGATACTTACAAAGTAATCCTTCTGTGAGGAAAATATATCAGGATTGAGAAAGTGGGGCAACATCGTACAACGTTGGTAATGGCCCAGCTTGCCTTAAAATGCTTAACCAGTAACCCATGCTATCACAATCATCATCATAAGCCTGGAACTCCCCATTCCAGAACATGGGATTTGTGTTTGCAGCCTCCACGCTATTCAACATATCATTTTCTGCATAGGCAGACATGAAACAGTGGTCTTCTGAGCTTTGCCTCTGCAACCTATTTTCTTCATCTCCAAAATTCTGGTTTCCCATGATAAATGTCTCATCCAGTAGTAAGTTCTGGTGCTTAGTATGGTCTTCCTTAGTTGTTGGGTATTGTTGATACTCAAGTTCCACATCAAAAGAATCTTTACAATCAAACTGAATACAATCCAATGTTGAGTCTGAATTGATAGTCTCATTATCTGTAGATGAAAAGATTTCACTTGACAGATCGTCTGAATAGGACAAGTTGGTGGTGGGATAATCAACTGAAACTTTTGGCTGAGTTAGAACGGAATCGTGTGCAAGCATATCCTCCTTCATTGATTGACTTGCCTCACTGGACTCGGAATAATCAAGTGAAATCTGACTGTTCCCCACCATAGTTGCTACTGTAGAAGTCACCTGATCGGTTCCGGTTCGGAGAAGACGCTTCTTCAAATGGGTATTCCACATGTTCTTTATCTCATTATCAGTTCTTCCAGGCAGGCGTGAGGCAATCGCCGACCACCTGAAACATAACATCAGTCAGGGATATGGCGAAACAAACATATCCATTAAAAAGGACTATAAAAAATTAACAAACCTGTTGCCCAGAAGTTTGTGAAGCTTAATAATAGCCTCCTCCTCTTCATAACTAAAATTCCCACGTTTAATATCTGGTCTGAGATAATTAATCCACCTTAGACGACAGCTTTTTCCGCATCTCAGAAGTCCTGCTACCAGGCAAAAGCAATGATCAGTATCGGCAAGAGAATAGAAAAAACCCAGTGAAATAATTAAAATCAAGTTAGTTGGTATGAATTTTCTATAGTCTATGAAGATGTATGAAAGTTTTCTTATTAAATTTTGTATGTTTTTCTGTTGATGGTTCAGATTACATTCAGTGATACAATTTTTTCTCTTTCTGATGATGGATGATTGGATGTGGTCTGAAATGTCGACAGAAAAAACACAGTTTAATCCAAAAGCTTGCATACAACTTATTGCAGATTTGTGTATTTGTTTGTGTGACTTTTTTATCATCAATTTTTCAGATCAAATTTCATAATCTATCATTTCTCTCTTATATCACTTCTCATCCCAACAATGAATCCTGAAATTTGAATGCAAACTTTGATGATAACAGATTCACACAAAATCAAACGTTAATGATAATAGATTCGTACAATCAAATCCAGAAATCTGTAATGAATGAAATAATCTCCATAAAGAATATATTTTTACAACCTGCTTGCTTGGGGAGAGCACGCCAGTTCCCATGGCCATTTCTGAGAATAAAATCAGTGAGAATCCGATCCTCTTCAGCTCTCCAAGGACCTTTCTTAACTCCCATTTTATCACAGCAGGGAGCTCGGCCCATTGTTTATCTAAACAAAAAAGCTGAAATTTGAAGACCGATGTACCAAGCACCCAATCCGCCTTTTACACGGAGATGAGGGTGAGCTTGTTGCACCGTCGAATCCCAGTCCTGAATGACGGTTCACCTTGCTTCTCAAGCAAATCTTTGGAGATATAAGTAACGCCCGCCATGCACTCTGCCGCATTTCATCATGTGCAAGAAAAATGAGACACAGAGAGTTCAATAATTGTCCTTTCTAATCCAGTCAAAGCTTTGACGCCGACTCCCATCATAGATTATCTACGCCGCAACTATGGCTTAAATTCTTTCCGGTATACCTATTAAAATCACATCCTCCATCAACTTGCTATTATAAAAGTAGAAACGCATTGAATCTAACGTCCCATCGACTCATACGTACGTCTTTTGACCGTCAAATATTTTGTCTGAATAACGACAGGGTCAAAATAAACATGGTGGAACTTGACTAACGTGCACATGCTCTGTGCCGTTTGACAGCAAGATTGCACTGCACTGCCGTATGCAATCCAAATTCGTCTCCACTCGTGGGATTCTTTATACTCTTAATCAAATTAAAGTAGGCATTACCTCCTCCCAAGGCCTAAATGTGAAGCCTGCCTATCAACCATATTTTTTAGTGACGCTTATCCATTTATATGGGAAGATATTTTATTAGATTTTATGAGTGTTTGTCAAAGACGGTATGTGTGTGATGGGTATATTAATTAATGAAAAACAAGAATTGAATTGTTTTTTATGTTTTTTTTTTTTGGGGCCCTTGTCAATTTTTTTTCAAAATATAAGTAATTAATTTATCAATTATCTTATTATCTAATTATTGACTAATATGAATATATTTTAAATGTATTGAATAATTAAGATGAATTTATTGTGACTAATTAAAAATGATGTAATCTATTTAACTTTTTTAATGATTGCACAGAATAGTTGCATAGTGAAAGTAAGATACACAACTATGTATGGAGTCCTTCCCTTCTTTCATTTACTTGTCCTAAGCACTCATTTGTTGATGTTCAAAAGTGACTGGCAAACACAAGATTTGATTGAGGGGAAAGAGTGCTTGAAACTAGCACGTTGGATTTTCCAATAGCCTTTGCTTGACAATCAATATCCCTCTTTCTTTATTTTGAAGTTTTCAAAAAGTTTAAACTAGACAAGGATATAAGAAGATGTCACATTGACATCCAGTCATTTAACATGCATGGATTAGTGTAGATTTCATAAATAAACTACTTTATTTTAAAAGGTCTTTGAAACCTTTTGAAATCAAACTCTTTTATTGCTAATATGGAACACATTTATAATAAGCAAACGATTTAATGAATATGTCAAAGGTCCTTTATAATGAGGGATAAAATATTATTTTAGACAAAGAGATTTAAAACATAAGTAAAGGCCACTTTTGGAGCAAAGTACTAAATATTTATTTTTCGTTCACTAAAGTTGTACAAAAATATAAATATTGAAGGTGCAATTCCAATCCAAAGATCTAATGATCTTAGAGTGCATTCCATAGACTTTGAAGTGCATATAGACCACCCTAAACAATATAAATTTGACTTACACCTTATAACTCTAGGATATAATCCATTAATTCTATGAAAAATAGAGTTACAATAAATATAGTTGTATGTAATTAATAAAACCTAATTATCACTTTCCCCACCTCAAAATATAATTTCAACAAACAACTCACCATTAGATAACTATTTGTTTGCAAAACATGATTTACAGACTTGGTGATGTTATATTCGTTATCTAATATCATTTTCACTTTTGTGCAAAAATGGCTAGAAATAATTCAAGTCATTTGTGGTTAATAATAGACATTGATTATTAACCTACCTTTCCTATCTTCCATGTTTGAATCTTCCTTGCGCATGGTGCTCGACAGTCATGGGGGTTCCCCAAATCCCCCTCCACTCACCCCATTTGTATTGTTTTTACAAATGAAGAAGGCCTCTATTTTATATGGTATCATGAAATCAAGGGGGGCTCTTTCTACTAACACTTTTATGAATGGTCATGACCTTGTGAACTCTGTTGTTTCGAGTTCCAAGGCCTAGAAAAGTGTTCTTGTTGGGGACACTTGAGGTGACAATGGGTATGAAACTTCTTTATCCGAGTTCTCTGAGTCAGAAAATAAAACGAAAATAAAAATTCATGACTCCATGGTTGAAAGAATCATCTCCTCAATGGAGAACACCCTAGTTTGTAAATTCTTCTCCTTTCACCCTAGTGTTGATATGGTTCAACGCTAAATTGCTACCAAATGGCATCTAAAGGGCAATGTGGAAGTGAGTGTTATGGAGGGGAGTCTATTCCTCTTCAGGTTCATGTCCAAGGATGATATTTTCTTGATTCTTACTATGGCCCTTTGGAAATAACTTATCTTTTCCCATATGGAAGCTAGTGTTTGACCCTATTGCAATTTTTTTCTCCATAACAAAAACAAAATGTCCAAGTTAGTTTTTTCTTGATTCTTTGTGAATATTGATATTTGTAATACTCTTCTAAACTTAATCATTCTAGATTCCAAGTTTAGGAAGTGGTCACAACCAATTTTTTATAAAAATGCTACAATATTTTGTCAAAATTGCTCAAAATTGAGACACTTAATCACTGATTGAAAAGCCCCCTTGAAGTATAACTAAAAACTTAAAAATCCTTTGGTTTCTATTGGGGATTCTTTGGATGGTTATCCTTTGAAAGAGGACATCTTGAATATTCTCAAATCCCCTCTTAAAACCAATAATAATGAAGCAAAAATAAGCATGACTGAGAAAAGACTATCAACTCTTCATCTCTTAAATTAGGAATAAAAGTGTTGTGACAAAAGGAAAACAATCAGATGGAGTGTTATCAAACACCCTAAGGATTGAGGTCCTCCCATCCCCTTTAATGGAAGAGAAAGAAGATGGGGAAATCTCTAGTGAATATCATATTTTTTAGATCTCAATGACGACTTCCCCTCCCTACATTGAATCTTTGAAGAGTACAATAGAAATGAAGATAAAATCACCCAACTCCCTTATCCAATATTTATTGCCACTATCCTCTAGTGAAGATTCAAATTAACCAACTATCAGCCAATGTTCCTTAACCTAGATGGATGGTCAGCCCCAAAAAGAAAAGTAAAAATAAAAAATCAAATGTTGGTATTGAGGCTAAGGTTGACATGCCTTCCCAATGTCAAACAAGACAATGAGAAGTAGCAAAGGAAATTTCCATTGGAAAGAAAGGAACATTGGATATTTCCTCCAAAAATAATTGTAAACGAAGATTATCTCTTGGATCATCAGAGGGCTTAATAGCCTTCAGAATCAATTCTCTCTGAAAAATTACCTTTTGGAGAATAAAATTGATATCCTTTTACTTCAAGAACTTAAAATGAATAAAAATGATTTTTAATTCAATGCAAAGAATTTATGGCCCCAGGCCCTCTCTTGAATTCTTTATATGTGAGGCTACAAGGGCCTCAAGAGGTCTAGATACTATGTGGAATGTGACAAATTTTAATGGTACTTTAATTAATCAATCTAGAAACTGCCTGGGAGTTAATATCTCTTCTACTGGTTTATCTTGGAATGTTATAAATATATATTGCCCCTAACATGTGAATGCTAGAAAAAATCTATAGATTGAGCTCATTGCTTAGCTCCTAGGTAGTAAGGAGGCTTAGTGGATGTTAGCTAAGGACTTCAATTCCCCCCTTTTTCCTTCTGAAAAACTTGGGGTCTTAATTTATTACACTAATAGCATGACAAATTTATCTAACATTTTGAGTTCAACCAGGCTCATGGAAATAGATCTTCAATATCAACTATTCACTTGGACTAATAGGAGAACTGGAGAACACCTCATCTAGGTGAAATTGGACCATTTCTCAATCTCTCCTAATTGGTACTTTATCAGTAATTTGAACCTTTTTTCTTTACATTTAACTATTTCAAACCATAACTCTCTTCTATTGGAATAAGAATATTTTACTCCTACTAGCCCTTTCCCCTTCGGCTATGAGATCATGTGAGCTTCACATCCTAAATTCAAGGATTGTATCCTTAAGTGGTGGAGTGTCTGTATGCAAGGTTTGGCTATGTATAGGGTGAATCAAAAGCTTAAGAATATTAAAAACAAAGTGAAAGGATAGAATAGGTTGGTCTTTGGTGATGTATTAGTTTACAAGAAAATTCTAGCTACAAAACATAAGAATATTCTAGCTACATTTAACTATTTCAAACCATAACTCTCTTCTATTGGAATAAAAATATTGTACTCCTACTAGCCCTTTCCCCTTCGGCTATGAGATCATGTGAGCTTCACATCCTAAATTTAAGGATTGTATCCTTAAGTGGTGGAGTCTCCCTATGCAAGGTTTTGCTATGTATAGGGTGAATCAAAAGCTTAAGAATATTAAAAACAAAGTTAAAGGATAGAATAGGTTGGTCTTTGGTGATGTATTAGTTTACAAGAAAATTCTAGCTGCAAAACATAAGAATATTTAGACAAAAATGGTCAATAGAGATGTTGTTAAGGAAACCTAGTAGGTTGAGAATGCTTTACAACTTCACTAGGCTAATACTTAAAATTGAAAAAAAATGGAAATAAAAATCTAGAATTCAGTGTTTGAAAAAGAGGGATAGGAACTCTATTTTTTCCATTTGTCTTCTTTAATGTATAAGAAGAGGAAATATCTCTAGATTTATTGATGAAAATGGTTTTGAGGATATTTTGATGAACGGGTTGGGAAAATAACTTTTTAGTACTTTCAATATTCTATGATCAAACCAAATACTAACCATTCCATTGTGTTAGAAGATCAGTTGTTAGACAACATCCCTGCAACCCTATCCAAGGAAGAAAATTATCTTCTTTTAAGGCCTATGTCTTTGGAGGAAGTTAGGGCTACTACTTTCTCTATGGGGGCCTTTAAGGCTCTTGGTCCTAATGGGTTCCCCCAACATTTTCCTAAGAATATTGGGGTATTTTGGGGGGCGATATTTTCTTGGTAGCTAAATATTTCTTTAAATATGGGAAACTACTAACTAGCTAAATAATACTTTCATTGTTATTTTCCCTAAAAATCTTGACCCTTCAAATATGGCTAACTTTAGGCATATCAACCTTTGTAATATTGTTTATAATATCTTCTCCAAAGTTTCTGTGAATAGGCTAAAACCTCTTTTGAAGAAAATTTTGATTAGTATTTGTTAAAAATATTTTTTGTCGAGTTGTCAAATCTTGGATGCAGTTGTTTCCACTCATGAAATTATGCATTCTATGGATAGGAGTAACACTTATGGTATGGATTTTGTTGTCACATGAAATTGCACCCTATTGAACACATTTTTCAACATTCCAATCACACAATGGAACCAACCTCAAGGTGTGTAACCTTGCAAAATGAGGTTAGATCTTTGGAGAAGGTTGTCTTCCTCTCAAAAAACTATATGTAACAATACTGGTCCAAGCCAACATTGGATAACTCTACTCTAATCCTAGTCTATCAAGTTGTACAAGGAAAAGGAAGAAGAGGATGTTGAAAGTTGAAAACATGGTGATGCACCAAAGTCTAGATGTTTCTTCATGCATGTGATTGTATGGAGTGTTGGTGTCAACCACCTCCCAGGAGCACCATCTGCAACAAAGAACCTTCACAAATAGAGAGAAGCACACTCTATTTCACCAAAATGAGTGAATAGATTGAGATGATTAAATACATATTGTATAGGCTTTTAAAGCTGTGAAAATATCAAATGGGTGAGAAAACTACCCTATAGGAAAAAACCACCTAGATTTATTTACCTTTTAGATAAAATTAATACACTAACACCCCCCCTTAAGTGCAAACATAGGGAGAAAATGAAGATGTAATATGGGTCTCAGCTACACAACCATGTTAGGAAACCATTTACAATGCAAAAAAGAATCTCTCACAGCTGGAGAAAAGGAGAAAAACCATGTGGGAAAAAATCCCTCTCCAAAAGAGAGAAAAGAAAACAAAAATGATGCATGGATGGAGGACTCAATAACACCCCCCAAGGACTACATACATCATGTATATACAATCAGTGATCCCCCCATAGGAAGGAAAAAATGAGATATTATATCCCCCCAATAATGAAGAAGCTCCTATGTCGATGAAATATGCCTAAAAACAAAAGATGGTCCAATGCCTACAAGCAACTCCTCTCCCCTTGGTAAGAAACAAGTCCACCAGAAGAAGCCACTCCACATGTCCAACTACAAAGAGGAAGTCTCCAAATATAAATCTTTGAATTGTGGGGAGGAGTCTTCACCACATAATCATGATAAGAAACAACCAAGAAATGTGAAAAATCAAGTGAAAGTGAAGGCTCATCAATGTCAGTCTCCAAAGACAATATAGATGTATCAACAACCATGTTGAAACTATCATCAAAGAGGAGAGAAATCCCCTCAAGTATGTCTCCCAAATCTGCAAGATGAGAATCCACAAAAAAATCTAAGATTCCTATCAAATACTCATCCAATAAAACAAGATCTAAAGGATCGAAAACATCTTGTTGTGCTAAAGAACCAACCTCTGAAGAAACATGATATGAATCAACATAGGTTTGAAGAACTCCACATTTCAAATGACCAATCTCTCCTGATGTATTGCTATCAACACTAGCAAGAGGTGTGTGAGGCTCATAATCACCATCATCAAAAAAATGAGAGAAGGCATAGAGACGAGACTCATGATCAACTTTACCAACAGCAATGACTTTTCTAGTACCAACCTCTCTAATGAAAAAAAAATTGTACTAAATTCTACAGTCTTTGATACCTCACCATGAGCAATCTAATAGATGGACAGAAGATTTGTGTGCAAATCAACAATACATAGTACATCTCTAAAACAACCATCACCAATCTCCACATTGCCTACCCTCGTAACATCCAAAAGTTTACTATCTCCCAACAAAATATTGGAAGTATCAGTAGGATAGAGACCCAAAAAAGGATAGAGAGAAAAACCCATGTGGTGAGATGCTCCTAAATCAAAAAACCATCTATCATGACCAAAATGAACTACAAAAGTCACCAATGCATGTACTTTACCCATGTAGTGTTTATCTTCTTTACCACTTTCAAATCCTACATTCCTTGACTGTGTAGGTTTGGATGATGATGCAAATAGAGATGCAGATAGAGATGGAGATGGAGAGGCTGGAGAAGGAGGTTTTATAGATGAGGGAAATGGAATATTATTCTAAAGAAGAAGATGTGAAAGCTCATCAATCTTTTTCGTATAACAATGGTGTTCATCATGCCCTTTCTTCTTGCAATATGCACAACCGAACTTCTTTTTCTTAGGCTTGTCCTCTTTTGAAGAGGTGGAGGACTCATTAGACTTTGTCTTTGGCTTAAAGGTTTCTTCTTCCCTTTTTTCTGAGATCCTTGTGCAACTAATGCATGATTCATAGAGACCCCCCATAACTGGGCAAGTTTGGCTTGCTCTCTCATCAATCGGTCACAAAAAATCTCAAAAGAAGGAATTTGGAATGCATTGCCAAGGCATCCATGGTGGAGTAGAAGGTAGAATTAAACACTACAAATGGGCCTCTCAACTTAGACAAAATAAAAAAAATGGACTCATTATCAGTTTTACTCTTCCCACATCTTGCTAATTGTGACCTCACAGATTTGAACTTCACCAGAAAATCATCAATGGAAGAAAATGCATCAAGGGAAAGAGAATTTAATTCTGCCTCTAGTTACAAGGCACGAAACTCACTGACCTGACCAAACAGGTTATGTAACTTATCCCATGTCTCCTTGGGAGTATCATACTCATCAATATGAAAAAGAAGACTATTAGAGACATTCAATTTTATTAGACCCATAGCTTCGTCACACTTGTTTCTATGGGAAAATATTTCATATTCCCTCGTAAGAGTAGGTTGGTTATCACTCAATGTGGACCACAAACCCTTAGATTGGAGAAAACTACGCATTTTTATCTTCCAGGAATGGTAGTTATGGGGGGTTAACAATTCAACTAACTCAAGAGTAGCCATGAAAAAAAAGGAAAAAATATACCAAACCGAAACCTCCAAAAAAAAATATAACCAATGCAACCTCTCAAGATTTATCCAAAGAAAATATTACTAAGGGAATTAAAAAGACTAAATTTGGAAAATTTGAGAAAAAGAATTGTACACCTGTTTATAGAAAAAATTTGCACCATGTGAAAGCCAACTAAATGCACAAATCTCCACAACCCAACAACCTCTTATCAATTTGTGAGGCATGCTCACACCGACTATACACAGTGCTACAATGCTATTAAAATAGAAAAAAAACTACCCCATGCTACCAATGTGGGATAATTCTTCCCAAAAAACAATTTCAAAAACTTGGGCCCACTTCTTCTTCTACTATGCAACAATGAAGCCCTAATATTTAGATTGAAAATTTATAGAGTATAAAGTTTGACTTAAATATTTTTCCACCAAATCCAATAAGGATTTTGACCTTCAAACTCCAAATTGCAATGCCTGCCAAAGATAAATTTGAGCTTGCTATAGACAGATTTCGGCCTTTAAATAGAAAATAGCTCCTCCAAATGAATCAAATCGTATTTTCAATCCAAATTGTGGCCTCATAATCATAAAGCCTGGTAGCACATTTGTGCCTCCAAACAAATGAATTCAGGCCTCCAAGAAATCATGCCCAACAATAGTTTGTAGTGCCTCCAGTCTACATGTTGGATGCCAAAGTGCAACCCCAATAGGAGATGGCTCCAAGAGGGAGAAAGATGTGAACCCTTTTAAAATTCCTTAGTGAGAAAAATCACGCCACACAGGATATAATCGGGTTGTAAAAAAGAAAACACAGCCTGGTGATATGAAGAAACGATGCCAAAAAAAAACACCAAAGAGAATCACACCTCTCCAAAAGGTGATTTCAAGCTTCAAACCTTTCTGCTTGGTTTCCAAATGCCACCAATCTCCAAAAAATAGCAAAAAATAGGCCCTCTTATGCAATTGATTTTCAAACAGCAAGTAATCAAAATGAGGCAACTTTGAAATTTAAAAAATTTCAAATGCTGAAACTACAAAAAATAAACAATTTCAAAATTTGATGAAAACTCTCAAAGGAAGGAGGGCAGAATAGTTGGATCTGATACCATGTTGGTGTCAACCACCTTCCAGGAGCACTATCTACAACAAAGAACCTTCACAAATAGAGAGAAGCACACGCTATTTCACCAAAATGAATGAATAGATTGAGATGATTAAAATACATATTGTACAAGATTTTAAAGCTATGAAAATATCAAACGGGTGAGAAAACTACCCTACAAGAAAAAACCACCTAGAGTTATTTACCCTAAGATAAACTTAATACACTAACATGGAGTATCAACAAAATCACTAAGGAAGCTTATATAGTTCCCTATCTCATCAATTTTACAGGAAAGGATGAAGGATAGGGTCTGAAAGATAAAAAGGGTACAGATTTCCCATAATCAACACTTACAACAAGTTAGCATAGTCATATAGCTTACAAAAATGATAATATTTTATGCATGTATAGAAGTATCAAGCATTACACAAGATACAAGCATTGAGAAGAGGTAAAAATGCTAATTTTATTAACACAAAGGCATGAAATAAAATTGAAAATTTGAAAAATTTAAAGATTGAATAAGTCTGCTAGAGAAAATATAGGGAAGAACCCAAGTAAACTGAGCACAAAAGTATCTTATATCATCTCCAAGTCATAGGAGAGAGATAGGGTATGTGACTAGGTAGGAAACCCTAGCCAAAAAAACCTTTCAAATCAAGTGCAGATATGTGGGCCTCACATCCTAAGTCGAAAGCCCCCATAAAGGCCCTAACATCATAACAATGCTTCCACAATGATGAATCCATGGATGAAGAGAAGAAACCCCAAAAAATCCATAGCAAAACATGGCTAGGGATGGCCCTTTGACAAAAAAGGATTCTGCAAAACATAGAGATTGTCAAACTACTCCTTGTGATTTAATAATCAATTTTAAAATAAATGTTAAAATTCAACTTTGTATTTAAAAGGTATTCCTATCACAAAATATGCAAAAAATGGGTTTCAAACTGAAATATTGATACCTACCTGAAAGAATTTGGGAAAACTACCTATACCTCTATGAAGTTATAGAAACCAACTTCCACCACCTATAATAATGAAAAAAATAATATTATGGGCTAAAGTTGTGCTATTTGGAAAAGAAATGGCCCCTAGGGCCTAACAAGTTGGTGCCACCAAGTGGATATAGGTGGTGAGATATAAGTTGAGCATGTGTTATGTCGATGATGTTTTAGAGAACTATAGTAGTAGCATGGTTGTATAGATATCTATCGGTGGAGGAAAGAATGAGTAGAAACACCAAAGAATGTGGATCACTAAATATGTAAAGGTTAAGAAATTAAGCATTATGGCTAAGCACCTAGTACTTAGATTAAGTTCTTAAGTGTCAGGGCTAATTGTTAATAAAAAATTAGGGAGCCCACAAGACCTACTTGTCTTACAGGAATTGGAAAACTTCTATGTTGACTTGTACATATAGTTAGCTAATGTAGGCTTAAAATAATCTTTAAATAAATATCATTCCTTTATGGCACTTGAATATATACTACACAAAAAATTAAATATATTATAAAATATATTTATTTGGTACCTTTTATCAACTATGAAAATGGATGGAGCATATAGTATGGGCCATGTAAATATGTACACATATACAAATTACTCTAATTGATAAACCCCCCAAAATGGCTAAAAAAATTAGCTAGAAACCCTATTTATTTTTATGTCAATCCATAGGCTTTTAGGCATTTTGGACTCAACCATGAGGTTTATTTTACTCTAGAATGCATCCAAAAAAAATTATTAGCAAGATCACTTTAAAATTAAGAAGGTAAAGTCCTACAAAATCAAGATTAGACAAGGGACAGTGTCCCACTAGGCATATCAAAAATGTATGATGTTAGATCTAGAACAATATAAAAGAGATTGAATTCATATTAGGCCCTTATTCTAAATTAATAAAAATATATTTAGATTGATCATAAGTAATACCAAATCACATAATTCTTACCTCAACTTACAAAGTAAGCAATCTCCTTGAATTACTTATGGATATAATTGATATAGTTTATTTTAGAGTCTTGATAATTTCAATTACATGTACATACTTTTATGCGTATTCTTGATGTGTTTAATAGATCTTGTGTATGAGCATGAGAAGTGATGAAGGATTTAAGGGCTTAATTTATATGTGCTTGACTAAGAATGTGAATGGTTGAAATTTAATAATGAATAGATGGTGGAGATGCACTTAGGACATTAGATCATGTGCAAGGGGATCCTTTTTTATTTTATTTAATTATTGTGGATGGATGATGTGGAATTATTTAATTGAATTTTAGAGGGATAATTTATTTAAATTTATTTTTTAATTTTATAATATGGTCAAAATGGATTTATTTCATGAAATTAATTAATAGGGTGGAAATAGATTAATTTAATTTAATTTAATAATGATATGGAAATGAATTTAATATAGATATTTAGTGGTGTTGAATTAATTAGTAGAGTGATTTGTGGATGAAATTGATTAATTATTTAAATTAATTAATTAATACATGGTGATTCTAAATATTATTTTAGATATGATGAGTTTTTGGTGTTCACAATATTAATTTATACTTATATTAGTGTAGGTACATGTCCTTCTATATGTCCTTGTGCCTTATCATTTGTAAGTGGTATTACAAAACCTCTAATATTGTTGCAATAGCCTTGTGGTGACTATCTATCCTATTTTTTGTTTCTTATCTACCTTGACATCCTTAATTCGGATATTCCATTTTAGCATATTCAAACCCATTCAAAGACTCCTTATGACTTATCATAATGTTGGTCAAAATTCTATTGTAACTCCCCTATAATCATGCTCTTATGCATCATAATAATGTGAAATAAGTAACTCCCATCTTCTAATACCCTAATAACTTTATATTCCCTTACAACCTCCCAAAGTACCTAACATGTGGCTAATAGTGTTAGCACAATGCAAGATGCATTATTTCCCACTATGAGGCCAAAATAATTAAAAAATTAGGATGCAAGGTTGAGACACCTATCCCAACAACACCAATATTATATAAGGTGAATCTAGATGCAAGAACTTTTTAAACTAAAACATAGAGCCTTTGATTTCTTCTATTTTAGTCAATGATCCGTAAACTTTAGCGAGCACTTACTCAACTAAGTTTACTTAGTTAGATTTGCAAAACCAAATTACTAAAGTCCAAACCTAAAATAGGATCTTTAATCAATGATTCAAACCCAATGTGCAAATTTAAATCATTAATCTATTGAGCTCTTTCAACAATTAAGTAATTGCAATAACACACACAAAACAGATAACAAGAGCAAGTTGATAATAGAGTTCATCGGTATTGGCTACGTCTCTGGATTCACTTGAAAATGAATCGATCTATTCCTTCTCCAGAAAGATGCAGGGACCTTCTCACAGGTTACAAAAGAACCGCCTTCTCCTTACAAAAGGATTCAAGAAAACAACTCTCACATATGACCCTACTCTCGTCATCAAAAGGATGATCTCTTTACAAAATAAGCTTTAAAAGCTTGTACAAATCTACAATTCTTCTCCAAGTTAAAAATCCTCTCAATAGGATACTTGGTTGAAAAGAAGAATGAGATCCAACACTCTCCTCACACCCCTTTTTATACAATTACATAAGCTTATTATGGTTCCAACCATAATATTTGTAAATATTTGCAAATCTCCCATTTTACATAGAAAAATCCCAAAATCCCCTAAAAATCATTTAAAATGTGTTTTGAGCCCTTGTTTATTCAGGCTTTTGGTTGGAGATTTGTTTTGGTTTCAACAAATAACCATTTAAGGCTATTTAGTTATGCATCAGGCCTAACTAATAGCTATATAAAACTTGTGCCACTTATATTACAAACCGCTTTGGTGATGTAGTGGAAACGATACATTTTGACACCCCGCTGACTGGGATTCAACTCCTGGTAGATGCATTTTAACCTCAAATTTCCAATGAACTAACAACAAAAGAAATGCTCACCCAATATATGGTAGGCACGAGCTTCATGCCGCAACGAACAACTGGTGGGTTCTTAGGCTGGAGGGTGGGGGATCAAACCCCACCAAAAATTTTAATAGAAAATTCAACCAAGCGGACTGGAGGAGAGAGAATAGAGGAGGCACATGGCACATCCTCATTGTGCCACATGTCAATCGTTGATTGGCCAAGATTCACACGTCACTTGCCACACGAGTTCCTAGTCACTATCCATGTCATCCACCACTGGATGTTGACTCACCTACCAACTCAAACGCCACATGTCCACATTGGAGGTTGCCACATCATTAGTCGTACAATGGCTCAATTGCTAATGTCACTTATCGTACCACCAACTCAGATTTGTACTGCCACATCACTGTACGGATAACATGTGTCAAGACTAGATTGTTCCATGTCAACATCCATACGATGACTCATCTACTCTGTCAGTTACTGATGTCATGATGATGTCATCATCGTACCATCCAGTCACCCTAGTCAACTTAGAACTTTGACCAATCATTTATCTATCGTACGGGCTTCATTTTCAACAAAACAAATGTCATCAGGATCGTCTCGTCAAGCTCTTCATCTTGATGCCATTTTCATTGAATTTTTGTAAGGAAAGCTTAGGTGCGGAACAAACTCTCCTAACGCCAAAACCTCAGGGAAGAATGCAGAGGTGACTTTAAATTTTTAAATTATAGTCCAATTAAGATACTCATGAAAGAAATAACAGAAAAGAGAAATGAACATACACAATTGGACACCAGATTTACGTGGGAAAACTCTTACAGGAGAAGAACCCAACACACCAAGAAAAGCCTCTTTGTATTACAGTAAACAAAAATTACATACAGAGATCAACTTCACTTTCTGATGTCAAATTTACAGCAGCAATATTTCCTTGATCAACCTTGTACAGAACATCACTGTTACAATGCTCTTTGAATTGAATTCATGCGCACTAATCAAATCATGTTCAATCAAACAACCCTTTCGTTATCTCGAACTATTCATCATCATCCGCCATTGCCAGAGAGTAATCCATTCTCTCACAGTCTATTCATCTCCCTCACAAGAACAGTCACAATAGTCCAACTGCTAATGGTTCACATTCCACTTCTCTGCTTTGTCCAAAACAGACCATGTAGGATAGTCATTTGGTCAAACAAGTTCAAACGGAATCACATGTCGGTGTGACACTAGACCGTGTCTCCCCGATGCCAAAATTCCTAATCGCATAACCATCGACATGATCATCTCTATTGGCAACACCCTGAGAAGTCATATCAAATTCACTAGCCTGTCGGCAAGACCACATCCATCGGCAAGAGTTCTTACCGAATGCAAACCTAACCAAGTATCATTGGCCAAATTTACACCAATGTCATCGACAGTTCATGTCACCCCGACCAGTCTATCGGCAAGAGTAACACCATCAGCAAGAGGTTACACCAAAGTTCATCATGTGGAAAACCATCGGCAATTCATAAACAAAACTTTCGGTGAGATTAGCACTCTCAGCAAGAGTTCATACCAACTACAAACCTGTCAGCCAAGAGTCTCCCTGAAGATCACCAGGAGCCAACTCATCGGTGAGACTAGCGCTATCGGAATGAGTCACTCCGAAGTTCATATTGTCTCCCCGATGTGTTCCATCCATCACCAATGTGTAAAACATCGGCGAGACATACTCCATCAGAATGAGTCATTCTGAATGTTCATGCATCTCCCCAATGCCACTCATCGCCAAGAGTCTCCCTGATAACCACTAGGAACCAACCCATTGGAAAGAGGTATGTCCGGGTGTGATGAGATGGAAAACTCACAGCGATAGACATGTCTTGTCGATGACTCACGTCGACAAGACAGAATCAAAGTCTCGGCAATCTAAGCACTTCAGAAGTTTAGAACACAACTGCTAGTCAGTAAGACATTTTGAGGGTCTCATCGACCTTTCCCTCTCAAGAGTTTCATGTCAGTAAGCTTGAGGAACTTTTTCTAACAATTTTGAGATGATCATTTTTTTTCCTTCTAACGGGCTCCTAGTTCCTGTTTGATCCCCAACTTTGACCGATCGTAACTTTTGAGTATGGACTCTATTTTCCACAATTCAAGCGGCATTGGAATCGTGTTTCTGAGCATTACACCATGGTGCTGACTTCCTGAGTATTGGAGATAGTTGATTTTTTTGAGGTTCATAGATCCTCCTAGATCAAACCTCCCCACTGAAGAGCTTTTGGTCCTCCAAAAGATGTCTTGTAGAACCTTTGACTCCCTCGGCTCAGATCAACTTTGTTGTCACCTTCGAAGCTTCATTGTAATGCTACTACTGGCTCCACCTTTGACAATTGATTCTGATTCCAGTCCTGGTTCCACCATGCTTCAGAACTTACATTTTCCCTCCATAGATCTTATACTTTGGCTACATTAGGTCTTCAAAGGATGCAGTTCAAAACAGAATTTGACATACCAAAAAGCAAGAAGAAAACCAAGCATGATAAACCTATCTCTCAGTGCTTCTCACGATGGTGGTTCACATTCTGCATCTCTTTCCATATTTTCTGGCATGCTTTTGTTGCTCCTCCAAACTGCTTGAGCATGATAACTATGCCCCAGCCTAAAACTTTCCTTCACCCTTGTTCTTCAGAATGTCTGATTCAAGGCTTCACCATTCAACTCTGTCTTTGTTTGTCTGAAGCAACAAGGCCATAGACAAAAATCCTTCAAGAACTTCAGTTATCAATTGAGTTCGGACTTATCTTCAAAAATGATCTTGACTAAGTCTTCAAGCTGAGAATATACAAGTCACTCTAGACCATTCTCGCTACTCTTTGTCTGAATGTGTAGATGGTCTTCCACCTCTCCCAAAGTGCTCTTCAATAGAAGCTTTGCACTGAAAGAAATCTACAAGAAAAATACAAGTAACAAATCTCTATCTTGCAGTAAGAAGTCGTCAAGTATTCTCCTTTGGATTACAAGAGATATGGCTTCAAGAGCCTTACAAAAATCTCAACCTTAGAGTAATACAACTTCTTACAAATACTTGCAAACAATTTTATTTAGATTCCTATACTCCAAACCACACTAGTTTGATATCAACAACATATTACCATACTACAAAACAAAAAATGGTAACACACACAAAGTTGATACAACTATTTAGATGAAAGGTGTTCCTAGCTCTTATGGAGTTTTTCAAAGGAACTTTCCTTCGTTGGATGCTCCATCTTCAGTTCTTCTGCCATAGGGATAGTACCCTCAGGTTCCACCTTCGCTTTTTCAACTTCCTACTAGGTTGATTTCTCGATGGACCTTGATGAACGATGAAGCTTTGGGTGTAGCTTCTAGCATTTTTCATCCCAATGCCCACTAATTTTGTAGTGGGTGTAGTAGTTTTGAGCTCTGGAGGATTCTCCAATTGCTCCCAATCCTAATGAGGTCTCTTCTTGGCCTCGATAGGATTAACGATGCCCTATTTAGTGGTGCCTAGGCCTTTCCCACTGTATCCCATTTTGGTAAGCAGCTTCATTCCAATGCCCTTGGTGTGCTTTTCGAAATGTGTGAAAGAGTTCTACTCATCCTCCATTGGTTTCTTCTAATCTAATGCATAAGATGCCTCTAGATAACTACTGTCATTATCAGGCATGTTGAGGGTCTTCAGGTACTCCATTTGTTGATAGTAAGCACATTCTTCTAAACCTATAGGACTAGCCCATTCATGACTACAAGTCAATCTCACCACAAGACTCTTTGCAATAGGCTTTGTTGTTGATGATGCCCCTGAACTATCACTTGGGGTAAGCGGGGAATACGAGGAAGAAGTATCCTCGAAATGCGGACAAAAGGTGTATATGTGAGCATTCTCTGATACAAGAGGACTTCTCCTATTATGCTCCTCAAGGACCTCTTGTAGCAACACCCCCAGTCTTTGCTTCTTAGTGTTAGCTTCTTCAAGCAACCGCTTGAGTTTTTCATTCTCTGTCTGCATGCGACAGTTGGCTTCCTCCAGCTTCTGCATTTTATCAGACTTCTCGTGATGATCTTGGTAGAGAGTTTCGATCATCTTCTTCATAGTGAAGAAATATTCTACCATAGATGCAGTCATCGTCACTCTAGACATTTCTCCTTGCTCAGATGCCATCTTGCAATCAACAAACACTGAAAAATTGCAAAACAAGCTCAACAACCGCTCTGATACCACTTGATTCGTAAACTTTAGTGAGCACTTACTCAACTAAGTTTACTTAGTTAAATTTGCAAAATCAACTTACTAAAGTCCAAACCTAAAATAGGATCTTTAATCAATGATTCAAACCCAATGTGCAAATTTAAATCATTAATCTACTAAGCTCTTTCAATAGTTAAGTAATTACAATAACACACACAAAATAGATAACAAAAGCAAGTTGATAACGGAGTTCACAGGTATTGACTATGTCTCTTGATTGACTTGAAAACGAATCGATATATTCCTTCTCCAGAAAGACGCGGGGACCTTCTCATAGGTTACAAAAGAACTTCCTTCTCCTTACAAAAGGATTCAAGAAAACAACTCTCACCTATGACCCTACTCTTGTCGTCAAAAGGACGATCTCTTTACAAAATAAGCTTTAAAAGCTTGTACAAATCTACAATTCTTCTCCAAGTTAAAAATCCTCTCAATAGGATACTTGTTTGAAAAGAAGAATGAGATCCAACACTCTCCTCACACCCCTTTTTATACAATTACATAAGCTTATTATTGTGAACCATTTGAATCTATACCTTGCACAAACACAATAAACATGCAAACAATTAGATCAAACACAAGATTAGAAACCAATGATTCCTCAAGAAATCCATTTGAAATTTGCAAAAGATAAGAAATGAAAATGAAGAACACAAATGAAACAATTAAATCCTATCTAATGCAAGCAAACTCTTGATCTCTTGAGGGAGTTGGTGCAAATAGGTGTGTGGAGATTTGCCCTTTCCCAACTCCTTGAATGCAAATGTTGATTGAAGATGATTGATCCACTTGATGAAGACTTTGAATGTATGCTCCAAGCTTAAAATCTGCAAAAAACCTAGCTATGATTCAATGAGATGGATGAGGATTGCTAAGTATTTTAGCATGGTAACTTTGCTTGAGATGTGGATGCTAAAATGAATGGTGAAGCATTGTATTTATAGAATGATAAGTTGAAGAGATGTCCAAATTTGATCAATGTGGGACAAAGATTCAACCAATGATATAATGCCACTTGTCAACATGTGAGAGGATGAAGGTTGAGCAAGTTTTGAGGATTGTGCAAGTTTGAAATTTGAATTTGATGAGATGACATGTTTAGGGGGGATGAAAAATGAGTTAAATGCCAAGTGGGAGACATGTAAGAGACAATGTAAGAGCTTTAAATGCTTTGTTGGATGGACAAGTCCTTTTGGGGGGAGATTTCAAATTTGAGGAATATTCCCACTTAGATGCCTTTTGAATGAAAATAGGGAATTATTAAATCAAATAAATGATTTAATTGTGCAAGTTGCAAAATCTAGAGGATTTGAGTGATTAGGATTAAATTAATCAGGATTTGATTAATTTAAGGGGATATTTAGCTGATTTGACAATTTGATTTAGATTTTTGGATTAATTTAAATCAAAAAGAGAGGAATATGATAAGAGGCTAATTAAATAAAGATTTTGATTTATTTAATTAAAAGGGATGGTACTAGATTAAATTAAATAAGGTTTTAATTTATTTAATTTAACAGATAGACTTTAGAGATTTAATCAAATAAATTGATTATTTAATTAAATAGGGATAATTAGATCAGATGAATTGATTTAATTAACAAGGGAAAGTGACTTAATTAGACAAAATAATTTATTTAATTAAGAGACGAATATTGATGAATTTAATCAGATAGGGGAATTTGATTAAACAGTTAGACCGAGGGATGATTTAGGAAGAAACGATGTTAGTAGATCAAAGTTAGATGCGCAATGTCAACTTGTACATTTTGCATGTCTACAATTATGGTTCCAACCATAATATTTGTAAATATTTACAAATCTCCCATTTTACATAGAAAAATCCCAAAATTCCCTAAAAATCATTTAAAATGTGTTTTGAGCCCTTGTTTATTCGGGCTTTTGATTGGAGATTTTTTTTGGTTTCAAAAAATAACCATTTAAGGCTATTTAGTTATGCATCAAGCCTAACTAATAGCTATGTAAAACTCATGCCACTTATATTACAAACCGCTTTGGCGATGTAGTGGAAATAATGCATTTTGACACCTCGTCGACTGGGGTTCAACTCTCGATGGCTGCATTTTAACCTCCAATTTCCAACAAACTAACAACAAAAGAAACACTCACCCAATATATGGTAGGCACGAGATTCATGCCACAATGATCAGTTGGTGGGTTCGTAGGCTAGAGGGTGGGGGATCGAACCCCACCAAAAATTTCCATAGAAAATTCAACCAAGTAGATCGGAGGAGAGAGAATGGAGGCACATGGCACATCCTCGTTGTGCCACATGTCAATCTTTGATTGGCCAGGATTCACATGTCACTTGCCATGCGAGCACCTAGTCATTTTCCACATCACCAGCCACTGGGTGTTGACTCACCTGCCAACTCAGATGCCACATGTCCACATTGGAGGCTTCCATGTCATCAGTCGTACGATGACTCGGCTGCTGATGTCACTTATCGTACCGCCAACTCGGATTCATACTGCCACATCATTGTACGACTAACACATGTCAAGACTTGATTGGTCCACATCAGCATCCATACAATGACTCATCTACTCTATCAATTGCTGACATCATGATGTTGTCATCATTGTACATCCAATCACCCTAGTCAACATAGAACTTTGACCAGTCATATGGGCTCCATTTTTGACGAAACGAACATCGTCAGGATCATCTCATTGAGCTCTTTGTCTTGATGCTATTTTCGTCAAATTTTGAGATGATCATTTTTTTCACCTTTTGATGGGCTCCTAGTCCCTGTTTGACCCCCAACTTTGACCAGCCGTAACTTTTGCGTACGGATTTCATTTTCTGCAATTCAAGTGGTGTTGGAATCGTGTTTTTGAGTATTATGCCATGGTGCTGACTTCCCAAGCATTGGATACTGTTGATTTTTTCAAGGTTCATAGATCCTCCTGGATCAGTCAATATCATGTATTTTCTTCTTCTTTTCAAATTATATGATTCACATGTAAAAATTATTTAAACATCCAAGTCTAGCATGTTTTTTTCTCATATTACATTTGTGTTAAGTTTCTAAACTCATATTATTTTCATCTGAAGTCAATTTTCATAGTAGGTTTTAAAATACTCAATAATCTAATGAATTCCTTTGATTTTTTCATGGAAACTATACAATATGTTTCTATTATGTATCTATGTCCCAGAATGATTAAACCTAGATGTGTACCTAAATTGTGTTTGTTTACCTTTTCATATTAAAAAATTAAAATTAAAACTTTGATGAAAAAAAATCCTCCAAAGAAAACCAAAATCATTTATTTTTAAGTTCCATGGTAATAACATACTACATTCAATACTTTATGGATATTTAAGATCCCTAAAATTTGTATGTGAACTTCCTAATGAATTTAAATATATAAATATTCCACTTAAAATTTATAATTTGTTAATATTTATCCTTTAAAGTGAACTTGGATGCAAATTATCTCTTAAACCTGACATACAAACCTTTAGGACCAAACCTTGGTTCCTTTAACATTTGACTTCTAATATTTAAACCTTAACATCACATGTAGAGATTTTCAACAATAAAAGTTAAAACCACTCCAAATTGAAATATAAAACCAAGTTTGAATTTTTGAAATTAAGTCTCAATATTTATGAAAACCCATTCATACAAGTATTCCTTAACTATAGAATTTTGAAAGGAATTATGAATTTAAAATAGCAACATAGGAAATTAGTAACTTAACAAAATATATAGCATGGAGAAACTCTTTTGAGAAAAAAAAAATACACCAAGAAAAATAGGCCAAGATTGTATTATCTTCAAGACAAGAGTACCATGCAACAATATTCCTTCACTCTTTCTATGTCTTTTTTTATAGCATCTATGTACCTATGAAATTAATTGCATCTACCTCCTCAAGTACTCGCATTTATAAATATTACATACTACATTAATATACAAGATGTATAGCATCCCAACTTGAGAAAGTTTCTACACCTAATTTTTTGGAATCCAATTAGCATGCTAAACATAGTCTCTTACAACCCTCTTACATCCTATAACAATTGCCTAATAATAAAATATGTACCTTGGGTGCCTATTTTTTCATAATTTCCTAACAATAGGATATTCTCTTACAACATGTCATAACTAACTAATAATATCTATTCAAATATCCCTTCTTAGTATCCATAACAACCCATGAATAGTCATACCAGCACCTCATTTGACCTTTTTTCATCTTTATATATTCTCATAGTAAAAGATGCTTCCAATAAATAACTTAAAACATTTCTAGTAAATAATTAATTACTATTACTAGTAAAAATAATATTTATCATAAAAATAAAATAATTACCAATATCAATGAAATCTTAATCACTTATGAATTTATTTATATAATTTAATTGGTGTAGGATTTACAAGGTTGATGCCACATTAATCCTAACAAAGATCTCTAAACAATCGTTATGCTAGGTGTAATGATCTCAAGCACTATCATTTTCCCTATTTGATTGATCCATTGCTTTCCACATGCCTAACCCTAGGTCACCCTAATCTTGAAATTTTTTATCTAGACATAAATCCCCATTCTAGTCCATTTTAGATTAAGAATCTTAAAGATTTCAACTCTTTATTTTTCTATGAAGTGTAATCTAAATGGAAACCTCTAATAAGTCTTGATACATAAATATTATGGGTTTATTTTCGTTCAAACCCAAATTATCATGATCTTGAAAAAAAATTCCTTTGAGGAATGGATAGGTGCGAACTATCATACAATTTGGTGTATAAATTTATTCAAGTCTAATTTGAAATTTTTTCTTATGTCAAACCAACATCCTCTAATAAGCCACGTGTATAAGTCACATTATCTCAATTTCAAGTAATTAAATCTTAGACTATCCTTATTTCAAAATGATTGAACCTAATTACATTCACATCTTGGGTCCACTTTTTCATCAGACCTAAAAATCAAGCTTTTAACCATTTTCTTCTCTAGAGAAACTTTAGATGTGAACCATAACAAACCTTGGCGTATAAATAGTCTTAGATCTAGGTTAAATAACACATTTTAACTAATGAATCTTATTAAAAAAATTGATGTAAACTATAACAAACCTTAATGTATGAATTGGATTGGATTCAACTTTTAACCTATTGGATAATGAATTATCTAAGAAACTTTGAATGTTAACCATAATAAACCTAGATATATCATGATTTAGGTCTAGATCATTCAACTTGGTAGTCTATCCTACAAATAAATTAAAACATAAAAATTTGGTGTCAAATATAAAGAAAGAGTACATCACCGTTTAAAAAATAAATATTATAAGCTCAAGGATAAGATTTTTTATATACAAATAGTAAAATTCTAAAAATAGGGAATGATCCAAGGAAAAACAAAGAATGAAAACTATGAATAAGTTGAATAATAATAGTATTTTCAAGGCATAAACAAACTATTTAAATAATTATTATTCTATTCAAATGGGAAATAAAATAAACCTATATTTTAATTAACAACAACAAAGAAATAGATTTTGAAATAAGGTAATCATGAAAAATTTAAGATGTCATGAGTTTCTTATGAAACTTTGATGTGTTGTAGAAACAAGCCAAAACACTTAGGATCGGAGTTTCCCTGTGTTCTCAGCCTTGCATAAATTTTGAGAATGATCCAATTTAGATTTTGTTGTTCTATTTCTAACACATCCAATAAAGTGATGTTACCTATTATAATTAAAATTATGATCAAAATAATGGATAATTAAGTATCTTAGGGGTCAAGGGCACCCAAAATGGTTAAGAATTTTCTCAAGGGGTTCAAGAATTCTCCTATAACCTTGGAACAAGTTTTCATACAACTTTAGAATCCACAAAGAACATTTTTCATAGCCTATGCATCCTAGATTTCAAATGTCGGATCTTTATCATAGTCAAATCAATCTTCCTCTCTCTTAATTTAAAATACACATATGGGTAAAAGCAAGAAGTTGGGTACATGAAGAGGGGAAGTTTCAGCCAAAAAAAAAAATCTCATAGAAAATGCATACATGTTATTAAAAAAATGTGTATGCGTTATGCTTCGAGTACCTGAGCCTAAAAAAATGTGTATGCACTAAAAAATGTGTACGCGTTATATAGTGTGTACAAGTCATTTATTTTAAAAAATAAATACCTTTTAGAAACGTGTACGCGTTTTGTAACTCAAAACGCACACACGTTTTAAAACGCGTACACATTTCTAAAAAGTATTTTTTTAAAATAATCAAGAAAATAAAGAATGCATATGTGTTTTTTAATGCGTATGCGTTTTTAAAAAATGCGTACGCATTTTTAAAATTTTGAATTCCCAACCCACATGTTGCTTCGGTTTTAGGCTCAAGAAAGGCTTGGCAACCCGACCCTTAGCCTTGGACCTGCAACTAAAAAACTAAGGTAGATTGAAGAAGAATGTCCAACTTTGGCAATATGGCTAATGGACTTTTTTCTGAATTAATCTATAAAATTAAAACCCATTAGAGAACACGATGTCTAATTTCCAAATATATAATTTTTATTAATATTAGATTATGTTTGCTATTTTTTAATTAATTTCTAAGAAAACTAGTCCTTAAACTTGAAATATATGGCTTTTTTTGTTTTTTAATAAAAAAATTGGTTAAGTTTCTTATAAAAAAATTATATGGCATCAAACTTCAGACAATTCTCTACTCAATGAAAAAAAATGATTCAAAAAATGTTTAGTTTAGGTCCAATTATGTTGTTGTACACATTGATTTTTAAAAACAACAATTAAGGCCAATAAAAATTCAATAAAAATATATATATATTCAACAAAAAATTACAAAAAAAATCCACATCAATCTTCATGTTGTTAGCTCTCTTTTTCCAAAAGGAATTAGCAAAATACTTTTATTTGGGTCAAAAAATGGTGTCCATACACGTGCTTGGTATGATAAAAAAATAGGGACTTTTAAAAAGTGGTTTTTATAGATCCCTATCAAAATTTAATTTCTATAATCTGGGTATTTGAATAATTTACATATTTGGAAACTAGATTCAAAATACAAAATTTCATATTACTGAATTTTTTTAAGAGTCATTGTGTAAGTACCTCAAATTTTCAGTCCAAGTGTGACAAATTCTGAAAACAGCAAAAACACTTCCACATTTTTGAACTTTTTGTGTACCCAACTTCTTACTTTTACCCATATGTATATTTAAAGAATTTTATTTTTATTCTAATTCCAAATGTAAAATCTAAACTAATTTAATTATCTAAGTTTATTTGAATTTTTCTTACTTTAATATATATTTACTTAAATATTTTGTAAAGATATTTTATTCATCAACACTTATCAACATCTCAAATTTAAACAAGACAAATAGTAAAATAAAGGCCAACCAAAAATATCTCAGGGGCCTTCCCCTGCTTTTAATATCAAAAGCATCTCAAATCTAAACAATTTTTATTAGTATTTAAGTTAAAACACATATTTTTTGCTAATAATATTATAGATAATGAAATCTTTCTAAATTATTGAAGTCACTTAATTCTCTAAAATAATCACTAAACTATGTTTTGTCATTTCATTTTATCTATCTTTCTTTCTTTTACTTTAATTTTAGTAGTAGATATTATAGACTCTAGAATCAAATACACAAAAAATAATGGAAATTTACAAATTTACAAATGATAGAAGAACACAAATATATTATGTTTGGTTTTTCAATTTATATTACATTATTTAGTTACCTTATTTAAATTCCTTCACACTTTTAATTGTTACAACCACTTTTCTCATAGGAACCAACTATTAACTACCCAACATAATCAATAAATTGTTAAACTAAAAATATTATTTTGTAACTATAAACTAACATAAGTTTACATCATAAAATTAACAAACCCCCTTATCCAAAGGGAACCAAAAGATTATTTAGAGAATCCGTCAATATGGCTCAAATTTCCACTCTAGAAATTCAATCTCATGTCTCTTAGTTTAATCATCTATTGTTAAAACGCATGTATACATCCTCCTAATGCCTAACCCTTTGCTTCACGTTCCTATGTGTACAAAACCTACCAATCTTGTACATCTAGCGCCGTGTTCCACTACCTCCTAGAGTGTAAAGATACATTGCCTCTTCTTGATCTTGTTGACATGATCATACTAAAAATTCGCTATTAGCATTGTCTTTTAATATCTATACCACATGGAATATGAGCAATTTTATTTATTACCCACTATAATGATCATTTTCCTCATGATTCCTTATATATTCAACCCTCATACACATACTAATTGATGACCAACTACTTGAATACATACCACATAACTCCACTTCTTTACTTCTCTGACATAAGAACGTGTGAGAACTACAAAACCACTCACTAACTAATCATAAGAAACCTGCTTCCCCTATCAATCAATAGGTGGAAATAGAAATAAAATAACTCTACCATACCACTAATCTATATCAAATGTTCAACAAAAGGAATAACTAAGTATAACAAAGCACAATGCAATAATAAACTATAACATACACCACTAAATTAAAAATCAAACTATCTACCCATACCAAAAATGATATTCAAGTATTTTACATATTCTCTAAGTATTACAATCTATTTTTGTAGATCATATCTATCTTAAAAAAAATATTCATGGAGTATATGTATAAGAAAGATCACATGATTAAAACATTAACTTTGTAAGTTTAAAACTTACAACCTCCAAATTCAAAGTTTTCCTCTCACCAACTATGCCATGCACTAAACTAGTTTAGGTTCAAACTTTATCTATAAGATATAATTTTAAAACTTGTTTGATAAAGAAAATATAGCATAACCTTTTACCTATTCAACTTTGAATGGTGGATAAAAATGATAACTATTGTGGACCCTTTGACATTTGAAAGACATTGAAAAATACAAGAATTTATTTATCCTTCTTACCCATATTGCTTATAAATTATTTCAATACGATAAGTAATAATGCCTCTCACTTCTATTTTTTCTAAAACAAGATTTCACAAAGCTCACCTTATATCTCTCTTTTCTTAACTAAATATTATCCTCTCCATTAAACCTTGACTTACAAGAATATTTAGAAGAGAGATAAAAAAGTATCTTTAAGTATAAAAAAGTAGTTTCTCCTATTTTTCATTGTTGGATATTAATTTGAAAAACATTTCCAAAATCCATACAAATATCATTCTCGCAAATCCATACAAATCTCCTTCTTATAACTTTTTAAAAATTATATAATCTTACATCATTATTTTGTAATGAATGATTTATTTTTCTTTTAATAGTGATTATTTTCCTTTAAAGTATAACTTCCTTCTTCCACCATTCTCTATGAAATCTAAACTCAAATAATAATTAAATTTTCTTCCAACATTTCAATCACAATATCCAAAAATACTTAATCAAACATTTTAATTTGGCACATCTTTCATGGTTCTATATAACAACAAACATCGTTAAAAAAAATATTATCTCAAGTAATACTCAACAATGTCTAGTAACAACTTCATTGTTCCTCTTATAAGACTATAGAGTCTCTTTACCGACCTTCCATTTTTCTTTACCCACTTTGATGTCATTATAAGCTCCGAGATCAAATACACAAATAATAATGAAAGATTGATTTTCAATTTTCTTTATAAAGATCTTTACACTTATAAATTTTACAACCACTTTTTCCATAAAAACCTACCATTAACTACCCAACATAAACAATACAACATTAAACAAATAATATTATTTAAATAACTATAAACTAAAATAGATTATTAACCTTCACCCTACTCTTGTCATATCATACTTTTTCTCCCACCATACATTTCTTTGCATACCAAATCTACTTTGGCCGGCTATTGCTTACCAATTGCAGATCATGTAAGAATATAAGTAGATGTGAGACGTAATGAATGCTACTTAAAGTAGGTAGTCAATTGGAAGTAGGCTCCAAGATATGTTGACTATAATGTACCGGCCATTTACCCTAAGCAATTATCTACTGTTTACCATTGAGTATCACAATTTATAATGGCCTCCTCAGCCAGACGTGAAGAAAATGAGGAGAGACTTTTATAATTGTCATTTTCCATTCCATTTGCTCGCTCACTTTGGAACATGTTCATCCAATCATTGAAACAAGTTATATACAAATTTCATTTGATTTTCACAGTTTTACAATCCATTTTTTATACTTACAAAGAAATACCTCTGTGAAAAAACATATCAAGCTTGAGAAAGTGGGGCAACATTTTACAACGTTGGCGGTGGCCCGGTTTGGCTCAAAACTCTTAACCAGTAATCCATGCTATCACAATCATCATCATTAGCTTGGAACTCCCCATTCCAGAGCGGATAAAGATTTGTGTTTGCACCATCTATGCTATTCAACATATCATTTTCTGCATAGGCAGCCATGAAATAGAGATCTTCTGAGCTTTGCCTCGGCAGCCTCCTTTCTTCATTTCCACAATTCGGGTTACCCAAGATAAATGTCTCGTCTACTAGTATGTCCTGGCGTTTAGACTGGTCTTCCGTAGTGGTTGGGTATTGTTGAGACCCAAGTGACGCATCAAAAGATTCTGTACAGTTGAACTGAACCCAATCCAACGTTGAGCCTGGATTGAAAGTCTCACTGTCTGTAGATGAAAAGATTTCACTTGACAGATTGTCCAAATCGGACAAGTTAGAGACTGTAGTGGGATAATAAGTTAAAGCTTCTGGTTGAGTTAGAGCTGAATTTTGTGCAAACATATCTTTCTTCATTGAGGAACTTGCTTCACTGCACTCAGGGTAATCAAGTGAAATCATACTGTGCCCCGCCGTAGGGGACCTTGAATCCGTTGCCACGGCAGAAGTCACTGCATCGGTTCCCTTTCGGAGAAGGCGCTTCTTCAAGTGAGTATTCCACATGTTCTTTATCTCATTATCTGTTCTTCCAGGCAGGCGTGAGGCAATGGCAGACCACCTGGATCATAACATAATTCAATAGCATCAGGTTACAGGCCGGAGATATGATGGAACAAACAAATCAATAACGAAAGATAATGAACAGTGAACAAACCTGTTGCCCATAAGTTGGTGAAGCTTAATAATAGCCTCCTCCTCCTCATCAGTAAAATTCCCACGTTTGATGTCTGGCCGGAGATAATTAATCCACCGGAGACGACAGCTTTTCCCGCATCTCAGAAGTCCTGTCACAGTGCAAAAGTAATCATCAGCTTCGGCGAAAGAAAGAAAAACTAAAATCATGCTGTGTCCATTGTTATTCCCTTTTCGTGGATGTTTAGGGGAATGGTAGCTTTTAGAATAAGAATATATTTACCCAATATGTTAGAATCTGTTTTTAAACAGAGATGCCTTATTTATCTGGATTAAATCTAATCTTGGCAATATTTTTGAATTGTAATCCTTTTTCTCGTCTATCGTCAGAATGAAGTAGAGGATCATGGAGTAATCAAATTGAAGTAGTAGGACTGTGGAATATGATTACTTCATGATCTTCTATTTTGATGATGGATCATGAAATATGATCTAGAACGTGTTCTATGATTCATCATTAGAATGAAACAGTAAGAAGATCATGGAGTAATCAGAATGAAGAAGTTAGAGGATCATGAAGTATAATTAGTCATGATCTTCTAACTACTTCACTCTGATGATGAACTACGGAATATGATCCAAAACTTATTTCATGATCTTTTGTCAGAATAAGATATGATTACTCCATGATCATTTAACTACTTCACTTTGATGATGGACAATAGAATATGATCTGAAATGTATTTCATGATCCATCATAAAATGAAGGAGTTAGAGGAACTACTTCATTCTGATGATAGATCATTAAATATGATCCAAAACCAAAATGTCAATGAAGAAAAAACTTATATAATCAAACGCCAAAATATTGCCAAAAATTTATTATGGACTCTAAAAATTTCAAATATATACTTTTAGAACCTGCTTGCTTAGGGAGCGTACGCCAGTTCCCATAGCCATATCTCTGAATAAAGTTTATGAGGATTCGATCCTCTTCAGCTGTCCAAGGACCTTTCTTTACTCCCATTTTATCACAACAGGGAGCTCGGCCCATTGTTTCTCTTCACAAAAATGGTGGATTTGAAGACCACTGTAACAGGCACCTCTAACTGCCTTTACACAAGAAGAACACGATCTTGGTCTACCGTCCTTTAGTACGAACTTATCAACAAGAACGTAAGGTTAAGGTAGGTCCTATGGCCTCGTTTGAAGTGCCATCTAGCTGGGTTACACGAAATTCAAATGGCCGTGGGCTTTTCCTTTATAGATTTTAAGGCAGCAGACCTGTGGCCAATTTATCGACACGTGTATAAAATGAGGAGAGATTTTTATAATTGTCATTTTCTATTGCAGTCAAATTTTGACCATTATTCGACCATATAATATTTACTCACCTTTGTTGAAAAACTTTTTGATTGACGAAAATTTGAAAGGACAACTTTAACTTTTGTTAAAATATAATATATTTATATATATAAACCCAGATCGTCACAGACCGGAAAAAGCCTTCCTTCACTTTCCTTTCTCCCTGCCAAACTTCACCTCCCCTCGCTAGTTGTACCATGGAAATGCCAAGTGTGGTGTATTGGAAAAGAGGGATCCAACCTCCACACTTGTCTTACGTAGAGATTTTGACACAACAAGAATATGGATAATGATAGCGTGAAAAAGACATGGTGCAACTTGACATGGGTTCACATACATTTTTGACATTGTATTAGTTTCATCATATTTGTATAATTGTGTGTTGAAATACATACAATGTTTGTCAACAAATTTGTTGAAATACTAAGTGTTTTTCAACACATTTGAATAATATTTATTTTTTAACTGAGGAGATGGACATGTATCTAATTTGTTAGTCATAATGTAAATTTGTATAGGGAATAGATGCTACCTCTAAACAGGGCTTCAATTTAAACTGATTTGACAAGCATTTCATTTTGGATGGTCCATTCATATCATACTCATAAAAATGTAGCCTATGCCATCTTGATTTCTACTATTTGAAGTTACACAAAGATTGCAATATTTGAAAAAATGCCTTAGGGAGCACTATTGAATTGAGAGGGTCAAGTTTTGCTCAGTTAACCCCCTTATCAAAATTGCCTTCATGTCCTTGGGAAAATGTTTGTAGATAGCATTCTTAAGCATGCAAATGGCCTATATACAATTTTTGATGTATTGGGTTCCTTTTAGTGCTCTAAATTGAAATGTTCCTTGAGTGATTTCTCTCATAAAAAAGTATGTTATGGTTGCTTCTTTTCAAATGCAAATCAACATAAAGTTGGAGTTACAAAATTTATGTCCATCTTGCTTGGGCACAAGAATATCAAAAATGATGAGTTTAGTCAAGGAAAGTGTATCTTCTTATATAATTCAATCTGGGTCTCAACTAAGGTCCCATCCTCTCCAAAGAGATTGATCTAAATCCCCCCCTAAATGGGAAAAGTTCTTGATTATGCATATAAATCAATTATCTATTGAATATTTTAAATACAAAGATATAACAATAATTCACACAAAATATGTATCAAACTAGTTTCTAATGACTAGTGGAAAAGGACAAGAATTAATAAGTTTGAGTTTTAGAGTCAATCTTGAGCAACTAAATAACAAACCTAAGAATTGTGGGATTGACCAAGGGCAAGGAAAGTAAATCTAAGGATCATGGACATGTGTATTGAATTTTAGGACAACAATGAGGCAAATGTGCAGAAATAGAATACAAATGAGGTTGGGACAAGGTCAAATATATGAAATGCATGACTTAGGTGAGAATAAATGGGGATGTATAAGGATCATAGAAGGAACCAAAACTTAGCACACAAGTGTGTCACTTGTTGCTATTTAATTGTATTAATTCATTCCATTAAAATGTGCCCAAAACTAAATAGGAATTGGAATGGGTATGCAAATTCCACTATTCCACCTACTTTGAGGCACATGCATGAATCTAACAAGAACATGTATTTCAAAGTATATAAACATTCTCAACTAACATATAGATATAAACATTAAAGTATATGACCTATCTCAAATTCCTCTTGTATTCTTTGTCTTGGTCTTAGTGTTGTACCTAGGAACTCATGTAAAACTAAATAAAGATTTTGTAATGAGAAGCTTCTTTTATGCAAGAAAAAATATGCTATCTATATTACCCCTCATACTATGGTAACAAGTAGATAATTAACTCAAGAATTAATTAATTACTAGCAATCACACCTTAGTGTGCAATGGGTGCACCGAAGATGTGTGGAATGTTAATTAGGACAAAAATGGGTCAATTTTTTAAATATATTTGTGCTATACATGATGTCATTTGGTAGGCCAGTTACCAAATGATGCTGTGTGTGAAATAGAGGTCTTAATGGAGAAGTGATAGCTTCAAATCAACTGTGCATCCACTTACAAGGAGCTAAACATGACTAAATCAAATCCTTTGAATCAAGATGATAATCAACCTCCATTACCAATAGGCTCATGTTATGTTTGCAATAGGAAGAGAGGGGGAGAGGGAGAGAGAGATATGGATAGAAAGAGGGAGAGATAGAGGGGGAAGATCAAGAGAGAGAGAGGGAGAGATAAGGATAGAAAGAGGGAGAGATAGAGGAGGGAGATCGAGAGAGAGGGGTTAGGAGATAGAGATAGGGATAAATACAGAGGAAGATAGAGATGGAGATGGAGATGGAGGTGGAAATGGAGGTAGAGATGGAGATGGATATTGAGAGAAGGATAGGGAGAGATAAGAGAGAGAGAGAGGAGAGATAGAGATAGATAGAGATGGAACAGATAAATATATAGATAGGGAGAGATAGAAAATGATATATAGAGCTAGAGAGGAGATATATAGGGGTAAAGAGAGGGGGAGATATAGAAAGATAAAGATAGAGGTAGGAAGTGATATATAGAGAGAGGTAGAGGGAAGGAGATATATAGGGTTAGACAAAGATGGAGAGATAATGAGATAGAGATAGAGGGAGAGATGGAAGAAGAAATATGGAGAGTTAGAGATAAAGAGACAAAGAGATATAGATATAGTGGTTTGGGAAGAGGGAGAGGGAGATTGGTTTTTCCTTTCTTGACATGTTTTACTCCTATTCTTGTTCACATTCTCTTTATGTTTTTGTTTTATTTACCTTTGTCGTTACCTTTATTTCTCAAGTCTAGGTTTATATTTTACCTATTATTTTCCTATTTTAACTTCCACAACCTTATGCTTATTGGACCTTTTTTATTCATGATTTTATTCCCTTTTTCTTACCATTTTTCATTCTCATGTTACATATTTATTTCTTATCATGCCACTTTTCCTACATTACCATGCCTACTATGACACTTTGCTTATGTTTTTCGATAATTAATGTTATCATACCTTCAATTATGATATTTAGTATATCTATGCCTATGATATTTATCATACTATGATGTTTATGCCTTGTTCTTTAACCATTGATTACTTTCCATGATCCTAAATTTCTATAGAATAATTTTAGAGCTTACATATTGATCATACATTAACATATCACACTTTTATAGCTACCACATTAGATCAAGGTACATCATGCTTCCCCCCTTACATAGTAATTTTCTATTGCCGCAACCTTAATTCAAGGGTATCATGCCTTCCCCTTACATCCTATTTCTTCATTGCTACATCTTTGCATTAAGGACAACATCCTTTCCCTCTCTCAATATCTTATTACTTCATTTATATACCTTTACATTAAGGGCATCATACCTTCCCCCCTTACATATTGCACATCCTATTACCATATACTACTTTGGAGGCATAAAATATTCACCCATTACACTTATTTGTATTCCTAAAAAATTCATCTTGTCCATGTGGGGGGAACTACCTTGACATTACATTCTCACACTTAAACTTCACACTTGTTACCAACTTTTTTTCCTAATATTGCTACCTAAGGCCCTAAAATTATTAATTTCTTGACTTGTGTGGGCTCCAAGATTCATATCTTCTGAATTCCTAATCCTCTACCTTAATAGTTCATGGTTTTGATAGATTTTATTTTCAATGGGATACTTTTTCTTTGAAAATAAGGTGTGAATCCCCTTTAGATGGGTATGGATTAGTGGTAATTGTAGTTTCCTCAATGATAAGAAAACCAGATTGAATAAGGGTGGTGGAAATAAGGTGATAGGATTGTGGTTCAAGATAGTTGTAATAATGGTGTTTTGATAATGAGGAGTCATGGGATCATGAAAGAGATCAGCTTAGATGCTTTGATCTTAACTCGAGTGGGGATGTGTCTAGGAATGCTTTGAAATAAGGTTATGGTCCATGTTCATATTTGTTGGGATGATATGATAGAGGAGTGAAATTTTTCTTTGACAATATCACTAGAAATTATTGTTTGGACACACTCTTGGTGTTTAGGACATGGATGTGGGAGGGGTCTTTGATGTTTATGGACTTTGGATTTCATGGACGTGAAAAGTTGGCACTTATTTTCCCACATAAGTAGACTTGTCAAAATGATGGAATGAGGTGGAATTAAGATTTTTCTCTTAAGATCCTTTTTTAATAGCCCTTATAAAAATCTTAAAAGGTGATGTTGTTTGATTGGTGGTTAGGTTGATGAGATGGGTAACTGAATTATAATAGTTTTGAGGATGAAGGATTTGCATAGGAGGTGGAGGCTACAAGGCACTTGAGTGAGGTATATATTTTGGATATGGATGGGGGATGAGGGCCTTGGGTGAAAGATGAAATTCCCTTATTAAAGGTACTACAAGGATGATCAACGGATGTGCCACAAGGATTTTCTCAATAAGTTGTGCTATTCAATTCCTTGTCTATAGGTTCTTGATGGTTTATTCTTGGGTGGCTAGATATTGTGACAAAATTGCTTAAGATAATGTCATCTAGGGATTCATAGGTGTATTCATAATGGTCCATAAGACTCTCATCATCATTATTACATTCAAATGGGTCACATTCTTCTCAATCAACAACACTAACATTATCTGGTATTTTAGATTGATTACGATGAGAGTAATCATAAAAATAAAATGGATTAATGATTATGATTGGGTATAATTTGGATGATTAGAATTTGATTTGGAAAGATTAAACATTAATATTTGTTTTATAGAAAAAATCTTGAGTTGATTTGTGAAAGCTCAAATGTTGGATGAGTTCTAGATTTAAGATCAGAGTTAGTCAATTTAGTAGGCTATGGATTTGATTTTGGGTGATTAATCAAGGATTGATACCTTAGGATAGTGATTCAATTCAGTATAGTTGAATTGATTTTCTATGCTTACAATAGCCAAATACTCTTAAAAAATATTTAAGTTTGGGATTGTATTTGATTCAATATGTTGGATTATTACAATTAGGAATTTGTACTCAAGATGGATTTGTGATGAAAGATATGATTTTGGTGCTCAAACTAACATTATAACATTGCATTCCAAGTTTCCTCTTGAAATAGCTCATATGATGGATGAATTATTTACATAATTCAATGATGGATGATCAAGGGCTAAGATTGATTTATAAAATCAATGGAGGAGGTTGATTGAGAGGATTGAGCCATAAGAAGCCTCCAAATGATACTTTGTGATTGGTGCACATGAGGAGGTTTATGGTTGATAAGTGGTAAAATGGTTGCTTTATGGTTTAGGACATAGAACAATACTTTTATCCCATAATCATTCAAGGAAACCCCTAGAGATCTCATTCTAAAGCATGCAAATGAGAAAGATATCTTGCAATAGGGTTATTGAATAGGGTTTGATTAGAAACTAAAGAGGGGTTCACCACCAAGCTAGGGCTTGGAAAGACTAATGAAATGCAAGACCTAATGCTAAAACCTGATATAATGCAAAACTTCACTAAATTATCTAGAAAAGTATGTAAATCATAATAGAAAGTTGATAGATCTCCAATGCAAGGTGACAACTCTGATTTGCAACCTGTAGATGTCTTTCAATGATCTCCAATGCAAGGTGAAAAATTTTACAACTTCTAACACAGTTTGACAACTTTCTCCAAACTTGCTCTTCAATGTGTCTTCAACCTGGATCTACAAATCACACACTAAAGAGAGGGAAAAAGTTGTTTTTTTAGTAGAAAGGGGTTTGCCTTAGTCAAACCCTATTTTGGTAATCAAACCTTGAAATGAAATCAAATAAGATAAAGGAATGATGAATGAAAAAAATGTAATATTGCAACTCACCAAACCCTAGCAATAAAGTGTTGCAAACATGTATGAAGTGGATCCAATGGATGTAGATCTTGACTCTTGCTTGAATGTGATAGATCTTGAATCGAATGCTTTCTTGAATCACAAAACCCTACATCACAAATGTTAGCTCAAAAAAAAACATGATGCATGATGACTTTGACATGATGCTTGATACTTGAATAATGCTCTAAAACACTTGATAATCAACCCTTGAATGCTCTTGTAAACTCTTGAATGCTCTTGTTAACTCTTGAATGCTCTTGTGAACTCTTGAATGCTCTTGTGAACTCAAATTTGTTATAAGGATGCTCTCATGAAAGTATTAGGTGAAAATGAGTGAAAGAAACTTATATTTATACTTGTTTATGCCAAATTTCCTAAAATTACAACACTATAAGCCAACATTAGATCTAGGAGAATAAAATCCCAACAAATATTTTAATTAAACTTGATTTTGGACCACACGAGACTCATATGCCAGAAATGGTGTATGAGTCCCATTAGGCATAACTATGGGACACATTTTTTAAAAATGCTTAGAGTGTGTAGTGTAGAAAATTGTATGCTCTTGAAATTAGTACAATTTCAAACTTAATTCAAACCTATTTTAGCACCCTTGCATTAAATGCCCCTTTAAGTCATCATTAATAGGCCTCTAAGACCCTTTATTTTAGATCTCAAGGATTATGTCAACTAAAAACCCAAAAAAATTCACAAAAGCATTAAAAATCTTAACCCACCCCAAAAATCTAGGGTGGGACTCATACGCCACGTTGGGCATATGAGTCCCCCTAGGTGGGACCCATATGCTAGAGATGGCGTATGAGTCCCATTTGGGGCTTTTTTAGGGTTTGAGCGGGAAAATCAACTTTTTTAATTCAAATTTTTTGTTGATATCGACTTTTGAGATCTAAATAACGGTAAATTAGGTGTAAATTCCTATATAAGCAAGATTCTAAGTCATTATTTCATCTAAGTAAGCATTTTTAGAGAAATTTCAAGATCCAAGCATTCAAGAATCTTCAAGCATTCTTTCACAAGAGCAGTCAAGTTTCAAAAACAAGTAAAGTTAAAGTATTTGAGCAGCATTAAAGTGCTTTTGCGAGTCTTCAAGCTCACTTTCATTCAATATCTAGCATTTTCAAGGGTTGATTATGGTTTTCTATGGTGAATCATGATGGATTCTAGGTTTGGGAGATGCAACTAGCCATCAAGCCAAGCCTAATGACTTGTTTCCTTAGTGATTCCATCCTCCATTATCACTCTACTTTCAGCCTAAGGAAGGTACATGCATCATCATGACTTATTAGAATGATTTGACATCTCTCAAAGTGAGTCATTATATTCAAGCTTCATTCATGCATCTCATTCTTACACATTAGAATAGGGTTGCATTGCATTTTTGATTCCCAATCTTAGATGCACTTAAGGTTGGGTTTATGTTCACATTTGCATTCAAGTTTCATTGTTTCTTTCAAGGTTTAACTACCAAACTAGGGGTTTGACCAAGGAATACCCCCCATAAGCAAATCAAATATATATTCTATTTTATAGGTATTTTTATAAGTTCGGATCTGGAAACCAATTTGGGAGAGAAGAGTAGGTGTTGAAGTGTAGATATGATCTTTGAATTCCCAAAAAAGTGGAATGGGATTGATACGCCAGAAGTGGTGTATGAGTCCCAATACAACCATTTTTTCTAGATTTTTGTAGTTTCGGACACCCTTTTGCCAGATTTTAGTTTTTTCCCAAAAACCCTAATCTAGGACTGATATGCCTAGATTGGCGTATGAGTCCCAATGTGCCAAAATTTCAGTGTTTCCATCATTTCAGAACTTCATTCAGTCTTCTTCAGATTTATAGGTGCACACATTTCATCTTACAACTTTTTGTTCTAATTTACATGCATTTCTAGGTCATTTAGTGAAGGATTGCATCATACTAGGTTTAAGCATTTTAATTTGCATTGTATTTGTCTTTCCAATCCCTAGCTTGGTGGTGAACCCCTCATTAGTTTATAATCATACCCTAGGATAGCCCTATTGCAAGATCTTTTTCTCCTTTGTATACCTATGATTGAGCTCTAGGGTTATCCTTGAATGAGAGAGTGTGAAGATTATTATTCTATCTCCCAAGCATAGAATCAAACAAAATTCAACCTTTCATTTTGGTGAACCTACTTTTAGAACATCATAATTTTGATTTGGAGTGCATCATCATCCTAGATCTTGCTTGCATTAGGGTTTGCAAATTAGTTAATTGGCATTCTAGGGTTTCTAAATTTTGCATTAGTGAAAGTGCATATAGCTTGCATTTTTCCATCTCAAATTATTGAAAATATATAAAATATGTATTTTCACTTAGGTTACAAATCATACAAACTAGAAAACATAAAAATCATTTAAAATTTTCTAAAAGTTTTGCAAAAAAAATCCTCACTGGGACTTGTATGCCCATCTGCGTGATTTAGCCCTAGTGCAAGTTTCAAACTGCATTTTACAAAATTAAATTCTTTATTCCTGGTCTTCTATTTTTTGTTGGTACCTTACTATTTTAGCTTACAAAATTTTTGTTACATTCAAATCATTATAATTAGCATAATTTACATTCATTGCAATTGTGGATAGAATTAGATTCTCGCACTTTTCATTTCCAGCATTTGTTCATATTTTAATTAGATTAGAGTACATTTTGCATTTGCTTGAAAACAAAAACAAAGACATCTATAAACTGATGAACCACTTGGAGAAAGTATAGTTATTTGACTATGTCAAATCTCTTTTTCCAAGTTTTAAACCTAAACCTCAATCATTTTAGTAGTGATGAATTTGACATGTTAGATGAAGCCCTTGAGGAATTCATCTCAGAAGGTTCATCTACTAAGGCTTGTTATGATAAACCGAAACTAAGAGAAGTTAAAATGATTCAACCTCAACTTATCCTTTACCCAACTTCACACAAATCTCAACCTAAAAAAAATCTCGAATTTATTCTTTACCCACCTAAGAATAATTTTTTGCACCAATCAAGTAATAATACAATTGCTCATACATACAATACTTGAAACAATCCACAACCAAACTAACCAACTCCAACAACCTTACTATTGTGTGGTCTCACAACACGCCCCATTTTGCTACTTGGAAAAATGTGGACCCCTTTTTTTCTTTCTTCCTTTCATTTTCATTTGCTTCGGTGTTTCTCTATGGTTTGGTCAAATGTAGGCTTCATTTTCAACTTTCTTGGTTTTTGTGTTATCCTTATTCTTTCATGGATTTGATCTTTCAATCTTCATGGAATTTAATATTTTTCCCAGAAATCAGAATCCTAGAGTTGTGTGATTGTATCAAGTGATTTGTATCTTCAGTTGGTCCTAGCCCCGTCTGGTAAGTCATCAACCAAAATTGTCCATCCTGGTAATACCATTTTCTTATACCAAAGTTCGGTAGTTTTTATTTCATTTCCTTTATTCAGAACTTGGAAACCGGAGATTTTTTTTTGCAACTTTTTAATCATTTTTATTCTTTTGATTTTTCTTGAACCCGGTTCCCAGTCTTTTCTTTTTTTTCTAGTTTTCTCTCAAGTTTGGAGGTAAGCTCCCCGGTTCCCAATATTTCTTCTCAAAGGTTGATACTGAACGTTTTAATCCCAGTGATCACAAATTGATCATGTATCTTAACATTTGGCTTATGCCTCACAAAAATCAAAGTGACACAAAAGTGCCATGTAAGATTGTTGCATCATCTTTCTCCTCTAGTAGAGAGCCTGCAAATAAATCTAGGCGTTTGTAATTTGAACCCTAAGTCATAATGATTGCAACTTTATTCAAAAAATTAATACATTATAACAGGTAATTAATGAAGGTGGTTAACTACTCCCATACTTGGCACCACCTTAAGCATGCAATTTCTTTCATAACACTTCACTTCGCATCATGCTAAAAATTCGCAAAGGACACTAAATGAACAAAATAATACTAGCGCGCAAGGAGAGGTAAATTTCAAGAAACTGAGAACATAGCTACCAAGGGTTTTGAAGCTCCATTTTGAAAAGATTGTCATTGTCAACCAAAACTAGGTATGTTTTAGATAACTGATATTTTGTTACTTATTTTCACGCATGAAATCCTTGAATAATGGTATTTCCCTTTATAAATTGAAGTGTTGATTATATTTTTTATTTCAATTTAGTTGAAAGGTAAATTGAAGTTTTTATGAAATTGAAAGAAATTTGGTTAAATTTAACCCTAATGCACACACAAGACACACATTTCAAAATACATCACACACCAAAAAAAATGAGTACTTCTAATGCAAGAGAAGAAGAGGAATTTAAATATTACAGTTCACAGGCCATACCAATTGATGTGGTAGTTACAGAAACTCATCTAGGGTGGTCTTCTGATGTTGAAATTCACACTCAGGTACGACAGGAAAATGCTTCTCAGTGTACCAGAAATATTATAGCAAGTGGGTTATTTTTAGCAAGAGGGTTTCCACCAGCAATGGAGGCCCTTGAATTGGTCATGGAATGTATAAATCATTACAACCAAGATAAAAGAATTATTGAGAAGGAGGGAAGAACTTATGAAGATCTCTCCCAAAAAGGAATTATATACACATTTGGGCTTCCTATTTTCACCCAGATGTATAATATTGATATGAGGGCGAAAGCCAAAACTTATCAGAGTGTCAAAAAGTGCAATAGAGAAAATATGAATACCCAATGGTGCCAAGAGCCAATTACAAAATAGACAAAATCAATTCAAGGTCTATGTTCAACCAAGATATTCAAGATGTTATAACCATGTTGAGTAGGATAGTTGGGCTGCGAGATGCCAGTAAATTTGAACCCTAGATGTTTGTGAGAATATCCAAACTGATGAGTAATCTCGTGAAAATGCATTAGGGAAAGTTTATTAGTGATAGATTACACGAATAGATAACAACATTTCCCAAAACTAGATGTTTCTATATGTCTTCATATGTGATATATTCCTGCGCCATGAGGGCAAGTAAACAAGGGTTGAAGAAAATTGGTACTATGGGCAGAGAAGTAGGAAATAGTTTAATATATGCTCATTTACCCCAAATAACTATCTATGGATATAAAGAGCATTATAGAAGAGTTAATGATGTGTTCTCTATGAAGCTAGTCAGAATGATGGAAGGTGACAAAGCCAAAAGGCTTTCATTGGAGGCACAAAGTGTTATCAGACTAATGGGAGGCTGGTATATTCAGTTCCTCACTTTCTCCTACATTAGGGTGGAAGGGTTTGATGAACATCCTTTCATGATGCCCAGATATCCTATAGACAAAATTGTGTTATTAAATTAGTGAGACAATTAAAACCATCTCAGGTTCTTTATAGCAAGGCTCATAAGAAGGCTTCCTTCAAATTTCCTATTGTGATAGGGAATTATAAATGTAGTGCAATCAAGACAGCTGACTTGTGTGAAGAAGAACTAAAAACATATAATTTTTAATATTTTCCACTTCAAAGAATGTATTATGATATTGAAGGGAATATTTCCAAGAACATAGTTGGTTACCATGCACATGCATAGCACCTAGAAGATTATTGGCTTAATTGTGAAGATGAGCACAAAGTAAGGAAAACAAAATATGAAAGATTGTCCTTAAGATATGCTCGGATTCTTATGCTTCATGATATTCCAGATCAGTTGGAAGAGGATTCAATGAAGTGTTGAATAGATCTTATAATGAAGATAGAGTGTATGATGAACCTATCCCAGACCTAGATTATGAGGGTGAAGAAATTACATCAATTGATACCCACATTCTCACAAGATAAAAGAAGAAAATAAGTAAATGAAACTTCATTTGAGAGTGGGGAACCTACCAAGAAGATGTTGGAAAATATGCCTCAATCTCACAGGCTGAAACCTCTGAGAAAGCTTAGTCATTGTGACATTTTTGTTGTCTGTCTGACTGGCAATTTACCTTGTGTTTTGCTCATGTCACCAAGACAATGCTTTTGTCTTGCCGAAGAAGCCTATCGCTGTGACTTGTGGCCTTCGCTGTAATCTCCTACTGAGTGGAATGTCTCAGTGACATAAGGGTTTGTTATCAGGCTTCAGGGAGACTCATGGCAACTTAGAGTCTTCGGGATAACAAATGGATTTGGCAGGAAGTCATGGCGACCGGGAGAAGTCTCACCGATAAGCAGGTTCAGGGTGACTTGAACTCTCGGGAAGATCTCTTGGCGACTAAGGAATGTCTCACCGATGGTATACACTAGGGCTAACTCAAGGGTCTCGGTGAGAAGTCTTACTAAAAGTAACATGTCTCAGTGACAATGTTGGAGCTTTCGGGGAAACTCTTGGGTGATCAGTATGTGGTCTTACTGATATGAATGTCTTGCTGATTGTATGGTCTTTGGGTTCGCTATGACGCTTGGCGAAAGATAGATCAGTGTAACGTATTATTTCGATATGATGTCTCATCGAATATCAGAAGTCTCGCCGACAACATGTGGGGTCATCAATTCGGTGTGACTTTTGGCAAACAGTTGTTTTAGGATAACATGGAAGCCTCGGTAAGATGTCTTGTCGAAGGTTGATTCTCTCACCGACAATGGAACACATCGATATGACTTAAAGGCTTCGGTATGAAGTCTTGGCGAAAGCAGTAAGTCTGGTTGACAAGTTTGAATCAGGGTGACTTGGAACCTGCGGGGTGATGTCTTGGCGAAGAGCAATTGTCTTGCCAATGGAATCCTGGCTTCGGTGTCACTCTTGGTGACTGTTGTTCGAAGTTTGATATAACATGAAGCTCGGTGTGAGGTCTCGACAAAAGATGATAGTCTTGCCAATGAGAACATTCACGTCTATGTGACTTGAAGACCTCGGTGAAACCTCTTGGCAACAATTGAATGTCTTGGTGATAGCGTTGGCAGATGAGTTCAACTGGAGGTCAGTGAGAGGTCTCGCCGATCATGTCGATAAGGTGACTCTTGCCAATAGATGGATGCCGATAAGAATACAATGGGTTTCGGCATGACTTGAAGACTCGATATGATCTCTTAGTGAATGACTAAAGTCTTGGTGACTAAGGAACACTTCGGAATGACTTATGAGCTCGGTGTGATGTCTCATCGAATGGAAATTGTCTCACCGATGAGAATGTTGAAATCAGTATGACTTGTGGATATCGGTAGAACCTCTTGCCGATGGAGGCGACTCTTGGTGACAACATGTAATTGGGTCTTATGGTATCGAGGAGACACCTCTAGTGTCTCACTGACATGCGACACAAGTTGATCGATGTTGACCAAGTGAAGGCTGTCTGACGTGGTGCGATGTGGACCAATCCAAGAAAGAAGAAGTGAACCGTTTTGCTGTGAGACCGTTGCGACCGTTTTGGTGTGGAAAGGAAAAATATACACGAGGAAGTGGAAACATCTTCGAGTCAATAACAATGTCGAGCTAGAGGTTGCTTTCTAACTATTGAGAACGAATGCATATATATATGCATTGGACGTTCTGGAAAGATACAAAGCAAGAGAGAAGGAAGCTGATAAGCCAGATGCTGAAGAGCCGAGAGCCAGAGAGAGATCGATAGAAAAAGTCCAAGTGGCTAGCTAACAAGCTGAAGCCATGAGGCTGAGGCTGAGAGTGAGAGAGGTAGAGTTATGTTGATGGAATCTCTCCTGATCATGAATGCCATGTTTGATCTCTCAGGGATAGTATGTTACCAATTGTATCCAGAATGAACAAGATGAATCTCTGAAGAGGCTATGAGCCTGAATTTGTATTGTAACCATTTCTGTTGCTGAATAATGCAATGGCTTGATCTTTGGAGTGTGGGGTTTTTTATCCGAAAGGATTTTCCCCACGTAAATCTTTGTGTTCTAGTTTTCTATTTCATCTTTCATGTCTGCTGGTTCGTGTAGTAGAATCTATTAATGCTTCATGTTGAATTTACATGTGTTTCTCTCAGATGGATCAATGTAGGAAATGAACTGTGTCTATTCTGCATTTGGACATAGTTGTTCGTGTCTTTGAGGCAACCTAATTCAAAATTGAAAGTTACCGAAGGCACTACTGCATGGAGTTTTCATAAGATGTGCTCCTAGATTTCCTTACAGAAGAAACAAAAAACTAGTAAATCAGCTCCTGGTATAAGAATTGAAGAGAAAACCCTTGAGGCTTCAAGTCAGGGAGTTTCATTAAAGCCAACTGATAAGCAAAAAGATGCAAAATCAAGTAAAGAAAAAATCAAAAGTAAGACCTAAAGGTGCATCTTCCTCTATTTAAAAGCCAAGGACTTAACCTACCATTGATGAAGAGGTATAAGTAACAGAAAATGTTGGTGTACATATAAGGTATGCATCTTAGAGAGCTACAACATTATTTACATCTCCTCCTTCTGTTAATATGGCTAATTAATGTGAAACAAGCACTATATGGAAATCCTATTGTTTTGGATGAAATTTCTGAGGCAGATGAAGCTAGAATTAAAGAACAGATGGATAGATAGGGTGCCATGTGGGAAAAGGTAAAAGAAAAGAAGTTTAAATATAAACCCATGGTACAACCAGTGGTAGAAGAAATTCTAGACATAGGGTCCACTCCTACGAATACTGAAGAAGAAGAATTTATACAAGGAACACTCGCTTTAGAAGCGGGCAATCCTGATATTCTTGAGATGGAAGCAGGGGAGACTACAGGTGTTGGATTCTGCAATAACTGAGATAGGATCTATTGTCGGTAGTAGATCATATACACTCCAATAAACAAATGATTGAAAATCAAAATAGTAGAATGGAGAAGAAATCTGAAAGAGAGAAAGAGAGAAAATAGAGACAACATTGCAAGAGAATTTTGAGAAGACTCTCGTCACTCTCACAAAATGATCACCGAATTAGTTGAACCAATTGAACTAGTTAAGGTGAGAGGAGAGTGCTCAATATATAGAAGAATAAGGGAAAATACATCCAAGAGGTGCATTAACTCCTACTACCCATAAAAGGTGGGAGATTATCACCTACTTGGTAAATGACAAGACATGTGGCATAACCTCCTCAAGTAAAGATAGGAGATAAGTGGCACACAAAGCTAGGAGAGGGTGAGAAACCCAAATACCCCATAAAATACTCAAGTAAAAATAGAATAGCGGTTATGAGAGGTGGCATAACAAGCCAAAAGAGGATGTGTAACTCAACTACCCATGTGTGGGGAGAGAGTGACACATGTAGCTATTGTATTTTTCCACATGTCCTCATATTACCACATCTAATAAACCTAAGAAAGCTTAAATAATAATGTGTAGGAAAAATAAATAACCCTAACATAAGGAAATTAAAAAACCTACACTAACACCCCACCTTAAGTGTAGCTTAGGTGGGTGAAAAGATGGATCCTGACAAATGAAGCCATGTTAGGTACCCATGTACATATAAAATTCCCCCCAAAGAAGAAGCCCTGTCCCCCAAAAAGGAAGTACACCCACCCATAAATAGAGAGAGAAAATACCCCCCCAAGGTGGAGAGAGTAGAATGAAGGACTAAGAAGTCCCTCCTAAAGTAGACACATGTCACACCCCTAGCAAAGCTCGCAAATGAATGAACTTTCTCTCTATGAAGGGTTTGGTGAAGATGTCCGCAGTCTGCTTCGATGTAGAAAAATACTTAAAATCAATTATGCCTTCCTGAATCAACTCCTGAATGTAGTGCATACGTATCTCAATGTGTTTTGTCCTCTGGTGATGAACTGGATTCATTGAGATCTATATAGCACTCTGATTATCACAAAAGATGACTGCAGGCTTTCTGAATGGAATGCCAAACTCAGTGAGAATATTTTGAAGCTAAATAGCCTTAGTGGTGGATTAACTGCTCCTCAATACTTAGCCTCTATTGATGAAAGAGAAATTGCAGACTGCTTCTTGGTCAACCAACAAACTGGATCGGAACCAAGAGAGAAGCAATACCTAGAAGTAGACTTGTGATCCTAAGAATTGTCTGCCCAATCTAAATCTGTATGTCCCACCAAGTCAATATCCACACTAGCTGCATAGTGAATCCCATAACTATGAGCACCCTTAATGTAGTGGAGGATCTGCTTAGTTACTTTCCAATGCAACTCATGTGGCTCATGCATGAATTGAGAGACCATGCCCACAACATATGAAATGTTGGGTCTTGTATGAGTCAAATAAATGAGGCTCCCAACAAGCTTTCGGTATAAAGTACCATCAACCAAAGGTGAAGAATACTTAGCCTCAATTTTGACCCCTGTTAGAAATGGAGTCAATGCAAGCTTACAGTCAACCATGAAAAATATAGAGAGCATTTCAAGTGCATACTTGGGTTGTCCAAGGAAGATACCTGAAGATGACTGAGTGATCTCAATCCCCAAGAAATAATGCAAAAGACCCAAGTTTGACATCAAAAATCTATCATGTAGAGAATTTTTCACCACCTTGATGGTGGATGAGTGACTCCCAGTGCTCAACAAGTCATTGAAATATAGAACCAGAAATGTGAGAGTGTCATCCTATTGCAAAATGTACACATTTGGATCAAAATGGCATCAAGTGAACCCAATTGTCAGAAGGAATGAGTCCATCTTGGCATACCAGGCTTGAGGAGCTTGTTTAAGGCCATAGAGAGACTTCTGAAGATGACACACAAGTGAAAGATCCTGGATGAACCCTTGTGGCTGCTCCATGTATATTTCCTCTTGAAGCTCACCATGAAGAAAGGAACTCTTCACATCCATCTAATGAACTTCCCAATGATGTTCCACAGCTATAGCAAGGACAAGTCAAATGGAATTCATCTTAGCAACTAGTACAAAGGTCTCAGAGTAGTCAATCCCAAGAACCTAGGAGAATCCTTTTGCAACCAAGTGAGCCTTATGCTTATCAACTGAACCATTTGCTGAAAAATTTGTCTAATAGATCCACTTGCATCAAACAAGTTTCCTTCCTTTAGGAAGAGGGACCAAATAAAATGTGTGATTCCTCTCTAAGGAATTAAACTATTCCTGCATTGCAAGATACCACTCAGGAATACCTGAAGCTTCTCACAAAGATTATTGATCAGAAGCTAAAGCAATGAAGAGATGAGGAGTCTGTTGAGACTGTGACCTGGTTCTTCTAGTATCTAATGGATCACCAACCCAATCACCTCTGATTTCAATGTATGATGAGCCCACAGAGGTGCAAGGGATGGAGATTCTGGAGGAGAATCATCGCCCTCTGAATGATGACTAGGAGAAGAATGTGAATCCACATCATCATTGTCACCATCTGAAGTGGAGGAAGAAGACTCCCCATCAAGATTAGGAGGATTAAGATCCTCTGAAGAACTATCATCATGATGCATCGGCTCCAATCTGATAGTCGATGGAGAAACTTGGTAAGAGAAGAACTCAAAGGATCTCCTCAAAATGAACACTCCTCTCAATGAACAACTCATGAGTGGTAGGATGGAGAAGCCTATAGCCTTTGACATAATTTGGATACCCAAAAAATATTCAAGGCTTGCTCTGCGGATCCATAGCCTTTTGTTTCTTTGTTGGAATGTGGGCCCATGTAAGAGACCCAAACACTCTAAAGTGCTTAATTGTGGGTTCTGACTAGCCCAAGCTTCAAAAGGAGTTACCCCCTTCATAGCTTTGTGAGGAACTCTATTTTGGATGTAACACACAAATTTGATGGCTTCTTCCCAATATTGAGGTGCCAAATATTTGGAGTGAATCATACAATTAGCCATCTCTTTTAAGGACCTATTCTTACGTTATGTGACACCATTCTACTAAGGGCTATATGGAATTGTGGGTTGCATGTTGATACCTTCTGAAGCACAAAACTGTTCAAAATGATGATTAACATATTCACCCCCATTATCTATATGCAGAATCTTGATGAACTATCTAGACTATTTCTCTGCAAAAGCTTTGAAATATTGAAAATACTCAAAGACCTTAGACTTTTGTTTGAGAAATTAAACCCAAGTGTATTTGGAAAAGTCATCAATAAATGTCAAGAAATATCTATTCCTACTGAAAGATGGTTGTGGAAATGGTCCTGCCAAGTCACTGTGTACCAACTCCAATAGTTGTGTAGCCCTCCATGCTTTTCCTTTATCATATTTCTCCTCAAGATGCTTACCAAGAATGCATCCTTGGCAAACACCATCAGAAAATTGAATAGAAGGAAACCATGTAACCATATCCCACTGACTGAGTTGTTGCAAGTAACAGTAATTCAAGTGGCGAAACCATTGATTCCACAAACAACTCACCTCATTTGCATGAGTGAGTAAGGCTATCGAAGGAGATTCAAGAACAAAGTGAGAAAAATAATATAGTCTGGACTAATGATCTACTTTTCCCATGACAACTGTAGACCCATTATGTAATTCACTAATTACTAGGTATCTGGAGTGAACTCAACTCGCTTGTTGGAACTAGTGTGAGTGATCCGATAAATAGGTAGGAGATTAGTTGACAAATATGGAACACAAAGAACCTCCTCAAATGTCCCTTCACCCACATCAACAAACCCTTTCCCATGCACTTCAACAGGAGTTTCATCACCCATAAGTATGGTAGGAATAGAACATGGCTCTAAAGAGGTAAAATTATCCTCTGATGAGGCCATGTGGTGTGAAGCACCCGAGTAAATGATCCAAGACTCTAGTTGTGAAATGACAACAACTAGGGCCTTGCCCTTTCCTTTCCCCTTACCTTTTTTCGTGTCCTTAGCAAACCCTTTTGATGAATTTTGTTTGACTGAATCAGGCACCTTGATATTGTTCTTTTCTAGAAGATGTGAAAGGTGGTCAATTTTTTTCTTTAAAAATGTGTGTTCATCATGACCATGCCTCTTATAGTAAGAACACTTGACCTTCTCCTTCTTAGGTTGATCACCTTTTGATGAAGAGGTTTGATTATCTACTTTTGAAGTAGCATATTTTTTATCTTTCTTCTTCTCTCCCTAGTTCTTTTGTTTCTTATATTGCCTACTAGGCCCTTTATATTCTTTTGTGCCTTGATTGATAGCTAAGGCATGTGACTTAGAGGGCTTAATAGTACCCATTAGAACCAATTTTTTTTGCTCCGTAGTGAGCTCTGCAACAAATTCATTTAGAGAAGGCATTTTGTAGGTTGAACCTAGGGTACATTTTTTAGCATAGAATGCAGAAACAAATACAAAATAGTTAGGATCAAGCTTAGAAAGAATACTCAAGATCAATTTCTTATCATCCTTCTTGATTCCACATTGTTCTAACTATAATCTAATGGCCTTCAATTTTGTGAAGAAGTCATGTATAGTGTCAAAATTGCTAGGACTTAACCCTATGATTTCATTCTCTAACTAATGACCTCCTCACTTATCCTGCTTACTAAATAGGATTTCCAATTTAGTCCACACTTCATTTGGTGTAGTGGGTATGTACAGGATCATCATGGAAAAAACAGGCGCTTAAGTGGTGAAAAATTCAGAAAAATCAGACTTAGGAAACTTGACGTAAAAATTTGAATAAGTTATCTATATTATTTCAAAAATATGTAAGAATAGAATCTATAGCAAATTGAATGTAGTTTCTAAACTACTAGGTTTATTTTTTTTTTAAATTCTATTTGGTGAAAATTTGAAATTTCAATGCAGTAGTACTTAAATTTCAAGGAAAAAATAAGAAGTAGGTGTATGTTTGACCACCCTAAACACAATAAAATGATAATATTTTTTTATAAGATTTTAGATATGAGTAGAGGACTCACGTCCCGATGTGATGCATATTTTTTTGTAATTTTTTTCCAAGTAAATAATTAATTATGATATTTTTTTTACAACTTTTAAAAAATATAAAAACTTGTATGTATGACCACCTTAACTTGGTCAAAACTTCATGAAATTCAATTTTTTTTTAATCTTACAGTATGCAAATCATAGAATGTGACACATGTTTCGGATTCAAAAAATGTGATACGGTTTGAAAGTTATAGATGTTTTTCAATCATCCTATCAATCAGGACTTTAGTCGTAATTCAAATAGAAAATTAATAATAATAATTTATTAAATTCAAAGTAAAGCATAATTTATATTGGTGGAAATCTGAGAATCTCCTTTAAAAACCCTTTTTGTTTCATCGATTTTGGGTAAAAAAAAAGTCATCAGCCACATACCCATCATATCGCCACTTTTTGGCCCATGATGTTCCTACACATACCCTAGTGGAAAATTCAATGTGAAAAAGAAGGTTAGGAGAGACAGACATGCACAAAGTACCAAAGGCTTCATCATATTGGTTGAACCATTTAATCTTTTATGCATCATCTTTAGGTTCAATTTCAAGTCCCATTGTAACACGATGATATCCATGTATTTTCAAATATATTATCATCTTAGATTTCCATTCAAAATAGTTATATGGAGTTAAAACAGGAAGTGTAGATGCATCCATGAGTGCAAAAAATAAGATTGCAAAGAAGAAAGAAAAGTGTGAAGAAAGAAGACACACAAGACACCCCCCCTTTCCACTAGTATAAAAAGTCAACTCACCCCCCCACCCCCCCGATGATATTACAATGTTGGCAGTTTATGATTAGTGCTTTCACAAGGATTTTCTAGATTACAAAAATGTTAAGGCCCTTAAAGGCCAAAACTACAATTTTGGTACAAATTAATTTTGAAATAAAATCTGAAAAAGAAAGCCTTGTAGCTGTGATTTACCCTTCAATATATTTCCTACACCTTTTTCTTTTTGAAAAATAGATTACAAAAGTGAAAGATATGATTTACTGAAGGTAAAAAAATGCAGCAGATTCAACCTATAATATTTGATAGAAAGAGGATTTTTTTATCAAAACCTTCATGGATGGAAATTTCTCCTTTCTAGCTTTCCGTCAAGTATTCATTTGCGAAAATATGACACCCGAGGAAAAAGTAATGTAACTTTGAAGAACAATGTAAAATTTGTCCATCATAAACAGCTCATGCCTATTTTTGACTTGATTTCCACAAAATTTATCAACTTTTTGCAAAAAGTAACAACTACCCAAATGGTTTTTCAACCATAGGAATAAAACCAAAAAAAAAAAATTCTGCAAATGAGTGGAAGCTAGAATTTTGAAGCCAAAATGAAAATGGCTCTACTAAAAATTTAGGAAAATTTTTACTCTAATTTTTATTGTGTCCTCCAATGTCTAATTTTGGTGAAATAAAAGTCAATCTTGAATTTCTAAAACCTTCTGGACACTCTGGAAATGCTGAAAAAGTCTCCAATATTACCAAAAAGTTGTAATCACTCAGATCTCACAGGAACACATACATATATAAACTAGATTAAATAGATGTTTATTTTTCCTTTAAACTATTTTTATTCTCCAAGTCATTCAAGGATGCAAGAGAAGAGAATACTTGGTTTTTGAAGAAAACTTCAGCAATATATTAGTCTCAAATCTCTCAAAACAAATTTAGAAAAATAATGAGCTATACCAGACAAACCCGCTCTAATACCATGTTGGATTCTACAATAATTGAGACAGGATCTGTTGTCGGTAGTAGATCATATACACTCCAATCAACAAATGATTGAAAATCAAAATATTAGAATGGAGAAGAAATCTAAAAGAGAGAAAATAGAGACAACACCGCAAGAGAATTTTGAGAAGACTCTCGTCACTCTCACAAAATAATCACCAAACTAGTTGAACCAACTAAACTAGTGAAGGTGAGAGGAGAGTGCTCAATATATAGAAGAATAAGGGAAAATACATCTAAGAGGTGCATTAACTCCTACTACCCATAAAAAGTGGGAGGTTATCACCTACTTGGTAAATGACAAGACATGTGGCATAACCTCCTCAAGTGAAGACAAGAGAGAGGTGGCACATAAAGCCAAAATAGGGTGAGAAACCCAACTACCCCATAAACTACTCAGGTAAAAACCAAATAGTGGTTCTGAGAGGTGGCACAACAAGCCAAAAGAGGATGTGTAACTCAACTACCTATGTGTGGGGAGAGAGTGACACACGTAGCTGTTGTATTTTGCCACATGTTCTCATATTACCCTATCTAATAAACCTAAGCAATTTTAAATAATAAGGTGTAGGAAAAAATAAATACCCCTAACATAAAGAAATTAAAAAACCTACACTAACAGCAGGGCAAGATCCTATTAAGGAAATGGTTATTGAAGATACTTTTGATTCCTATCCTTCGCTTGGGAATAATCCAAATGATAATGAATAGCTGCAGGTCTTTGAAGAATCAGAAAAGGACGGGGTTGAAATTGAAATTGAGAAAGGAGATGCTACACAGGTTTCAAGTGATGAAGTTGGAAATGAAGAAAATCCTAGTGTAGCAAAATACAAAGAAAGTGACATCCAGGAGGGTGATGTTGAACATCTAGATAGACAGGAAAATATAAGTCTTCAAATCAAGGAGACAGTGCCAAATCCCAGAAATCCTAAATCTTTGCTAGAAATTGTTAAAGAAATTCCTATTTCGAATGACATAACAAATAAAATTGAAGAAGAGAAGAGGTTCTTGAATCAAGTGGAAATCGAGAACAAAGTAATGTTGCAGAGGTAGAGCGGGATGAGGATGTAGCTAATTAGTTGATCAAGGAATTGGCTTCTCCAATGGAATTAGAAATATTGCCTCTGGATCTTAACAGTTTTATATAGGAAGTAGATACTCCTAAACCTAGGTGGAGAGCTAAAGCAAAGCGTGTCATACAGAAAAAGCAGATGGGGACATAACCGTCCATATAGCTATTCCAATAGTTGAAAAAAATAGACATGAGATAACACCTAAGGAGTACAAGATAACAAGTATTAATCTTGGATGATCATCTTGGAGGCAAGATTTAGAAGAAATAAAGATGAATCTGGATGCTACTGTTGCCAGAGTATAGAAGTATAAAATGAAGAAAAGAGAATTGAAGGAATGGGTTGCTACCTTGGAACATTTTATAAAATCACTTACCCTATATATTCAAGCATAGACTAAATTGCCCCAACATCCAGTACTAATGTCACAAGAACAAGTGGATGCAATTGTAGCAATTCGCCATAAAATGAATGTATTTGAAGAATGGATCGAGTATTGGGTGAGGCAAGGAGAAGAATTTATTACAAATGCAATAGGAAAGTATAAGGGATAATTCCATTGGTTTGATAAATCTAGAATATTTGAAAGTGAATGCAAGGTTTTCCAAGAACAAATTGATGCTGAAAGGAAAAATGTTGAAATTCTCATACAAAGGATGTCCAAGAATTAATACAAGGAAATGTAATTTCAGGGAAAGAAGTTCCATTGCTAGAAAAATGGAAGAAACAATTAAAATGGGAAGGTGACATGTTGATACAATGTATAGAAGGATTTAAAAAGGTCACTGTGGAATGTAGAAAATTGCTTGATAAAGATCAATACTTTATTGAAATGCTAGCACACCAAGGTTTTGATTCCCAAACGCTAGGATAGGAGGGTAAAGAAGCTAAAGCCTTCAAGGAATGGATTGAAAGGATAAATAGAGACCATGTTTAGTTGTTAACATGGGAGGTCATTGATTAGATTATACAGTGCAGGAACACCATAGCTAGATATGAGATAAACAAAGTGCAAAGGAATGCTAGTATACTCTAGGTATCAGAAGAATACACTAGGCTTAAGCTCATTTGGAAGGTAATACAAGGGATTTCAAAAGAACATATGCATTGAATTCTTTCCAAGAATATCAATTGAAGATAGGTGAAGAAAAGATCCCAGAGCCCAAGCCCTAAATGATGAAAGGAAATATCGGATATTGAATACCGGAGGTGTCCCAAAAATATTTTTTTGTCGCATTTGAGTTTTGCAAGTTGTTTCCAGTCCCAGTATATGTTTCCTATCTAGTATTCTAAAAGGTGTCGATAGCCTTGATTCATGTGAAATATTGTGTACCAAAGTTGGAAAGAGAAAAGTGTTGCTACCGAGGAAGACCACATCTACAATATTCTGATGACAGTTGGCTTATGCCACATGTTACATTTTGATTTTCTATTTTTGATTCTCTAGATAAACTTTAAGTTTGAAATCTTGGGGCCTTGTTCCTATAAAAGGCCATTTACTACTTTATTTTTGTTTTAAGTTTAGAATTTATGGATATCGGAAGAGCCAAAACTTCTCTAAGTTTTGATCTTTTTTCTTGTTTTCTGAATCATTCTGGTCTAAAAACTTATATGTACGTAGATATTAATCAATATTGAAGCCAATTTGATAGCTACCTATCTCATAAATCTTTGTAGCTAGTTTTGTTAGTTTAGCTAAACAAGACTGTGTGTTGTGTCATTTAAGGGTGCATGCAGAACCTACTTGGTGTCCAAACTAAAACCCCTCTCTTTAAAAGCTCGCACCATTTTATATGTAGTTATGAAGCAATCTGGTGAAGTATAAAGCGGTTTGCTTTGATTTGGTTAAATCTTTGGGGCATGCATGGAGAATAACAAGTAGAAATTTTAATTTTCAATATTTTTATGCTTTATTTTAGAATAGATGTTTAAATTCTGGAAAATGTTTCAAAAAATACATGAATGAATGGAAATTTATTGAAAATATTTTGTTTCCTATGAAATTGTTGAATGCTTAAAGCTAAATCTACTTAAGTGAGCAAAATTGTTGATATTCATGAAGTATTATTACAAATCTTTAGATTTCATGATGTTATTTTATGATTGAATTGTAAATCTTGTGTAAAACACTTATGATTCTTAATGAAACCAGAAACAAATGTATTCCCTTTGAGATCAACAACAATATCACATCATACCCTAAAGTGAACCTAGTACAATCAAGATTTAACTACCAGAGACTTGGGATTGAATTGAGCCAACCTTTGTCCTATCATACAGATCCCCTAGGGTTTCCTTTGGTTAAGTCTTTCAAGAAGGATAGGCTCTTTGTGGTTTTTCTGTGAAGAATTCATTTTCCCTATTGTTGCGAGTAACATCGTCATCAATAGGAACTAGTGCTAAAAGGAGGGCGTCACTATTGTTCTTTTGGTTTCATTAGGTTTTAAACTGGATTTCCATAGTCACTAGATCTTTATCTTGTGATCCTCGTGTGACTTTAGTTGAGCTTAGTGGTCAAACATCATCTAGACCTCAAAAGTCTAGAATTGTAAGTGCGAGTTTGCAAAATCTAGCTACTACTTACCACCACTGCCCCCCATAGTGATGGCCTTATTTAATGTAGTCACTGATTCAATTTTTTGTGTACAATGATTTACTAAAAAATCTTGATAAGTTGTGTCCCAAATATTATCTCCACAAAGATGCAGAAGAACATATTAGTATATTTAAGGATATGAGTTTTAGAGCCAGGATTCAACATGAAGATGTTGTATGTAGGTTGTTTCCTTACACCTTAAGTGATGAAGTTTACTAGTGGTATATCAACTTACCTTGCAATTCTATTAAATCATGGCAAGATATGGAAAGTCAATTTTTGGCCAGATTTAGAACACCAACTAACCCTACTTTGTTATATCACCAATTTGCTCAAATCAAGAGGTTCGAGGCAGAACTTATAACTACTTTTAATTATAGGTTTCAAAAGGCTTATTCTAGGTTGCAAGCACCTTATGTAGTAGATAATTTGTCTACTACTACATTTTATTATACAACAGTAGATCCTTTAACTACTATGTTTGTAAAGCGAAGGGAAAATCTTCCTACTACTTTACCTGAATCCTATGCTGAAGCTGTAAGTGTAAATTTAGAAAAGAAACACCTCAAAAATGGATCATCTGAAAATGGTGGAAATGGATTGAATAATTATCCTACCTTGAGCATAAATGGAGTCTCTTTTAATCATCCAATGAATCCTAATGTTTATCCTTGAGTGGTCTAGAATGGGACATTTCCTTAGAATACTTTCTTTCAACCAAGAAATAGTCAAGCTTTAGTCCCTCACCCTGGTCTAGTTATCATGAAGCTACATCATAACGGAAATTCTTTTTTATCACAAACTTAGGAAAATCAAAATGTCAAAATTCCAAAGGAAAAGGAAGACATAAAAGAAATTACAACTCAACTCAAAAGGCTAACCATAGAGGTTACATAATTAAGAAATTAAAACTTTTATGCTTAAAGCAACAACCAAAATTTGTAAAATTGATTTTATAATGCTCCCAGACCACCTATACCTTGGAATACATGACCAAATAATGGAGGAGTTTCAACACCTTTAGATAATACTAATCCTACTAATGAAAGATCCAATCCACGTCGAAAGTGAATTTAACTGATCTTACGATGAATAATTGGTGTAGAATTCATAATACAAATGCTCATGCTGAAGTAGACTGTTCACACTTCAAAATTTCTTCAAACATTTTTCTAGCTACTACACATTATAATGAACAGTGTGACTCTCATCCTCCTAAGGGAAATGAGTTGGTTCCAGTAGGATATGATTCTTCTTTAGTTCTTGAAAGTTATGAATGCATCAAACCACCTATTTTTGTCACAAGTTACACTCGTGAATATGAGGGAGACAATTCTACTATGACTTTATAAACTATATATTTCCCTATCAAGATGTAAATGAACCTCAAGAAGAAATCAATGAAATTCGTGTTTTTCAATAGTATCAGAAAGGACATAATTATAACCTGAGAAGTAACACCGACGGTGGAAGTAAATTCAATGGGCCATTAACAACATCGATCCCATTTGATAAATTTAATACTCCACCTAATGATAAATCAAACAATAACCCAGGGTTACCTAAGTTAACCTCATTATAATTCATCAAATGCTTCAAGAAGCAAAAAGGTAGATTCCACTGACAAAAAAAAATTGACTAGCTATTTAGCAAAAGAAATAAAAAAGGTAAAGATCGACCTTTCTTTATTAGAATTTCTCAAAACACCTGTGATCAGGAAAGCTTTCTTAAACACTCTAGAAGATCTTCCAAAAGAAGGAAAATTTAAGGACTTTCAAGTGAAAGATAATCAGGCTAAGGTGAAAGATAAGAACATAGTTCCTATTGAAGATGTGTAAGTAGCCTTTTACAAAGGGAAATTATAATCTCCGCCATTTTTACTCACGCTGAGAATATTTGGTAAGAACCTTCATAATTATTTAGTAGACTCTGGAATGTCTACTAACGTAATTCCTTTGTCCATATGTCAAACACTAGGGTTAACTCTAGCAAGTTCTTTAAAGAAAGTTACTCAATTCGATAAAATAGAAGTAAATGTAATCATAGAATTAACTAATATTCACATGCAATTAGCATCGGATCCCAGGATTCAATATTGCATAGACATTGAAGTTATTGAGATACCTGATACCTATGGTATGTTATTGAGTAGGGATTGGTATAAAACATTGAATGGATATATGGCTACTAATTTCTCACACATGTGGTTACCATGGAAGGTAGTTCCTAATCAAATAAAAATTGAAAGAGAACCACACATGAAATACATGATCACTAATTATGATCATAAAAATGAAGTTCTATATATTGATGTAGAACCAAGAGTTTATAAAATACGAAGTTTGGGAGTTAAAATAGAAGAAGTATTTACATGTAATGTTGAGAAACCTAATCAACTAACTCCTAGAATAGATGTTTTAATTAAATTAGATTGTGATTCTAAAGAAGAAAATAGTCCTTATGATAAATTTCAGAAGAATATTGTTACAAAAGCTTGAAAGAGCAATAAAATTGAAATTTCACTAAAAAGTTTTTTGTTGCAAGATTGTTGTAGGTTACATAGTGCTAGACATTCAGAAGACAGTTGCATGATGTGCTTGGAAATAATTTGTAAAATCGAGAATCAATATTGTCTAGAACATGACAAGATTAAAAGATCTAAACCAGAAGTGCATAAAGACAAAGTCCATGTTACACAGACTGGAAAGACTAATTTGGTGATGTCGAAGAATGGTAAACTACAAGCTACAGATGATCAAGCCTAGATTCTTAAATTCGATGGATCCAAATCGAAACAAGGAATTGGAATCGGAGTTGAACTCATCAACCCACAATTTAAATATTTTCTTGTTGAATATCAATTACAATTTCAATATACTAAGAATGTGGTAGAATATGAAGCCCTTATACATGGCTTGATCCTTGCAATCAAGAAGAAAGTCAAAATTCTTAAAGTGTTAGGTGATTCCAAATTAGTAGTTAGACAAATTCAAAAATAGTATATCTGTCACTACAAGTGATTATCCAATTATTGACACAGAGTATGGGATTTTATAGAATATTTTGACACATTCAACATTACTCATATCCCAATAAGATTTGATCAAAGAGTTGATGCTTTGGCTACTAATTCTAGTGCTCTAAAACCTCTAGATGCCTCTGATTTGAAGAGGTTCATAGTCGAGTTGGTGCAGCTACATTCAGTTCCTGATAATGTTACTACTTTGCAAGTGTTCGAAGATGATCAACATATATTGGAATTCATCACTAATTCTGCTATATTTGAAGCACAAATAATTGAAGAGATGGATCTCCCTAACGGGGAAATTCAAGACGAAGAATTAGCTCAAGTCAAAGGTAATAATATTTTGAAAGGAATAATTGAGCTAGAATGACTGTTTGACATTGATCAGATAGTTAGACAAAAAAAAATTCCTCAAAGTAATGGAGGACAATCTGAATTATACAATTTGCATACTAAAGAGGATCCTAAGAATGTGCTAATAGGAAAGGTTTGCACTAAGGAAGAGAAGAGAAATATTTCTTAGGCACTTAAAGATTACGAAAAGGTTATAGCATGGACGTATGAAGATCTGAAGACTTATGACACTTCCATCATTACGCATATGATACCGTTAAACCTAATGCAAATCCTTTTCAATAGAAACAACATCCATTAAATGCACTCTTACAAGAATTAATTCAAAAGGAAGTCCAAAAAATTTTATCAACTAAAATAATTTTTCCTATCAAACATTCTACTTGGGTGGTGAATTTGGTGCTTGTGAAAAAGAATTGAGATATACAATTATGTGTAGATTTTTGTAACCTTAACAAGGCATATAAGCAAGATAATTATCCACTACCCTCACTAGAAGAAGTGCTACAAATAGTCAATGGTTCGTAGATGATGTCCTTCTTGGACGGATTCTCTAGATATAATCAAGTAATGGTAGCAAGGGAAGATCGGATGAAAACAACATTCACCACAAAGTGGGGAATTTTTGCTTACAAAAGGATTCCATTTGGATTGATAAATGTTGGGGCCACATTCCAAAGAGCCATGGATGATGCTTTTCGCTAGTTGATAGGAAAATGCATCATTATCTACATGGACAACCTCACAGTATTTTCAAAAAATAGAAGAGATCATGTTCGAGATCTCAGAGCAATATTGTAGAAGTGTGAAACTTATGGAGTTTCACTAAATTTTAAAGTGTATTTTTGGGGTAATTGAAGGTAAGCTACTAGGACATGTTATTTCTGAAAAAGGTATTTCGATAGACCTAGACAGAGTGAGTGCATTGCTCAAGCTACAACCCCCGGGAATCAAGAAAGAATTGAAATCATATTTCAGTAAGATCAATTTTGTCTGAAATTTTATTACCAGATTCACCGAAATAGTGAAACCACTCAATGATATGTTAAAAAAAGATACCAAGATAAAGTGGACAAATGAAGCTAAAATCGCCTTCGAAAGTATAAAGACTGCAATTATAGAAGCACTGGTATTTGTAAGTCTAGATTATGTTAAACCTTTTTATATTTACTCTTTTGCTTCTGGTCATACTTGTGCAGCAGTACTAACACAGAAAGGCAAGATTAAAGAAGAGAAGTCTATTGCTTTTATGAGTGTTCCATTTAAAGAAGTGGAGCTGAGATAAACATATGTTGAAAAACAAGCCTTTGCTTTGGTTGAAAAGCAGTACGAAAATTTAGGCATTACATCCTTAGGAGTATAGTCAAATCTATTGCTCTAGATTCTATAGTCAAGATGTTGTTAACAAAGTTAGCTCGAAGAAAAAAGATCCAAATGGGTTACAATCCTACAAGAATTCAATCAAGAAATTATACCCATGAAATTGGTTTAGGGACAGGCTTTGGTCAAATTTATTGCAGAAATAGATCCAAAAAAAATTGAGTCAATAATATACTTTGGATGTAAAAGATCAATAAGACTAGTATTCAAATATATTGCATTATCTGGTTAGCCATACTTGCCCTGATCATATGCAAAGAAATCAAAGAAGATCCCTTAAGATAAAATATAAAGTTACATGATCAATGGAGGAGCTCTATCCAAAAGAAGCCATGAAGGAATCTATTTAAGATGCTTAAATAGAACAAAAGTGAACGAAGTGTTGCAGGAACTACATGATAAATTTGGAACAACTCATGGAGCACCTTTAGCTACTGCACAACTCATCTTGAGATCTAGTTATTACTGGAAAACGATTTTCAAGGATACACACAAACATGTGAAACATTGCTACACATGTCAAACTACATCAGATAAAGGAAGATTCAATGCTCAACCATTACAACCAATGATGGATATGCATCCATTTTCACAATGGGGACTAGATTTTATCAAAAATATCAATCCTCCATCATTCGTAGGCCATAGATTTATATTGACTACTATAGACTATTGCACCAGATGGACAAAGGCATTTCCCAGTAAACAATGCACTATAGAAGTACTAATCAAATTTATGGAAGAGAATCTCATCACCAGGTTTGGAGCACCATACGCACTGGTATGCGATAATGGCCTTGCCTTTCTTCATTAAAATTTTCCAATTGGGCATTCAAATAGGTATAACATTAAAATTCTCATCTAACTATTATCCATAGGGAAATGGATTAGCTGAATCATCAAATAAAAATATGCTAGATATAATTAAAAAAAATTATTGAAAAGAATCCTACAGAATGGCATTCTTTGCTGAAACTCGCCCTTTGGGTAGACCGTACTAGGATGAAATCCATGTTAGGGAATTCTCCTTATCACCTAGTTTATGGGGTAGATCCTATATTAACAATAAATTTGAAAATCCCTACTTGGCAGTTTGCCCAGGAATACATTGGATTAGATGATCAAACTGAAGCTTTTTTATTACAATTAATGCATCTAGATGAAAATTGTACCCAAGCTATAGATCATTTTTCTAGACACAAATCTGTGGTAAAAATATGGTTTGATAAAAGGGCTAGATTAAAGACTTTTAGAATATCTAACTTGGTATTGTATTGGGATAAATCCCATGAACGAAAAGGTGAACATGGCAAGTTTGACAAGTTGTGGATAGGTCCATATCAAGTTTATGAAATCTTGGGTGACAGCACTTATAGATTGAAGTCTTTGACTGGTGAATATATGCCATTTCCCGTCAATGGTTAGTTTCTAAAGCATTATTTCCAGTCATAGATAAATAGTTTTTGTAACTAGTTTTCTTTTTATAAATAACTTTGTTAGGTTAGTTCTTGTTGTTGTATTGTAAATAGTTGTTTGTTGCTTTTGTTTCACTTTTTTTTGGGTGTTGCATCATCGAGCTTTACAATGTTTGGAAACCTTTGAAGGTGAACAAGTTAATAGAACATCAATTCTGGAAATTTGATTTATGTGCTGACCAGAAGTAGTCCTTTATTTATAAATTGTTTGAGAATTGTTATATTCTTTACTCTAGTTAGCATGAATCATTAGTTGATGTTGAGCTACAAATGCACACATTTAAATCATTCTACTAAAATTTGGGATAGCATTTATTTGCATTGAGTGAAAAATCAAAAGACTACCTTTGCTACCACTATAATTCCCAACCTAATAGTGGGCTTCATTGCTTGCAAGTTGAAAAATGAGCTATCATTGAAATATCAAAAGAGAAAATGAGCTATTATTGCAATATCTATAAAAAAAGAAAGAAATCAACTCTTTAGGCTATTCAAATATCTCTACCGGGGCTATAGACCTATGGCTGGTAGTAGAGCTATGTTTGGGGGAATTACAGAGATAACCTTGTTAGGGCTATGGACGCTTGACTAGCATCAAGGCTCTATCCCTAGTTGGATTTAAAGGAATTGTCATATTATGTAGGTCAAAGCAAATAATTGCTATTTTCTAAGTTTACTATGGCGAAAATAACCAATTGCACACATGTGAGCTTAGTAATACTTAATATTGCGTGCTAGCTTAAGTTAAATTTGAACGTCGGAATGAGGATCCAATGATTTATAATTAGAAGACTAAAAAAATTTGGTATGCTGATGTAAGATCCAGAATTGACTGTCTATTATTTTGTTTAGTTTTGTTGGTTGCTAGTGTTGTGTGGTCTTACAACACGCCCCATTTTGCTACTTGAAAAAATGTGGACCCCCTTTTTTTCTTTCTTCCTTTTGTTTTCATTTGCTTCAGTGTTGCTCTATGGTTTGGTCAAATGTGGGCTTCATTTTCAATTTAATCAGTCTTTGTGTTATCCTTATTCTTTCCCAGATTCGTTCTTTAAGTATTTTCATGGAATTTAATATTTTTCCCAAAAACTAAAATCCCAGAGTTGTGTGCTTGTATCAAGTTAGTTGTATCTTCAGTTGGTCCTAGCCCTGTTCAGTAAGTCATCAACCGAAAGCGTCAATCTCAGTAATACCATTTTCTTGTACCAGAGTCTGGTAGTTTTTATTTCATTTCCTTTATTCGAAACTCATAAACTAGATATTTTTTTGTTGCTACATTTTAATCATTTTTATTCTTTTGATCTTTCTTGAACCCAGTTCCCAGTCTTTTCTTTTGTTCTGGTTTTTTCTCAAGCTTGGAGGTAATTGCCTTGGTTCTTAGTATTTATTCTCAAAGGTTGATACCAGAAGTTTTAATCCTGATGATCACAAAATTATCATGTATCTTAATGGCTTATGCCTCACAGAAATCAAAGTGACACCAAAGTTCCATGTAAGATCGTTGTGCCATCTTTTTCCTCTAGTAGTGAGCCTGCACAAAAATCTAGGCGTTCATAATTTGAACCCTATTTCATAATGATTGCACCTTTATTCAAAAAATTATTACATTATAATAGGTAATTAATGAAGGTGGTGAATTACTCCTATACTTGGCACCACCTTAAGCATGCAATTGCTTTCATAACACTTTACTTTGTGTCACGTTGCAAATTCGCAAAGGACACTGAAAGAATGAAATAATATTGGGTCACAAGGAGAGGTAAATTTCAAGAAACTATGAACACATCTACCAACGGTTTTGAAGCTCCATTCTGAAAAGATTGTCATCGTCAACCAGAACTAGGTATGTTTCAAATAATTGATATTTTGTTACTTATTTTCACGCATGAAAATCTCAAAAAATAGTATTTCCCTTCATAAATTGAAGTGTTGATTATATCTTTGATTTGAATTTAGCTGAACGGTAAATTGAAAGTTTCATGAAATTGTAAGAAATTTGGTTAAATCTAACCATGACTCACACACAAGACACACATTTGAAAATGTAGAACACACCAACAAAAATGAGTACTTCTGACGTGAGAGTAGAAGAGGAATTTAAATATTGTAGTTCACAAGCCATACCAATTGGCATGGTAGTTATAGATATTCATCTATGGTGGTCTTCTGATGTTGAAATTCACACTCAGGTACGACAAGAAAATACTTCTTAGTGTACCAGAAATGTTATAGCAAGTGGGTTAATTTTAGTAGGAGGGTTTTTGCCAGTAATGAAGGCCCTTGAATTGGTCATGGAATGTATAAATGATTACAACCCAAATAAAATAATTATTGAGGAGGGAAGAACTTATGTATATCTCTCCCATAAAGGAATTATATACACATTTGGGCTTCCTATTTTCATCCAAATGTATAATATTGATCTTAGGGTGAAAGAAAAAACTTATTAGAGTGTCAAAGAGCACAATAGAGAAATTATGAATACCCAATGGTGCCAAGAGCTAATTAAAAAATAGATAAAAGCAATTTTAAGGTCTATGTTCAACCAAGATATTCAAGATGTTATAACCATGTTGAGTAGGATAGTTGGGTTGTGAGATGCCATTAAATTTGAACCCTGGATGTTTATGATAATATCCAAACTGATGAGTAATCTCGTGTAAATGCATTGGGGAAATTTTATTAGTGATAAATTGCACGAATACATAATTACATTTCCCAAAACTAGATGTTTCTATATGTCTTCATATGTGATCTATTCTTTCACCACGAGGGCAAGTAAACAATGGTTGAAGAAAATTGGTACTCTGGGAAAAGAAGTAGGAAATAGTTTAATAAATGCTCAATTACCCCAAATCACTATCCACGAATACAAAGAGCATTACAAAATATTTAATGATGTGTTATCTATGAAGCTGGTCAGAACGATGGAAGGTGACAAATCCAAAGGTTGTCATTAGAGCCGCAAAGTTTTATCAGACCAATGGGAGGCTGGTATATTCAATTCCCCACTTTCTCCTACATTAGGGTGGAAGGGTTTGATGGACATCCTTCATGTTGCCAAGGTATCCTATAGACAAAAATGTGTTATTATAATTGGTGAGACAATTAAAACCATCTCAGGTTCTTTATAGCAAGGCTCATAAGAAGGCTTCCTTCAAATTTCCTATTGTGATAGGGAATTATAAATGCAGTGCAACCAAGATAGCTGACTTGTGTGAAGAAGAACTGAAAACATATAATTTTGAATTTTTTCCACTTCAAAGAATGTATTATGATATTGAAGGGAATATTGCCAAGAACATAGCTGGTTACCATGCTCATGTCCAACACCTAGAAGATTATTAGCTTAATTATGAAGATGAGCACAGAGTAAGGAAAAGAAAATATGAAAGATTGTCCTTAAGATCTACTTGGATTTTTATGCTTCATGATATTCTAGATCAGCTGGAAGAGGATGATGGAGAAGTATTGAATAGAAATTATAATGAATACATAGTGTATGATGAACCTATCCCTAACCCAAATTATAAGGGTGAATAAATGGCATCAATTGATGAGTTCTCTACACCAGTTCTATTACAACTCAACACTGGATAAATGATTTTTGTAAAGCTTTAAGAGAGAAAGGAATTGAACCCACTTTATCATAAGATAAAATAAGAAAAAAAGAAAATGAAACTGCATTTGAGAGTGGGGAACCTACCAAGAAGAAAAGGAAAACTAGTAAAGCGGCTCTTGTTATAAGAATTGAAGAGAAAATCCCTGAGGCTTCAAGTTAGGGAGTTTCATTAAAGCCAACTAATAAGCTGAAATATGCATAATCAAGTAAAGATAAATCAAAAGTAGGACCTAAAGGTGCATCTTCCTCTACAACAAAGCCAAGGACTAAACCTACCATTGATGAAGAGGTAGAAGTAACAGAAAATATTGGTGTACAGAAAAGGTCTACATCTTAGAGAGTTGCAACATTATTTACTTGTCCTCCCTCTGTTAATATGGCTAATATGAAACAAGCACTAGGAGGAACTCCTATTGTTTTGGATGAAATTTACAAGGAAGATGAAGCTAGAATTAAAGAATAGATGGATAGATGGGGTGCCATGTGGGAAAAGGTAAAATAAAATAAGTTTAAAGATAAACCCATGGTACAACCAATGGTAGAAGAAGTTCTAGACATAGGTTCCACTCTTACGAATACTGAAGAAGAAGAATTTATAAAAGGAACACTTGCTTCAAAAGCAGGGAATCCTGATATTCTTGAGATGGAAGCGGGGGAGAATGCAAGGTAGGATCCTATTGAGGAAATGGTTATTGAAGATACTTTTTATTCCTAGCCTTTTCTTGGGAATAATCCAAATGATAATGAACAGTTGTAGGTCTCTGAAGAATCAGAAAAGGACCAGGTTGAAGTTGAAAGTGAGAAAGCAGAAGCTACACATGTTTTAGGTGATGAAATTGGAAATGAAGAAAATCCTAGTGTAGTAGAATACAAATAAAGTGACGTCTAGGAAGGTGATGTTGAACCTCAGGATAGACAGGCAAATATAATTCTTCAAACCAAGGAGACTGTGCCAAATCCCAGAAATTCTAAATCTATGCCAGAAATTGTTAAAGAAATTCCTATTTCAAAGGATGTAAAAAATAAAATTGAAGTAAGAGAAGAGGTTCCTGAATCAAGTGGAAACCAGGAAAAAATTAATGTTGCATAGGTAGAGCAGGATGAGGATGCACCTGATTGGTTGATCAGGGAATTGGCTTCTCCAATGGAAGTAGAAATACTACCTCTAGATCTTAACAGTTTTATATAGGAAGTAGATACTCCTAAACCTAGGAGGAGAGCTAAAGCAAAGCATGTCATATAGAAAAATGCAAATGGAGATAGAAGCATACATATAGCTACTCCAATAGCTGAAAAAAATAGACGTGAGATAATTCCTAAGGAGTACAAGATAACAAGTATTAATCTTCGACACTCATCTTGGAGGCAAGAGTTGGAAGAAATAAAGATTAATCTAGATACTATTGTTTCCAAAGTACAGAAGTATAAACTGAAGAAAAGATTATTGAAGGAACGGGTTGCTACCTTGGAACATTTTACAAAATTACTAACCCTATCTAGTCAAGCACAGACTAAATTGCCCCAACATCCAGTACTAATTTCACAAGAATAGGTGGATGCAATTGCAACAATTATCCATAAAGTGAATGTATTTGAAGAATGGATCAAGTATTGGGTGAGGCAAGGAGAAGAATTTATTATAGATGCAATAGGAAAGTATAAGTAAGAATACCATTGGTTTGAGCAATCAAAAAGATTTCAAAGTGAATGCAATGTTCGCTAGGAACAAATTGATGCTAAAAGGAAAAATGTTGAAATTATCATACAAATGGATGTCCAAGAATTAATACAAGGAAATGTAATTTTAGGGCAAGAAGTTTCATTGCCAAAAAAATGGAAGAAACAATTAAAATGGTAAGGTGACATGTTGATACAATGCATAGAAGGATTTAAAAATGTCACCGTGGAATGTAGAAAATTGCTTGATAAAGATCAAGACTTTATTGAAATCCTGGCACGCCAAGGTTGTGATCCCCAAATGCTAGGACAGGAGGGTAAAGAAGCTAAAGCCTTCAAGGAATGGATTGAAAGGATAAATAGAGACCATGTTTAGTTGTTAACTCAGGAGGTCGTTGATGAGATTAGATAGTGCAGGAACACCATAGCTAGATATGATACATACAAAGTGCAAAGGAATGTTAGTATACTCCAGGTATCAGAAGAATACACTAGGCTTAAGATCACTTGGAAGGAAATACAAGGGACTTCTAAAGAACATATGCATCAAACATTGAATGCTTTCTAAGAATATCAATTGAGGAAAGGTGAAGAAAAGATCCTAGAGCCCAAGCCCTAAATGATGAAAGGAAATACTAGATATAAGATACTGGAGGTGTCCTAGAAATATTTTTTGTTGCATTTGAGTTTTACAGGTTGTTCCCAATCTCGGTAGATGTTTCCTATCCGGTATTCTAAAGAGTGTTGATAGCCTTGATTCATGCAAAATATTACATACTAGAGTTGGAAAGAGAAGAGTGTTGTTGCTAAGGAAGTCAAAGCTTTGACCTCATATAGAATATTCTAATGACAATTGGCTTATGCCACATGCTACATTTTGATTTTCTATTTCTAACTCTCTAGATAAACTTTAAGTTTGAACTCTTGGGGCCTTGTTCCTATAAAAGGCCATTTACTTCTTTTTTTTAATTTTAAGTTCAGAATTTGTGGATATCAAAAGAACCAAAACTTCTCTAAGTTTTGATCTTTTTTCCTATTTTTTGAATCATTCCGGTCTAAAAAATTGTATGCACATAGATATTAATCAATATTGAATCCAATTTGATAGCTACCTATATCATGAATCTTTGTAGCTGGTTTTGCTAGTTCTGTCGAACAAGACTATATGTTGCATCATTTAAGGGTGCATGCAGAACCTACTCGATGTCCAAACTAAAACCCCTCTCTTTAAAAGCTCGCATCATTTTATATGTAGTTGTGAAGAAATTTGGTGAAGTATAAAGTGGTTTGCTTTGATTTGGTTAATTCTTTGGGGCATGCGTGGAGAATAACTAGGAGAAATTTTAATTTTCAGTATTTTTATGCTTTATTTTAGAATAGATGTTTAAATTCTGGAAAATATTTTTAAAAATAGATGAATGAATGGAAATTTACTAAAAATATTTTGTTTCCTATGAAATTGTTGAATGCTTAAAGCTAAATCTACTTAAGTGATATAAAAATTTTGATATTCATGAATTATTATTTTAAATCTTTCAATTTCATGATGTTATTTTATCATTGAATTGGAAATCTTATGTAAAATGATTATGATTCTTAATGAAACCAAAAACAAATGTATTCCCTTTGAGATTAACAGCAATATCACATCATACCCTGAAGTGAACCTAGTACTACCTGACTACCGAAGACTTGGGATTGAACTGGGCCAACCTTTTTCCTATCATATGGATCCCCTACGATTTCCTTTGGTTAAGTCTTTCAAGAAAGATAGGCTCTTCGCAGTTTGTCTGTGAAGAATTTATTCGCCCTGTTGCTGCGAGTAACATTGTCATCAACACTTACCTTTTCGTAATTCTATTTTTCCTAGTGCTCCTTGTTTTCCTTTGCATAGTGGGAAGGAGTATGATCTTGTTGAACAACTTAAAAATACTCTTGCAAAGATATCCCTATGGGACCTAATTCAAAATTCACCTAATTACCACATTCTGCTTCAAACAACTTTACAACAAGTATTGGTTCCCCTTAGTATAAATGTAAACGATGTGGCAGCTCTAATACAAGGAATGAATACAATTAATGTAGACATTACCTTTCATAAACATGAGCTATCTCCTTTGGAATTGAGAAATAAAAATGATGCCTTCTTGATAATAGCCATCTATAACATATTAGGAATAAAAATAACCCTTGTTGACAATAGTTCCACTCTTAATGTGTGTAGTGTGACACTTTTAGATAAACTCGGTGTGGATAAGTCAAAAATTCAACTTGATTCCTTGTCAATTCATGGATTTGATAACATAGGCTAACAACTATTGGGTGTGACTACTTTACCTATTACAATTGGAAAGGCTACCTTGAAAACCCCTATTCATGTAATTCCCAATAATATTTCATATAACCTTATTTTAGGGTGGCGTTGGATTCATGAAATGCATGCAATTCCTTCAACTCTTCACCATATAATAAAGTATGTCTACAACAATAAGGTATACCAAATTAAAATATACCCCGAGCTTGAAATTTGTTTGCAAGTTGAAAAAGGAACAACAAGTCCTCTAAACACATTGATTCCAACATCAAACATAAAACCTGTGAAAGAAGATCAACAAGAAACTAAAATAATGTCAAAGTTATTGGAAGATGATTGGGGTTCCTTGGAGTTCACACCTTCATTTATGGGAGAATACATAATAACATGAAAAGAATATGAAAAACAAAAACAACTAATGGCTATGTCAACACATAACTCGAAAGAAAACTCACAAGCATCTACCTCATCTACACTTGAAAATGACTCAAGCTATACAACTAATTTTGATGAAATAGATTACCAACAACCACCAAACCCAAAAGAAATGGAAATACTTTATGGGAGAGGTTATGAACTTATGAAACAATTGGGTTACAATGGAAAAGGATGTGGAAAGAAATAACAAGGAATCTATGTTCCTATGGAACATTATACGCAAGAAACAAAAAGTGGTTTGGGATATTGTCCTTCTAAGATAATGCAAGCAAATGAAAGACCCTTGTTAAACATAAATTCCATTATGTGTAAACCTAAAATCAATCTCACCTTGAAACATCTTAAATTACTTGATATGAATTATGAACCATCATGGGAATACTTCGAAGATGATGAATCCTTGAAACAAATGCTAGGATTTTATGATAAACCATCTACTTCTCCTCAAAATAAATGGGTTACATGTGCTATGATTAGCACTAAACAAAAATATGTAGAAAATGAAAGTAGTGAGATTGACATGAGTAAAGAAGAATACAACCCCAAATTTCAAAAAGCAAGTGCACTTCCTCTAGGAGATACAATTGGCATACCAATGGGCATCAATGATAAGGAGAAATTATTTAAGATAGAAAAGTGCCTTGATGATGAAGAACAACAATATCACACAATTTTACTACATGACTTTCTTGAGCTTTTTTCTCGGAATTATTCGGATATGTCAGGAATCGATGCCAAGATAGTGACACACAACATAGACCTCGCTGAAAATTCAAAACCTATTAGACAAAAGATACAAAATATGAATCCTAAGATAGCCTTGCTAGTTAAAGGATAAATTGAAAAACTCCTTGAAGCTGGTTTCATAAGACCTATAGATTATTCTCCTTGGATCTCAAACATTGTCACAGTTGCAAAACCCGATAATCATATTAGGATGTGTACTGATTTTTGTGATTTGAATAAAACTTCTTTAATAGATGACTTTCCCCTTCCTAATATTGACATGCAAGTAGATTCGACTATGGGACATACTTTGTTTTCATTCATGGATGGATTTTCTAGATGCAATTGAATCTTCATCAACCCTCAAGATCAATACAAAATAACATTTACAATTGTTTGGGGAAATTTTTGTTGGGTCATGATTCCCTTTGGATTAAAAAATGTGGGAGCAACATATCATGATCTATGACATTAATAATTCATGCTTACATACATAAGATTTTGGAAGACTATGTTGATGACATTATAGCCAAATATTTAACCAAACAAGATAATGTGAATATCCTTCGGAAGATCTTTGAGCGAATGTGAAAGTATAACATGAGATTGAATCTAAAAAATTGTTTCTTTGGTGTAGATAGTGGAAAAAATTTAGGCTTTAACATATCTCACAAAGGAATCAAAGTGGAAACGAAGAAAATTGATGATATAGTTAACATGCCACCTCCTAGAAACATCTCTCAATTGCATACCTTACAAGGAAGAATTCAAACCATCCATCATCTTGTAACATCCTTAGCAGATCGAACGTTACCATTTACAAATCTCCTTAAGAAAGATGTGCACTTTTATTGGAACAAGGATTGTAAACAATATTTTGAGAGTTTGAAGAATTATCTTGCCACTCCACCTATTTTACAACCTGCTATGCAAAATAAACCATTCATCTTGTATATAGTAGCATCATCCCATGCTCTCGCAACATTTTTGGCTCAACAAGATGAGAATGGTAAGGAACACCCTATCTATTACATTAGTCAAACTTTTATTAATTACAAGAAACGATATAAAGTGATAGAGAAACAATGTTTGGATCTTGTCTTTGCTACTAGTAAGTTGAGACATTACTTACTAAATGTTGAAGTAAATGTGCTGACAAAATTTGATCCTTTAAAGCATCTATTCACCAAAAAAAATTATCAAGATGCTTAGCTAAATGGGTTATGTTGTTAATAGAGTTTGACCTTAAGTTTGTTTCACAAAAATAAATTAAAGGACAAGCCTTAATCGACCACTTAGAAAATGCTCCATCACCCCTAGCATTACCTAATATAGAAATGTTACCTGATGAGAATGTGTGGACTATTCAAAAAGATGAAGAAACATGGGAATTATACTTTGATGGATCTAAGTGTAGAACAAGCTCCAACGTTGGGGTTATAATAGTCCTACCCACAGGGAAGCCTATTCCCTTATCCTATCACTTAAATTTCCTATGCACCAACAACATGATGGAATATGAAGCATTAATTATTGGTTTACATGCTATTTTAGCTTTGGGAGTTTGAAATATTAAGATATTTGGTGATACGTAGTTAGCCATTAAGGAAATAAATGAGACATATCAAGCAAAGCATGACAAATTATCAAAATACAATGATCTCAAAAGGAATTTGTTAGAGAATTTTGAGTCATTTACCATTGATAACATCCCACAAAAGGATAATCAACATGTGGATGCAATGGAAAGTGTAGCTTCTCTTATATCACCTCAAAATCCTTCAAAGGATTTCACATTTATTGTCCATTCAATTATGAACACATCAATCGAATCCAAATCCAAATAAGTATTAACAACTATGGAAATCTCTAGTGAATGGTATAAACTGATATTTAATTATTTAAAAGAAGGTACCTTTCCTGAGCCAACAACTAAGAATAGTCGAGATTGTCTTTGCAAACTTGTATCTAAGTATATAATTGTCACCAATGTGTTATACCGAAGATCCTTGAACTGTCTCTTAGATGCCTTAAAGAATCTGAAATCCCAATAGCACTTGAAGAAGCTCATGCAGGTGCTTGTGGAGGTCATTTTGGAGGAAGATCATTAGTTCAAAAACTCATCTACATAGGATATTATTGGAGACATATGGAAGGATATTTCTTTGAATATGTTAAGAAATGTCACAAATTTCAATAACATAGCAATTTGATTCATGCTCCTACCTCTGAACTTCATTCTCAAGTTCTTAGTTGTCCCTTTGCGGTTTGGGGTTTGGATCTCATTGGAAAAATATCACCACCTTCCTCTGTCGAACATACTTTTATAATCACCACAACATATTATTTCACAAAATGGGAAGAAGTAATTCCTCTTTGTTAAACAACTACTGATGTGATATGTCATTTCATATTGGAACACATTATTGCTCTCTATGGACTTCCTCTCGCATTGGTTTCAAATAATGGGACACCATTTAATAATAATGATGTGAAGAAGTTCCTAGAAACATTTAACATACATCATTTCTCAACACCTTTCTACCTGCAGTCTAATGGTCAACTTGAATCAACTAATAAGACTCTTGAACAAATCCTAAGGAAGACAGTAACAAACACAATAAGGATTGGCACACATAATTGATGTATGCATTATGGGCTTACCACACTAGTATAAGAAAATCCACTGGGACTAATCCTTATAACCTTGTCTATGGTACTAAGGCCATAATGCCCTTAGAGTTAGATATTCATTCATTAAGGATTGTTGTCCAAGGACTTATTGATGACATTATTTATAGATAACAACAACTGCATCAGCTTGAGATGCTTGATGAACAACGCATTAATGCTCTTGAACATCTCCAAGCTTGTGCTAGAAAATTGCAACATAGTTATAGCGAACATGTCATCTCCCATGTCTTCAAAAAAGGTGACTTGGTGTTATTAAAAAATCAACATAACGTCAATGCCAACTTGAATGAAAAGGGAAAATTCAGTCTTAATTGGTTAGGACCTTATATAATTAATTAAAGTTATGGGTCCAGAGCATATACGTTAATAGAAATGGATGGTACATCTCTTAAGGAACCTATAAATGCCACACACTTGCGCTAGTATTATGTCTAATCTTCTTGAATAGTGTGAATTATAAAGCAGTGATATTAGAGTTATTAGATGACATTCTATGTGCTAATCCATTGCTTCATTCTTAAAAAATAATTATTTGCATGTCTTGAATAATAAAGTAACTATTTAACTTAATTTTAGATAGCTGCTTTAGATTTCATACTATTCAATATAATCCTATATGTTGTGTTAGATTAGATCCTTATATGCATTTAATGTTTTGTAATTAGATCATAGGTGCATTTAATTTAGCATAATGTACTTAATCACAATGTTGCATCTAAGAGAAACTAGAGTAAGTTTTAATTAGATCACATAAAACATGTTAATCATGGAGACATTTATTAAATAATCTTACAAAGATTATTTGATCAATCACATTTGCATTTAACATTAAACACATAAATATGGAGGACCGCATGTATCGAAGGTCTTCTTTTGCCACTAACAGGAATTTTTAAAAAAATTATGGCCATTCTGAGTAGCCTTCGGGATTTCATGGTGCTAATCGAGGTCTTAGGAGTGCTTTTCCTTTCCTTAAGGGTAAATATCCCATTAGATCTACTCGTGGCTTTCAAGGAAAATCCTTTTCTTCTACAAAAAAGAGCTTTCCTAATCTATTTAAGGGTTTTCAATGCTCTTCTACTCCTTTTTTTGATTCCAATGGCGTTTAGCGACCACATTTCCAGGAAGATGCCTCTTTTCAGCCTTAGTGTTATGGGAAATCACTTATTCATCGTAAAAAACTCTCTTTTGATTTATTTGGGTCAGATTCAGAATCAAGAGGGTATGTATCTTCGCATATCAGGAGTTGGTCAGAGGTTGTGAAAGGACCTCGTATTCTAACAACTTTCCCCAATAGAATTTATATCTCCTCTAGAGCTCCCTTTGATCCAAAACCTTCCATTGTTTGTCCTAATACTTTTCCAAATAACATTGTTGTTTCTCGTCCTAAACCTTTTATTTCTAAGTGGTCTCCTTTGACTTTTCCAAATGATATTATCATCAACAAGAAGGTTTTGGATCCAAAGGTTACTGGTGTTGATGATTTTGTGTGTAATGGGCAGTCTAAACATCACTTTTCTCAAAGGGAGATCAATGGTCCTGGGAATATTGGTAAGGTTTGGGTTCCTAAGCCATGAAATAATTTGTCTTATGGATCGAGTGATCAAGTTAATGTCACACTTATGAATGCAATGTTGTAGTCGTAGGTCAAGGATCTCAAGGACATGGCCCTCATTTGTAATTTTTGGAATTTCACTCCAGATCTAGATTTTTTACAATTTTGGGTTTTTCAAACTTGGGAAGGATCTATTCAATTTTTCTTTTTAGATAAGGGGAAATGGTTTTTTGTGGTGTTCTCTGATAAATATTTAAGGAATTCCATTTTTAGAAAAATTCTTATATTTGTGAGGGTCATGGTCTTTTTTCTACCTTATGGTCTCCCAAGTTTTGTCCTTCTCAATCCATGGTCAAATTTATTCCATTTTGGATTCAACTTTAAGGATTACTGTTGGAGTATAGAGAGTCCAAAATTATTGAAATTCTTGGTAATTAGTTAGGAATTTTTCTACACCAAGACTTGCAGTTCTTTTCCAACCCATCATTGCTAGTTAGGCTCTACCTCTTGGTTGATGTCACAAAAAAACTTCCAGTAGTTTTTAATATCAAATCAATTTATGGCTTGTGGAAATAGAAGGTGGTTTTTGAGTATCCCAAGAAAATATGTTTCCAATGCCATCTCCCAGTTCATCCTTTGAGAAAGTGTGTTTTGGGTTCAGTAGTGAAGATGGAAGGGGCAGGGGATTCATCCAAAGATCCTTCTTATCCCATGTTTGACAGATCTATTGTTCCACTTTATAAGCCTGTTAAAGACTTTGTGGAAAAGTTTGATTTCATTTTTTTGTTCAAAGTTTTCAATACATGTTACAAATGGTATTTGAATTTCATTTCTCTAAGTACTCATTTTAAGGAAAAAATATCTTTTGGTAATGTATTTCAAAAGTGGGAGGTTTCAAATGTTACTACTTCAGATTCACATGGGTGTTCTTTGTGTAGTTCTTTATCATTGGTGGAAGATGAATTTGAGCAAAATTTCTCTTCAGTTGGAGAAATATATGGTCATGAGAGTTCTGATTTATTTCTGAACAACAAGTTTACATTTTCAATTCCTGTTGGAAAAAACAACTCTATGAATGATGGTAGGTTCTTGGTTTCTCCTCTGCTACAAGGCAACAATTCATCACTATTTGGTTTCAGTAATGAAGGGACAATTAGTATGTTTTCAGGTTCTCAATTCAAGCCTATTATTGTTTCCTTTATACCTAGTTGGGAGAATCTTTTGTTGTCTCCCATTAATATTTTTCTTCATTCTCTCAAGCTTTTGGCTCCTCAGATCAATATTGTTAGTTTTCAACAATTGAATCAATGTGCTCCAATGCTAACACTTGGATTGTCAAATAAATGTGAAGAAAGGTTAAAGATTTTTGATGATCAAGATGATGATGGTAGTTTCATTTTTCAGTCCCAACCAGCTTTTGAAGGCTCTAATTCACATTCCTCTAAAATTCCTTCTAAGTTGGAGTTTGAGAAATTTGTTGATGAAGCCTTAGTAACTGTAGGTGAACAAATGATAGATGATATTGCTTATGAGGTTTTTGGGGAAGGGGAGTTTTTAGATGATCTAGGTTCTTTTTCAATATCCTAGTCCCCGTTGTCTCCTTCTCCAAGTAAAAATTATCCTACCAAGAGGGGTAGGAAATCTTTAGCTACCAAGCTACAAGAGGAAATAGCAGCGGGCATATAGTCGACATTAGATGGAAAATTGGGTGTAGGTGTGAAGCAAGAAACACATAGGAGAGCTTGTTGCTCTCCCAAGCTGCAATGAGGATAATATCATGGAATTTTAGAGGCATAAATGCCCCTAAGAAAATGGCCCAAGTCAAGCATCAACTAGATGCTTATGGGGTAGATATAGTTTCTCTTCAAGAAACTAAAACTTTAGAAGAGACTTTTCAATCTATTAGTAAGAAGTGGAACAAATGGAAAGCTTTTCACTCACCTCCTTAGGGAGCTTTAGGAGGTTTGATTACTCTTTAGAATGCAAAAATAGTTAGCATTACCAATGTTTCTTATGATCATAACTGGAAGCTAATGCAGGTTAGTCATTTTCATTTATCTTTTTGGTTGTTGAATGTTCATGGGCCTAATAGTACAGTAGGTAAGAATTTGTTGTGGGAAACTCTGAAATGGAAATTAGATGGTTTGGGGCAAGAAAAAGTTGTTCTTTTAGGGGATTTCAATGCAATTACAAGTTTATTAGAGAAAAAAGTAGGAATATGTCCTCCAAAAAAGCTTTTATAAAAGATAATGCTTTGGTGGATGTAATTCCACAAAATAGGGGGTTTACTTGGACAAATAGGAGGGAAAATTTTCTCCAAATTGTGGAAAGGCTAGACAAGTTCTTAACATCTCCAAATTGGGTCTTAAGTGAATTTGAATTGATGTTTGAAATACTTCCTTTTGCTGCCTCAGATCATTTTTCTATTTCACTTGATTTGCTGGCAAAAAAAGTAAAGTCAAAGTTTCAATCTTCCTTTAAGTTTGAGGCAATGTGGTTTAGGCATCCAGAGCTTATCACCTTGTTAAAGAAATGGTGGTTGAATGTACCCTTTTTTATGGTTCTAGAATGTTCCAGTTGAGCAAGAATTTGGATTATGTTAAGCAACAATTAAAAATTTGGAATCATCATGTGTTTAAGAATGTTTTTGTGTAGAAAGATTTGGTTTATAAAAGGTTAGTAGAGGTAAATGAAATCATTATTGCTAATGGCCTTGACAATGTATTATTTGAAGAATAAAGTAAACTTCAAGAGGAATGGAAAGAATTGTTATTGAGAGAGGAGGTTTTTTGGAGACAGAAATCAAGAGAATTATGGATGAAAGATGGTGATAGGAATACAAAATTATTTCACATTTCATCTCAAATCAAAAAATTAAAAAGTACTATATTTTCAGTTCAAGATAGTGTGATAGGAGTTTTGTTTACAAAAGAGGAAGAGATACAGAATGAAGGAGTCAAATTTTTCTCTTCCTTATTAACTGAAAATAATAATGACAATGCACATTTAGTAAGGGAAAGAGAAGAGCTTCTTCAAGATATCCCTGAGTTGGTCATGCATGAAGACAATGTTAGGTTGTTGGATCCTTTTTCTCTCAAACAAGTAAAAGAGGTGGTGTTCTCCATGCCTCTTGACAAAGCCCCAAGACCTGATGGATTCACTACCATTTTTATCAAAAATGTTGGGATTTCATTGGATTTGATATTCTAAGTTCTTTGGAGGAATCAAGAAAATCAAGAGGTATGTTGAAAAAGTTCAATGTGACTAATATTGCTATCATTCCAAAAATAAATTCCCCAAATACTTTCTCTGACTTTTGACCTATTTCACTTTGCAATACAATTTTTAAAATTTTTACAAAGGCCATTTATCTTTGGTTACATCCTCTTGTGTTAGCAATTATTTTTGAGGAACATGGGGGTTTCGTTCCTGGTAGAGAAACATCAAAAGGAGCAATTGTTGCTCATGAAACTTTGCACTCCATTGCTGTAAATAAAATGTCTTCCATGATTATTAAACTTGACATGCAAAAAGCATATGATAGGGTTGATTGGTCTTTTTTGAACTAGGTGTTATTGAAGTTTTGTTTCTCTTCTAAGTGGTGTAAGTGGATAATGTCATGTTTATCAAGTGTCAAGTTTTTAGTGTTGATTAATGGATCTGCAATTGGTTTTTTTGGTTCTACCCAAGAGGTCCAACAAGGTGATCCATTGTCTCCATTTTTTTTTATCATTTTAGCAGAAGCTTTGAGCAGCTCTTTCCATAAAGCTCATGAACAAGGTATCATTCAAGGAGTTCCTATTCCAAATACAAATATATTTGTGACTCATTCTCTTTTTACTAATGATACTTTGAACTTTGGAAAAGTTGTCATTTCAGAAGCTTTGCATATAAAGTCATTATTGGAAAAGTATACTAGAGCCTCAGGTCAAAAATTAAATGAAGGAAATTCAAAAATATATGTGTTTAATACAAAACCTGCTATTGAGAAACGTATTGTGAAGTTGATAGGTTTCCAACAAGCGCAATTTCCTTGTAAATATCTTGGGATTCCATTTTTTGCAGGGCAACACCAGATTTCTTATTGGAAAAAATCATTCAAAGTATACAAGCTAAAATTTTATCTTGGAAAGGGAGATGGTTATCCTTATTAGGGAGAATCTTGTTGGTAAAATCTGTGTTATCTACAATTCCAAATTATTATATGGTAGTTTTAAAAGCTCCAAATTACATCATTTTTCAAATTCAAAAGATGATTAGAAAATTTCTATGGTCTGGTAATGTGGACAGCAAAAACAAAATTCCTTTGATATCACTAGAAACCATGTGTTTAGAGAAGTTAAAAGGGGGAGCAGGTCTTCATAATTTGATTGAATGAAATTTGGCATTAAGAGCCAAAATGGTTTTGAGAATGTATGCAAAACCTTCCCTAAAATGGTGTCGCCTTATGCAGAACAAGTATTTGGATAATCTGTGTCCATCGAGAATATTTATTGTGTCAAATCCACCATTGGGGTCAGCAATGTGGAATTTTTTAGTCTCATGTAGAAAAATCATTTTACCTCATTTAACTTGGGAGGTAAATGATGGTAATGAAGCCTTATTCTAGAAAGATTCATGGAATGGACATTAGAATCTAGTTGTTCTTTATAATTTTAAATCTTCAAATCTTTTGTCCCATTGTTGGGGCACAAAAGTCAAAGATTATGTTCAGCATGTGGATTCTTTGATGGGAAAAGTCAAGTGGAAGCATTTTTCAAATGAGTTAATAGATGAAGATCACAAATGTCATATTTCAACTATCCTTCAAGAAAGAACAGTTTACTTTTCATCCAAGCCAGATAGATTAATTTAGTCTAAAGAAAAAATAGGTTGCTATACAATTAAAGATGGGTACAAATCGATTTCTCAAGCTACCCTACAAATAACAAAACAAAGAGCATATCGGTTTTGTTGGAATTCAAATTTTTTTCCTAAAGCGGGTTGCTTTTCATGGCTAGAAATCAAAAATAAAATTCTTACAAGTGATAAGTTAGCAAAAATAAGGATAGAATATCCTTTCAAATGCGTGCTTTGTGATCAAGAGCTGGAAGATATCAATCACCTTTTCCTTTTGTGTCCAATAGCATAGGTTTTTTGGTTGTTTGTTGTGGCTAAAATGAATTGGCAATTAGTTTTTCCAAATACTATCTAGAAATTATTTATTAGATGGCCTTAGTTATATAAATCTTCATTTTTTGCAAGTATTCGGTGTATTATCCCATCTTCAATTGTCTGGGCTATTTGGTGGGAAAGAAATAGATGCATTTTTAGGAAAGAGAAACTGAACATTGATTAGGTGTTATTATTATTTGAAAGATAAATATTTGAAACAATAAATACATATGTGTATAAAGCTAAGCATGTTGGCTCACTTTTTACTATTTGGGACTCAAAGGTGATGTCTTCATGGACAGTCTTATCTCTTTCTTTCAAATGAAATCTCGATCAGTCTACTCAAAAAGTAAATAGAGCTTCCATAGTTTGGTTACCTCCTCTAGTTGGCATCTTCAAGTTGAATATAGATGGAGCCTCTAGGGGGAATCCAGGTTTATCTAGAGCAGGGGTGATTATAAGGGATCATAAAGGGTTAGTGTTATGTGATAAATCTTTTAAGTTGATATCTAGGACTAACAATGCAGCTGAGGCTCAAGCACTTTTGCAAGGATTGAAGTTAGTTCTTAGTTTTAAGCTTCCCATGATCCAAGTAGAAGGAGATTCATTGATCTTAATAAATGCATGCAGGGATCGTAAGATTCAAAATTGTAAGTTGGGGTTTATTGTTAAATAGATCTGGTCCTTGCTTGATAAGATAGGTAATTATCAAATCTTGCACACATACAGAGAAGGAAATATGGTGGCAGATTTTTTAGCAAATTATGGGTGTGATCAAGTAGATAATGAAATCACTCATGTGGCTGAGCTGGGTAAGATACATCCTATACTAGAAGACTTATTATCAAAAGAGGAAAGTTAATTATTACTCCTAAACTTCATTGTTGCAACTGCCAGATTTTATTATATGGCTCAATTATGTCAAATTTGCAAAATAAAGTATGTGTGAGGGCCATTTACATGATTGAAATAGTAAGAGTTGTGGTTATCATCAAACATTTGTTGAATTCACTTACATTTTTGAGTAAAGGAAAATTCCAAGTGTAAATTCCAAGAGTAAATGCCAAGTGTTAAAAAATATTGACAGTTGTGATGTTTTAGGGAGGTCAGTTGTGTTGTATCAATCGACAAAACTTCACATGGTGTTAATGTATTAGCACATGTCAAAGAGTGTGGATATATTATGCTAAATTTGTTGAAATTCAAATCACATGTGTTATGGTTTGGTTCAATACTCATGACATCAGTCAGGTATAGTGTGTATTAGCCTGTGTCATATCCTGGTAATATGTGGGAGATAGTCTGTGCAATGAGGTACCATTGTTAGTATTGTCAAGTTCATGGGAATTCTCTAGCATGTAGCTAAGCTTTAGGTGTCGCATGTGAAGTTTGTTGCAAAATGTGCCTTCCAAGGCTCAAAGTGAGGTGAACAGAATATGATTCTAATTATTCCTAAAGTTAGCCAAAATATATGATGTAATCCTCATGATGTATGCACGACACTTGTTTGCTCTAACATTTTGTGTCTTGTGTAGGCTACAGGTGTCAAGATATATGATTTTATACATTGTTTCAAAATGGGTGAACTGGGAGTGTGACTTAATCATGATCGGTACCATCTGCAATTAATTGATTATGAAAATATAAAGGAGGAATGTCTAAATTTAGAGAAATTTATGTAGTTGTTCCGCTCTGTTAAGTGTGGGTTATAGTGTATACTTTATCAAAATCCAGTTAGCAGTTATCCAAAGAATGCTAAGCAATAACTCCTTTGGTACAAGAGTACAATTTGATCAGGATTTGATAAGATACTTCATCAAAGGAATTTTCAATTTGGGTATGGGAAATAAATTAGAGAGAATGGTGCTCAAATTTACACAAAATGAAATTGTTGTTTGGCGAATGGTTTGGAGAATAGGGTGTATGTTTTCTTTGAATAGTTCTAGCAGTGGTGAGCTTAGAATCCCAAAGCTCTTCTATCTAGAGTGTAGGAGGAGACAAATGGAGTTCTACCCATGAAACTACAGATTTTTCATACCTGTCAATGATTGGGAGTTGCCGATATCAAAATAATTTGGAGATGTTGAGTTGCAACTGGTGTTTAGAGATCATTGTTCAATCTTTATAAAGCATATAAAAAGGGTTGTTGGAGTGGAAATTCTAGAGCCAAAAGTAAAAAGGTTAATTTATCCTTCTCAACTTTTACCCATTTTTATATCCAATCTTATGGACTTGTTGCAAGATGTCAGGTTAGTGGAGTTTGTCACAAACAAAGTTGTAAATAAGGTTTATTTGCAAAATGGAATTCTTCACAAAGCCTGTCAAAGGTATGATTTTTGGAAAGGGCATGGATATGTAGGAGGGATTTTTCCTAGGCACTTCCTACTGCATAGGACAGATTTCCAAAAATTATATATTGCAATTAACAAGACTCTTTCACTATTGAACTCAAGCTTCATGTTGAATGTTCTTAGAAATTATGCGTAGGGGTTTGCTCTAGATTTTTTCAAAAAAGTAAAGGTGAAAGCTCATGCCATTTTGGTGCTTCTCACACATGATCAGGAGCTACCTATTTCTTTGTATTTCCAAGCACAAGTGCATTCAGGTGTGAACAATATGCATCAGTCTGTGGGTGAACATGAAACTGAAGTGGAAAGTGGTCAAGGATTTGATCCAGTAATGATAGAGGTAAATGTGCACCCAGTGGGTGTTCAGTTTCAGTTGTTCAGAGTTTGAATTGCCAATGAATTCAATCTTAATGAAGTGCCTTAGGTTTATTTTTTGGAAAGGGTTGTAGCGGAAGATCATGATGCTCTTCTTTCGCATGTGGGTGTTAAAAATATTGGTGTCTTCTTCTAACATGGCTTAGTTTGCGGGATATTGGAGTAGAGAAGAGCATGGTGACCAAAATATTGGTGTTATTATCAACAATTATCAGAATGTACCTATTGTGGAAGAAGAGCAACAAGTGGGTGTTCAAAATATTGGTGAGTCTTCTTGTAACATGGTTCAGTTTGTGGGATATTATAATAGGGAAGAGCATGGTGACCAAAATATTGGAGCTATTACCAACACTTCTTAGCCTGTACCTGTTGTGAAAGAAGAGCAACTTGATGGCATGATAGAAGAAGTTTAAGATGAAAATGACCAGCTAGTACCGATGGAGATTGAATTTCTTTGAAATCTATTAGCTCGTAGGTTGAAATATAAGGTTTTTTGGATTCAAATGGTAATTATGATCAAAAGTGCTTAGAAAGTTCATCTGGATATTTAGGCATAAGTTTTTTGACTAGTTTGCAAGATTGGTTTGCAAAAAATTCTGTAATAGTCAGTTCAAGACAATATGTCTTCTGAAAAAGAACATAGTATCTATTGTAAATTTTAAATATTATTATAAATATATATACAGGCAATATTCCTTTTGCTTAAAAAAAAATTAAACACATAAACATAAATAACCAAACATCAAATGATCATATATATATATATATATATATATAAATTTTGAGTACATGTCATCAATATATATAATACTAATGTGGCCTATGACTGTTGGATCCCTCGGGATCTAGTGATCGCATCTATCTAGAAATAGTTCATCGAGAGATGGTGGTATGTGATTGTGATCATGAGTGAGAAAGTACATCTAGGACATACTTTAGATCATGTGCTCATCCAATAGCCTCCGACGATCATCCGCTAGACGGTCTCTCTCTACTTGTAGTCTTGCTACCTCTGGTTGGAGTCTCTCAACCTCCATTAGGGCTTGAGATGACTGAACCTCCCCATAGGCAACCTCAGCTTGGTGGGTGCAACTCTTGAAACTCTCATATGCTTCCCACATTCTAACGTATAGCTCGAACAACTCTGGATCCTGCTCCACGATGGGTGGAGGCACATAAATTGTATCAATAACATCCTCATAGACTAATGGAGGCACTCTCGCAGCAACAACCTAGCAATAGAGATCATGTAGACCTATCATAGCTCCTGCAAGATAGAAATCATAAATATAATCAGTACAATCATGATATATATAGGGACATAAAATTAAAACATAAATCATAAACATAAGTATAAATCATAACAACAAATAAAATAGCATTACCTAGCTCTCTAGGTGGTTGTGTAAAGATAGCATCTTCATGTGTAGGAGGCATGGAGGATGTGCTAGCCTCTCCATGACTATAGGTGTTGGTGCATGTTGCAACTGCTAACTATGATCTAGTCACATGAGTGGGAGCTAGCTCTACCCACTCGTGGCCAACTGGATCCTCATCCACTATCTCATCACCCTCACTCAACAACTGCTCCTCCTCCTCGTCCTCCTCCCCATCCTCCTCTTGGCCATCATAATCAAGATCTGCAACATTATCATAGTCCTCATCTATCGCATCTATGAATAAGTCTATAGCACTGACCCCTATCTCCTCAGCTCTATCCTCCTCCTCATCTCTCTAATTTGACAGTGGCCCTACATCGCCTATCAACTCATCCATCAGGAATATGGTAGCTTGCTGTGTTGCTACCCACCACTCCATGTACGTATCTATGGTATCAATGTTATTAGCATTGGAGGCCAAGGGCATGTCATGATCTTTGTAATCGGAGTCACTGTAGACACCATCATTATCAGTGAATCATCTAGTGTCGTCGAGGCTCCGAGCACTCTGTATTGATCACCTGAAGAAGGGTCATAACATGGGTGGTACATGGACCTGTCCAAACTATCACTTGACACGATCATAGTAGAAGGGTCATACTATGCAATCATGTCTACCTATCAGAAATATTTCCATCTATAATCTCCCCAATTGACGAATCTCATTTTTCCACTATAGTATAAGTTGGTAAGGTCTCCATATGATCTCCTCATCCAGTCGGTCAAATTTGACTCTCCAAAAATGAAAATCCTTGTACTACCATAACTACCTCAGAGGGTAGGTGAATGCGAGGGTACCCTAGGGTTGATGTACATGGAAACCTTGTTGACCTAATGCATGTGATATGCTCTAGGAACCACACCTACAATAGTGCAAAATACACCATACTATTGACCTTGTGGTATGCGAACCACCCTAGATCATAGTACAAGTGTGCAAGGATGTTGTGCCCCTAGGCATATATGGTCCTCGACCTTGCCATCTGTCATATCATGTGTACTAGTCCTCCCTCTATATATTCTCCCCATCCATTAGGGATGCATACTAGTGCCACAGTAAACATAATAATTTGTGCCACAAGTGGAGCTCATGATTATAGTAGCCATGATAGCTCAATCTATGGCCCCACGATATCATCTAGAATCGGACCTCCAAGACAGTACTATATATCATATTTCATCTCACAAAATGATCGATCCCGTAGAAATTGTACCCTCTCGCCTCAAATTGGAACTCAGAGAATGTGATGGACGTCCTCTAAAGTGATCGTCATCTCGCCTATCGGGAGATGAAACGTGCATGTATCTGCATCCCACCTCTCTGCCAAGGCCATCAGCATAGCATCTTGTACCTCATGGGGGACATGAGGTATGCCCAATACAATCCAGTTGTCTATAGTATATGTGTCTCCTCCTCTTAAACATTCAAGGCTAGGTCTTGAAGGAAACCAAAAAATCTACCGCTAAGACACTATTGTGATCGAGGCGAAATCTAATAAAAAGGAAAAAATATGTCCTATAAGAATTCTAAAATCCTAAATCTATACATCAACAATAAAAAAAAGTGTAGTAAAGTTGTTCAAGTGTACTTTTCTAAAGGTCCTATACACTTTAGATCCCTTTTGGGACACTTCGCAACAAAAAGGGACACTTCACGACAAAAAGGGACACTTTGCAAAAAAAGGGGACACTTTGTGAAAAAAAGGGATGCTTTGCAAACTTTTCTTCTAGGGTCCTATAGTTCCAATAGCACACATGCCCCGTTTAGACCGTGGACCCCCTCTTTTCTTTTTACTTCTGCCAGGTTGTTTTTTTTTTGCCTCATTTTGCATGCCCCTATTTTGAGCCTAAGTTGGTCACATGCCTTAAAATTATCAAAAAAATATTGACCAAATTCACCTATCCAAACTTTTCCAAGTCTTTGGCCTTTGCAAAACTTGTTTTATGGGTTTCTATCCACCCGTAGCCATCATATCCATCACCATTCGAGGGTTCGCTCAGGTGGGTTTCCCCTATCGAGTCATCGCCTTTGTTTCACTATTTGTTACAATTGACTCTTCACGTCGACTCACATGATAGGTATCACCCTTGTTTCTTTTGTTTGGGCCTTCATTTGACATCCATCATGGCACAAATTTCTGCACCTCCACCTACTCCCCCAACTATCGTACTTGCATTTAAGGCCACCATTAATGGTGGGTTGCCTATATATGCACCCTTCAAACTATCATTTTCACCCGGTGAATTCAAATTTGGAAAGAGAAAAGGGAGCTCCCACATGCATAAAAGGATTATAATGTTAAAGCGGATGTCTTTCTTTCTTTGTGTGGTTGAGGTATGCATCTAGAATTCACGTTTAACCTATGTGATTAAGGTTTATTAGAAGATCATTTGCTTAGGGTTTTCAACATCTGAGCAACATTTAACCTCCAGATTAAAAATTAAAACCCAAAGTTGGGACCTTCAAATCACCCTCGCAAGATTTTCCTTTGAGAGGCCCACCTTTTGGAATGCTATCCAAGCCAGCTCAAATGACCACATCTCTCACCCCATCTGGCTCTAGTGTTTAAGTCCTTGAAAACTTTGGTTGGGTGAGAATAACTATTAAGGGTTGATGGGATTTTGTGGGACCCCATTTACGGGTGTCTACTTTCCCATAGACGTTGTATGGTGGCTTACTATACACGTACTCCCTTCCTCAAAAACCCACTATCACGTAACTAGGAAAGTATAACATTTGAAAATGGCTAAGTCACCAGGCCTTTATGGGACTGTTACCTCTCAAAAACACAGCAAGATACCTCAAGAGGCTGCCAATCTCTTCATATGTTTTAGGGTAATAGACAAGGTCAAGAGAACTCAACCTTCTACTCTTCAGGTGCTGCTAAACATAGGTGGGTGTACCTTTCTGAATGAAGTAGACTTGACTTATGATTATCTTTCTTGGACAATGATTTGTCCACAATGGCAGATGGAAGTGAACAAATAAAATCAAACTTGATAGCAATAGCAATCTTTTGATCTAAATCCTAAAATGCTGAATTAACATATATAAAGAAATTAAATGAGTTTAAAATGATGAAATGCAAAGACTGGTGCTTTATTGGGTATGTGGAGTTAAACGAGATCAAGATGAGCAACACTCTCTAGAGAAAACTCAAATTATCTGGCATATATTATGTTTACAACTTGTATAAACATGCAATACTGTACCTACTAAGCTATACTTTAACAATCCAAATGAATCTCTCCAATTACTATGATCAATTAAAAGGATTTAATCTTTACTTGAAAGAACCAATTGATTAATCACACAAATACAGGAACTGTGCATTGATAAACTGAACATAAACTTTTTATGTCAATTTAAACAACCAGAAAGCACCAATCTTGGAGACAACTTAGTAGTATTTTTATTTGAATTCAACAGATAATTGACACCAGACAAATGCAGCAACATCAACTAATTTTCATAAATACCTCCATTCTAAAATCATGCAACAATAGTCTTTGATATGATAATTTTATTCCACTATATCTACTTGTTGTGTATCGAAATCTAATAACTAGTGATCCCATTACAATTACAAAAATGCCTATTTATACACCAACATCAAGAAAATAAACAAATTGAAAATACATGTCGGCCCTCCATAGAATTCGGGCTCGAATCAATTCGGCCTGCAACGGTAATTTAGCAATTTACATGTCAGCCTCAGTATTTGAATTTCTGTTATTCATCGGTGAAACAGTAGCCAAGAGATATCATTAGTTATGTTGAAGGCAATTCAATCGTTAATCACTTCGTGGGCTCTATTCACCTTCGCTATGACCAAACAGAGTCAAAGAGAAGTCACATAGATTCCTTTTGTTTCCCCGAGATGCATTTTGTCATGCTTTCATTCACTGTCACTGTAACTTGCCTGAGTCAGGGAGATGTCATATAGCAAACACAATGTTTCATCAATATGCCTCTCATAATGTACCAATTATTCGCTAAGACACAGGGATATTTCTCATCGATGTTCACCTTTGGCTTCATTCATAGTCGTTGTGACATTTAACCATCAAGGAGAAGCTATAGAGATTACCCTTTGTTATATCGAAAGTCCACATGAAACAATATGGTCACTGTGACAAAAAACCTTTCTCGCTGACAAGTCTATCCACCCCATGCATGTCGCTATAACTTCCAACTATCGGTCAGACATCCTGTAGAGTATATCATGTCATACAGAAACACCCGAGCACACACTTGTTCGCCAAGACAATATTACTTTCATACCGATAGATTCCACTTGTTTTCCATCGGCGAGACTGAAGGTCACTCACTGAGACCTCTTACTGATAGAACACCTCACACCGAAAGCCGTTCAATAGAAACCTTGTTAGAAAGACCCGACGGGCTCGCCAAGACACTCTGTCGAATACTATGATTCTGGCCGAAGTGAACACCTGTGCAAAGTCGGTAAGACATATGGAGATCGCCATGACATCCCACCAAAGACCCAAACTCATGCCGATATGTCAATCCTTCCACCACCGATCGGTAAGAGAAGAATACTTTGCCAAGATATTATAATGAAGGAAAACCTCTCGCCGAAAGCAACTCGATAGAAACCCCATGTGTAGTGTCAGCGAGACTGAAGGTCACTCGCCGATACCAATACCGATGAAAGATCTTATGCCAAAGAGTTCACCTCTGGTCGCCGAAACAGCATGAATGTCATGCCGATAGCCACCCACAGGTAAATGCCAATCACTGCAACAATGAAAAAGTCATGACAATTACCTGCAGCAAACAAACAAGCAACATAGGTCGGGGAGACCTAGACAAACCCATGCCGACATAGACCACAATATGAAAAATGCATAACTCAATGGGTTCAAAGGGGCAATAGGGAAAAATGCAAGTAAAATGTCATGAAGAGGGAAAAATTGCACACAAGGTAAGACCAATCTAGAAATTTATGAGAGTGAACAACATGTAAAAACGTAATATTTTTACAGTCCCAACAGTGGCTCCGTCTGGGGATGAATGAGAGTAAGATCATTGCAAGGATCCAAAATCTTTGGGTGAGCAGACCAAACCAAAATGAAAGGAAAGTGAATGCAAGATGGAGATGAACCAGAATCCTAAACTACTGTGCATGGAAAATAATTTTAAAGAGGATAAACAAGAGTTGTCCATGCACTGGCAACCCTCAATCCTTTGTGTTACTCAAGAGAAAAATTGCTTGAGAAATTTCCCGTGAACAGGCAACTCCTGATCTTCACCAACCATATTATGTAGATAGTATGAGTCTTCACCCTTCTTTCCAACAATAATAAAAGGTCCCAGCCACAAAGCTTCAAATTTACCATGCTTTCCCTTCTCCTGACACCTTGTGTTCCACATCAACACCAAGTCATCTTCTTCAAACTTTCTATCTTTTTCCTTCTTGTCAAATAGATACTTCATCTATGTCTGCAACTTTATATTTTGGTTTTGGGCAACTCTCCTTATTTCATCAAGATCAGCCAGTTGCTCCATTCTGTCTTCCATAGGTTCAGGAACATCCAAATCTTCCTGAAGGACAAACCTGTAGACCGGTAACAAATTTTGCAAAGGCATCCTGGCTTGTGCTCCATATACCAATTCAAATGGGGATTTTCCAATTTCCTTTTTCATAGTAATCCTATTAGCCCACATAGCCAGTTTCAATTTTGAATCCCAAGCTTTCTTGTTTTGACTCAACATCCTCCTTATAATATTCAAAAGACTCTTATTACTAGATTTAGCTTGACCATTAGCTTGTGGATGGTAAGGAGCTGCATAAGAAATATTAATTCCATATGTGTCACAAAAACTTCTGAACTCATCTAACCTGAAACACATTCCATTATCTGTGATTAACCTCAGTGGTGCACCAAATCTGGTGATAATGTTGTCCATCAAGAAATTTGTCACCACTTTGCTTGTAGCCTGTTTAGTTGGGATTGCCTCCACCCACTTAGTAAAATAATCAGTGGCAACCAGTATCCACTTGTATCCTCCACTTGATCTTTCATGTATCTCTCCAATGAAATCAATTCCCCATTGATGAAAAGGGGCATCATCCTGCAAGGGTCGAAGTCACAAAGAACCCTGATACTTCAATTTTCCAGAGAACTTTTGGCAAGCATCACATTTTCTTACATGTGTAAAAGAATCATTAAAAACTATAGGCCAGTAGTAACTTGCTCTGAGAATTTTGTGTGTAGTTGTTTTTGTTGAATAATGTCCTCCACAAACTCCTTCATGCATTTCTCTCAAGGAATGCTTAGCCTATGACTCATCCAGACATAATAACAGTATACCATCCCTATTCTTTCAAAACAGATCATCTATAAAAACATATTTTGATGCCTGCAACTTCAAAGTTCTCTTTTGGATGTCACTCAATCCCTCTGGACATTTCATGAACTTAAGGTAATGCATGATATAAGTATACCAAGGAGTGTGCTCAATGCTTGCAACTGCAATCCCTTCATCTACATTACAAACTTGATTTGCTTCAATATTTGATTCTGCCATCAACTTAGCCAAGCCCCGACCTCTTACTAATTTGGTAATCTGTATCTCCATGTCAAATTCTTGGATCTTGTTAATCCATTTGCATCTTTTTCCTGTTACTTCAGACTATGTCAGAATATTTTTGATAGCTGTATGAGGGACATAAGCAATCACCTTTGCTCCAACAAGATATGGTCTGAAAGCTTTTGTAGCTTTTACTAATGCAAATGCATATTTTTCCATTATGTCATATTTCAATTCAGACCCTTGTAATGACTTACTGAAGAAAGACACAGGCTGTTCATGACCATCCTCATTCTTTTGTAACATAACAGCAGCAATAGTATGCATTGAAGAAAATGAAAATATCTGAAAAGGTTTTGCAAAATCTAGAGATTTAAGTACAAGAGCTTACTTGATGGCCCTTTTGATAGATATAAAAGCTTCCAAGGCTTCTGCAGTCCATTCCATTTTATGTCCTTTCTTCAACATTTTTGATATGGGCTTAATGATCTCAGCAAAGTTAGAAACAAATCTCCTAACAAAATTAATCTGTCCAAAGAATAACTTTATAGCCTTAACAGTTTTAGGGACAGGAATTCTATCAATAGATTCAACCCTCTCAGGATCTATTCTAACTCCCTCCTTTGAAACAATATGCCCTAAGAGCTTACCCTCTGTGACTACAAAATGACACTTCTTAGGATTCAAGCTAATACCATTTTCTAAAGCTTTTATAAATACCTTTTCCAGATGTTACACATGATCTTCAGCCTTCTTCAAATAAGCAGTCAGGTCACCCTGGTATACCACCACGATAGCATTGATTAAATCTGCAAATGCCATGTCCATAGCTATTTGGAAAGTAGCTCCTGCATTAGTGAGACCAAATGGCATTCTTATGTATACATACATTCCCCAAGGAGTTGTAAATGTTGTCTTATATTGCTCAGATTCTTTGACCATAACCTAGTTATACCCTAAAAACCCATCCATCATATACAACAGTTCGCACCATGTTACCTTATGCAATACAACTTCCATATTGGGTAAAGGATAATTATCTTTGAGGGATGCTATGTTTAGATTTCTAAAATCTACACATAGCCTAATATCTCCATTCTTCTTTCTCACAGGGACCAAATTTGAGACCCACGTCGAGTGCCTGATTGGTTTGATAATTCCTCCATCTCTGAGTTTTGTCAATTCTTCTTGCATTTTAGGCTCCAATGTTGGATTTATGAGTCTTTGCTTCTGCCTGAATGGCTTAGCATCTGGCTTCAATGGTATTTCATGCTGAAACAAATCTTCCCTGTATGCTTTTAGATCTTCATAAGACCAAGAAAACACATGCTTATACTTTCTCAGTAGCTCTATCAGCATTCTTCTAATTGTGGGGCTGATTTTCTTTCCTATGTACACCTTTCTTGGTGCTATCTCAGTCCCCAAATTAACTTCTTCAATATCTTCTCTTTTGACTGGTGTTTACTTCATGAGGGACCAATCATTTCCATCATACAACCTCTCCAATGCCACTGAGCCCTTAGGAAGCTTATTTGTTTTGAGCTGCAAAATCTCCTTTCCAAACAATGTTTGCTTCCCATCCACTTCCTCAACAAAAGCATTGAAGTCAATTTCCTGAGCTTCATATTGATCAATACAATTGAGGAATTTCAAAAGTTCAGTATCATCATTGAAGACTTTCCAACTATAAATGTTATCAGGAACAACAAACCTCATCTTGAACTGAATTTGTGAAACCCCAGCCAATGTGATATCATCTCCTTTGAGCGCCACATTTGCTAAAAAATCAGCCATTATATTCTTTGACCTGTCAATCCACTCAATTGAGAAGGCATCAAATAATTCAATTGTGTCCCATGCAGCATTTCTATATTGCTTTAATATTTTGTGCTTTTTTGCATACTTGGACTTAATTTGTGAAACAACCAACTCAAAATCGCCCAAAACAACCAACAATTTAATCTTGTGTTTCACAGCTATGTTCAAACCTATCAACAAGGCTTCATACTCTGCCACATTGTTTGTACATTCAAATGCTAACAGAAATGAATATTTAAATGTAACACCTTCAAGTGAAACAAAAACAATCCCAGTGCCATTACCTTCTTGGCTACATGCTCCATCAGAATACATCTTCCACACTTATTACAACTTTGTGCCACATTTTTTTCAATTGGATCACTATTGGTTAATTCTGGCTGGGCTGATTCAATCTTAAAACCTCCAAGATCAACATCACAAAAAAAATTGATCTGATTTTGAGGTACATAGTCAACAAGCTGGTTCATTCTTGGCTCTCTATAAAATTTGATCTCCTGGCCATTCACTGGAATTGTAGCATAAGACAAATCAAACTGGATGTTTCCCCCAACTACTGCTGTCCATTGTCTTGACAAGAGCATACCAAACTGTGGAGGAGTATCAATCACAGTTATATCTATATTATAAGCCACCTGTGGATAAGTAGCCAGCTCGACTTCAACTCCTCTCATAATTCCTACCATAGGAACAAGTCTATTATCCATTGCAAAACACTTGCTTTCACATGTATCAACCCACATGCCAAGCTGCTTCATAACTCCTACTAGCATGATATTTATAGCAGCACCAGAGTCTATCATGCAATTTCTCAGTAGTTTGTTGTTTATGAGTAATGTAGTGAAAAAAGGATCCACTTGAGGGGGAGTTGTTAATACATCACTTAAGTAGACTTCTGAGATATTTACTTTCTCCTGCCTATTGACTGCTTTAATTGCTACCCTATTCTCAGAATTCACATGTTTTTCATTTTTATTCGTTATCAATTGAACAACAGTGTCCCTATATTCTTTTATTTTCATCATTTCAAGTAGTGGGACATACATTTTTACCTGGGATAACGACTGAGTGAAGTCAAAAGAAGAACTCTCCACCTTAATTGTCTTTTTTAGTTCTGGCGCATCTCCTTTGCTTTCTTCCTTTTCTTTTTTATTAGGCTGGCCAGGCGCTTGTGTCTCTTTATGTAATTCCTGCACTCCCTCTTTAACTTCATGTTTTTGGATAGGCTTCTGTTCACTTTTATCATGCTGTTTATTTTCTAATTTCTTCACAGTTCCTTGAGTCACCTTCTAATCTTTCATAAAGATTCCCCCAGGAACGCCTTCCTTCTCATTTACTATTATGTTTCTCAACCAGTATTTACTCCTTGCTTCCTCTACTGCAGCAACAGTCAATCTCTCTATCTCTTCTTTGGTGAGTCTCCTCATACTGCATGGGGCAGGCACCTCAACAAAATGTGGCTCTGTGTAATCTTCCTCAGAATCAGAAAAGACCTGCTGTTCAGCCATATGGACATTATATTTCTGATTTGAAACATCATATTCATAACCTTCATCCTCTAAAGATGAGTATCCTTCCTCAGCCTGGTAAAAAGAATTTGAAGTCAAATAAACCTTGTGATCCTCTCCATTATTTTCCATCAACATTCCCTCCTCTTGCATCCTTTGAGATACAACACAATAGTCTGGAGAATGTGGTTTATCACAAACTTCACAAAAGTAATTATTACTCACCATGTAAGTTCCCTTCTTGCTCAATGGATCAAGAGTCTCTTTATTTCTAGGCCTAGCTATTATAGGTTTTCCATCCTTCCAATTTGTATTCTATGGCATGTCATGCAACCTCGGCCTTTCATTTCTATATGTGTTCTCTTGTCTGTACTAATAATTATTGCTTTGTTGAGGAAGCCTCAGATTATCTCTTTTATTGATTATACCAGTAGCCTTCCTGTTGTTTTTAATTGTCAGTGTTGTCTTCTGAGCTTCAACCAGATCTCTTGGGAATCTATTCCTTAATTCATACCCTGTTTTAGGATCAAATGCATTCAAATAAACACTCAAAGCTATGGAATCTGGCAGCCTTGATCCAGGAGGTACCTTAGTCTGCAACTTGTTGAATCTTCGGTTGAAATCATAAATTGAATCATTTTGATTTTTCTGAATTCGCATCAACTCATGAAGATCTACATCTGGTGCATTTATATTCCCATATTGTTCTAAGAATCGATCTTGGAATACTTGAAGAGAATTGATTGAAAATGCAGGCAAGTTGTTAAACCAATCCTTAGCATCTTCAATAAGTGACATCATAAACATCTTCATGTGTAGATCTTCATATGGTACATCTATGTCTTTGATGAAAACATTGAAATTCTTTAAATGCTCTTCAGCAGTGATTGCATTATTCCCTGTAAATTTGGGCACCATACCCTTCCAACTACCATCCATAGGGTAAGGGTATAATTACTGAAAACCTTCTAAATCAAACTGTCTGATCATGGTTGTATGCTGATGAGGGGGAGGAATAGGTGGACATTGCTGCTGATGCATGGGATTATTGTACTATGCATTATACTGTGGGATGAAAGACTGACCAGGAGGTGGATGCATAGCTATATGCTGTGTGGGAATATGAGGTGGATTATTTGGTTGCTTATAGTGATTCCCAATTTGATGGTTCTAAGCATTCGATTGATTAGATGGCCCTGCACCGTGACTACCCTGCTTATGAGGTGGTACATACTTTGGGGGGCAATCAGCTGTATGATCAGTAACTTGTGCTTTCTACAATTTGGATTCTTTTATTGCTTGTATCATCTGGGCCTTTTCCTATTCTTTTCTTTCCTTTTTCTTGGGATTCAAACAGTGCCTTGATTTCTTCAAAACTCAAAGATTCATAATCTTCTTGAGGAGATGCATGATCAATAGGTTCATTCTGATCACCCTGTATTTCTAGATCATATTCCTGCCTCTTTCTAGCTTCAAACTCAGCCTGTTTCTGAGGATCGAGAGAAGGGAAAGGATTTCTTTGATCTTCTAGGGTACAAGGCTCTGCACTTGAATCATCTCTCCATGTATCATAGCAATTATATGTTTCACAATGTACTCTTGGTGCTTTGCCCTTGTCTATTATGCACATGTCCTCATTGATCCTCTTTCCTTTATCAGCTCTGTCATCTTTGTGTGTCCACTTACTGTTGCCAGCAAGGGCTCCAATATGACCTCCCCTGTACTGAGATCTTCTTCCATTCATGATGAATAGCTGCAAAATTGATGTTAGAGTCGCCACTCACTTTTGTCAAAAAATGAGAAAAAACTTGATATTTCTTATTCCCAGTAGAGTCTATATATAGTTCTTGACTCTATGGAAGGCCTTGATTCTGAATGTGTTCCCCAGCAGAGTTGCCAATTTGTTAGCTCTCAAAAACACAGGCAAGATACCTCAAGAGGCTACCAATCTCTTGATACATTTTAGGGTAACAGACAAGGTCAAGAGAACTCAACCTTCTACTCTTCAGGTGCTGCTAAACCTAGGTGGGTGTACCTTTCTGAATGAAGAAGACTTGACTTATGATTATCTTTCTTGGACAATGATTTGTCCACAATGGCAGATGGAAGTGAACAAATGAAATCAAACTTGATAGCAATAGCAATCTTCTGATCTAAATCCTAAAATGTTGAATTAATAGATATAAAGAAAGTAAATGAGTTTAAAATGATGAAGTGCAAAGACCGGTGCTTTATTGGGTATGCGGAGTTAAATGAGATCAAGATGAGCAACACTCTATGGAGAAAACTCATATTATCTGGCATATATTATTTTTACAACTTGTATAAACATGCAATACTGTAACTACTAAGCTATACTTTAAATCCAAATGAATCTCTCTGATTATTGTGATCAATTAAAAGGATTTAATCTTTACTTGAAAGAACCAATTGATTAATCACACAAATACAACAACTGTGCATTGATAAACTGAACATAAACTTGTTATGTCAATTTAAACAACCAGAAAGCACCAATCTTGGAGACAACTTAGCAGTATTTTTATTTGAATTCAATAGATAATTGACACCAGACAAATGCAGCAACATCAACTGATTTTCATAAATACCTCCATTCTAAAATCATGCAACAATGGTCTCTAATATGATAATTTTATTCCACTGTATCTACTTGTTGTGTATCAAAATCTAATAACTAGTGATCCCATTACAATTACAAAAATTCCTATTTATACACCAGCATCAAGAAAATAAACAAATTGAAAATCCATGTCAACCCTCCATAGAATTCAAGCTCCAATCAAGTCGGCCTACAATGGTAATTTAGCAATTTACATGTCGGCCTCAATATTTGAATTTTTGTTATTCATCGGTGAAACAGTTGCCAAGAGATATCATTAGTTATGCCAAAGGAAATTCAATCGTTAATTGCTATGTGGGCTCTATTCGCCTTCGCTGTGACCAAACAGAGTCGAAGAGAAGTCACATAGATTCCTTTATGTTTCCCTGAGATGCATTCTATCGTGCTTTCATTCACTGTCGTCGTGACTTGCCTGAGTCGGGGAGATGTCATACAACAAACACAATGTTTCATCGATATGCCTCTCATAATGTACCAATCATTCGTTGAGACACAAGGATATTTCTCACCGATGTGCACCTTTGGCTTCGTTCATAGTCGTGATGACATTTAACCATCGAGGAGAAGCTATAGAGATTACCCTTTGTTATATCGAAAGTCCACACAAAACAATATGGTCGCTGTGACAAAAAACCTTTCTCGCCAACAAGTCTATCCGCCCCATGCATGTCGCTATAACTTCCAACTATCAGCGAGACATCCTGTAGATTCTATCATGTCATACCGAAACACCCAAGCACACACCTATTCACCAAGACAATATTACTTTCATACCGACAGAGTCCGCTTGTTTTCCATCAGCGAGACCGAAGGTCACTCATCGAGACCTCTTACCAATAGAACACCTCACACTGAAAGCCATTCAATAGAAACCTTGTCGGCAAGACCCAACGGGCTCACCAAGACACTCTGCCGAATACTATGACTCTAGCTGAAGTGAACACCTGTGCAAAGTTAGTAAGACATATGGAGATTGCCATGACATCCCATCGAAGACCCAAACTCATGCCAATATGTCAATCCTTCCACCACCGATCGATAAGACAAGAAGACTTCGCCAAGATATTATAACAAAGGAAAACCTCTCGCCAAAAGCAACTCAATAGAAACCCCATGTGTAGTGTCGGTGAGACCGAAGGTCACTCAACGAGACCATTACTAATGAAAGTTCTTATGCCAAAAATTTCACCTCTGGTCGCCGAAACAACACAAATGTCATGCCGATAGCCACCCACAGGTAAATGCCAGTCGCTGCAACAATGAAAAAGTCATGCCGATTACCTGCAGCAAACAGAGAAGCAACATAGGTTGGGGAAACCTAGACAAACCCATGCCAACATAGACCACAATATGAAAAATGCATAACTCGATGGGTTCAAAGGGGCAATAGGGAAAAATGCAAGTAAAATTTCATGAAGAGGGAAAAATTGCACACAAGGTAAGACCAATCTAGAAATTTATGGGAGTGAACAACATGTAAAAACATCATATTTTTACAATCCCAATAGGGACCATGTTTGTATATCATTGTATGTATACCGTCGTCCCATCATCACCATTATTTAATGGAAATAACTTTGCATCCTCCTAACCTACAAACCCCATGTCTAACAATATCGCTCTTAGAAACAAAACAATCAATCAATAGAAAGTATAAAATTTTAAAATCTCTTGGTGGGCATGACCAGGTGGTCACCTCATGCAGATGGTTGTCCCTTCAATGTTGTTTCCAATGACATAACTAAAGAACCTTCTAGCAATGCGTTCCTTGCACTCTCAACCTCTATAAAACCCAACATCGAGTGATAAAGTTCTAAGTCAAGGTGATTACACAGGTTTTCCCTTACGAATGTTCATCCCCATGCCACTGATTGTCTAATGATAGAACTCTCACACCTTTCTACTATGTGGGTCGCATGGGAAATATTTCCTTCAAATGAAACCTTAAGTCTTCCAAAAATCCTTTAGAACAGATGACCCTTGTTGATCCACCTCCGCAAACCGTCATCTGTGGGAGACCATTATTCCAGAGCCATTCCTTAATGAAAAAACCAACCCATCTCTCTTCCTTACGGACCTCGAATCCACAAATGCCACAGATATCAAAGATGGATGAATGAAAAACTTTAAGGAATCTTTCTTTGGCAAGTCCAACGATGTGGGTCACCACCTACAGAATGATTCCCATTAGAAGTTGTTGTCCAACGGAAAGATCTTGACAGCAACCCTCCACCTGACTTCCACCTCCTTGCACTCCGCAGTCTATGAATCACAAGTTAAGAGCACTTCAACGAAATTAGCCAGGAAGAAAAACCATGCGGGTTTCGCAATGCAGAACTCCATTTGCAGGATGTCGCTTGCCCGATGACGTTCTCCAACCACAAAGCACTAATGGTGGTCCCACTGGTTGCTTCCACATCTCTCATACCTACATGAGCTCTAAATATTGATTGAACAAGAAAATATAACTTCAAATGCCCTAATTATTGATTTTTACAGTGTCAAACAACTTCATGCAAAATTTACTCAAAGATTAAGCCATGTGGAAATCAATTGTTAGAATGTCATTTTTGAGTTTCCCCCTTCCCTTCATCCTTCCTTTCAACATTCAATCTCACAGCTTCTGTGGGGTGGACTTCCACATCCTCATACCCGCATTTCTATAAATGGCCCAAACGAGCTTCGAATGTTATGCGATGATGAATGTTATGATCTTCTGAAGGTATGGGGATGCAATTAATGCTGAATTTGTATGATTTAACTAAAATTTTCCCTCTTAATTTTTCAACACACTTATTTCACCTTTTGCATGTAGGATTTATAGAACCTATTGCAGGGTTGTTGGAGAAGCCATTGGAAAATTTTGATAAGGGAAAGAGACCAGCTAGGACCCCTAGAGGGAAAGAAGAGAAAGAATAGATGAAGTACCAATTCCACATGGTCGAATACACCTCCAAGATCATATCCAACTGGGACACAATCTTTGACACTGACCTCAGGCATGTCAATATTGATGAATTTAAATAGAGAGTTGTGACCATTCCCACCACAGAAGAGGCATTGAGAATCAAAGAAAGTGGCCTTAGAAAAGTAGTTGGCTTTCATCCCGCCTTGATTGCTCCAGAACTGGTAATGGCTTGCTGAGAGTGCTATCACTCTCAAAATAGAAAAATAGTGGCAAAGGATCATAGGGTATTTGTAGACCTATCTACCCAATCCATTGACAAGACATTTAGCATCCCAACCTTTGATGAAATGGGGAAGTCAAAAGTGAATTTTCCTTAACAATCTGGCAACAAGATCGTCTTAGCTGCAAGAGAACGATAAATCAATCATGGCTGAAGGATAAAAGGGGCAATGCCAACATAGTGCCTCAGACATTTTATAGGAGTGATTTTGTGGAGGAATCTAATGATCTAGTCACGATCCTAAGAAAATTGATGGGCCTTCCCACTACCACATTCGTTGAAGAAATCCTTTGAGGCATCGCCAAATTCCACTGGGAAAAGATGATAAGTGATCCTTTGCATAATCAATTCATGGCAGTGAAGAAGACCTCTAAATTCTACATGACTTCATATTTTCTCTACCTCCTAGCAATCAAGTTCCCATACAAAGGATTATTTTATGCTGGAACACTGGAACAAAGAAGGGACAACTTAAAGTATACAACTCCTACCCCCAATTACAGTATAGAAATTTCAAGAAAGATTACAGAAGAGTAAATGATGCCTTTATTGGGTACATCATCGGAACCTTGGTAGGAGATTACCATAGAAGGGTATCACATAGTGCCAATGCATTCATAAAGGGTTTTGGATATTTGTTCATCTAATTCCCAAAATTCACATACATCAGAGTGAAGGAATTCTCAAGAAGACCCTATCGGTTGCCACACTACCCCAACGATAGAATCATCTTGTTAGAGCTTACTCAGCAGTTGTAGACTGCCCACACCCTATTGAACAACAAGTACTATGTTGGGGTCCCATATCCCCTTACATTCGGACAGGGAATGTACTCTTGCCCTGCTACACCATGCACCGATAATTTTGAGGAGTTCATGGAATATAATTTTGAATTGCATATAGATAGGGGAGGTGTGGATCCCCACGGTAAGCTAAAGAATCAGTTTGGTAGACAATATGCTCATCGACCTCACATTGAGGACTTTTGGGAAAATTATGATGATGTCAGGGAATTCTGGAGGCAACATTATATGAGGATGACTGCCCAGTTTGTAAAATCTATTGATTTTTTCCTAGTTCCTCACCAAATTGTTGAACACAACAATATTTTAGACAAAAGATACAATGCCTTGACTAATGTTCCATTGCTAATAATTGATTAGGCTGAACAAGAGGTCACTGACCTAGATACTATCACTCGCCCTGTGGAGCAGAGGACCAGACAATGGATTAATGAGCAAATAGCTCAATTATAGGACCAAGGTGTAGAGTTAACCTATGGAGAGCTCGAGGATGAGCTCGAGAGTGAAATAGACAATGACGCTACTATAGGGTCATCAAGTGAGGTAGCCATGTCTCCACATGTTACCATATCCAAGAAGAAGAAGGAGATGATCGAACAGAAACCCAAGCATAAAGTATACACTAGAAAGTCAACAAAGGGGCAGTCATCAAAGAAAGCAAAGAAAATAGGAACCTTTGTTCTCAAGATTCCAACTATTCAAGATGAAGGACCCCAACACAAATAGGAAGAAGAAGCTAAGCGACCTTGCTCACCACCACCTACCACATTTTCTCTCCCATCAATTGCTTTCACTACTACCACCACCACACCATCCCCTTCCACTCCTAAATATTTTCCTGTCTCATTTCCACTCACCATGGACATCTTTGTCCACCTCACCTTTGCCTCATTGACCACTCTAGTGGTGGTGTTGGACTCTTCCTCTTCTAGCATTTCCCCACTATTTTCCTCCTCACTTTGGCCTCCACTGCCTACCCTTTCTACTCTGCCACCTTCATTTCCAACAACTACCATGGCACCTATCACCTTGTTGCACTCCTTTTCCACTTACATGTAAACTATGTCAACCGAGCTCTCTAGGGTAATCTTCAACCCCCAAGTCTAGGCACTAATGGTCCAACTTGCTGTTGCTTTGCCTCTCCCACCACCTCCCATTGAGCCACCAAAAATGGAGGCTACTATGCAAATCTCTAAAGAGATGAAGAAGCTTAGTGATGAGTAGCCCAAAGAAAGAAATGTGGTTGTCATTGATGATCTAGAAGATTTTGATCAGGATGATTACGTTGAGCAACCTAAGGGTGGGTTAAATGTAAATATAAACAAAGTAGCTTCTGATGAGGAAGCATAAAAAAATTCCCAAGGAAGAGAGTGATGATAAGCTTGATGAATATTATGAAGTTGAAACTTCTGATCACAAGCTAGACAAAGAGGCAAACCCTGAGGAGCATCACTCCAAGAAGGGGAAAATAGACACAAATATTGACATGGACCTAATTGATGAGCATCCACGAGCTAGAAAAGATGAGGGATTGGGACAAGAAGAATTTACTCCCGAAAAGGAGGGGGGAAAGAGTAAAGTAGAAAAGGTAGAAGATAAAAGTGTCAAGTCCATGAATGATGATAAGGATGAGCCCGAAGCAACTAAGGGGATGACTCTAGAAAAAGAGAATATTGTTGAAGAGAATGTAGTATCCACCGAGCTCGACAAAAAGGAAGCCCAAATAAAAGAGAATCCAAACAAGGAAGAAAGAAATGATAAAGAGTCTCTCAGGAATAAGGAGGATGAACCTCAGAAGGAACAAGAAGAGGAGGGAGGTCATGAATCCCCAAAACAACAAACACAAGTTTCGTCATGGCTAGAACAACAATTGAAGAAGAAGGCTCTCATATTTGCTAACCCCAATGATCAATTGGAAGCTATACTAGCTAGAGCATGGGTCAAGATCTGCATGAAAAATAATCCAAAAATTAGGTCCCATATCACCATTAATGCTTCTAGGTCAAGGATTTTGCAAGTAGCTACTCTCGCGTTGGATAAAGATGCAAGAACTATTCAAGGCCATTCCCACAAGATATCCACCACCAATCTTGGCCTAGCATCACATAACTAGAAAATTGATGAATTCCATGGGTCTATCTCCACTATCTTACAACAGATGAACAAGCACTAGTCCACGAAGTAAGAACTAAAGGCACAAGTGGCATAACTAACTGTCTACATACAAGAGTGTACCTCATCTAAGGAAGAAGCTTTGACAGAATTGCCTACACCTGCCTTGATTTCAAAGGAGGAGGTGAACAAAATAGAAAGAATGAAGAACTAGACTAAGTCCATTTCAGACTAGTTCAAGAGAGTTGTCAACATAGGAAATAGGGGGATTTATTATGCAGTCAGGGCGCATAACCACTTCTTGTCCCTAAGAAAGGTAATTGATCCACAGGTAGATATATGTAAAGACTTCACCAAGCTCTTCAAGATTACATACCCCAAGTTGCAAAGCATCCTAAAGCTATCTTTGGGCTTTGGGAGAAATAATTAGCCTTTCCAAAGGGGGATCATGGCCTGCTTGATGAATGGTTGCATACCCCTAAGTTCAAAAAGGTAATTTTGCAAAGATCGTTAATAGAGTTGGAGGACATCAAATCCAACATTTTTACTCATTCGGTTGATGCAGATGACCTCCTAATTGATGACTGGCTGTGAGGCACCTACTCTATAATTGGATGCAGAGGCAATGAAGCAAGAATTTCACAAGAAAATGGAACAAGGTTCTAGCAACACCTTGTCAGATAATTTTATGGACTTTACTGCGCGAGTTTTCTCATGGTCAAAATAGATGGTTAAGGCGGGGGATACATATGTAAAGCACCATGAGGAAATGGCAAATGATTTCAAGGGGATCTCCTTCCTCATCTCCAAATTAGACTTCACAGAGTGGGATAAGCTTCAGGCTCTCATTGGGAAGCTTATTTACTATGTTACTCTTTAAAGGGATGCTGGAAATTCTATTATAGCTGATGAATATTTTTCAAAATAACTCATAAATAGGAAAGAGATAAAAGTCTATTTTTTATATTGTAATATATTGGGGGTAGGTGAAACCCTAAGTTACAATGAATCTAAGCCATTCATGTAAATGAATCTTGTCCATTCATTCTTCTTTCAGAAAACTATAAATAGGGGCATCCTCTCATTTTCAAGAGAGAGATGAGTTGTTGTGTAAAGACATGTTGCCACAAAATATATGAGAAAAGCATTGTTTTAATGGTTTCTTATGTGTTTCTCTCCATGTGTGCATGACTCTATCTCCAAATAGTTAATTTCCAACATTGTTATTTCAAGTTTAAGATCCTTGCCAGTTAGTATTTCATAATGTGCTTTAATGGTGGATGTATACTATAGTGTTTGATGCATTTCCAGCTCATACTTTTGGCTATTTCATGATGAAAAGTTGTGTAAAGTTATTCTAAGCTTATTTATTATGCTTCACCTAAGTTCAATTGTTATTCATGTTTAATAGGTGAATATACAGTTTGAAAATCTACAAAGACACCTTGAAGATTGCACTAGTTTTATAAGACTCTGGGTTGTCCCTACTTAAGTAAAATCCAATTTGGGAAGTCTTTCCACTGTAGCATCCTCCATTGTTACTATTCATCTTAGTTGGATATTTAGGAAAACTTCTAACCCTTTTCCTTTTTGATATTTCTTTAAAATCTAAAGTTAAAAACAAGTCCCAACATCATTGTAAAGCCAAATCTAATGAACCAAAAGGAGTTTGATTTTGATGTTTTGAACTTGCAGCTATTGTTCATCATTTCTAGAATTCATGAAACTCCATTAGTAGTCCCAAAACTTCCATGCTTAGTGAATCATCAAGGCCCTTGTGATTACCAACAAATCACATCAATCAACTAAGTTGTTTTTGTAATTCATGACCTGACACCCAAGAGACCTTCGAGTGATTTTCTGAAACTTAAGTGCAGATTTTCACCCTTCAAGAGAGAAATCATGCTTGTGTTTTGTCTATGTTGAGAAGTGCAAGAACACCCATCAACAAAACTAGTGCTAGAAGGAGGGCCAGGCTAAGTTGGATCAATCTAGGTCATCTTCCTCCCAAACATCTCATAGGATAACCAGGTCAACACACAATAAGGGCGGATTCCAAGAGTTAAAAACCCTTACCAGGACTAGGAGATCCAAGACAAGGGAAGCATCAGCTTTAGGGACACCCAATTGACCTCCATCCCCTCCATCTCCTTCCATCCCTCCATCTCCATCCTCTCCTTCATTTCAACTAGCATTTTCTCCTTTCACTTCCCACATCCAAAGCGTTGTCTAAGCAGTCACCCCACCTCAACCACAATTTGTTGCAGTACAACCATTACCACCCCCACTCCCACCAATGGCTTGGTTGGGAAATAACCCATCACCCATATGCTTCAATGACTACCATGACATGCCAAAGAATCTAAAATGCTTTTGCTACAAGTTTCATCCAAATTATCTAAACAAGATAGCAGAAGAACATATCAAGATCTTCCAAACAACCTTGAAAGATATGCAAATCAAACATGAGGACATCGCTTGTAGGCTCTTCCCTTATTCACTAGGAGATGAAGCCTTCTATTGGTACATCCATTTTCCCACAGGCTCTGTCACTTCTTGGGATCAAATGAAAAACAAATTCTTGTAGAAATTTAAAGTCCCTATCAACCCCACAAAGTTATATCAAAAATTTATGTCAATAAGGAGGGAAGTCAATGAGCCTATCAACTCATTCAACGAATTATTTCATAGAGCATATATGAAGTTGCAACCGCCTTATGTGGTTGATGATCCTTCAACCAAACTGGTATAGTATGCTTCCCTGGACAATCTTACAGCCACCTTGGTCAAAAGGATGCACCAACCACTTGTAAGACTGGTGGATGTGTATGTTGAAGCAATAAAAGCAAGCACTGATTTGGGATAGCACATTGTAGGTTAGTTCCCTTCATTGGGACCTATTGCCAACCTCAGAAAAAATCATGGACTGACCCATGCTTTGGCTCATCAAACGCCTATGTTGAACCATGTTCCCCAACTGCCAATCATGCCACATCTAGGGTCACCGCTAAACCAAGCTCCATCCATAACCAGCTACCTATAGGATCCACATCAACAGGCTTATGCTCAGCAATCCCAAGTACCTTCTTACCTACAAAACTCTAAAATTCTAATTTCCCAATAGAACCAACTCACAATGCCACCTATTTTTCTTTAGAATTCATCTCTAACTCAAAGTAGTGTAGACAAGGAACAACTTGATGAGCTACTTGAATTGGTAAGGAAGTTGTCCACAAAGGTTATGCATTTGAGGAATCAAAATAACCAACTGTAGGCATCTCAAAAGAGCATTCAAGCCAACTATCAAAGAGACCAATGAGATTCTGGACCAACTTTAGCCCAAAATTATGAACGAGGCCAAAATTTAGGACAAAATCTTGAAAGAAGGCAGCCCAAAAGGTAGAACAAAACATGGAATACTAGGCCCAACAATGGAGGTGTTCCCACCCCTCTTAACCTACCTGGTGGTACAAATAAATCCATAAGTGGGGTTTACTTAACCAAAGCTACCTTATCCCAATGGTGCAAAATTCATAAAACCAATAGGCATTTCGAGCTCGATTGTCTAGAGTTCCAAACTTCCACCAAAATATTTCAAGTGGAAGTTCAAAATGGAGTTGAGGGTTTGAGTTGTAGAGACATAGTCCCATCGGAACCATATGATTCTTTGGTTTTGGTGGTCAATCAAGATCCTTTCGCTCAAAGTGATAGTAAATCACGTATGAAGGAAGCCACAAAAAAGGAAGGAGAAGTGAAGGAGGTAAGTAGCGAGAGATTTTTATCTCAACTATTTGATTTAGTAGATAATGGTCCTAAAGATGATGAAGAGCAATGTAAGGATGAGGCTCAAATGTTCCACCAATGAGCAACCCCTTACAACTTGATAAATAGAAAAGTCAATGGCCCCTTTACAACCTCTATCCCACCTAACAATTTCAATACTCCACTTGATCCTAATGATAGCAACAACCCAACCTATCCCAAGGTTCCCATCCAGTATTTCAATAGGAATAGGCAGCCCAATTCAACTCGAGATCAACCTACTAATGCTTCCCAAGGCACTTCCTCTGAAGGAGATATTTAAAAAAATGGGGGAGTATGTAGCAGAAGAGCTAAGAAAAGTTAAAGTGAGCCTATCATCCTTTGAACTGCTAAGGGTTCCCGCTGTCAGGAATTCCATCTTTTGATCATTGAATGGAATTTCCCCATCAAAAGCAGCTCAAGAAGCACCTGTAAGGAGAGTTCTATTTGATATCTCTGACAATTATCCCATGATTAGGGAAATTGTAGGAAATAAACCTGATCAACCACCTAGTAAAAATCAGAAAGAAGATAAACAAGGTCAACCAAGGAGCAAAATCAAGTGCAAACAAGTGGTAAAAGTAATGACAAGAACAAGGCTCAAGTAGCCTAGGCCCATGTTTCTATGGGGTTTTTCCAAAGGAATTTGGAGACCCCTCCTTTCCTATTGACAATTCAAATATTTGGTAAGAACCTACATACCTATCTGTTAGACTCAATAGATTCTTCCAATGTCATTCCATTCATTGTGTGCCAAGCACTAGGAATAACCCCAACCCCATCCAAGCAAAAGGTGACTCAACTAGAAAATACCAAGGTGAACATAGTTGGGGAGATGAATAGGATCCCTATGTAGATTGCGATTGATCCAAGAGTGCAGAAAGTTATTGATATCTAGGCTGTTGATATTCCTGAAACCTACGACATCATATTGGGAAGAGACTTCACCCGAACCTTGAATGGCTATGCTGCAAATGATTATTCAAATCTGTGGCTACCTTGGAAGGGTCTACCTAATCAAATCTATATTGAACGGGAGCCCCAGATGAATTTTATGACCACAGAGTACAACAATACGAATGAAGTGTTGTTTGCGGAAACAGAGTTAGTAAATTACTCTCTCGTCACTTACCAATGTGAAGAAGAAAGGGTAGAAGAGGTCCTTGTGCTATGCAGTGCCCCCATTAATTTGGCTCCTCTTCCTAATAGTACGAAAGTGTCGATTGAGTCTGAAGATGAAGAATTCCAGGAGGATGGCTACCTTTGATTGTTTGACAGCTTCTAGGAATTTATGTAGAAATGTGTGCAAGATCATATTAGTTTGGGAGCTAGGATAGATTTCAAGGAGTTGTTGCTACCCAACTGGTGCAGAGTGTATGATGCAACCCATTCTGAGTTTGAGTGTTGCTTATGCTAGACAGTAGTAGATCATATCAAAAGGTAGATCACCCCCAAAGCAATTATGGAAGATCAGCAATATCAAAGTTATCCTGAGTGAAAATAGCTACTTGAGGGTGCATAAATAGATGTGCAACTAGAGAAAGAAGTATGCTCAATCAGCTCCAAAGGAAAAAGTCCCTCCAAGTTCTAGGTATTGCACTTTGATGGATCCAAATCCAAGCAAGGAGTAGGGGCGGGCTTCAAGTTAATAAGTCTATTGGGTAAGATTTACTTTGTTTCCCATAGATTATAATTTTATTGCACCAATAATGTAGTAGAATATGAATCATTAGTTCATGGGTTGCTCATGGAATTGAGAAAGAAGGTCAAGATGTTGCAAGCTTTTGGGTACTCTGAATTGGTAGTCAAACAAGTTAGGAAATTCTACTCATGCCATGATAGGAGATTAGAAAACTATAGGCATAGAGTATGGGATCTCATATAGGGGTTTGATGTATTCAACATTCAACTCATTCCCCAGGGCAAGAATCAAATCGTCGATGCCTTAGCCCAAGCAGCCAATACCCTCTAGCCCTTATCATTGATTTTCCTAAATAAATTCACTGTGGAGCTCACCTCTACCCCATCAGTGTCTGATAATATCACCAACTTCCAAGTGTTTGACGACAAAAAACACATTCTAGACTTCATTACTAGTTCTGATGTATTTGCTTGTCAAATCATAGATGAAGTAGAGCTAGAGGAAGCTAAGCTTGACATCGAAGAGGTAATCAATTCAAAGACCAACACAATACCTAGGGGTATGTTCTAGCTAGAAAGGATATTTGATTTAGACCACATAAGGGACCATAGATCAGTAGACTAAGAAAGATTCCTTAGATAATCATTGTGACACTCATAACATGGGTACCACAGAAGATATACAAAATGTGTTTTTTGGAAAAGTGTGTACCCCAAAAGAAAGGAAAGGAATTGTTGATGCCCTGCAGACTTATCATGATGTGATTGCTTGGGGATATGAAGATCTCAAAATGTATGAAACCTCAATCATGACTCATACCATTCCCCTCAAGCCAAATGTGAGACCCTTTAGGAAGCGTCAACATCCAATCAATGTGATTCTAGAAACCATCATCTTCAAGGAGGTGCAGAATTTGTTGTTTACCCATATTATTTTTCCTATCAAATATTCTACATGGGTGGAAAATTTGGTCCTAGTCAGAAAGAAAAATGGAGAAATCAGACTATGTGTGGATTTTACGAACTTGAACAGGGCTTCTGAGAAGGATAACTACCTGAGATCCTCACTAGATGAAGTGCTATAGATAGTAAATGGTTCTTAAATGATGTCATTTCTAGATGGCTACTCAGGATATAATCAAATGATGGTGCAATATGTGGATAGGCACAAGATGAAATTCACCACAAAATGGGGGACGTTTTCATATAGAAGGATGTCGTTTGGTTTGATTAATGTAGGTACAACATTTCAGTGTGCTATGGAAATAGATTTTAAAGATCTCATTGGAAAATACATCATCATATGCATGGATGATCTTACAGTGTTCTTAAAGAAAAGAGGGGACCACATCTATGATCTATGCAAAGTGTTCCAGAAGTGTAGAGAATTCAGCATCTCACTAAACCCAAAAAAATGTATCTTTGCGGTAATAGAAGGTAAATTGTTGAGACACATGATTTTAGAGAAGGGTATATCCATAGATCTATAGTGTATACAAACCATCTTGAAAATCCAACCTTCGGGTAGAAAAAAGGAGATGAATTCCTTCTTTGGGAAGATCAACTTCATCAGGAATTTCATCTCAAGATTTGTAGAAATAGTGAAGCCATTGAACGCTATGCTCAAGCAAGATGCTAAAGTAGAGTGGATGTCAAAAGCCAAACAATCCTTTGCAAAAATTAAGAGGGCTATTGCAGATGCTCCGATGTTGGTTAGCCCAGATTATTTAAAGAAAATCTATATCTACTATTTTGCTTCATACCACTCATGCGCCAACATGTTAGCATAGAAGGATGATGAAGGAAATGAGCACCCTATTTCCTTTATGAGTACTCCATTAAAGGATGTTGAACTATATTACCATACTATTGAGAAACAAGCATATTCCTTGGTTCATGGGTTCAATAAATCCAGGCATTACATCCTGAGAAATAAAGTGTCTGCCATTGTCCTAGACCCAGCTATTAAAACCTTGTTGATGTAGAATGAACTGGGAGAAAGGAGAGAAAAATGGGTTACACTGTTACAAGAGTATAGCATGGAGATTCATCCTATGAAGTTGGTCTAAGGACAAGCTCTCACCAGTACAATGGTAGAAACATAACCAAAGCTCATAGTTTAACAATATCATTTGGAGGATGTTTCCCCAGATGAATGACCAGTACGATGACATAGTGTATTACTTGCTAAACAATAAATGTCCACCATGACTGCAAGGGGTCCATAAATGAGCCCCAAGATTGAAAAGTAACAACTATATGCTTAAAGGAGCTATGTTGTATAAGAAGAATCATGAGGGAATCTATCTCAGGTGCTTGGGGAAAGCAGAAGCAGCTAAAGTGCTAAAACAATTCCATGACGAATTTGGAATCAAACATGGATCTAGCCCTTCGAAAGCCCATCAAATTCTATGAGATGGATATTACTAGCCAACCCTATTTAAAGATGCTCACAACCATGTCTGATCCTATCACATCTGTCAGACTGCCACCACTAGGGAAAGGTATGCTACTATTCCACTATAGCCAGTAGCTAAGGTAAGGCCTTTTGCTCAGTGGGGACTCGACTTCATTGGTCTAGTAAACCCACCATCTTCTAAAGGCCATAGATACATTCTAATTGCTACTTATTATTTTACTATATGGATTGAAAAGATCACTTGCAAGCAATGTACAACTAACATAGTTGTTAATTTTCTAGAAAGTTTTATTATAAATTGTTTTGCATGTCCCTTTTCTTTAGTTTGTGATAATGGTCCTACATGTGCTTCCCTTAAGTTTTCTAATTAGGCATTTGATTATGGGATCATCCTTAAGTTTTCATGAAACTACTATCCCCAAGGGAATGGGTTAGTCAAATCCACGAACAAGAACTTGTTCACTGTTATACATAAATTCCTAGACAAAAACCCAAATAATTGGCACAACCAGTTACGTTTTTCTCTATGGGCAGATCGCACTCGCCATAAAGTTTCTTTAGGAAATTCACCATACCACCTCATTTATGGCCTAGAGCCTATCTTCCCAGTTCACCTCAAGATCCCTACACTACAATTCATCAACACTTATTATGAGGAGGGAGAATGCCTTGACGGTCACTTAGCTGAGCTGCTCCATTTGGAGGAAGTCTATAATGAAGCAATAGAAAAAAATTTCAAACACCAGGACATAGTCAAGAGACGGTTTGACCGTAGAGCCAAATTTAAGGCCTTCTGAATTGCTAACCTAGTCCTATGCTGGGAAAAATACCATGAGAAGAAAGGGGGACATGAAAATTTTGACAAGCTCTAGCTTAGACCCTTTCAAATTTCTAAAATTTTAGGAGATAATGCATTTCACCTAAAAATGCTAACCAAAGAGGATGTCTCATTGCTTGTCAATGGGAAGTACCTCAAGAATTATTTCCTTGCCCAAGTTGTTAGGATCGCCCTTTTTCTATAGTTAGGATAGGTCCTTTTCTTTTTGTTTTTCTTTTGCTTTGATTTTGCTTGTTTTCTTGGCCTCTATTTTTGTTGAGGGTGTTGTCTAATCTTGATGTGGTGACAATTCTTGGCCTTCTTAAGGGTCCCACTTTTCTACACACTCCCTTTTGTTCCCTGGATATGTATTCATGAGTTACCAGGAGTTTCTATTTGTTGCATTGAATTAGGTTTCCTCACTTGAACTTTGGCCTGACTAAGAATGGAACCCTTAATTGAATATTCTCACGCTTATCTCAGAATTCACATAACACAGATCTTAAGGCTCTTGATGAGCTATATGATAGTTATCATGAAATCTTGGCAAGTGAAAAATCTTAAATCTGCTCCAATGACCACTGCAATCTCCAAGCCCACTATAAGCTTCATTGCTTATACAATTGAGCAAAAGAATATCAAAAGGAAAATATGAAAAGAAAGAGAAGAAAAGGAAAAAATTTGAGAAATAGGAAATTGTGTGGGTGTGTGAGCAACTCTATCGGGGCTATGGTGCCCGACTAGAAATAGAGCAATGTTCATGGGGATTGCAGTGACAACACCGTTGGGGCTATGGACGCCTGACTAGTAGCAAAGCAATGTCTGAGTTACTTTTGGGGTTAGATTATCTATGACACTTACCTTGGTTGATTTTTTGCTATCCTCTATGGTTTCTAAAGGATGGGAATAAACTCATTGCACACACTTCTGAGGTACTCTGTGATTTGATTCTGCTATGGATTTTTTTCTCCTTTGAGCCTTTGGTTTGTTTGAGGACACTTGATTCTAGCCTTTGAAATTAGAGATTCTAGGTTTCGAATGAATCCTTTCTCTTGGAATGCTCGGGAGCATTCTCCTAGTAGAGTATCCATTTGTTGTGCCTATAGCACACATGCCCCATTTGGATCAGGGACACCCTCTTCTCTTTTCACTTCCATCAGGTTGTTTTCTTTTTTGCCTTGTTTTGCATGCCCCTATTTTTAGCCTAAGTTGGTCACATGCCAAAAAATTATCAAAAACATCTTGACCAAGTTCACCTATCCAAACTTCACCAAGTCTTTTTCCTTTGTTAAAATTTCTTTGTGAGTTTCCATCCACCCATAGCCTTCATATCCATCACCATTCGTGAGCCCGCTCAGGCAGGTTTCCCCTATCAATTCAATGCCTTTGTTTCACCATTTGTTACGACTGACTCTTCATGTCCATCCACATGGTGAGTCTCTCTCTCATTTTTTCTGTTTAGGCCTTCATTCGAAATCTGTCGTGGTGTGGATTTCTGCACCTCCACCTACTCCCCCGACCATTGTACTTACATTTAAGGCCACCATTAATGGCAGGTTTCCTATATATATGCCCCCTTCAAACTTTAATTTTCACCTAGTGAATCCAAATTTGGAAAGAGAAAAGGGAGCTCCCACACACATAAAATTATTCTAATGTTAAAGCGGTTTTCTTTCATTCTCTGTGCAATTGAGGTATGCATCTAAAGTTCACATTTAACCTCTATGATTAATGTTTATTAAAAGATCATTTGCTTAGGGTTTTCAACATATGAATAGAATTAAACCTCGGGATTCAAAATTAAAACCCAAGGTTGGTACCTTCAAATCACCCTTTGCAAGCTTTTCCTTTGGGAGGCCTACCTTTTGGAACACTATCTGAGCCAACTCAAATGACTATAGCCCTCACCCCATCCAACCCTTGTGTTTAACTCCTTGAAAACTTTGATCGGGTGAGAATAATTGTTAAGGGTCGATGGGATTTTGTGGGACCCAATATGTAGGTGTCCACTTTCCCACAGACACCCGCCCCCAAAACCCCATTGCAACGTCATTAGGAAAGGACAACATTCAAAAATGACTAAGTCATTGAGCCTTTACAGGCCCACATCTGTGGATCGCCATATGCAAACCACCATCCCATCATCACCATTGTTCAATGGAAAGATGTTTGCATTCTCCCAACCTCTAGATGTCATGTCTAATGATTCCACTCTTATAAATAAAATGCTCAATCAATAGAAAGTATAATTCAAAAGCTCTTGGTGAGCATGACCAAGTGGGTTGCCTCGTGCGAAAGGTTGTCCCTTCAACGCCATTTCCAATGGTATAACTAAAGCTCCTTCTAGTAGTTTGTTCTCCCCACTCTCAATCTCTATAAAACCCAACATCGAAGTGATAAAGTTCTAAGTCAAGGTTATTACATGGTTTCACCCTTGTAGGCATCCATCCCCACACTGCTAATTGTCTAACAGTAGAACTCTCATTACTTTCTGCTATGCAGGTCATGCGGGAAATATTTCCTCAAAATGAAACCTTAAGTCTTCCAACAAAACTTTAGAATGGATGACCCTTACGAATCCACCTCTATAGATCGTCGTCTATGGGAGTTCATTATTTCATAGCCATTCCTTAATAGAGAAACCAACTTGTCTCTCTACCTTGTAGACCCCGAATCCACCAATGCCACAAATAGAAAAGATGGGTGAATGAAAAAATTTAAGGTAGGTTTCTTTGGCATGTCCATCGATGCGGGTTACTGCCTACAGAATGATTTCCATCAGAAGTTGTTGTCCAATAGCAAGATCTTGACAACAACCCACCACTCAGCTTCTACCTCCCTACACTTCATAGTCTGCAAATCACAAGTTAAGAGCACTTAAATGAACTTAGCTAAGAAAAATGACCATGCAAGTTTTGCAATACGAAACTCCATTTATGGGATGTCGATTTCCTGATGACGTTCTACAATTGAAAACTACTAATGGTCATCCCACTGGTTTTTTCTGCATCCCTCATACCTGCACGAGCTCTAAAGATTGACTAAACAAGAAAACATAACTCCAAATTCCCTCATTAATGATTTTCACATGTTCAGAACAACTTCATGCAAAATTTACTCAAAGATTAAGCCATGCAGAAATCAACCGTCAGAATGTCATCTGTGGGTTTCGCCCTTCCCTTCACCATTCCTTACGACATTCAATCTCATGACTTCTGCGGGGAAGACTTATGCATCCTTAGACTTGCATTTCTATAAATGGCCTAAAAGATCTTCAAATGGTATGCGATGATGAATCTAGTGATCTTCTGAAGGTATGGGGATGTAACTAATGTTGAATTTGTATGATTTAACTAACATTTTCTATCTTAATTTTTCAATGCACTTATTGTACCTTTTGTGTGTAGGATTTATGGAACCTGCTGAGGGGTCGTCAGAGAAGCTAGTGGAAAATCTGACAAGGGAAAGAGACTAGCCAAGACCCCTAGAGGGAAGGAAGAGAAAGAATAGATGAAGTATCAATTCCATGGGGTTGAATGCACCTCCAAAATCACATCCAACTAGGACATAATCTTCGACACTGACCTCGGGCATGTCAATATTGATGAATTTAAATAGAGTTGTGACCAATCCCACCATAGAGGAGGCATTGAGAATCAAAGAAAGTGTCCTTGCAAAAGTAGTTGGCTTTCCTCCTACCTTGATTGCTCCAGAATTGGTAGTGGATTGCTGAGAGTGCTATCACTCTCAGAACATAATAATAGTAGCAAAGGATGGGAGGGTATTGGCAAACCTATCTACCCAATCCATCGGTAGGACATTCGACATCCCAACCTTCAATGAAATGGAGGAAAATGAAAAGTAATTCACCTTAACATTCTAGCAATAGGTTCCTCTTGGGTGCAAGAGAACGATAAATCAATCATGGTTGAAGGATAAAAGGTGCATCGCCAACAAAGTGCCTCAAACATTATATAGGAGTGATTTGGTGGAGGAATCTAATGATCTGGTCATGCTCCCGAGTAGAGTGATGGGCCTTCCCACTACCACATTCTTTGAAGAGTGGATGTTTTACTTCATGGAATAAATCCTCTGAGGCACCACCAAATTCCACTGGGAAAATATGATAAGTGAGAATTAACATAATCAGTTCATGGAAGTGAAGAATACCTCTAAATTCTACATGAATTCATATTTTCTCTACCTCCTCACAGTCAAGTTCCCATACAAAGGATTATTTTGTGTTGGAACACTGGGAACAAAGAAGGGACGACTCACAGTATACACCTCATGCCCCCAATTACAGTATAGAAATTTTAAGAAAGATTATAGAAGAGTAAATGATTCCTTTATTTAAGTACATCATCAAAACCTTGCTAGGAGATTACCTCAAAAGGGTATCACACAGTGCCAAGGAATTCATAAAGGGTTTTGGATATCTATTTATCTGATTCTTGAAATTCACATACATCAAAGCGGAGGGATTCTCAGGAAGACCCTACCGGTTTTCGTGCTTTCCCAATGACAAAATCATCTTGTTGGAGCTTTCTCGGCAACTACAAACTTCCCACACCTTGTTGAGCAACAAGCACTGTGTTGAGGTCCCATATCCCCTTACATTCAGACAAGGAATGCACTCTTACCTTGCTGCCTCGTGCACCAAGAATTCTGAGGAGTTTTTGAAATATAATTTTGAATTGCATACAAATAGGGGAGGCATGGATCCCCACGGTAAGCTAAATAAATAGGTTGGTAGAAAATACACTCATTGACCTCACATTGAGTACTTTTAGGAAAATTGTGATGATGATAAGGAAATCTAGAGATGACATTATATGAGGATAACTGCCCAATTTGTAAAATCTATTGATTTGTTCCTAGAGCCTAACCAAATTATCGAAGATGACAATATTTTAGATGAAAGATATAATGTCTTGGCTAATGTTCCATTTCCAATAATTGATTGGGTTAAATAAGAGGTCACTGACCTAGATACTTTCACTTGCCCTATGGAGAAGAGAACTAGGTAGTGGATTGATGAGAAAATAGCTTAGTTATAGGACCAAGGTGTAAAGTGAACCTATGGAGAGCTCAAAGAGTATCTCAAGAGTGAAATACACAGCAGTGCCACTATAGGGTCATCGGGTGAGGCACCCAAGACTTGCCCTATTACCAAATCCAAGAAGAGGAAGGAGACAACTAAATAGAAGCCCAAGCATAAAGTATACACTAGAAAGTCAATAGAGGGGAAATCGTCAAAGAAAGCAAAGAAACTAGGAACCTTTGTTATTGAGATTCGAACTATTCATGAGGAAGGACCCCAACACGAAGAGCAAGAAGAAGCTGAGCGATCTAGCACACCACCACCTACCACCTCTACTCTCCCATCAATGACTTTCACTGCTACCACCACCACACCATCCCCTTCCATTCCTAAATATTTTCTTGTCTCATCTCCACCCGTTGTGGACATCTCTATCCACCTCACCTTTGCCTCACCGACCACTCCAGTGGTGGTGTTGGACTCTTCCTCTTCCACCACTTCACCATTGTTATCCTCCTCGATCTCGCTTCCATTTCCTACCCTTTCTACTCTATCGCCTTTATTACCAACAACTACCATGTCACCTATCACCTTGTTGCAACCCTTTGTTGCTTACATGTAGACTATGCTGACCAAGCTCTCTAGTGTAATCTTCAACCCCTAAGTCCAGGAAATAATTGCCCTACTTGTTGATACTTTTCCTCTCCCACAACCTCCCACTAAGCCACCAAAAATAGAGGCTACTATGCAAATCTCTGAAGAGATGGAGAAGCTTAGTGAGGAGCAACCCGTAGAAACAATGTGGTTGTTAATGAGGAGCTAGAAGATTTTGATTGGGATGATTATTTTGAGCATCTTGATAATGGTTTAAATGTAAATATAGAAAAAGTAGCTTTTGATGAGGAAGCACAACAAATGCTTGAGGAAGAGGGTGATGATAAGCTTGATTAATATTACGAAGTTGAAACTTCCAATAAAGATCCAAACGAAGAGGTAAACCCCAAGGAACATTGCTTTGAGAAGGGGGAAATGGACACAAATATTGATGTGGAGCTAATTATTAAGCCTCCACAAGCTAGCCGAGATGAGGGCCTGGGACAAGAAGAAGTGCCTCTCAAAAAGGAGGGGGAAAATATTAGAGAAGAAAAGGAAAAAGAGAAAAGTGTGGATTCCACAAAGGATGATAAGGATGAGCCTGAAGCAACAAAAGAGATGGCTCTAAAAGAAGAAAATATTGTTGAAGCAAACATAGTATCCACCGAGCTTGACAAAGAGGAAGCAAAAATACAAGAGGAGCCAAACAAGGAAGAAATAAATGATAAAGAGGCTCCCAGGAATGAAGAGGATGAACCTCAAAAGGAAGAAGAAGAGGAGGGAGGTCATGAATCCCCAAAATAGCAAATAGAGGTCCCCTCATGGCTGGAACAAAAATTTAATACAAAGGCTCCCATAGTTGTTGACCCCAAGGCTTGATTGGAGGTTATATTGGCTAGAGCATAGGTGAAGACCCGCAAGGAAAAGAAGCCCAAAATTAGGTCCCATATCACCACTAATGCTTCCAAGTCAAGGATTTTTCAAGTAGCTACTCTCGTTGTGGATAAAGATGCAAGAACTATTCAAGGCAAGGACTACTACATATCCACCATAAATCTTAGCCTTGCATCCCATGATAAAAAAAATCATGAATTCCAGGGATCTATCTCCACTATCTTACAGTAGATGAACAAGGACTAGTCCATGAAGGAATAACTAAAGGCACAAGTGGTAGAGCTAAATACCTACATAAAACAATGGACCTCATCTAAGGAAGAAGCTTTGACAAAATCTCCTGCACCTTCCTTGCTTTCAAAGGAGGAGGTGAACAAAATAGAAAGAATGAAGAACTAGACTAAGTCCACTTTAGACTAGTTCAAGAGAGTTGTCGACATAGGTGATAGGAGGATTCATTATGCAGTTAGGGTGCATAACCACTTTTTGTCCCTAAGAAAGGAAATTGAACCACAAGTAGATACATGTAAAGACTTCCCCAAGCTCTTTAGGATTACATACCCCAAGTTGCAAAGCATCCTGAAGCTATCTTTGAGGGTCTGGGAAAAAGAATTTGCCTTGCCAAAGGGGGATCATGGCCTAATTCATGAATGCTTTCATACCCTTGAGTTTAGAAAGGTGATTTTGGAAAGATCATTAATAGAGTTGGAGGAAATCCAAGCCAACAATGGTACTCATTTGGCTGATGCAGACGACCTCCTAAAATTGATGACTGACTATGAGGCACCTACTCTAGAATTGGATACGGAGGTAGTGAAGTAGGAATTTGACAAGAAAATGGAACAGGGCGCTAGCGACACCTTGTCAATTGATTTTATGGACTTTGCTGCATAGGTTTTCTCATGGTCAGAACATATGGTTAAGGCGGGGGATACATATGTAAAGCACCATGAGGAAATGGTGAATGATTTCAAGGGGATCTCCTTCCGCATCACCAAATCAGACTTCGCGGAGTGGGATAAGCTTCAGGCTCTTATTGGGAAGTTTATTTACTATGCTACTCTCCAAAGGGATGCTAGAAATCTTATGATAGTAGATGAATATTTGTCAAAATAGCTCATAAAGCTAGAAGTTAGCTACAAGACAAAATAGGAAACAAACAAAAGTCTATTTTTATATTATAATATATTGGGGGTAGGTGAAACCCTAAGTTAGAATGAATCTAAGCCACTCATTGTAAAGGAATCATGGCCATTCATTCTTCTTTTGGAAAACTATAAATAGGGGCATCCTCTCATTTTCAAGAGAAATATGAGTTGTTGTGTATAGACATGTTGTTGCAAAATATATGAGAAAAGCATTGTTTTAATGGTTTCTAATGTGTTGCTTGATGGGAAAGGTTGTTGATGTCACAACTTGTATCATTTAATCAATTAATTATCTAACCGGTTGTGTCTCAAAGCTATATGCGATAAGGATGGTTGTCACGGATTTTTAGGGGTTTTTGCACTTTAAATAGTGACTTCTAGTTTTGGTTTGGCTCCTTCAGGAGCTCTCAGGAATTAAACTTCAATGACTAATTCTTAAGGATTAATTCTATCTTATTTCCTAATTTAAAGTTTTGTCGACTTATTTCAGACTTATTCGACTTGATTGAGATTGATTCATGGAAAAGACTAACATTTACTTTAATTCTTAATCTAGAACTCGAAATCCAAATTTAATTCTAATTTACTTCAAAAGAAATCTATCTTAAGATTTGTTGGAAAATAAATGTTGTTTTAAAGAATAGAAATAAATTGCAAGTAAATAATGATTAATCTAGAAAACATAAATACTAATTTCCATGAATAGATTCCAAACGAATTTTAGTTCCATCTTTCCATAAGTTTCCATCATTGCTTTAATTAAACTCAATATATAATTACCAAACTTAATTCCTACAAACAACTTCTAAATTTTGATTAAACTCAATAAACTTATAACAAATCTAACAAACCATTCTAACCATGATGAACTAAACTTAAAAGCAATTAATGTCTATTGCTGAAAATGATTCAAACAAAATTAAAATTCCAGATTTAATATCCAATGAACATAAATGAATTAAACTCAAATAAATACCACACAAGGTCAATTCCTTTGGTTGAGCAGGCCCTACTCTTCCTCTGATGAGACCTCTAACACAGTAATTCAAGTTAACTTCTTTTCATTAAAATTGATTAAAATATGAATGTAGAACATAGTATTGCAACCATTACAAGATTTTATTCAAAAATTATCTAACTCTGTTCTAAAACCTATAGATGGATATTTATAACAATATCCTTATTGAATTCAAAACATGGTGTTAACTTCCAAGATTCACAGCGTCTAAACTAAAGACTAAAACAAAACTAAAACAGGACTGAGAATAGACAGAGAGAGAAATGCCAGATCAACATTGGGACTAGAAGTTCCTAAACCGACTAAAAGAATCTGATTTGAAACTTTAGTGATTCATCATCCAGCTAGGCCGATCAGTGGCACATTTTTCTTCATGTTATCAAACAGGGAGTTTAACTTTATCATCAATCATCAGTATTTAAATACCCTGAATGAAATCCTTAAGAATAGGATACCAATTATGACAGTAAAAGATTAAAACTACATAATTAACTCATCAATATTATCACAAAAGCAACACATTTAATATAAAGCATTATCTCTAATATATTTACCAAATTAGCCAACATAAACTAGAACAAGTAAATATATTAGTCTATTGTCTACTGCCAGTCATGATAATTAATAAAGTAAACAAGTCTTTTAAAACATAAAATGACTATTTGAAAGTATCTTTGAGCCCCTCATCATTCTTCCCCACTTGTTCTGAACCATGTCCTCATGGTTCTTTGTCAATAATTATGGTGGTCTCCTTGTCCTTGTTCACTGCTTCCATCCAAATGGCACAGTTGAACACTCCTTCCCTATATTGCAATGGTAGTCTAGTCTTGAGTGTAAAGCCATTGTTTTCCTTTAGCTTCTCAAACTAGGTTTTTAATACCTCTGTTGGAATATTGTCTGGTGCATTGAGTTTTGGAGTAGGCATGATGATAATTGGAATTCTGAACCGCATACCAACCCAGAATTCCTATTGTTGTTCAATCAAGGAGATCACATGCCTAACTCTTATCAAGCTCCATTTGATGGTGTTTGGGATTATAGGCTCTCTTCTTCTCAATGTCTTAGGGATGGTGTAATATCTTTCCTGACATGAATTTATTGCCAATGGAGGAAGTGTCCCTTCTACATTTTGGAAAGTAGATATACTATTCAACAAATTTGAAACATAGAGAGGATTGATATTATTTTTCCTTACAATTGATCGGACCATTTTAATATACTTCTGTGCATGAGACATTTTAGGTCTCATTGGTAAATTGTACCTTTTTGACCATTCAACTTGATTCTACATTAAGGAGACAAAGGACCTGATTTGTAATTCACCAACATAAACACTTAACAAAGAATCATCATTATCTCCCATCAAAAACCCATGCTAGAAAAATTCACACATCTAGTTTTGAATATTAGGGTGGCTATGGAAATAATCTTGTAGAAAATATTTGTCATTATGATAATCAAGGTTTCTCCTTAAAACTAATTGATTGAGCTTCCATTGTAGAAATTTCTCCTTGAGAAATAAAGCATATATTTCTGATGGCATTCTCATTAATAGCATTGCAAAACTTATCTCTATTGCTTGCTCAATTTTTCTTTCAACTTCATTTCTTTCTTCCTCTAATTTTTGTACTTGTTTTTTCAACTAATCATTTTCATGCTTGAATTTCAGGGCTGCTAAAGAGAGATATCTAGGTTGAGTCCTTTGTGGAACATCTGATGGAATATCGGATGGAATGGGAGGCAGAGTAAGGTAATGTGGTGGGGCCATGGAAGTAGAAGCTTCTTAAGAATGAAACCTCATGGACTATTGTTTTAATTGTTCTTTTAACTGCAATTCCTCTTTCAATTTTGTGATTTCCTCCACACTTTCCAATACTTGCGCACTAGCTCGTTGTAAGGCCTCTTTGGTGTAATTCAACTACTCTTTGTACCTTGCTTCCCTTTGTTCAAACTCTTTTTCCATTTCCTGAGTTTTATTGAGGGATTGTCATAACTCTTCCTCTTTTCTTTTCAATTTTTCCTCAAGAAATTGCATATTCCTCCTTTCATGCTCCAATTCAACTTCAATTCTTGAAAATTTCATTGCTCTTAACAATTCCTTTGTTTCTAATTCTTCCTCATTCTATTTTTCATAAAATTATTCTTCTTCAATTATTGGATCTTTTCCCTTTCTCCTGTCAATAGTCAGGGAAGGTGAAGGAGATCTTTTGGTCTCTTCTTCCTCAAATTCCTCAGAGGCTTCCTTTTCTTTTGATTGTGTTTCAGACTCTTCAACATATTCATGGACCTCAGTTATCAAGGTTCTTTCAGGAGATGGAATTGGACCTTTAGGAGGGCTATGGGGTTGCTCAGGGGATAGCACTGATGTTTGGGTTTCTTCATGGGCTACAAAAGTTTCTTTAGGGCTTTTAGAGATAGGGGTTTCAAATGTAGGGGTTTCTTTAGGAGTCGACACAATAGTCTCAACATTACTAGGGATTTCTTTATTCAAGTCTTGTTTTCACTTTTTGGAGGCACTACAGATTACCCTAGAGGATTCTTGTAGCTTTCTTTTACCCTTTTTCTACTCTCCTTTAGAAGATTCACCCATTTCTACTTTTTCCCTTTATTCCAAAGACCCCTTTGTGGGTTTTCCTTTCTATTTTTCTATGGGTACGGACAAAAATTCAAGCCAGCCCTGTTTCCCAGAATCTTTCTTCATAAAATGATGTTTAATTATCAAATGAATTAAACCATGGTATTTTATGGAAGACTCTCTAGATTTTACTCATGAAATCATTAAAGCAATTTTTTGAAACAAAAATGCTGGAAAATTGATTCTAGTAGAGGGTTTTGTGTTTCCATACCTCAAATGCATCAATAGTCGCATTCCTGGCCCTAATACAGTGTCATATTGTCCCTCACATGTGAAGAATTTCATCACCCACATTGCAACAATTCTCCAAGGCTCTTCCAAGCTGTTATGAGCTATTCCTCGTTGATTTCCTTTATGCATAAGAATTTCAGGCTTCTTTTCTAGTTCTTGATGAAATTTTGCCACCAATTTATCAAACTTTACTCGGCCCTTATTAACTAGTTTTCCCAGTAGGGATTCCTAAAATTTCACTTATAATTTCAGGAGTAACTTTAATAATTTCTCCTCTGACTCTTGTGACATTTACATGGAAATTCCTCACAAATTCCTCCATAATTTCCTCCTAAAAACCTTCATACTACAAAATAAAATCCAACCATCCTACTTCTCTCAGTATCCTCTTGGTTTTATAATCAATAGTAAAGTTTTTTGGCTCTGCATTCCTTTTGTTTCCCATCTTTTCTGTCAAAAATGGTTGACTTCAACTTGGTGGACTGAGCTTTTATCAAATTCCAGAATGATCTTTTCTTGTTTTTGAAGTAGCAATTTTGAAAAATGACATGACGTGTCATTATTTCCTTGCATTAAATTCCTTTACTACTCTAGACGATTCACATGCAACAATTTTGCAACTGTAATTTAATTTGCAAAGTTGGCGGCGTTTCTACACATGTCAGCTTAAATTTGGAAATATTTTGAAAAGATAAGAAAATCTCAACCGCAATCATTACAAATGTCATTTGAATGTCACATCATACTTATACCAACTTTTCTGCCACCTTTTGAAATGATTAAAAGACATTTATTAGTTATTAATAACAATATGGCAGAAATTTCTAAAATCATAAATATTTACCTATTTTACATTAGTTTAACTACCTTAGAAAATAACATTTCGAGAATAATATTCACATTAAATGAACACCTTTATTTATCGCAAGCCTTCGAGATCTTCAAGAGCTCTCAAGAGTTCATGAGCTTCAGGAGTCTTTAGGAGCTATCGAGCCATCTTGAGTCTTCAGAGTCTTCAAAGTCTTCAAGGATCTTTAGGAGCTTTTAGGAGCTCTTCAAGAGCCTTCAGGAGCTCTCAGGAGTTAACCTAGATAGACCGCCATTGCTAGTTTTCAATCATCTTTTTTTTTGAAAGCAAACCGCCATTTACTAGTTTTCAATTTACTTTATTTTTTCCCAAGGTAAACTGCCATTTGTTGGTTTTCAATTTACCTTGTTTATTCATGCCTTCTTCAAAGGTTCAAAGATCTTCTCTCATGGAAGAGATATCTTCCATGAAATTTTTTTCAATTTTTTGTTTGAAGATCATCTAAAAATTCCTCCTTTGATGTTGGCTTATGATATGTTTTCAATCAATGACCATTAACATGCATAACTCTCTTTTCTCCATCAATTGGTACTAATTGAACAACTCAATTTTCAAATACTTGATCTATCTCATAGGGTCCTAACCATCTTGTATGGAATTTCCCTTTAAACTCTTCAAATCTGGAGTCAAATAATAATGCCCAATCTCCTTTCTTAAATTTTCTAGACACAATATATGCTTATCGTGCCATTCATTTCTTTGCTTATGAATTACCTCTGTATGTTGAAGAGCCTCCATTCTCATCTCATCAAGTCTGTTGAGTTGCAAAATTCTACTTTTCTCTGACTTTGGTAAATCAATTCCAACTTCTACTATTATTTTTAATATTCTTCATTCAAATTCTATAGGCATCATTGGTTTTTTCCCATACACAAGTTCATATGAAGAAAATCTAGTTGTTGTTTTGCATGTGGTATTATAAGCTCATAGTGCTTCATCTAACCTCTCTGCCCAGTCTGTTTTTCTTCATGAAATAGTCTTTGTCAAGATATTCTCCAATTCTCAGTTAGTGACTTCAACTTGTCCATTCACCTAAGGATGATATGGCGAAGATTTCCTATTGGTCATCTGATATCTCTGCAAAAAGGCTTCCATCATTATTGATAAAAACTATGGTCCTTGGTCTGAAACAATTTCTCTTGGTACTCCAAATCTCTGAAAAATTTGCTTGTACAGAAAATCTACAACTTTATTCTCTCTTGTTGGTGGTAATGCTATCACCTTAGCCCATTTTGTTGCATATTTTGTACAAACAAGTATATAATGTTTCCCTTTTGAAGGTGGATCAACAAGTCCCACAAAATTGATTCCCCATTTTTCAAATGGTTCCAGAGCTATTTGTGGCTAAAATGGCATCTCCATTGTTGGGGTGGGTCTTCCCATCCTCTGACATTCATCACAATGCTTAACAAAGAATGTAACATCCTTTGTCATTGATAGCCAATAGTAACCAGCTCCTAAGATCTTATGAATTGTTCTTACCACCGAAAAAGTTTCCTCCTTCTATCTCATGATGGTAGGCGTGTACAACATCATAGACATCTAACTCAATAACTAATCTATGAAGAACATGATTAGGACACATTTTAAATAAAAGTCCATTAATCCACTGGAATCTAGAACTTTCACAAATTAACCTCCTTTTTTGTTTATGATTGAAGTGATTTGGACACTTCCTTGTTACAAGGTAATTTTCCATATCAACAAACCATGGTGGATGAATTGATATTGCAAATAAATGTTCATCTAGAAATGTATCATCCACTAGTTCTTGATCATCCTGCAAAACAATTCTGGAAAGGAATTTAGCAACAACATTATCCTTTCCAGGCTTATCTATGATAGCCACATCAAATTCTTGCAACAACAATAACCATCTGATAATGCGTCCACCTACTACAACCTTGTTCATCAAATATCTAATTGCAGCATGGTCTATATGTGCGTAAACTTTGTAACCCATAATATAATGCCTAAATTTGTTAATTGCATATACTACAGCAAAAAATTCTTTTTTTGTTGTTGTATAATTTTTTTCAATAGGTTTTATATTTTTGCTAACATAATAGATTGCATGCATGGCATCATTGTCATCTTTTTTTCCTAATACTACTCCAATATCCAAATTGGATGCATTAGAATGTATGTAAAATGGTTCTCCCCAAACAAGTCCTTTGATAATTGGAGAAGTTGTTAAAGCTATTTTAATTGTCTCAAAAGATTTTTGACAATCTTCAGTCCATACAAACTCCTCTTCTTTCTTGAGCAATGTAAAAAAAGGTCCAACATTTTTACTAAATCCTTCTATAAATCTTCAATAATATCCAGCATGCCCAAGAAAACTTCGAACACCAGTTTGGTTCTTACGGATCTCAATGTTCTGTATGATCTCAACTTTCTTGGGATCAACTTTTATCCCCTCTTTTGAGATGTGATGTCCCAAAACAATACCTTTTTGTCATCATAATTGAACTTTTTTCATTATTTAAGGACAACCTATGATCTTTACATTGCTGCAAAACTTTTTCTAAGTTTTTAAGGGCTTCTTCAAATGTTTTTGCATGAACTGTAAAGTTATCCATATATACTTCAGCACATGAAGTGGTGAAATTTGCAAAGATAGCAAGGACTACTCTTTGAAAAGTGGTTGGTGCATTGCACAGTCCAAATGGTAAAACTGTATAAGCATATGTACCCCAAGGATAGGTAAACATAGTTTTATCTTGATCTTTAGGAGCTACTTGGATATGATTGTATCCACTAATTCCATCAAGAAAAGAGAAATAGTTGTTGCCTGCTAGGTTATCAAGAACTTGATCAATGAATGGCAATGGAAAATTATCCTTCTTTGTTGCTTTATTCAATTCCCTATAATCTACACACACATACCATTTACCATTTTTCTTGGGAACAATATCCAATGGAGAAACCCACTAACTATCAGATATTGGGTAAATGAACCCTACTTTGAGTAGCTTTTATATTTCTTGTTTAACAATATCACAAAGAACAAGATTGATTCACCTTTAACCTTGTATGATTGGTCTTACATCTTCAGTGTAAATGTGATGACTACAAATTGAAGGATGAATTCCTCTCATATCTGAATACTCCCAAGCAAATGCTTCAGTGTTTTTTTCAAAAAAAATCTTCAATTCTTTTTCTTGTGTTGGGGATAAAGATGAATTAATGTTGAGAGGTTTATCTCCAACTACTTGAATTTATTTAGTATCAGTTTTGGAATCAAGGGAATTTTGAACAAGTGTGTTCAGAAAACAAGAGTGTTTTTTATGTAATGTTGCTTCATAGTTTGCTTTCTCAATTTGATTAATGTCTTTTGAGGAAAACTCTTGTTCTTTACATTCTTGAACATGTTCAACCAAAGTAACCATGGCTAACTCAACAATACCATCACCCTCTTATTCTATATCTTCATCAACCCAAAGTTGAGTGTTAGGTTGGATTGATGGTTGTGCTGGAGGATAGAGTGACAACTCTTTCTATTTTTGACCATTTGAAATGATCATACTTTCATATCTACAATCTATTAAGGATGCAATAGTATCCAACCATGGTTTTCCTAAGATAATTGGATAACCAAAATCTTTCTTCTTGGCTTTAAGGACCAAAAAGTCAACTGGATAATCCCATGTGTCAATGGTGACCATGATTTCTTATATAATACCTTCAGGTTTTGTGGTAGATTTGCTAGCAAACTATAAAATAGTTGTTGTTGGCTGAATAGTTGTCATCCCTAACATTTCAATAGTATCAGATGTGATAACATTTATGGCAGCTCCCAAATCAATTATAACATTGGATATCTCTACTCCATTAATACTCAAGGTTATTATAGGACTACCAGGATCATTATATTTTTGAGGAAACAATCTTCCTGATAACACATCAATGAGTTTTTTCCCTATTTGAATTGTGGAAGGTAATTTCTTTTTCCTCCTTGGAGTTTTCATGAAAAAGGATTTAACTAACTGATTTATCTTTGGTATGTCTTTAATGGCTTGTAATAGTGGTATTTCAATGTTAATCTTCTTCAACTCATGAAGAAGTTGAGAATCAACTACATTCATGTAATTGGGTTGGGAGATTTCAGGAGTGAATTTTTCTTCCTTCAACCTCTCAAGATAAAGTGTTGATTGATGTTTGGTTCTCTCTCAAATTTATTTTTTTCTACTCAATTCTCTTAATCTTTCCCACCTTCTTGAACTATTTATTCTAGTTTAGATTGAACAATTTGATTTCTCAATTGAATATCATTAGCATCAATTATGTTCAAATTAGGGGGATTTTCATCATTACGGGTATTTCTCAGATTTGCAACTAGTTGAGCTGGCAATTGAGGCCGGTTTACCTAGTCATTAGTAGGATTAGGGGCATTGATTGCTAGAGGTGTTTGTGTCCAGGGATGTTTTGTCCCTAATTTTTCCATGGCTAGAACTATGTTTGATTTTGTTGCCATGATGGCTGATTTGACTGCCACTCTGGCTACTGATTAACTTGCCATTGTGACTAGTTCCATTGAGGATTCATCCATTTAGGTTGACCCCAATATGTACGTGGTGGTTGTGGTTGATATGGAGGGATCCATTGATTTTTTTTCCAAGTGTTCTGATTCCAGTTAGATTTAGAGCCATACTGCCTTTGATTAGCATTATACCCCATGTTTTGAGGTCTCTGGCCAACATAATTAAGCTCTTCCTCTACCACGGGTGGTTTCTTCAGATTTCTCTTAATCCCAACCAAAAGATTATAGGAACTTGTTGAGTGTTGTTTCTCACAAATTTCACAGATATCAACTTGATTCAATGGACATTCTCTTAAATGGTGTTTCACCCTACACTTGGAACAATAAATAGACAAAGGTTCAGTATTCTTCTTATCTCCTTGCATGCTAAGATGAAGTAAATCAGTTTTCATATTTTTTAGTTCCTCCATTACTTCTGACACATCAATAGTATGAGCCTTGTTTCTTCTGGAGTTTCTAGCCCCTACCTTAGTCCTAGAGTAGTTTCTACATATTTCAACAATATCATCCAAGGAAAGCTTATTAATGTCTCCTTTCCCCATAAGATTCAAAGACTCTCTTGATTCATCATCAATTCCTCTCAAAAAAATTATTTTACTAATTTCACCAACCAACCCATTAGTACAGCTTTGGTGCACAAACTGAAATCTATCAACATAATCCTCTAAACTTTCATCCTTGATTTGTCTTATTTGAAACAATTCCTCTTTCCTATCTCTTACTCGACAGTAATCTTGGTACTTATCCAAGAATTCAGTTTTCATTTGTTACCAAGTTCCAATTGTTCCTTCTACTAAACCCATGAACCATCATAAAGATGACTCTTTCAAGGTAGAAGGAAATAACTTCAACTTCTGGTTATCATTTGTGTAATCATAGGTCTGGCATAAAACTTTGAACTCAAAAAGGAATTGGTCAGGATCCTCTAAAGTTTTTCCCCTAAAGGTAGGCAAAACTGAGGGTAAAATATTTTTCATAGGAGGCTCACCAATCTATCTTTCAAGATTTATAGGATAAGAAAAGGTCCTATTTGTTGTTGGACGTACTGGTTGGTCACCCATTTCTTCTTCTTGAAATGGATCTCTATTTCCTTCTCGATTTTTGATCTGATGTTCTTGATTATCTTCTTGATTTTTGATCTGATATTGTTGAATGTCTTATTCCTAATCAAAATCAATGTTTCATGGAAGAAACCTCCCTAGATGGTCTCTATTTCATCTCATCCACAATTTAAATCTATCTTCCTTATCAACACTAAGGCTTAACACTTAATAGCCAGATCTTTTATTCCCCAACAATGACACCAAAAATTATGGGCAAGGTCATTGATGTCACAACTTGCATCATTTAGTCAATTAATTATCGAACTAGGTGTGTCTCAGAGTTAAATGTGATAAGGATGGTTGTCACATATTTTTGGGGGTTTTTTCATTGTAAACAGTGACTTCTGGTTTCAGTTTGGCTCCTTCAAGAGCTTTCAGGAGCTGAACTTCAGCGACTAATTCCTAAGGATTAATTCTATCTTATTTCCTAATTTAAAGTTTTGTCGACTTATTTCTGACTTCATTAAACTTAATTGAGATTGATTCATTGAAAAGACTAGCATTTACTTTAATTTTTAATCTAGAACTCGAAATCCAAATTTAATTATAATTTACTTCAAAATAAATCTATCTTAAGATTTGTTGGAAAATAAATGCTATTTTAAAGAATAGAAATAAATTGCAAGGAAATAATGATTAATCTAGAAAACATAAATACTAATTTCCATGAATAGATTCCAAACAAATTTTAGTTCCATCTTTCCACAATTTTCCATCATTGCTTTAATTAAACTCAACAGATAATTACCAAACTTAATTCCTACAAACATCTAAATTTTGATTGAACTCAATAAACTTATAACAAATCTAACAAACCTGTGTTGTTGAAAAATGGCCCCTTGACATTTTCAAGGTCTTTTAGGCCTTTCTTCATGATGCTTGGTCCATTTTTCTTTGATTTATTGATGTAATGTGGCTTAAACATTCACATTAGCTCCTTAAAATGCAAATAATGGTGTCTTGTGAAGGTGTTGTAAAAAATTTCTACACTTTACTAGACTCTATTCATTACAATCACCTAAAAATCACATTTTCATCACTTATCAAGTCCTATTTTGAAGTGTTGTAAAGTCTTGTAAGAATATTTCACGCTTTTCTATGCTTAATTTCACTATTTACACCTTTCTTATGCTTTATTTGACCCCTTTATGCCCTTATAAGGCTTAATTAAGTGTTTTTTTTAATGTAAACCTGACAAATAACATTAAGTGTGACTTAATTCTCGACACCCACTTTCAAGTCCAAGGTGGGAACCATTCGCCATGGGTGGTGAATGAGTCCCTCTTGGCTCCAAATTCAAAATATTTCAAATTTTCTTTCGGTTTTTTATTCAAAATTACCTTATGTCGGCCTGTGATGAGGTATCATTGGGTTACTAAGGCACAAGTGTGTATAAATAAGTGTTTATCTCCTCATTTTACATTTCCTACAATCATTCACATTCATCAAGATCACTTATTCATTCACTCATTCAAGCATTCAAGCACATTGCATCATTGAATCAAGCATTAATCAAGTATCTTGGAGTAGTCATTAACATATCTTCAGATTTTCTTCAATAAGGGTTTGGTAAGTTGATAGCATTTACATGTTATTTGTTTATCATTCTCTTCCATTTCATTATTTCATTAAGGGTTTGATTACCAAAGTGGGGTTTGACCAAGGAAAACCCCTATTCTCTAACCCTCAACCATTTTTCCCCTCTTGTATGTGTGTTTGTAGACTTTTGTATGCAGATTTAACAATCAATTAGGTGTTGAAAAGTGGTCAACAAGTAAACAAGGTACTTCAAGTCAAATCAACCTTATTTCAAGCTCGGAGAAGGCATTTTGTCTATTTTTTACAGAATTAACTTTGTCAACCCAACAAGCAGACAACCTCAGATCTGGTGTTGTAGAACTATCCTGTGATTTCACAAAATTTTGGGAGAGGACTGATTTGCCATCAGTGGTGAATGAGTCCCACCTAAAGGCTACAAATCTAGATTCTGTCAAATTCTAGATCCTAACACTCATAAACCAGTTTTCAACAGTTTTCATTAGTAGCAAGACTGATTCACCATTAGTGGCGAATGAGTCCCACTAGTGATTTTTAGTAATCTCTACCAGTATTCAGAATATTCCAAATTCTCCATTCTTTTCCTAGGAGCACTCTAATTCAGCCTTTCTTCTTTTCGATTTTGTATTTGTTCATACTTATTTCATGTTTGCAAACATCATTATGTTTTCCAGCATTACATAGTTCTTAGGTTTGCATTCATAATGAGTCAAATAGATCATCCAATTGCACCTAGATCATTCCATTCATTCTAAATAGCATCATACATTACATAATTTAAGTGAACCTAGCTAGACTTTTGAGTGGGGTTTATCTCTCTCCTTTTAGGTTAAACATCCTAAGAGTGCAAGAGTAGCCTATAAGCCCTACCCAAAAATTGACAGTTCAAAACCATTCTAACCATGATGAACTAAACTTAAAAGTGATTAATGTCTATTGCTGAAAATGATTCAAAAAAACTTAACATTCTAGATTTAATATCCAATGAACAGAAATGAATTAAGCTCAGATAAATACCACACAAGGTCAATTCCCTTGGTTGAGTGGGCCCTTCTCTTCCTCTGGTGAGACCTCTAACATAGTAATTTTAGCTAACTTCTTCTTTTCATTCAAATTGATCAAAATATGAACGTAGAACAGAGTATTGCAACCATTACAAGATTCTAGTCAAAAATTATCTAACCCCTTTCTAAAACCTAGAGATGGATATTTATAACAATATCCTTATTGAATTCAAAACATGGTGTTAACTACCAAGATTCAAGGCATCTAAACTAAAGACTAAAATAGGACTGAGAATAGATAGGGAGAGAAATTCTAGATCAGCATTGGGACTAGAAGTTCCTAAACCGACTAAAATAAGTTGATTTGAAACTTTAGTGATTCATCATCCAGCTGGGTCGATCAGTGGTGTGATTATCTTCATGTGATCAAATAGGGAGTTTAACTTTATCATCAGTCATCAGTCTTTAAATGCCCTGAATGAAATCCTTAAGAATAGGATACCAATTATGACAATAAAAGATTAAAACTATATAATCAACTCATCAATATTATCACAAAAGAAACGCATTTAATATAAAGCATTACCTCTAATATATTTACCAAATTATCCAACATAAAGTAAAACAAGTAAATATATCAGTCTATTGTCTACCGCCAGTCATGTTAATTAATAAAATAAACAAGTCTTTTAAAACATAAAATGACTATTTGAAAGTATCTCTGAGCCCCTCATCATTGCCCTCCATGTGTGAATGATTCTATATCCAAATTGTTAATTTCAACATTGTTATTTCAAGTTGAAGTTCCTTTTCAGTTAGTAGTTCATGGTGTGCTTTAATGGTGGATGTATGCTATAGTGTTTGATGCATTTCCAGCTCATACTTTTGTCTATTTGTTTATGACAAATTGTTGTGTAAAGTTAGTCTAAGCTTATTTATTTTGTTGCACCTAAGCTTAATTGTTATTCATGCTTAATAGGTGAATATACAGTCTAAAAATATACAAAGACTCCTTGAAGATTGCACTAGTTTTATGAGACTGTGGGTTGTCCTTGGTTAAGTAAAATTCAATTTGGGAAGTTTTTCCACTGTAGCATCCTCCATTGTTACTATTCATCTTAGTTGCAGATTTAGGAAAAATTCTACCCCGTTTCCCTTTTGATATTTCTTTAAAATCTAAAGTTAAAGACAAGTCTCAACATCATTGAAAATCCAAATCTAATGAACCAAAAGGGGTTTGATTTTGTTGTTTTGAACTTGCAGCTACTGTTCATCATTTCCATAATTCATGAAACTTCATTAGCAAACCCAAAAATTCCATGCTTAGTGAATCATAAAGGCCCCTTGTGATTACTAGAAAATCACATCATTCAATTGAGTGGTTTTTGCAAGTCATGACTTGACACTCAAGAGACCTTGGGGTGATTTTCTAAAACTTATGTACAATTTTTTACCTTTCAAGAGAGACATCACGCTTGTGTGTTGTTTGTGTTGAGAAGTGCAAAAACACCCATCAATAGGTCCTAAATCTATCTAGAAATGTGTAAAAACATAAAATAAATGCATAAGGACAAAGCTAAGGCAAAAAAATCAACTCACCTAATACCGTCGCTCGTCGCAGGCTACCTCCTCCCATAGGACGTCTAGTCTTGGAGGCTCGTACTCTCATTGGCTTGGAATATTTAGTCACTCTTCACCAAATTGAAGCTACAAGAAGGTAAAAGATAAAATAGTTAGAAATTACTTCACTTTTTACTCTTATATATGTTAAAAATTAGGGTTTTTACTATATTAGGGTTAAAAGTGCCTTTCATTCAAATTAACATAATAGGAGCAAGAGAGCTCCCTTTTCAACACCATTTATTGTGTTGGAATTATGATTTCACTCTTGTCCTCATCATATGTCTATAATTATGTGGTATGGTACTTGTAAATACCCTATGATATGACTTACCTTATTCAATGTGATTAGACTACTACCTTGATTCCACCCTCGTAAAGCAAGTGGAATCAAGAGGGGCATACATCTACCCTCAAATTGGATTTCTAGAAGAAGTTATATAAAATGATTTTTTGACAACTAACGAATTCATATTGCAGGATGTGGTTCCTAACATTATGGTTTTGCAAATAGCTACAATGGGGGCTTCATTCTCCCATGTTGTGAATGAACCTATATGAGTATCCTTTTATGAAACAAAGTTTCTTATTTGGATTCCTTTAGCTTACATATGCACATAGAGTCATATGGCCACTAAATTAGGGGATAAATGTAGTGTATAAAATTGTATGCTCCTAAAAGTAGTGCAATTTCATACTTAATTTGGACCTATTTTAGCACCCTTGCATTAAATACCCCTTTAAGTCATCATTAATAGGCCCCTAAGACCCTTCATTTTGGATCTCAGGGCTTATTTTAACTAAAAGCCTAACAAAATCCACAAAAGCATCAAAAATCTTAACCCACCCCAAAAACATAGGGTGGGACTCATATGCCACCTTGGGTGTATGAGTCCCCCTAGGTGGGATCCATACACCAGAGGTGGCATATGAGTCCCATTTGGCAATTTTTTAGGGTTTGAGTAGGAAAATCAACTTTTTAATTCAAATTTTTGGTTGATATCGGCTTTTGAGATATGAATAATGGTAAATTAGGTGTAAATTCCTATATAAGAAAGATTCTAAGTCATTATTTCATCTAAGTAAGCATTTTTAGATCAATTTCAAGATCCAAACATTCAAGAATCTTCAAGCATTCTTTCATAAGAGCATTCAAGTTTCAAAAGCAAGTAAATTTGAAGTCATGGAGCAACATTAAAGTGTTTTTGTAGTTCTTCAATCTCACTTTCATTCAAGATCTAACATTTCCAAGGGTATATTATGGTTGTCTATGGTGAATCATGATGGATTCTAGGTTGGGGAGATGCAACTAGCCATCAAGACAAGCCTAATGACTTGTTTCCTTAGTGATTCCATCCTCCATTATCACTCTACTTTCATCCTAAGGAAGGTGCATGCATCATCATGACTTATTAGAGTGATTTGACATCTCTCAAAGTGAGTCATTGTATTCAAGCTTCATTCATGCATCTCATTCTTACACATTAGAATACAATTGCATTACATTTCTGATTTCCTAATCTTAGATGCACTTAAGGTTAGGGTTTGTGTTCACATTTTCATTCAAGTTTCATTGTTTCTATCAAGTTTTAACTACCAAAATAGGGGTTTGATCGAGGCAAACACCCCATAAGAAAATCAAATATATATTCTATTTTGTAGGTATTTTTGCAGGTTCAGATCCGAAAACCAATTTGGGAGAGAAGAGCAGGTGTTGAAGTGTAGATCTAAACTTTGAATTCTTGAAAAATTATAATGGGACTGATACGTCAGAATTGGTGTATGAGTCCCACTACAAGTAGTTTTTCTATATTTTTATAGTTATGGACACCCTTTTGCTAGATTTCAGTTTTTGCCCAGAAACCCTAATCTGGGACTGATATGCCTAGACTAGTGTATGAGTCCCAATATGCCAAAATTTTAATGTTTCTAGTATTTCAGAGCTTCATTTAGTCTTCTTCATATTTCCAGGTGCATTCATTTCATCTTAAACTTTTTGTTTTGATTTACATGCATTTCTAGGTCATTTAGTGAAGGATTGCATCATACTAGGTTTAAGCATTTTTATTTGCATTGCATTTTTCTTTCCAAGCCCTAGATTGGTGGTGAACCACTCATTAGTTTATAATCAGACCCTAGGATAGCCCTATTGCAATATCTCTTTTTCTTTTGCATACCTAGGATTGAGATCTCTAGGGTTATCCTTGAATGAGAGTGCAAAGATTGTTATTATATCTCCCAAGCATAGAATCAAACAAAATTCAACCTTTGAAAATGATGTAAAATCCAAATCAAGGCCCTAAAACCTAGGTGGGATTTATATGACCAAGGTGGCGTATAAGTCCTAGATCTCTAAATTTGGGCCACACAATCCAAAAACACCTGAATTATGATTGGATCTTGGTTCATGTCAGGATTATCCTTGAAAAGATGCATTAAATGAGGCTTGTGGATATAAAATAAGGCCAATTAAAGCATAAAGAAGCCCAATTATTTAATAAAACCCTAGGTTAATGTGAAAGTGTGTTACAACACTTTACAACACTATAAATAAGGCACTAATAAGCTCATTTAGTTCATAAGGGCCCAATACCTAATGTGAATATGTCAAACATATTACTACACTAAATCAAGGCCTTGTTAGGGAGTATTATTTCCATCATTACAATGATACAAGGGGTTTAGATGGTGGATATATTTTTAAAAAATGGAGGGTGACAATCAAAAAATCTTTTCTAGGAGTTTGAAAAGTGTAGGTGATAGCAACTCCTTCCCAAGATTCTCAACCTGCAAAAATAAACCACCCTCACAAATACATGAGAGAAGCATAAATCTATTCTACCAAATATCCAAATATTGTATTCAGAAAATGAGATGAGATAAGATGTAAAATACATAGTCTACAAGCCTTTTAAAGGCGCAAGAAATAAGACGAGTGAAAAGCTACCCAATACGAGAAAAACTAATTAAGTAATTAACCCTAAGTTAAAACTTAACACTAACACCCCCCTTAAGTGAAAACATAGGGAGATTATTATGCAAGATGGGTCCTGGCTACAAGGCCATGTTAGGTACCCATGCACAATTTTTATGCAATGCAATCTCTCACAAATGGAGAAAAAGGAGAAAAACCATGTGGGAGAAAACTCCTCTCCAAAAGAGAGAAAAAAAGGTTTAACAAGTGAAAGGAGGAGGACTTCACAAGAACCCCCAAGGACAACTCCCATCACTGATCTCAACAAAAAAACAAAAAGGAGATAGACTATGTAGCCCCCCATAGAAAAGAGTAGAAATGTTGAAGATCCCCCATGATGAAGAAACTCCTATGTTGATCCTGGAAGTCTAAAGAATATTGCATGTCTACAAACAACATGCCTCCCTTTAGGGAGAAACAACCACTAATGTAAGATAAAATACAACTCTGAAACAAGATAAGGGAGAGGAATAATTAACATGAAAGGTGCCTCTAAAAACTGTCCCGGTGCCTCCACGCAACCAAATGTCACATCATGATCAAGTGCAACCTCAACTGAAGAAGGTGGATCAACATGACCATGTGCCAACTCTGAAGAAACAATCTCCAAAGACATAGATGGTGTGAGAGTAGTGCAAATACTGTCATCAAAAAGAAGGGATATACCCTCAAATGCATCATCCAAATTAGAAATGTGAGATTCACAAACAACTCCACAAGACCTATCAAGTGACTATCCCACAAAGAATGATCTAAAGGATTAAAAGCATCTTGCTATGCTTAAGAACCAACCTCTGAAGCAACAGGAGATGAATCAACATAGGTCTAAAGAAATCCAAAGTTCAAATGACCAATCTCTCCTGAGGAATTGCTAGAAGGGTGTGAGGCTCATAATCATCATCATCAACAAAATGAGAAAAGGCATAGAGATAAGACTTATGATCAGCTTCACCAACAACAATGACTTTCCAGTATTAGTCTCTCTAATGAAAACAAAATCTATAGTGAATTCTATAGTATTAGGTACCTCACCATGAGTAATCTAATGGATGGAAAGTAGATTTGTGTGAAAATTAGGAATACACAGTACATCTCTAAAACAACCATCACCAATATCAACATTTTCTATCCCCGCAACATCCAAAAACTTACTATCTCCCAACAAAATCTTAGAAGTATCAATAGGATGAAGACCCAAAAAAGGATAGGGAGTAAAACACATGTAATGAGATGCTCCTGAATCTAAAAATGATCTATCACGACTAGAATGAACTATAGAAGTTACCAATACATGTCCTTTCATTCGATTTGCAAATCCTACATTCTCTGACTATGTAGGTTTGGATAAAGGTGAAGGTGATGCAGATGGAGAGGCTATAGAAGACAGAGTCACAAATGAGGGCAGTGGACTATTGTTCTTTAGAAGAAGATGTGAAAACTCATCAATATTCTTCATATAACAATGGTGTTCATCATGACCTTTCTTCTTGAAATACACACAACTAAATTTCTCCATCTTAGGTTTAAACTCCTTTGAAGAGGTGGAGGACTCATTAGACTCTATCTTAGCCTTAGGTTTCATCTTCCCTTTGCTCTGAGATGCTTGTGCAACTAATGCATGATTCATAGATACCCCCTCTAATTAGGCAAATTTTTCTTGCTCCCTCATCAAACAGTTAGAGAATGTCTCAAAAGAAGGCATTGTGAATGCATTTCCCAAGGAATACATGGTGGAGTAGAAGGTAGAAGGAAAAACTACAAATGAACCCCCTAGCTTAGATAAAATAAAAAAAATGGACTCCTTATCGATTTTGTCCTTCCCACATCCTGCCAATTGTGATCTCATAGATTTGAACTTGACTAGAAAATCATCAATGGAAGCAAATGCATCAGGGGAAAGAGAAGTTAATTTTTCCTCTAGTTGCAGAGCACGGAACTCACTAACTTGACCAAATAGGTTTTTGAACTCATCCCATACGTACTTGGGTGTATTATACTCCTCAATGTGGAAAAGAAGACAAAAAAAGTAATAGCGCATTCTAATTATTACTTAATTATATTATTGCAAATGACATTATGAATATTTAATTTTAAAAAGACATAACTAAGTAGATATTTTCAATAATAGCAACACATTTCTAATTAAAATGAGTCAAATATATATATTCAATTTCAATGTCAATTACAATGTCCAAGTTGACTTGGCTCATAGGGCCACAAATTCAATACAATGTACAAATTTCACATTTAGGATTACATCATAGACCAAGATATTCTTGATAACATCCAAGGTTTCCTCTTGACGCTCGCCTCCACTGGTGGACGAGAACATGGTTGAAGTGCTTTACCGCCCAACCATGAAGCTTACACTTTCTTGGAATTCTTCCAACTTGAAGAATACCTAACCCTACATGGAAATTTTAGCAAGAGAACAATCTACAAGGTGGAATCTAGTGCATGCCCAAACATCAACATGCATCTCTATCTATTAGTTAGAAAAATGAAAGATCTATGCTAGGAATGGTAGAGAGTGTTATCACAAATTCCATACATATATAATGGACTAATTGCTTGGCCAAGCATAAAAATTAAGTTGCAACAACAAATGATAGGTTTTGGATAAATCAAAAACCTATACTATATAAACTCCATTTTAGCACCCATCTCGGAAGGTAACTTTCAACAACACAGTTATTCCATAACAGTTATCTACCTTCTAGCAGCATCTACCTTGAGGTACTCTAGTCTACTTAGGTGTTGTTGTTCTACTCAATATAGAGAATATTTTTAACACACTTATCTATGGAAAAGTAATTTAATCTACTTATTTCCTCATTTGATAAAAAAAATAGATAAATGATTCAAATGGAATTGATCAATACATTATCCATTCATTTCATACTCATGACACGTGATTACATTCAAGTAAATTAGTATTCATTTAAAAATGAATTTAATATGTAACAAAAGAAGGTATGTCACAAGTATGTGTATGTACATAGATGAAGGTCTATGTGCATACACATATGTGCCAACTTAACTTATTAATTTGTGCATACATTCTGAAACAAAAAAAACCATTATATCAAATTGTTTCCATACAATAATGTTACAAATTAACATATCAATTGTGATAATTACAAGAATTAGAAGAACTGAGAACAAGTCTTCTTGAACAATTTCCACATACAGATATGTTGTTTGTGACAAAACAAAACTGTTTGCAACAAAACAATGCTATTTGTAACAAAATGATGTTTTTTTTTCCCATACAATATTGTTTATAACAAAATGATGTTGTTTGCAGCTAAACAAATACTACTTATAACAAAACAATGCTTTTTGTAGCTAAACATATACTATTTATAATAAAACGATGTTGTTTGCAGCTAAACAAATACTATTTATAACAAAACAATGCTTTTTGTAGCTAAACATATACTATTTATAACAAAACGATGTTGTTTGCAGCTAAACAAATACTATTTATAACAAAACAATGTTGTTTGTAACTAAACAAATACTATTTATAGCAAACAATATTTTTTGCAACTAAACAAATACTATTTATAAAAAATTAATGATGTTTGATGGATTAACTTACAAGTTTCCAATGCCATTAAGTTTCGTTAACAAATTTCATGCTATCTAGTACTTCATACAAAAGAACGGAATCTCCATCACTTTAGTATTCAACATATAAATGATACTAATTTCCTCTCTGCAATAAATATATAGATTGACATGCTTGTCGATTTAAGACCAAAATAACTATAATAGTCTTGAAACAATTTTCATTATTTCTGGGTTTTAGAAAAACCTATGTTTTCTATTGTGGTTTGCAAGAAAAGAATAAATGATCAAATCAATTTTCATTCCAAGAATGACCAACATTAAATTGATTGTTCAGTTTACCATAAACAATAACAATGGTTGATTCTTGATAAATTCCCTTTAATGTCATATATAGCTCAACATGCAATGTTTAACCTATGATTTAAAACATGCAACTAATTGATCTTGTAGATTGATTCAATAATGCAAGGGTTGGAATGATAAGTCTGTTCCTCTTTCGTTCAAGGTGAATGATGCAAACTTAATAAACAAGAGCGAAGGTTTGTTATTTCTCTGTGATTCTAATCAAATATGTACACCCAAAGGGTGCGGCCTCAATCATTCAACCTAACCAATTGAGATAGAAAATATTATAAAAAAGAGTAATAGTCAAAATGATGGAGGTAATACATTTGTTTCCCTAAAGGGAACGATCACTCATATTTTACTTTACATCGCTTTCAAACAATACAATTTATGCTACTTGGATTTAATCCAGATAGCCATAGAATGGCTAGATAAACCCACATGCATGACAATACAAAAAGAGGCGAATAATATACAAGAATCTTGGCTCGACCAAGCTCAACCAACATGGCGATAGGATAAAAAAGAATGCATAACTAGAAGCATACATGGTTGGTTAATAAGGCTCTGGTTTCATAGACAAAGGATGATCGATTTACATGAAATCAACTCAAATCTAAATTGATTACATTTGCAGACATTTAATATTTAATTATTGATTTTAATAGAATCAACAAACTAAAAGAATATTGCAAGCTTTTTGAATAGAGATACTAAGAAATCAGGCATATTTCCAAAACATAATATTGATTTACCTCAAAGTTGAGCTTTTTCCCAAGATTTTTCTTCTGATTTTCCTCATAGCTGAGTCACTTGCCTTCTTTTTCCTAGATACCTTTTTCCACCACTGTTCAATGATTTCCCAGTGATATCTTTCCAAAATGGAAATATTTCTCCCTCTTGCCTGTTCGTGTAAATATAGGTCATTTCTTTCACAATGGGCATTAATTTTGCTACCCCACTATATCAAATTTTATTACTTGGCCATAATTTGAATACAGGCCATGACCTTATGAGATATTCTCATGATTTCATTTGAATTCTATCAATATGATAGTAGTAATTTTTTATTCTAAATTTGATTATTTTAAGGAATATAATTTTATATATGCATATATTTTATATATATGTATGTATTTTATATTTGTATATATTTTCACGCATATGTTCATTCTTTGATATGTGTGTGTGTGTACATTCATATGTACATGTGTGTATATATGTATTTGTTTATATATGTTTACATGTACATATATCAACATTTAAATATGAATGAACTTTTATTTTTATTTCAAACAATAATGTTCAAATGAAGTGGCTTTTTCTTATCCTTTAAATAAGCTTTTTTGAAATGCATACATTCATTTATATGTCAAGTCATACTATCATTTTCTTTTAAATTCTCAAAACACAAGATCAAGATAGACAATTAAATAAGAATTTCACATGTGTTACATTTCACAAGTCTACCTTCTCAATCATCAAATCATTTCAAGTCAGATTAATATAATCTCCTATATGAATTTTCAAATGCAGTCATCATGCTATTTTGTGGTGTGTGCACCTAGATTCCATCAAACTTATCGTTTGATTTGACTAAACAATCCTATTTCAACCGTGTTCTCATCCTTCAACCTGTTTCCTTGCATTTTCACACACTTGCAATTGTATAATTCATCAGTAATGTTCAATCATGATAAAATTATAAGATAATTCAAAAGATCACATAGTCAATGATGGTCAACTTCTTTCTATCTTTTCAAAAATATCAAATTTTTCATTCAACATATTGAATTTCACCAATAATTCAATTTATCATATTATAATTTAAATACAATTAAAATTGGGTTACATCCTTCCCCTCTTGGAAGAGACATCGTCTCGATAGCTATTTAATCAAAATTAAAGCATATATTTCTATTTAAACATCATATCATATTGTTCCAATCCAAAACATTATAATATTCAATCTAAAATTTTCAAAAATAATTATCAAATTCTATTTTAAGAAATAAAATGTGGGAAGGAGTATTATATTTCTTTTGCATCCTCCCAAGTAGAATTTTCTTTTGAATACTGGTCCAATTGGACCTTAAATTGGACAATATCTCTACTCTGCAACTTAACGTTGCATCTATCTAGGATTCTAATGGGATCCACTAGCACCACTCCTAGATCATGTACCTGCAAGGATTTCCAATCAAGCACATGAGCTACATCAATATGATATGGCTTAAGCAAAGAAACATGAAACACATTAAGAATTCAAGCTAGAGCAAGTGGTAGAGCAAGTCTATAAGCAACTGGGTTAATCACTTCTAGGACTTCAAATGGACCCACATATCTTGGGGCCAACTTAGAATACTTTTCGAAGGCAATGGAACTTTTATAAGGCTTGAGTCTTAAGAAAACTTTATCCCCTATCGCAAACTATCTAAGAGTTCTATTCTTGTTGGAATAGCTTTTCTATCAATCTACCACCTCCTTCAGCCTGCTCTTAATAACTCTCATTTGTTCTTCCATCTCTTTGATAATTCTAGGTCTTATTATGATCATGTCTTCCAATCTATCCCAACTGATAGGTGTTCAACACTTCCGCCTGTAAGTATTCAACTCTACCAACAGTAAGTATTCTTCCCACTTATAGTGTTGTTCCATGTGGTACATTCAGAGGAGGTCTTAGACTACTTGATTCACCCTCTCTATCTACCCATTAGTATGAGGATGAAAACCAAACTAAAATTTAACTTGGTTCCCAATGTGGCATTTAGGGCATTCTAAAATCTTGAGGTCATTCAGGTGTCTCTATCAAAAATGATAGTCTTTGAAACTCCATGTAAGCGAAAGATCTCTTGGACAAATTTCTTGGCCAAGATCAAGGATCCATCCTTGATGTTTCCCGGAATGAAGTGTGCCACCTTAGTCAACTTATGGATCACAACCAAGATAATATCATGTTGATTCTTACTCAAAGGTAACCCCTGTACAAAGTCCATACTGATCACCTACCATTTATACTCAGGTATGTCATGAGGATAAAATAAACCTACTGGGTGTGCATGTTTAGGCTTGACTCGTTGGCACTCTAAGCATCTAGCTACATACTCCATTACATCCTTCTTGAGTTTAGTCCAAAATTATAGATTTTTCAATTTTGTGATCATCTAGGATACTCTGGGGTGTCCTAAATAAGGCACATTATGAACCTCTTCTAGAACCAACTTCCTCAATTCTCTAGAGTCTAGAATATGCATTCTACTCTGGTATGTCAAAATTCCATCTGGTTCGATCTCATACCCATCGAACTGATGATCTGATGGATTCTCTGCTAGGGCACTTTTCACTCTTTCATAGTGCTCATCCCTTGGAAAATTTTGTATCACCTATTGTCTCAGATTAAACCTTCTCAATATCATGGCTACCAGATGTCTTCATCTACTAAGAGCATCAAACACTCTATTCTCTTTTCCTTTTATATACTATATTATGAAGTCATACTCATTAAGGAATTCCAACCACCTTCTTTGTTGTGCATTAAGGTTTGGTTGAGTAAAAATGTATCTAAATCCCAAATGGTCTATCTTGAGCTCAATTGGCTTCCCTAAGAGGTAATGCCTCCACATCTACAAGGAATGAACTATTGCAGCCAATTTTAAATCATGTGGTACATAGTTCACCTCGTGTTATTTAAGCTTCCTTGATTCATACACTACCACTTGTCTATCTTGCATTAGTACTTCCACCAATCCCTTTCCCGAAGCATCTGTGATTACAGTGAATCTTCCATTAGGATTAGGGGTGGTCAGCATTGGTGTTTTCATGAGCCTCTCCTTCAAGAGTTGGAATGTCCACTCACATTTCTCAATCAATTCAAATTATGTTCCCTTTCTTTGGAGTGATGTAATTAGAGATGCAATATGGGAGAACCCTTGCACAAACTTTCTACAATATCCTATGAGGCCCATGAAGCTATGAACTTCTAACACATTCTAAGGCACCAACTATTCCACGATCACCTTGATCTTCTCAAGGTCTACCAAGACTCCCTTAGCTAAAATAATATGGCCTAGATAGTGCACCTTGTCTTGATAGAATGAACATTTCGATAGCTTCCCAAAGAGTTTATTTATCTCGCAGCCACTGTAGCACTTCCCTCAAGTGCCTATCATGCTCTTCAATATACTTTGAGTAAACTAGGATGTTGTCAATGAATATCAAAACAAAGTCTTCCAAATAGTTTTTGAACACACTATTCATGAGGTTCATGAAATCTATAGGTGCATTAGTCAAACCAAAAGGTACCACAGTGAACTTGTAATGTCTATACTGAGTTTGAAAGGAAATATTTGGAATATCTTCTTCCTTTATTCTCAACTGATGGTATCCTAACCAAAGATTTATTTTGGAGAACATTGTCGCTCCCTTCTTTTGGTCAAATAACTCATCGGTCCTCAAGAGTGGATATTGATTCTTCATGGTTGCCTTGTTCAACATTGATACTTTATACACAGACACAAGGTTCCATCCTCCCTTTTCACAAACATAATTGGTGCTCCCTAAGGAGACACACTAGGTCTTATGAGCCCTTTGTTTAATAATTCCATTAATTGGGCCTTTAACTCATAGATTTCAGTGGTGGTCATCTGATAAGGTGCTTTGGATTGAGGCTTAGCTCCTGGTACAAGGTTAATAGAGAAGTCAAATTCCTTTTTTGTAGGTAACTCTGTGAGTTCATCAGGGAATACATCTTGGAACTCCTTGAGAATAGGGTAGTCTTCTAGATATGGTTCCTTGTTGTCAGGGTTATTGATATGTGCAGAATAAATAGAACATCCTTTTGACAAGCCTTTTTGAGCTACATAGCAGAGATCTATCTAAGCTAAGGATCTTTGCATCCCACAAATCTTGACTAGGTTCCCATAATCATCTAGGAAATTAACTACCTTATCCTTATTGTTCACTATAGCCTCATGCTTAGTTAACCAATTTATTCCCAAAATTACACCATATGAGCCTAAATGTACCACATATAGGTTGACCTAGGTTTGGAAGGTTGGAAGCTCTAACTCATTGTAAAAGAGACAAGTATCTACCCTTCGCTCTACTCGATTACCATATTGGACTGTCCATGATTTTTCCATGTATCTAGGTCTAATAGGTATCTCGGATATTACTCTAGTATCTATGAAACATTCAGTAGTTCTGGTATCAATTAAAATAGAGACAGTTGGCCATAGATCTTACCCATCATCTATATTGGAAAGGTCTAGTACTCTGCCTACTTGTTATCCACTGTAGCATGGATCTAATGGTGTTGAGACTTTTGATAGTTTCCTTCCCTTCACGACTTCAACTATTGTGGAAAATTTGAAGCATAATGATCACCTCCATAAGTATAGCACCAATCACGAGGCCCTTTGTGACCTCTTGGCTTGTCCTCTCTAAAGCCCTTCTGCTTTTGGTCGTCTTTTCCTTTGTTATTATTTTCCTTCTTGCTCTTTCCACCATTACCACCTTCACCTTTCTCCTACAACTCACTTCCCCTCTTGAGTACGGATTTGATGGTTCTTGTCTCCTTTATGAGATTTCTTGTTACCGAACCATGACTTAGGATTTACATTATTATAGTATTGGATAACTACTACAATTTTTGCTCCTTTATGGTAGCCTTTAAGAAAACTGCATTCATGGTGAGAGGGTCATGCATGTCCACTTCTACTCCAATGTGGGGTCTAAGTCCCAATATTAACTTCTGGGCATGGAAACGTTTATCTCCCTAATATTGGGGCACATACTTCAATAGATTGGTGAACTTTTACCAATATTGGGTCACATTCATGCTCCCCTGAGTTAGGTTTTGGAATTATGTCACCTTCTTATCAAAAAATAGCTACGATACCCATCTCATCTTAAAATATTGGAGGAAGAGTTCCCAAGTAATCTCAACAAGCTGAAGATTCCTTTCTAACTTTTCATTGTCCCACCAAGTAGTTGCTTCACCTAAAAGCTAATACATAGCCCATGTCACTTTAGTTTGGTCAGATAGATTATGGAATCCGAAGTATTTCTCCATCTCAATGATCCATTCCTATGCTCCTAATCTAATAGCCTTACCATCAAACTTAGGTAGTGCTACTCCTTTGAGATCTTTTCCAAGTTATTCCTCAATTCGATCTCGAGGACCTTCTCTTGGACCACCATCCCCTTGATTGACTTTTGCATTCCTGTGAACCTAATCCTCTTGTGACACTCAAAACCCATGTTCTATGTGGTCCATACGAGCCTCCTACCTATTTAGAAGCTCTATAATTTGTTCCAACCTCTTGTTTGGTCCATTTCTAACCCATTACCATCTATCTCTTTCCTGGTAGTCACCATGCTGACTCACACTCGACCTACATCACATTTCACATCTATCATAACTTAACACTGGGTTCTACAAATAAACATTCTTATTCTACATAACATTACATACACATGCATATATCACTCCTTCCTTAAGGGAATACACATTCATGCATTGTAAAAATATTTTTGAGTTCTTTGTTCTAAATACACCAAAAATAACACCTTTCTTTATTTATAATAGGTGTGGGTCAATAGACCCTTATTTAAATAAGCTTCTTGTTACATTAATCAATTTTCTTGCTCTTGGAGATAAGACACTCATCTAGGTCCTTGTCATAATTTACATCAAGTTTTTTAGAAGAGAATGGTTGAGCATGCAGGCTCTCCTTTTCCTCCTTAGTTAACAAGAGTGTGTTTGTTCCACACCCTAGGGGTCAATCTATGATTGCGGAGAGCTTCTTAATCTTAGGAGTTCGCTTCTCAATCTTCTTGCATCTCTCTAGCTTAAGTTGTGTAAGGGCTTGAGCTAGAGTCTCTTCATTGAGAATCTCAAGTTGAACCTTAGTCTTGGCACTTTCTTCCATTACTACTTTATTGTTTGAGGTCCTAACGGTCTTCCCTTTCCTTTGTCCTGACTTAAACCTTCCCATACCTGCATTTAATCTAGGTTCGGTCAATTCTCAAGACAACTAAAATTGGTCAAGGGTCAACTATCCCCTAGTCATGGCTATGGTAGACTAAAAATGCCCATAGTTGAACATTAAGCTCTAATACCAAATCTAATAACCCATTCTAATTATTACCTAATTATATTATTGCAAATGACATTATGAATATTTAATTTTAAAAATACATAACTAAGTAGCTATTTCCAATCATAGCAACAAATGTCTAATTAAAATGAGTCAAATATATATATATATATTCATTTTCAATGTCAATTAAAATATCCAAGTTGACTTGACTCATGGAGCCACAAAGTCAATACAATGTACAAATTTTACATCAAGGATTACATCATAGACCAAGATAGTCTTGATAACATCCAAGGTTTCCTCTTGATGCTCACCTCCACTGGTGGATGAGAACATGGTTGAAGCGCTTTACCACCCAAACACAAAGCATATGCTTCCCTAGAATTCTTCCAACTTGAAGAATACCCTACCCTGCACAAAAAATTTAGTAAGAGAACAATTTGCAAGGTGGAATCTAGTGTGTGCCTAAACATCAACATGCATCTCTATCTATGAGTTAGAAAAATATAAGATATATGCTAGGAATGGCAGAGAGTGTTATCACAAATTCCATACATACATAATGGGATAATTTCTTGGCAAAACATAAAAATTAAGTTGCAACAACAAATGATAGTTTTTGGATAAAGCAAAAACCTATACTCTCAGAACTCTATTTTGGTACCCATCCCGGAAGGTAACTTTCAACAACATAGTTATTCCATAATAGTTATCTACTTTCTAGTAGCATCTACCCTGAGGTGCTCTATTCTATGTAGGTATTGTTGTTCTACTCAGTAAAGAAAATATTTTTAACACACTTATCTATGGAAAAGTAATTTAGTCTACTTATTTCCTCATTTGATAAAAAATAGATAAATGATTCAAATAGAACTGATCAATACATTATCTATTCATTTCATACTCATGACACGTGATTACATTCAAGTAAATCAGTATTCATTTAAAAATGAATTTAAATAGTAACAAAAGAAGGTATGTCACAAGTATGTGTATGTATGTAGACAAAGGTCTATGTGCATACACATATATGTGCCAACTTAAGTTATTAATTTGTACATACATTCTGAAATTAAAAAAAACAATTATATTAGATTGCTTCCATACAATAATGTTATATATTAACATATCAATTATCAAAATTACAAGAAGTAGAAGAACTGAGAACAAGTCTACTTGAATAGTTTCCACATACTGACATGTTTTTAACAAAACAAAGTTGTTCACAACAAAAAAATGTTGTTTGCAAAAAAATGATGTTGTTTGCATCCATATAATTATTGTTTATAACAAAACGATGTTTGTAGGTAAACAAATACTGTTTATAACAAAACGATGTTGTTTGTAGCTAAACATATATTGTTTATAACAAAACAATGTTGTTTGCAGCTAAACAAATAATGTTTATAACAAAATATTTTTTTTGCAACTAAACAAATACTATTTATAACAAATGATGTAATTCGCAGCTAAACAAATACTATTTATAAAAAATAATGTTGTTTGATAGAGTAACTTATCAAGTTTCAAGTTCCATTAAGTTTCGTTAATAGATTTCAAGCTATCTAGTACTTCATATAAAAGAACAGAATCTCCATCACTCTGGTATTCAACATATAAATGATACTAATTTCCTCTCTGCAATAAATGTATAGATCAACATTCTTGTCTATTTAAGACCAAAATAACCATAATAGTCTTGAAACAATTTTCATTATTTCTAGGGTTTTAGAAAAACCTATGTTTTATATTACGAACTGCAAGAAAATAATAACTAATAAAATCACTTGTCATTCCAAGAATGACCAACAGTAAATTGACTGTTTAGTTTACCATAAAGAATAACAATGGTTGATTCTTGATGAATTCCCTTTAATGGCATATATAGCTCGACATGCAATGTTTAACCTATGATTTAAAACTTGTGGCTAGTCAATCTTGTAGATTAATTCAATAATTCAAGGGTTGGAATGATAAGTTTGTTCCTCCTTCATTCAAGGTGAATGATGCAAACTTAATAAACAAGAGTGATGGTTTGGTATTTCTCTGAGATTCTAATCAAATCTATACACCCAAAGGGTGTGGCCTCAATCATTCGGCCGAGCCAATTGAGATAGAAAATACTATAAAAAAGAGTAATAGTCAAAATGATGGAGATAATATAGTCATTTCCCTAAATGGAATGATCACACATATTTTACTTTACATTTCTTTCATACAATACAATTTATCCTATTTAGATTTAATCTGAATAGCCATAGAATGGCTAGATAAACTCACATGCATGACAATACAGAAAGAGGCAAAAATATGCGACAATCTTGGCTTGACCAAGGTCGGCCAGCATGCCGATAGGATAAAAAATGAATGCATAACTAAAATCATACATGGTAGGCCGATAAAGCACTAGTTTCATAGACAAAGGATGATCAATTTACATGAAATCAACTCGGATCTAAACCAATTATATTTGCATATGTTTAATATTTAATTACTAATTCTAATAGAATTGACAAATTAAAAGAATATTGCAAGCCTTTTGAATAAAGATACTGAGAAATTAGGCATATTTCCAAAACTTAATATTGAATTACCTCAAAGTTGAGCTTTTTCTTCTGATTTTCCTCACAGCTGAGTCACTTGCCTTCTTTTTCCTGGATACCCGTCACCACCACTGTTCGATGTTTTTCCAGTGATATCTTTCCAAAATGGAAATATTTCTCCCTCTTACCTGTTTGCATGAATATGGGTTGTTCCTTTCATAATGTGAATTAATATTTTTGCCCCACTATATCGAATTTTAATTACTTGGCCATAATTTCAATACAGGCCATGACCTTATGAGATATTCTCATGTTTTCATTTGAATTCTATCAATATGATAGTAGTAATTTTTTATTCCAAACTCAATTATTTTTAAGGAATATAATTATATATATATATGTATGTATAAATATGTATATGTATTTTTATAGTTATATATATTTGCACACATATGTTTGTTCTTTGATATATATATGTACATTTGAATATGTACATGTGTGTATATATATATATATATATATATATATATATATATATATATATATATATGTATATATATGTCTATTTGTATATATATGTTTACATGTACATTTATGAACATTTAAATATGAATGAACTTTTACTTTTATTTTGAACAATAATGTTTAAATGAAGTCGCTTTTCTTATCCTTTAAATAAGCCTTTCCAAAATACATACATTCATTTATATGCCAAATCATACTGTCATTTTCTTTTAAATTCTCAAAACACAAGATCAAGATAGAAAATTAAATAATAATTTCACATGTGTTACATTTCACAAGTCTACCTTCTCAATCATCAAATCATTTCAATTCAGATTAATATAATCTCCTATATGAGTTTTCAAATGCAGTCATCATGCTATTTTGCAGTGTGTGCACCTAGATTCCATCAAGCTTACCATTTGATCTAGCTAAATGATCCTACTTCAAATGTATTCTCGTCCTTAAACCTATTTCCCTACATTTGTACACACTTGCACTTGCACAGTTTATTAGTAACATTCAAACATGATGAAATTATAAGATAATTCAAAAAATCACATAGTCAACAACGATCAACTTATTTCTATCTTTTCAAAAATATAAAAAATTTCATCCAACATATGGAATTTCATCAATAATTAAATTTATCATATTATAATTAGAATGCAATAAAAACTGGGTTATGACATAGAAACATGCAAAGCTATCAAAGCCATAGCTTCATCACACGTGCTTTTGTTTCATACTCCCTAGTAAAAGTGGGTTGTGTATCATTTAGTGTGGACCACAAACCCTTAGATTGGATAAACCTACTCATTTTGATCTTCCAGGTATGATAAATATGGGGGGTTAAAATTTCAACTAAATCAGGAGTAGCCATGACAACAATTTGCACCAAAAGAAAGAAAAATACACCAAATTGATGCAACTAAAACCTCCAAAATATATCAATGAATGTAGCCTCTTGAGATTCATTTTTCCAACATCCAAAAAAAATTACTTAGGAATTAAAAAATATTGAATATGTACCTAAATCTTGAAAAAGAGAGCCAAATGAATGCACCAAGAGCTATCATGTCATGCACAAGTCACCACAACACTACGTGCAAGATAGCCTCTTCACAACCTATGAGACTTGCTCACAACCACCAAAGGTAGTGAAAAGCTATTTAAATAGAAAAAACATACCCCATGTTGTCAATGTGGGATTATTTTTCTAGCAATCTACTTTTTAGATGGGCCCACCTCCACTTCACCGTAGCTTTGAAACCCTAAATGAATATTTTGGGGAAAACTTAGGAAAAACACCCAAATTTGTCTCCAACAAACTCATATGCTTGACCAACCAAAAAAAATGCCATACTCCATTTCTGGTTTTGATTTTTGCAGGAAGAAAAAAACTTAACACCGCCAACGATGCCTCTAGCCAGTCCTCCCAACAATGTGAAGGTTTGACCAATGACCCATTGAAATAGCTAGAGAAATTAAATGGTGGGTAGAGATTCATAGAAATCATGCCATTTGAATCCTATTATGGCCTTCCAAATGTAAATCATGCCCAAAATACAAGTTAATTCGTTGCAATAGAGATGAATGCCTAAAACTTGGAAGTCCAAAAATCAAAGATGAAAGCGAGTACGGGCATCATCACGATCACGATTTCCATGATACTCATCACATACAAAAATAGAGGGGCCACGTGGGCTAGGAAAATGGGAAAATTGCAATTTCAAACCAAACGAATCGTTATCAATTTCATCAAACTTATACCCTTGTAAAGCTTCTAATGTAGTTTCCGCACACCTTGCATCAACAAAATCAACAAAACATAGTACACGCGGCTCTCCACTAGGAAGTTTAGGTTCCTTCTACACAATTTTTGGTTGCTCCAATGTAGAATTAGGCTACAAATGGAAGGAAAAATTCCTCTCAACAAAAAATCGAGCCTCTTATTTCGCAAAAAGGTGACAAGAAATTATCAATCAGAGATGGAAAAATTTATGGTGAAATAGAAATTTTAAGAAAAAATTCAAATGCCAAAGAAAATTCAAGAAAAAAAATTCTTGGATCTTTTCAACAGAAACTCTCCATGAAGGTGAGTAGGAGGAGGAGCTCTGATAGCATGTAGGAGATGGAAACTCCTTCCTAGGATCCTCAACCTACAATAGCAAACCACATTCATAGATACACAAGAGAAGCACAAATTTATTCTGCCAAATATCCAAAGATAATATTCAGAAAATGAGATGAGACGAGATGTAAAATACATAGTGTATAGGCCTTTTAAAGTGTGAGAAATAATACAGGTGAAAAACTACCTAATATAGGAAAAACTAATTAAGTAATTAACCCTAAGTTAAAACTTAACACTAACAAAAAGCCCCATTTTGGAGCTTTGTGAAAGACTATGTTTTTCTAAATTGAATGGACAGGAAAATATTTGATGAGAGCACTTAATGTATAATTTTGAAGTATGTGGCATTGTATATAAGTATGGGGTCATGTACATGAAGTTTGAATTGACTTAATCACGCTTATGATTGTGCAAGTGGATGATTAGTTAACTAATTGATTTTTGCCAACTAATGGTTTGAAGGGGGGATTTGGGAATTAATGTCTAAAAGATTGGGATATGAATGAAAAACTTAATTAAATAAATTTTGAATTTGTTCAACTAAGGTTGCACTATAGAGGAAAGTATTGAAATCATTAATTAGAAACAAATGATTGCATTTTTAAATTAATGTTAGGAAGATTGTTGGAAAGGTTAACTAAATAATTGGTTCTATTTAACTAAAATTAGAAGGGGATATATGCAGGATGAATTAGGTGATGGTTATGACATGGTTAGATTTATGTTCCTACAAGACTAATTCAAATTTCATCATTTTACTGACAACACATCTAAGGAGCCATAGTTTTGAGTTACAATTCAAAAATTATGATAAAAACAATGAACAATTATTTATCAACCACCAAAATCAACTAAATACTTTCATTTCTATAATTCTAAATTTAAAAATTCACTAAAGGGTTGTGGCTCAATTAGTTGAGAAAAATTGGTAAAGTATTACACCATCCACTAAGGTTCAAACCATCCAGTGGTGTAATAAATAAGGTATTGGGTGAGGATTGTGTATCAGGTGAGAATGAATACCCCTCAATCCTCAACTCTTATTTGAAAAATGTATCAACTTAGACTTATCCTATTTGACATAAAACCCTTAAAAATTCAAAATCGTATTACAATTATAAATTTTTCAGTTATTGGTCATATTCATTAAAAAATTCATCATTTTTTTTTGTTTTAGGCTTCTAAATACTACTCCAAATTATTTTTAAATTACTTAAATAAAAAACTCCACATGAAAAAAATTAAATTGTGAGATGTTAGCATGTCATTCTCCTTAAGATATTTAATACATGGATGATGGTACGATCAAAGGAAGTAGATAGAAGGATCTAGTCCAATTCACTCTAAACCATATTGAAGTTTACAACTCTACAGTCAACATTCGTATCAAGAATTTAAATTACCAGATCGAAGCATAAAAACCCTTGAAAATCAGTTGATAGTGGAAGCTAGAAAACAAAATACGATGAAAAACGCACATAAATAACAACAAAGAAAAAAGGTGAGAGGAATAGTAACTATCATTTTGATCATCTTGCAACCCTTATCTATAATTTTCCATTGTCAATGGAGAAAATGAGATCGGTGAAGCTCATATAGGGAATTCCTTTGGCCTAATTAGTGATGAAAATTAAAATATTTTACTATTTTAGAATTATATAATGTGGATGAATTATTTTTTATAAGTGAATTGTGGGATGAGGTCCTACTTCCTTTTTTATAGATATCATAATAAAAAAGAGAGAAAACTTCAAACCTGAACATTGAGGAGCAACAGAGGACTCATTATAAAACTCCCAAAAAGACATGAGAGAAAGAAGATAAAGTGCAGTTAGGACCAACACCAAAAATTTACTAACCATACATATATGAAACCCTATGAAGCTCCTACCAAATTCCTTCTACCTCAAAATAATAAAAGAAAAATAATCCTCATACTCCTAGTGAGGAGAGCATCCATGGTCCATTGTGTCCCAACAACATTGAGTCCCAAGTTTCAACCCTTAATTTCATAGCTTCGAATATCCTATTTTTTCTTGCATAGTGGTCCATAATTTGGCTTAGATTTATTAATTGGAATATGGTTAATGGTTTTAATTAAGGTGGAAGCCAATCCATATTATTTTTTCATGATTTTTAATATCTCTAATTATTGTTAATAAAATAGTTCTTTTAGGAATTGGTCCCCATCCTCTGAAATCTATTTCATATTATGCCTCACCCCTATGTGTAAAATTCTCTAGATGAAACAAATTTTTCATGGCAAATGAAAACTTCTCAAAAACAACATCTTGATAAGTGGGATGCTAGGGTTGTTCAATAAAAATTCCATAATTACACAAGATCAAATCTTTGTTTAGACTATCTACTTTCTAAACCTAATTTTTTGAGATTAATGGAATGGATGCCAAGATTTTATTTGAATTAACAATCTATGATTTTTTGACCTATCTTATTGTAAATTATTTAAATGAATTAATAGATGGTAGGTCACACACATAAATATATATATATATATATATAATACACACACACACACACACACACACACACACACACACACACATATATATATAATATACACTTATAATATATATACACATATATACATATACATAAATATAAATATACATATACATATATATATACACATATACATATACATTGAAACATTGTAAAAAGGTAAACCCTAAGATTTGACCCTAGGGTTTAGGCACTTTTTTGAAATGTTTCATTTATTTATTAGAGATTTGAATGGTAGTAGGGGTTTGATGGATTTGATAAGGTATGTGATTGACTTATGGCCTATAAGGTGAGTCAACCACCTCTAGAATAAATCTAGAAATGTCCTAATGATGAAATGTAATGATCTAACTAGGCTAATAGTGCAATTTACTATTCTAATGCAAATACAAAAAACACAGAAAGTCACAAGAAAATTCGGACAATTGAGTAGGGTAGAGCAAGACACTATGCACTTGTGGTTTAAATCTGAGCCTGATTTTGGGAGACACATATTCCCAAGACATGAGTGTCATTGTAGATAATTTTTGGATCTATTTTTGGGGTCCTCTAATGTCAGATCTAATCTTTAAATTCCTACCAACAAACCTATTGAAACATTGTCAAATATTTTTGTAATTGAGTTTTCGTGGGTTAACAAGATGTATGGTTTCAAATGCAACAATGAATAAATTTTCTTCAAGATCCTTTCAATCTTCTTCAAACCCAATATTTGCACATTCACAAAGAGAAGAGATGTTGGGCCATTTTAGGGGCTTGCCTCAGTCAAAACCCGTGTAATTGTTTCCACTTCCACAGTGGCAATGTCAATCATAAATGGATAAATGATAGGAAGGAATGATGAAATCACAAAATTGTTGCAACTCACCACCCTTCAATGGATTCCTTGAAGAACTGAAGTCATACACATCACTTCAAGGTCTTGGATCTTGCTTTCTTAATTTTCTTGAATGCTTGAATTCTTTGGAGACCTACAAAAGTGTTAGCCTTCACAAAACAATGATAACATAAAATCACATACGATTTGACATGATGTTAGGATATTAAATTTCTACAATAAATCTCTAAAAATGCTTCTATTGACTTGCTCTTGATCATAATTTTTCCAATAGTCTCCTAGATATCTCTTGTTATATTTGAAATGATGTAATAACTAAGTATTTATAGGAATTTATTCAATTTTTCAAAAATTAAAATCCTAATGGTCGACTTAGACACTTGAATTACCAATATTAAATTTCCACGACCAACATATTTTAATTTGGAGGGAAAATAAGATACTCAATCCCAAGGAGTGAATGTCCTAAACCTATTTTCTAGGACAATTAGTGTTGAGGGAAATGTATAAGTTAAATGCAATTGATTCCTACTTGCAATCCCTCAAAAATTATTAAAAATGGGCCATAGAATGCATAATTTAGAAAATTGAATATTCAATTAGGTCTAATAATTTAAGGGGGGGAAGATAAGGTGAAATTGTCAAGGGTGAAAATTTACAATGCTACATTTAGCCCCCACTTTAGTGAGAGTATGAACTTACGCTCAGACTCACACTAAAGTAGAAATTTTATGTCAAGAGGGGTCTAATTGTCCAAATGTTGTAGAGAGATAGGATAACTAAGGATCTAGGGGGAGTACACAAGCCCCCAAAATCCAAGATCCCATGGAAAACCAACATAGGCACAAAAGGAACACACACATGTATGAAATGCAACAAGACAACATACACTAATATACATGTCAGAAAACATAAAGCATACATGATGGAACATAAACATGACAACAAAATGGAAACAAACACAATGTAAAAATAAAAAAGGCACACAACAAAGAACAAGGTTAGTACTAAAATATTGAAGTTAGTAAGGCAAAGAGACCTTAGTATTAAATTGTCTCAAATACCAAATTCCATCTAATGTTATCTCCCTTGAGTACTAGCAAGTTGTGTTATACCACATCACTCATGCAACACATGGCTCCACTGGCAAGAAGGTGTGTTATGCTAGGTGGCCATGTTAGGGGGTGCTCAATTTCATGATACAACAAGCTCCATTATATTGAATCCATGAACTATCTTGTAAAAAATCACCTCAGGGGGTGCATAAAACTCACCTTGATGGGTGCAACAAAACTCACCTCAGGGGTTGCATAAAACTAATCTCGGGGGTGCATAAAACTCACCTCAAGGGGTGCAACAAAACTCACCTAAGGGTGTACAAAAAATGACAATAGGATAAGGATAAAAACTCAAGGGATGCTATAATAGCATCACCACAAGAGATAATTCACAAAAAAAGGGTATTTTCTCAATACATGAAGGGTCACACCTTAGTGGATATCACACATGACATTACCAACAAGAGAGGAAAAGTTGTAGAAAAATAAATTCATGCCTTCGGGAATACTAGCTGTATTATTATCACCAATTGGAACTTCATATGCCAATAAAGGTCATACTCTTGAGGGATGTCAATCCCAATATCACCACCAAAGAGACACTCACATAAATCAAGAACACCACACTTTAATTGAAAAGGTCACACTACCTAGGATGTGTATACTATCATCACTAATAAGTGACCATTCCTATGCAAACAATGATCAATGACTATATTCCCCCCCCTTAAAATGTTAGTGTACTTGCTACACTAACGTTTTAAGGAGATAAAGAGAGATCCCTTACTTGAAGGAATGCACCTAGCATAAGGCTACCTAACCCCTTTCCCCCCAAGTGTAAGGAAAAATGTGAGCCAAATGGATTATGATATGTTGCTCCTTGCAAATTGAAAGATGATTACATAAAGCCTAGTTTATATCCTCATGCATGGTAGTGAGCATTGTGTGATACTACAACTACTACGTGATAAGGAGCAACAACTAATGCTCTTGATTAAGTGAAAGGTTTTTTTATGTTTTTGTTATTTTTCAAGGACAATAGCCAATACCTCTTGTTGTTTCTTGTGTGTTGGGCTCTATAGGGACACAGATACCTTGTTCCTTAACACCACATCTATTTCCATTATAACCAAATTGTTTTAAAATTTCATAACCTCTTCCATAAATGTCTTCCATTTCTTTCAAAGAAGGTGGATTTTCATGGTCATATTCATCATAGGTGGATGTGTAATCTGTGTTTTCCTCTTTGCTAGAAGTTGTGGAATTAGATGTTTTTTATGATTTAGTGATAGGTTGTGTTGATACCATTGTTTCTTCTTTCCCTTTTTCTAACTTGTGTACAATCTTGTACTCTCCCATAAATGTAGGTGTGAATTCTAACGATCCCCGATCATCAATCAACAAATTTATCACATTTGAACAACACTTATCTTTATCATAAACTTGTAAAGGTTCCACTTTTGTAGTTCGTGTAAATGTGCTAAGAGGATTTGTCATTCCTATCTCAGTTTGTAAGAAAAATTCAGACTTAGGATAAGCTTTTATCATGTAAACCTTATTATTGTATATGTATTCCATTGAATGATGAAGCAATGAAGGAACTCCATTAATTTCATGAATCCATGGTCTACCCAAGAGAAGGTTGTATGAAATATCATGAGGCATGACATGGACAAGAGTTTGTAATGCCACCTTACCAGCCTTGATAGGTAATTTTATCACACCAAGCAGTTTTCTTTCCACGTTATCAAATCCTTTGGTTGACAAATCAACGAGTTGAATTAAAGTTTTTTTATTCCAATTTTATCCAAAAGATTTACACTACAAAAATTAGTCACTAAACCATTGTCAATAAGGGTACATCTGATCCCAACCATTTTAATAATAGCCATTATCATCAAAGCATCATTTTGGTTTTGCATTTCCAAAGGAGGTAATTCATTTTGATGAAAGACAATGTTCAAATTAGGTTGATTTGAATATTCTCAATCAAACCTGCCACATCATTTGATTTTGCACTAGGAGGGATAACAATGTTTCACAAAGCCTTTTGAAGCATACCATGGTAAGAAAGTGATGGTTGAATTAAATCCCACAAGGATATCTTAACATGAGTGTTACAAAGTTGCTCAAAAAGATCAAATTATTTACCACTATGTTGTGGGATGTTAGGTGTAGGTCGAGATATGGTTGAGGCAATGGGATGGAAGTTGGTGTTTTTTTGGTTGCTTATTGTTTCTAGTGTTATATGTGTGAGCAATAGTATGATAACTTGGTTTTTGTGACACATGGTTACTAGTAAGTTGCTTTGTGAAGCTTAGGATAGAACTTGAAGGTTTATGAGGTCCTATAATGAGAGGTGACTTAGGAGGTCCAATAATTAGAGGACTATTAGGAGGTCCAAAAGGAGTTTTAGGAGGTCCAATAATTAGAGGACTCTTAGGAGGTCCAAGAGAATTTTTAGGTCCAAGAGGAGTTTTAGGAGGTCTAATAATAAAGGGACATCTAATAGCCAATTGTGTGTTCATAACCTCAATGGATTTAACTTCTTGGTGATGATGTTCTATCGAGGGGGAATCTAATGTTACCTTAGCATCTTCATCTAAGAAAAACCTCTTACTATCTTTTGAAATACATGTATCAATGATTGTGTCCTCTTGTTTAACAATATCTTTCCAAGTAGGAGAGGTAGGGGGAGAGGAAAAAAAAAGATTCTTATGATGCTCAATGATTGGATCTTCTAACACCAAGATACCTTCTCCCCAAGTAGGAGAGATATCAGGAGAAGAACAAACATGATTGTCATGATTGTCCATGATTGTATTATCTTTCACCAAGCTAACCTCACACATAAGAGAGATAATGGGAGAGGGATCAATGAAATACAATAAAAGATGGGAAATAAACTTATTTTTGCATGCTTGTATCAAAAATTCCTTGAAATTATTAACAAGATTTGATAATAGAACATGCATTATGACAAAAAAATATTTTTGCAATGAGAACATGATGTTATGCTCTATGGATCTAGCTAGTATTTTTTTAGCAAAACAGACAATTATAGTACAACTAGAGTTCAAAAACAAATTTTGGATAATAGAAACATATAGAGAACACTAAAATAGAGATCTAAGAAAATTTCCATCCTAGAATAGCATGATAGAGGCACCCAAGGCGTCTATGTCCTAGAAAAGGTTTTTGTAAGCTCAAATTTTTACTTTTAAGGGTGTTATCTAAGGTTTCTAGCTATGTGATCAAATAGACCCGATAATCAATATTTTCCTAGTTTTTGCTAGTTTTATTTTTGTTAACTTAAGAGTGAAAATGTGCAACAATGTGGAATGCAAAATGACAATTTTGAAATGCAAAAATAGAATTCAAATAGAAAAATCCTATAGAAAAAAGAGGAGTGAAGATTTGACACAAAATTCAAGCTAAAAAGGTAGGATAGAGGTGCCCACGGTGCCTATGTCCTAGGTAAGGTTTTGGAAAATTCAAAGTTTAAAAATGCTTGTTACTATTTAAGGTTCTTATATCTATGTTCAAACAATTTTGATAGTGAATATTTTTGGCAAATTTTGTTGATTTTATGACTAGAAAATTGAAAAAATGCAAGTATGCAACAATGTGGAAAATGCTTGAACAATAAATTACAATTTAGAATGAGATTTTCAAAGTTACAATGCAATAATTGATTGATTTGAAGATGCAAATTTTTTATCTAATGATGATATATGCAACTTTGCAACAAAACTATGCAATTTTTTAAACATTTTGTCTTAAATGAAAGATGCCTAAATGGATGCAATGAACAATTTAATATTTTAATGACCTAATGAATGCAATTTGAATGTATATCTAATCTAGGATAACTGAAACAAACCTTATTGCAACCTGTAATGTAATATGATACACAATTTTTTGAATTTTTAGGCCTTTTAATGATGGAAAAATGAAACCCTGAATGAGAAATGCAAAAAAGTGATATGAAAAACCTAGATCTAGGGTGAATTCCCTCAAAGTTAGAAGGTATATAATGTTAACATGTCAGGTTAACCAAAATGAAACATGGAAAATGGAAAACCCTAAGATTTGACCCTAGGGTTTATGCACTTTTCTAAATGTATCAATCAATTATTAGATATTTGAATGGTATTAGGGGTTTGATGGATTTGATAAGGTATATGATTGAATTACATCCTGTAAGGTGAGTCAACTATCCATTGACCAAATCTAGAAATTTCCTAATGATGAAATGAAATAATTTAACTATAATAGTGCAACTTGCTGTTTTGATACAAATACAGAAAACACAGAAAGTCACAGGAACATTCAAAAATTGAGCAGGGTAGAGTAAGACATTATGCACCCGTGTTTCAAACATGAGTCTAATTTTGGAGGACACAGATGCCCAAGGCATGAGTGTCCTTGTAGATATTTTTCAGATCTTTTTTTGAGGTCCTTAATGTCATATTCGAGCTTTGGATTTCTACCTACAAATCTGTCAAAACACAGTCGGATATTTGTGTAACTATTTTTTTGTGGGCTGACAAGATGTAGGGTTTTAATTGCAACAACAAATAAATTGTCTTCAAGATCCTTTCAATCTTCTTCAAACCTAAGATTTGCACATTCACAAAGAGAAGAGATTTTGGGCCATTTTAGGGGCTTACCTCAGTCAAACCCCATGCAAGTGTTTCCACTTCCACAATGGAAATGTTAATGATAAATGGATAAATGATAGGAATGAATGATGAAATCACAAAAGTAATGAAACTCACTATTGTTCAATGGCTTCCTTGAAGGACTGAAGTCATACACATCACTTCAAGGTCTTGGATCTTGCTTGCTTAATTTTCTTAAATGCTTGAATTCTTTGGATACCTACAAAAGTGTTAGCCTTCACAAAACAATGATAACATAAATACACATAAACTCACATAGGATTTGACATAATGTTTGGATCTTGAATTCTACAATAAAGCTCTAAAAATGTTGTTCTTGACTTACTCTTGACCATAAGTTTTCCAGTAGTCTCCTAGATATCTCTTGTTAGATTTGAAATAATGCAATAACTAGTTATTTATAGGAATTTATTCTATTTCCCAAAAAATAAAATCCTAATGGCTGACTTAGACACTTGAATTACTAATATTAAATTTCCACAACCAAAATACTTCAATTTGGAGGGAAAATAGGACTCACACCTAGAGCATGAGTGTCCTAGACCTATTTTCCAAGATAGATAGTGTCAAGGGAAATGTATAAGTTAAATGCAATTGATTCTTGCTTGCAATCCCTCAGAAATTGTCAAAAATGGACCATAGAATGCATAATTTAGGAAATTAAATACTCAATTGGGTCCAATAATTTAAGGAGAAAAACATAAGGTGAAATTTTTCAAGGGTGATAATTTATGATGGTACATGCATATACATATATATGTATGTGTATATATATGTATATATTTCTATGTGTGTGTATGCATGTATGTATGTGTATACGTATATATATATATATATATATATATATATATATATATATATATATATATATATATGTATGTGTATATATATCTTTATATATGTGTATATATATATGTATATGTATGTGTATATATATATGTGTGTGTGTGTGTGTATGTATATATGTATATGTATATGTATATGTATATGTATATGTATATGTATATGTATATGTATATGTATATAAATAAATATATATGTATATATGTGTGTATATTTCATCAAATAGATAAATCATTTGACAACATATATTTGTCTTTATACTTTTTATTGGTTATATTTAATTTTGATTTAGATCTTGAACTAAAATTGTGTGTATGTATGTATGTATGTATGTATGTATAAACTATATTGTTTTAAAATATTATTAGAATTACCAATCATGTGGGTTAAAAGTCATAAATATAAACTTTATTATGAAAATATATCATTTGTGAAAAAAAATAAAAAAAATAAAAGTTAAAATTGGCATCACTTTTAAAGCAATTATTTCATGATAGTTATCAATTCATACTGTACTTTTATTTTATTAAATATCATCATCATATATATATATATATACTTTTTAGATGTAAAGGACAATTGAGAGGGGGGTGAATCAATTGTACATCAATACATTAAATCCCTTATTAACTTTCAAACTCTTATCAAACATTTAAACCCTCATTATGCATTAGCAGAAAGTAAACATATGAAATAGCAATGCAAACACCATCATACACAATAGAAAACTAGATTTACATGGAAAATCATAATTAGGGAAAACCGCGGTGAGGATTAGCTCACATATATATGAATAGCAATACCAAATACAATTAGGCTCATTTCCCAATAAATAAGAAGGGCTCACTGTCTGGAAGAAAGAAGAAAGAAGAAAATTGTTATAGAGAAATTCACTATCTCAGAGCAATAAGAAGATCCACCACTACAACTCTATGCCATCCACAACCTCTGGCTCACTGCCTCCAACAACTTCAAGCACATTGAAAATGTAGACACCTTTTTCTCATTGCATCATGAGTCATAGGAATTATGCTCACACTCAAATCACCACACTTGATCACATTTAAATCACACACTTGCCACACACTCAACACAACCTCCATCTTGCATTTATACCATCCACGACCTCAAACAACTCCTTAAGGTCGGCCTCAATGAGATGTATGCACCTCAAACATGCAACACCAAAATAGGTTGGCACCAAACACCTCTGCGATGGAAAGAGGTGAATGCAAACTATGCCAAGGGTTAACTAGGAACCAAATCTACATTGACATTCTTCACCACGCTTCCACAAACATCAAACAACCTCTGCAATTAGCGCTAGCATGCCTAGGTCAGCCAAACCTACACTAAAACTAACAAGCGACCACATACACACCTCTCCAGGTCTAGAAACACCACACGGACCATATAGAAAAACTCCACAACATTCCAAAATATTCCACATCATCAAAATATCCAACACCACTACCACAACCACCTAAACCAAAGAATACTTTTATTTTGTGCAACTATACGCACAACCACAGAACACAACTTATGAATCCAAGCTTGCGGAGTAACTCAACACTCAACACTCCAAGGGAAATTAGATACAAACAATATAAGAATGTTCCCAAATCTACAAGACAGGAAACAAAAATGTAGAGAAATCTCATTTCTCCCAGACAACCATATTCACAGGAAAACACACTATCAAACACAACTTCCTTTGTCACACAATCTAGAACTTGAAATTTTGGATATAACACCTCTGAACACCTCTAATGATCACATCCAAACTGTAGAAGCATATCTTCAACCATGAAGAAATCTATAGCACACCACTAAACACATTTTTACCACCTTGTACACTCTTATTCAAATTTTCTCAAAAGAACTTAGAAACCAAGTGAACTAGCTACATCAGTAACACTGCAAACATCTCCTCAACCTATCTACAACACCTGCAACACCTGGTCATAAACACTTTCTCAACATGACCACATAACTGATGAGGGCGTGAACCCGAGACTCAGAAAATAACCCACAAACTAGAGAATAATTTTATTATTCAGAAAATGGAACTTCTTACATGCAAAGGATCTCAAATCCCCAAGTTCTACAACACATGCAAGCTACAGAAAGCTACAGAATAACCCTTTCGCAATATGCGAGCTTGTCCCCAAAAAGTTACCCAAAAATTAGAAAACCCACCCATAAATAGAGCTCCTCATTTGTTTGGAGCCAAAACAACATTCAATTTGAGTTTAGGCGGTTTGGCACCAAAAATTTACAACATGAAGTTCAAATTTCAAAGAGCATTTGCAATGGTATCTTCTAGAAAGTGCGCCAACTTCGCAGGGTCATAACTTTTGATCCAGGACTCCGATTCGCGAACCGTTCGAACCATTGGAAAGGTCTCGAAGTCAAGAACGCAAAATTTGCTACGCCAATTTTGACAAGTTTTGGGGCCGATCTGGAAGCTCTAAGTGCCTCAAATCCCACTCGGAAGATTTTCAGGTGCAAATCTGGGAAACTAAAACTGCAATATCTTTCAACCCAGGAAGCGAAATGAAAAACCGTAAATTGGGAATTTCATTATGACAAAAGGGTATCCAAAATAATAAAAACATCTAAAAACTGAGAAACTTGAAATTTAACTATTTTTGGGTGATGCAAGATTGCCTTACACCCTGGATGCTCCCATCGGACACCCGGGTAATTTGAGAAGTGACCCGTCACGTCTTAGATGGTTGAGGAAAACCCAACCAGTCAACCACTGCCTTAGATAGCCAAGATGAATCTTCAACAGGCCTTCCTCTCCATTTCACCATATATTCTTCATACTGCCTATTTCTGGTACTCCTTCCCACACGACTATCCAAGATTGCTTCAATCTCCTCCTTTTCTGAAGTAGGTGCTAGAATCCTACACTATTCCATCATTGGTACTTCCTCTACGCCACCTTCATGATACTCTTTCAAATCTGAAATGTTGAACACAGGGGAAATGTTGATTCCATCAGGCAACTCTACCTCATATGCATTCCCTGAATCATGCTTCTGCAAAATCTTACAGGGATCAAACTTCTTCATCTTCAATTTGTTATATGTTCCCACTGGAAACCTTTCTTTCCTCAAGTGGACCATCACTTCATCACTAATCTGAAACTCCTTATACCTCCTTTTCTGATCTGCCTTAGCCTTATACTGCATATTCATCTTGTTAATATGTTCTCTTACCTTCTCATGTATATCCTTGATTTGTTCTACAAAATCTTCAGCTTCAGCACTTATTTTCTTCTCCTAGTCCATCTTCCTCAATTCTGGAGCTGTTCTGGGGCTACCTCCATACACAATCTAGAACGGTGATCTACCTATGCTTTTGTTGACAGAATTATTGTAAGAAAATTCTGCCTGGGGTAAGATCAAGTCCCATCCCTTAGGTTTATCTCCTACCAAACATCTTAGTAGGTTACCCAGACTCCTGTTAACAACCTCTGTCTGCCCATCTTTTGTGGATGGTGTGCAACTGAACTTCAACTCTGTCTTCAGCTTCTTCCACAAGGTCCTCCAAAAACCCACAAATTTGGTGTCACGATCTGAAACAATACTCTTTGGCAGACCATGTAGCCTCACCACCTCTTTGAAGAACAAGTCAGCAATGTGGACTGCATCATGGGTCTTCCGACATGGAATGAAATGTGCCATCTTCGAAAACCTGTCAACTACCACAAATACTGAATCATTCCCTCTTTGCATCCTTGGCAAACCAAGAACAAAGTCCATACTTATATCCTCCCAAGGCCTCTCTGGTACAGGTAAGGGCTGATACAAGCCTATATTCTGGCTCACTCCTTTAGCCATCTGACACACCCTACAACTCTGCACAAACTTCTTCACATCTTGTGATAACTGAGGCCAATAATAATGCTCACTGATAATGGCAATGGTCTTATCCGACCAAAATGTCCTGCCATTCCTCCACTATGCTTCTCCTTTATCAAGTTCTCCCTCATGGAACTCCTCGGGATACACAATTGACTTCCCTTAAATAACATGCCATCCTGGATTATGAAATCTAGCCACCTTGTCCTGTCCACTGTACAGGTTCCTTGCAAGCTTTCCAAGCCTCTGCAAAATCAAGATCTTCTGATACATGTCTTGAGTTCATTGAACCCAACCACTTCAATCTGCATCTTTGTCATCAATGTATGCCTCCTACTTAAGGCATCTGCAACCCTATTTGACTTCCACTCCTATGTTTCAAAACAAAGGTATAACTCTGCAAAAACTCTACCCATTTCATATGCCTTGATTTAATTTTCCCGACTATTTATGTAATTGCCAAGGCCCTGATGATCGATTATATAGAACAAATTCCTTTGGCAACAAATAATGTCTCCATTTCTTTAATGCTTGAACTATTGCATAAAATTCCACGATCATATCAAATACTTTCTCTTGGCATCATTTAACTTTTCATAAAATAGGCAATGGGCTTACCTTCTTGGCTCAACACGCTCCAATGGCACAACCACTAGCATCACAATCCACCGAACACCTTGTTGAAATATGGGAGAGCTAGAACAGGTTGCTCTGTCACCTTCTGCTTCAACAGTTCAAAACTTTTTTCCGCTCCATTGCTCCACTTGAATTCTTTTCTATCCCCTCTCATTGTTTCAGTCAGGGGTCCACAAATACTACTGAAGTTTCTAATGAACTTTCTATAAAAACTAGCCAAACCATGGAAAGATCTCACCTCGGTAGCAGTTCTTGGGGTAGGCCATTCCAAAATAGCCTTCACCTTCTCTGGGTCCATCTTAAGACCTTCTGCTGAGACAACAAACCCAAAGTACACTAACTCCCTCTTCACAAAACTGCACTTCTTCAGATTAATCAACAATTTCTCTTCTCTTAACTTCTCAAAAGTTCTCTGAATATGCATCAGATGCTCATCCAACGTCTTACTGAAAATCAAAATATCATCTAAATACACAATAACAAAGCTTCCTAGAAATTCTTTTAGTACCTCATTCATGAGCCGCATGAATGTACTCAGTGCATTGGTTAGCCCAAAAGGCATGACTAACCACTTGTACAGGCCCTCTTTGGTCTTGAAGGCAGTCTTCCATTCATCTCCCTCTTGAATCTGGATCTGGTGATATCCACTTTTCAGATCAATCTTTGTGAAGTACTGAGCTCCACTCAAACAGTCCATCATTTCATCCACCCTTGGCAAGGGAAATTTGTACTTGATTGTTATCTTGTTTATGGCTCAGGAATCTGTACACATCCTCCACTCCCCATCCTTCTTTGGTGCTAATACTATAGGTATTTCACATGGGCTCAAACTCTCCCGTATCAAACCCTTTCTCAACAACTCTTGAACTTGTTTGTTCAACTCCTCATTTTCTGTTGGAGTCATTCTATGAGCTTCCTTATTTGGCAAACTGGCTCCAGGAATCAAGTCAATCTAATGACTGATTTGCCTTATTGGTGGTAAACCCTCGTACATTATCAAAAATAATATCCTAAACTCATCCAACATCCTAGAAACTTCTTTTGGAACCTTCTCACTATCCTCCTTACTCACTCTAGGAATCAATGCATAACACACACGCTCATGCTTCATACCTTCTAAAAATTTTCTTCCATTTACATAACAAATTCTAGCACTACTGCATACCTTTTCTTCGGTCTCCTTCAGGGGTTTCAACTTGTGACGAACCCCATCCTTTGTCAAGGAATAAGTGTTTGCATGGCCATCATGTATAGCTCGCCTATCGAACTGCCACGGCTTCCCAACAACATGTGATTGCATCCATGGGGATGATATCACAAAGTACCTCATCATGGTAGCTCCCGATCTTGAACTTTACTAGGCATCGCTCATTGACCAAAACTTTGTGGTCTTTCTCAGAATCAGGGCAATCTGATATGGACGTGGCTTTTCCCTCTTCAGCTTCAACTTTGTGACCATCTCCTCTAACACCAGATTATCGATGCTCCCACCATCAATAATGACCTCACAGCATTTCTCCTTCACACTTGCACCTTGTGCGAAAACAAATTCTTCCTCGTTTTGGTTCCTTTTTCCTCAGTCACTAGGGCTCTCCTAATCACTAGGGCTTCTCCCCTTTCAGCATCATCTGAATGTTCAAATTGGGCCTCCTCATTTGCATCTGCAACCCTTCCATGACCTTTTGGCCTTTTGTTTGCCCTTCCTTGGTGTTGTGGAATTCATAGGCTCGATGCCCTTCTTCACCACACTGGAAACACGTTCCTTTGAAACCACCTCTTCCAGATCCTTGTCCATATCTCCCTCGTCCTCTACCTCTTTGATCACCACTGTTTTGATCACGAGGGCGGTAGAAGTTGTCATTCCTTTGGCTTCGGCTGGTACCCACATCCTCACTTTTCTTTTCATCATCATTTCGGCTTCCTGAAGGTCTTCCACTGCCCCTTCCCTTTGACCTCCTCGTCCTTTTTGCTTGCCATCAAATCTTTTGTTTAGCTTCCACCTTCAGAAAACTGACACATCCTCAATGGTTATTCTGACCAGGCTTAACTCCTCCCAATGCTTGGTCGTAACCCATTAAGATATCGGGCTACCTTCTCCTTATTGGCCTCTCGTGGACCGCATTCGATGATTATCCCCGTGAAAATATTCTGTGATATTCTTTCATAGATCTGCTTCCTTGCTTCAACCCTTGCAATTTCTTCCCAATGATCTAACTCGTAGTCCACCTGTATGAACTGCTTTTTAGCTTTCTACTCATGCTATCCCATTCAGTGATCTTAACATTTCTCTTCATTTCTTTCCAACTAGACCTCTTTTCCACCAAATATCGCATGGCCCTTTCACCTTATTTCTAAACTTAACCCGATCTAGTCCTCTATTTCCCTATAAAATATTCTTCTAACTCGCTGATCCGGATCAACTCTTTCTAGGGTTCGACTTCAAAATAACTGGGACTCGCTTTGGGTTTTCGATCTTCGAAATGGCCCTTATTAGCCTGATTTGGTCTTGATCAATTGCTTTTCTTCCTCTTCTACATCTGAACCTTTCCCCTCCTTCATCCTCACTTTCCTCCCTCATGTTTAACCCTTTCTCAACCGCTCTTGTAATGCATCAACCTGGTCGAGGGTTGCCCTGCATCTCTTCCGCCAGATTTCCTACCCCCCACTCACCTCACACCACCACGCCTACTGCACCACTCTTGAGGTATCTTCTTGACATTGACCCACAACCACAAATTCCGGTAAAATCACCACGAGAAGGACCGTTCACATGCTCAAGAAACCCAAGCCTGATACCACTTGATGAGGGCATAACCCGGAGACTCGAAAATAACCCACAAACTAGAGAATAATTTTATTATTCAAAAAATGGAACTTCTTACATGCAGAGGATCTCAAATCCCCAAGTTCTACAACACATGCAAGCTAGAGAAAGCTACAGAATAACCCTTTCGCAATATGCAAGCTTGTCCCCAAAAAGTTACCCAAAAATTAAAAAACCCACCCATAAATAGAGCTCCTCATTTGTTTGGAGCCAAAATAACATTCAATTTGAGTTTAGGCAGTTTGGCACCGAAAATTTACAACATGAAGTTCAAATTTCAAAGAGCATTTGCAATGGTGTCTTCTAGAAAGTGCGCCAACTTCGCGGGGTCATAACTTTTGATCCAGGACTCCGATTCATGAACCGTTCGAACCGTTGGAAAGGTCTCAAAGTCAAGAATGCGCTCAAAATTTGCGATGCCAATTTTGGCAAGTTTCGGGGCCATTCCGGAAGCTCTAAGTGCCTCAAATCCCACTCGGAAGATTTTCAGGTGCAAATCTGGGAAATTAAAATTGTAATATCTTTCAACCCATAAACCAAAATGAAAAACCATAAATTGAGAATTTCATTATGACAAAAAGGGTATCCAAAAATATAAAAATATCTAAAAATTGAGAAACTTGAAATTTAACTATTTTTGGGTGATGCAAGATAGCCCTTACACCGCTAGATGCTCCTGCATCAATAACATTACTACACTATAGGTTGACATCAATGTGACATCAAACCACAACATATCCACACTAGCACCGACACTGACAACACTAATGACAATACAACCAACAACTCCAATACTAAGGGTTGACATCAATGACAAAACTTGTAGCATACTTGCAACATATATATATATATATATACACTTAAAAAAATTAATCAAAAAATTATTCTTTCAAGTGATACAATATTCCTATAATTTTTATTTTATTTTATGACAAAAATGTCTAAATGTATTCAACAATCATTAAATTAAGGTCTTATATCTAAAGGAAAATCAAATAGAATTGGAATAATGAATGCACTAGTTCATCAAACTTATATTTTAACTATACAATACTCTACTCCAAATTTCCAAACAAGCATAGTTAATGATTATTTTTTACCATTCCAAACACTCTACTCTCCTATAAATTACATTAGTTTTATTGATCCATATTTTTTAAACTTATTGTAGAAATGTACTTAAATAGCATCTTATTAGATGTAATAAATTATTTTGAAATTTGAATAAATAAGAAATGAAAGTAAAGGAATTTTCAACATAGTACTAGAATTTTATCTAGGAAAATTTTTGGATGGGGAAAATCAAGTTTGGTAGTCAAAATTCCTTATATGCCTATTTTATAACTTAGAAAAAATAAGTATAGCTCTAGATATAACATACAATTCTTAGAACTACTCTTTTTATTGCCAATTCTACTACTTTAGTTCTCAACTAGAATTTATCCTTATTCTAGTTTCTTACACATTCAATTCATGCTCTTATGATTTAATTCTCCATCTCCATGTCAATTGATAAGGCATGGTAGCTCCCTAACCATGTATTTAAATGTCATGTTGCCTAAAAATGAAGAGACAAATTCAAACTAAAATTTTCATCTTTTCATTAATAGAGTTCAAAAAAAAAACCTCATTTAATTATATCAATGGTTTCATAACCTTTATACAATTTTAAAACTAACCCTTGAGGTAAATAATGGTTTTGAAACAACCCCTAAAGGAATTAGTAGTTTAGAAATTCTAGTTCCTCCAAGGTGTTTCGATTCATGAACCAAGTTAATCCTTTTTCTTATGTCAACTTTTTTATATCCATATGGAACATACTCTACTTCAAACAGAGGCTCTTGGTCCTACAAAATCCTAAAGATAAACTCAGTGTGAGAATAGTTCCCTCAACTTTGAGTATTGTTTTTCCTACTCGAATGGTACTTTTCCTTTGATTCATATTCACCACAACTCCTAGGTAGTTAAAATGGTCTACCAAGTCCTATATGAGAATTTATTTTTCATCAATCACCATGTCCTCCAATGAGAGTGGTGGTTACTTTTTATCTTCTTCACCCAACGTGGATGGTTCATAAAGGTGTAGGTATGAACACAATTTACCATTGAATGTATTATTTAAAAATTATTCATGTGAAAGCATGGTAGTGCGCCCCAATAGAAAACATGAATAAAAATCTACAAAAATGAATCAAAGTTCAATCAAATCCTATTAGATTGAACCTCATCATCAATCATGAGGCACTCTCTAGCATTCCATGGTAGGGGATTTGATCAAACCTCATTATATCTAACCACTCATAAAAAACTATTTATAGGGAAAAGGGGTAGTGGTTGAAATGTGCAGAGGAGCTTAGATCTAAAGGGGTTTAATATCTAACCTCTCTTAGAAAAATATATATAGGGTGAAGGGGAAATATTTGAAATACATAAAAGTGATTAGATCTAAAGAGGTTTAATATATATCCTCTCTTAGAAAAATATATATAGGGTGAAGGGGAAATGTTTGAAATGTATAGAAGGGCTTAGATCTAAAGGGGATTAATTGAATCACCTTATATCAAACCTATTATTTTGTGGCGTCATGGTAATATTTCCCCTCCTATCCACATGTTAGACTTGTATAGGACAAAATAGGCCACTCCATTTCATTTGCACGAGGTTCAAATAGAGTCACATAGAGACTATATTTAATGAGTATGTAGCCCTTGGAATTCTTTCCAAAATATATAATATATATTTTATTTTTAATGTTATTTTTCTTTATTTTATAACATAGATCCATATTAAAAAAAAAAACTTGTTTTCAAGACACAATGAAGAATAACAAACTATGTAAAAAAAGTGCATTGCACTTTATGTCAATTTCCTTCTTTTGATGAAAAAATAATTTAATTTGAATAAATAAGAAAAGAGAAATACATTACGATAAAATGTAGGTCTAAATTTATGTTATTCCAAATTAAAAAATTAATAATAAATAAATATTTAATATAAATATTACCAAAAATTATATGTACACTAGATATTGGAGTTAGTGATCTATTTCGAAGAAATCATAGAAATATTTATTTGTAGTAAAATAATAGAGATATAATAAAAAAATTATTGAAAGTAACCAAAAATGATCTAGAAACATTTTCTTTGCAACATAAAAAAATTAAATTTAAAGAGAAAATTTCATAAATCATTAGTTTACATCATCCTTAAATTCTATGTAGCTTGGTTTTTTATAATTGATAGTGTAGACACTAAAAATTGTCCTTCACCTATGAACCCACCTTTTCATATCAATTCCTCCTTCTACTTGCATAATTAAATAATTTTAATTATTTAATTATCTTTTAAGGCCATATTCCTCTATTAATTAAATAATTCTTAATTATTTAATTAATTCATTTTTTCCTTTATTCTTCCCTTGATTAATTAAATTAATTTTGTTTATTTAATTACATCACTAATCAGACCCTTCCTTTCTATATTAAATAAATACTTATTTATTTAATTATTGTCATTTTTCTACTATAATTAAATAATTATTTAATTATTCATTATCCTCTTCTTCTATAATTAAATAAATTTATTTATTTAATTATTTACTAATTTGTCATTTTCATCCACTTTTGAATTAAATTATTATTTAATTTAAAAGTCAACATGTCACATGTCTTTTATAATTAAATAATGCTTTTATTATTTAAGTATTCACCTTCCCCCCAAAATTAAATAATTTTATAATTATTTAATTTTCTCCAACAACCTCTTTTTTTGTGTCAACCTCATTATCTGTGTCTTTCTTATCTTCTCTTGTCTCATTCATTTTCCACCCTTGATTGAATTATCTTATAATTCAATCTTGGCCATTGATTAAGATATTGACATCCAATCTCAACCATCAATCCAAATCAGACCTTGCCTATAAATCAACCCTCTCATAAGCCATTTGGGGGGTTGATTCTTCAAGTATCCTTATGCCACCAAAATCATTTTTGAATCATTCATCCATTTCTATCTATCATCATTCATCTATCATCTCCATCTCAATGTAATGTTGAATTGAGCAACTAACATATCAAATCAATCAAATAATTCATCCATCATTGCGTCTATTTTAGGTATTGAAGATTTGGATTAGGTAATGCATGTTATTGTTTTATCATTTTTATTTTATCCAAATTTTTCATATACAAATAGAATGTGTTGGATGTTATAAAATGTTGACTTTGGTGGTCAAATAATGTTGCAAAGTGGTACATGTCATTATTATTTCAACCCCATTATGGTGAAGGCTACACACCTTAATGGTTTTACTTTATTTATTGTTCTCATGTCTCCTATATCTTGATTTCATGCTCTCTACAATGTTGATCAAGAAGGATCTTGTATTTTTCTTTAGACCTCTATAGTTATTATTTCCCCTTGAGATGTATTTTTCTAACCCAATCAATTAATTGATGACTCTTTCCACTTTTAAATCCCATTCTCCTTTCTTTTCATGTTCCAATGCAACTCAAATAATTAGCTAGGAATTGATCCAAAAAAACCTCAAAAGGTGATTGTGTTGTTCATGAATTACACCATTGTGTAAGCCTCTAAACACATACTATTGTAGCCTTTAATTGATTATACTGAATTCACATCCACCACCTCTATTTATCCATTATTTTTTGGATGGAAAGTTATATACTTTTGGATCCTTGTGTCTATTTTGCTCCACAATGTGGAACAAAATGTTTTTATAAATCTAGAATATCTATCTAAAATAATAAATTTTGGTAACTTTAAGTGCACCCAAGCATATATAAATAATAATTCTTCATGTTTTCTTGTGACAAACTTCTTACATGGAATTAAAATTCATGTCTTGATAAATCTATCCACAAATACAAAAATATAATCATGTATATCCCGATAAATGGTAAAACTTTTGCAAAATCCATAGAAATAATTTCCCTTAGCCTTGTGGGAACAATAATATCCATTACCTCCCTTATTTTCTTGTCTTATAATTACTAGTTCAATAGAGCATGTTGAATTTAATAAATCTTGTTATTTCTTGCTGTAGTTTATGCCAATACATATACCCTTACAAATGATCCAATGTCTAACCAACTCCAAAATACATCATAACTCTGGAGGTATGTGCTTCCCTTAGTTCTTCATGGTGATATTTTTAATTGCATGATATTAAATACACATTCTTGGAGATCCATCCCTTTTTTGTACAAAGATAATTAGTGAACCATGAGGTGAAGAACATGGAAAAATGATCCATTGTTCAATTATATCCAAGATTTGTTTCTTGATTTCATTTCTTCAAAAGTGACTTCCTATACAAACCAATTTTAGATAAATTAGATTTGTGTAGCAATTGAATTTCATGCTCTACCTCTCTTCCTAGTGGTATCACTAGAAAACTCACTAAAAAGATGCTAGCATATATTCCAGATATTTCTTGTGCTTGTTAGTATTTGTAATTGTAGAAACATTTAACCCATCTTATTGATTATCCTTCAAAATAAATAAACATAACTTCTTATTGTATTGAATTAACTATATAACATAGTTATAATTTACCATGTCCACTATTTCCTCATTTGTGCCTTTATTATGCAAATTGATCCCATTCTTGACCCATATGTATTTATTATCCTTTATCAAAAAATAAATCTCCATTTTTTAAACCATGTATCTATAAATTTAGTATTAATTTTTCCTTCAAAATATTTTGTATATAATTTAGTTTCCACCTTGAATGGGGTTTATTTATAATTTTTTAGAGATTTTCCTAATTGCTTCTCTTCTAATAATCTATCTATGTCAAAAATTTATTCTCCACTATCTCAAATGCAAAAGTTCTTGCATGCAATGCATACTATAGAGCTCATAGATGAAGGATCTCAAACTATCCACTCTTGTTATTAGTTCATGTGTTCTTATTGTTGGCCCATATTATGAGACAAAAATAATGTTTCATTTATTTTCCAAATAAATTTCATGCTTCCTATTAAATAGCAATTATAGTGAACTTATTATGGGAATAAATGACTTAATACTCTTAAATTATAGTATATGATGTGTTTCTTTACTTATTTATTCTTCATGTAAACATGTATAATAGTAATAAAAATCTCATTTTATATAATATATATTTATGTATTTTTATGTTAAATATAGATCTCACATAGAGAAAAAGAATCTAGAGCTAGAGATTGATATTTTCTAAAAAACATAGCTTGTCGAAGTTGTTACAGTTAGCTCTAGAACGCATAGAAATAGCTTCAAAATTAAACTCAATTGTCACTAAACTAGATCCACTAATTTTAAAATATGTTGTATCATGATCCTACCATCTTGTAATTTAGTGAATGTCAACTCATGCCACTTTTCCTTGGAATTTTTTCACATGTCTTGTAGATTTTGAGTTGATCTTAACTTATTCCAACCAAACATAGTTTTTAAGTGATTCTTTGTTGCCTAACTTGGAAACATCCTCTGCATGCTCTATTTTCTATTGATTTTAAGGAATGGAGCACTTCAAATTGAAAAGGTTGAAGTGTTAAAACTTCAATCCATCTCTAAGAATTTTGTGCACTCTAGTTCAACTATACTAGAAAAATATTTATCTAAGATCAAAGAGAAATATTTATTTAATATTGAATTTTTCCCTTTCATGCTTTAATGTAAAAAAAAAAAAAAACTATCATGTAATATATGGTCTAGTAGTCTTAGACTAGTAATAATTTCTTTTTCTAAGTTTATTGAAAATCTAACAAAGAAAACATTTAGGGAAATCATTTTTTTAGCATAGTTCAATATAAAAGTAGAAGCAACATGTAATTAGATTTTAGTGCTAGCATTAGAATGTAAGATCCTATTTTTCATTATTTTTAAATAAGAATAAGTGATATTGATATCATCTAAGGAACAAAGGATTGATTTGGAGTGTGATCCCATAATAATGAGTCCCACTTTTTGGTCAAAGTAGGAAATTGAAAATAATATTTTTATCTAAATCTTCACTTTCTGACATGTATAATAGCTAAACTATTAAGAATTTTAAGATGATGTGAACTAGTAATTGTTGCAAGTATGAGAATATTGGTGTTTCCATTGATGTCAACAAGATTGTGTTGTCATTGGTGTCAACTATATAGGGAGGAAGAAGATCATTATTGGGGAGATTTTTGTGAGAGCAGTTGATGTTATCCATGCTTTGATTAGTTGCATTATGTTGTCATTAGTAAAGCTACTAGTGTCAACCTCTAGTGTTGTTGAGGTAATATTTTGTGACCTATGATTGAGTTGCTACGTTGTAGTTGGTTTAGTTGTATTAAGGAAGTGTTGAAGATGATGAGGATGTGTCTCTAGTGCTTGGTTTCTAAGTGCTTTTGAGAAAATTTGATAAAAGAAGAAACAATGTGTTGTAGTGTTGTTCTCAGTTGTAGGGTTGTGTTCTTGTGTTGCTTCGCATTTCTTATAGGTTGAAGATATGATTTTGCAGTTTGGATATGTTGATTATATATGTTCAAAGGTTTTGTATCCAGAATTTGGTGTGCTAGATCGGTGTACAAAAGAAGTTGTGTTCACCAGAGTGTGAATTGTGCATTATAGAGGTGTCTAGAATAAATGTCTTTGGTTTGTGTTTCTTTGCAGTTATGTTTCAGGTCTTGTGAATCTAAAGGTATGTTGACTATGTTGGTATCTTTTCTTAGTCAAGATGGTTTATGGTTTGGAGATAAGGAAGTATGTTTCCTAAGTGACAGTGTATGGCAGAGTTGTCTAGATGTATTGGGTGTGTACATTCTTCAAGTGAAAGATGTTAAGGAGTTTGTTGAATTTCAAGCTATTTGTGGAATATTCTAGATCATGTTCAAGCATGGTGTGTGGTCCACAAGTCATTTTTGGATTTGTGGAAGTATTTACTTAAAATCTTAATGGTGTTTACACAAGTATCAACCAACCTTGGTGTTTACACTACTTGCAAAGGTGGTTAATTATTTATGGAAGTGTGTTGTGGTATGTAAGGATGGATTTAGGTCCTAGCTAAGGAGTTTTGTGATCTACCTTCATTCATTTCCACCATGGGAATGTTTTGGTGTCGACCTAATTTGAATTTTCATGGTTGAAGTGCATAACCAACCTTAGAGAAAGCTTTCAAGGTTGAAGTGGTATTATAAATAAAAGTTGAGTTGTTGATGGATTGAGTGATAGAAGAGAAAGAAAAGTATGATTCAAATTGCAGAGTTATAGAGTATGAATTTGAGAAGTATAGTGTGAGCTTTCATGTGTTAGATTATTGGATGTAGTGAGTAGAAGGTGTCTACAATTCTTCAATCAGGCTACGAAGGTGTTGGTGACATTGTGGTGGATTCTCTATTGCGTTGAGATAGTTTTCTCTATGTAATATTTCTTCTCTCTCTTCTTTTATATTTTGGCAGTGAGCCTTTGGTAGTGAGCCTTCCAATAGTGATCCTTTGTAATTGGTGTTGTTATTACTTACAATGTGAGCTAATCCTCATCGTGGTTTTTCCCATCTTGGGTTTTCCATGTAAATATGGTGATCACTTGTGTATGGTGTTTAGTTGTTTTAGTTTATATTATTTTCTTTTCATGCTAAATCATTGTAACAGATTTAAGGGTTTATTAAATGAATGTGGATCTAAATGTGTATGCAGGTTTTGAAGATTTAAGGTACAATTGTTTCACCCCCCTCTCAATTGTCTTATGCACTAAACAATTGGTTTTAGAGCAAGGTTCCTTGGAAGAAAGCTTAACCACTTGAGGTAGATCTGGGATGACACAAAAGGAGATCCCCGTGTTTGATGGCACAGACTATGCATTCTGGAAGACAAGAATGGAAGGTTATCTTGTTTACCTTGTATTTGGCATCTAGAAGGTAGTATAGAATTATTATCTTGTTTACCTCAGACCTACAAAGAAGGTTCCTATAGGTACTCTCTCCTAAAGAAATCCTAGTGTGAGGAACTTCACAGATTCAGCTTGGAAAGCAGCTTCACAAGTGCACCTGCAAAGAAACATGTTAATTCACAGACAAAACATTTTAGAAATAAAAAAGCAACCATGCAGGAAAGCAAGCAGATAGATAGTCATGCAGATAGTCAAAAAATTGAAGGAAGATCTTTCAAAGGAGTCCCTCGGGAACCCTTAAAAAGAAAAGGGGTCCACTCAAAGGACACAATTTAAAAGTGTAGGAGAGTATTTTTCGCAAATCAATTCAACATCAAGGAATCCTTTTGAAATATTTTCACTTCATCAAGGAATTTGAAAGGAAGAAAGCTCCCTCACAAGGGGAAAGTTGGAACTTCACCCGCAAGAGAAGGTGCTCCCTCCTTGGAGGAAATTTTTTCAAATTCTTTCTTTATGAACCCATGATGAAGGAAGAATATTTCATTAGGGGTCCTTGTTGAGGAATGTGATTTTTGAAAAATATTTTGAAAATATTTTCAAGAAAAGATTCATTGGCCACCAAATGCATTTTTTGAAAATCAAATTGACATGATAGCCCCCCTTAGGATGGTGCATGTTGAACACAAAGGCGTGTGACATCCTAAGGAGAGAAAAGCAAGAATGAAAAAGTGATGTTGTGGCCTAAAATACATAATGAGATGTAACCATGGTAATTTTGTTTCAAATGTGAGGTACAACACATGAGCACTACAACATCATGAAACAATCAAAAAGGATGAGCAAAAAGAAAGAAGATACAATAACATCATGAATAAGGGATAGGGGTGATCTGATATTTTGAGGTCAGATTTGCTCATAAATATAGATATAATAGTATATAAATGAACTATCATCAACCCCCCTACTATATCAGACCATATGAAGAAAGGAACATGACAAAATAAAAAATAAAAAATTAGGTCAACATGGAAGGGAAGCCCAAATTCCCCCAACACTTTGCATCATCCCTAATTGTTTAAAATCAATACACAACAAAGGAAGAATGATGCAATAAATAGAGGAAGTTTTATGACACATAAACACTCTTGTATCCAAACACCTACAAGGGTGGAAAGGGTCATCCAAGAACATATAACACAAGCACGGGGGGAACAAAAACACACACACAATCTACTCTTCAGATAAAGAAGAGGCACCCCCTAGTCCTCATCAACCAAGAGGTCATCATTCTCCCAATAGAGATCATCATAAGGGGAGTGTGGATGAGCCAACAAGGGTGGAATATCAAGGGGGAATCCTCTGACCTTCCTGTAACAAGAGCCAAGGAAGAAGACCCCTCGAGGTCTTCTCCACTTAGCTTTTATGGGGTGAAAGTCAGCGACTTCATGAAAATCATTGATAAGGTAAGGGACCTCATCCACATAATTAAACATGCACTTAACAGGAGTTCCATGTGTTAACTCAACAAGTGAGGGAGGCAGCACCTGAGATCCACTACTAGGCTCATCGAAAGACTCGAGAGCAATGACAAACTTTGGGGACGTCAGGGCTTCCTCCATCACTAAGATGACACAAGCCAACATAGAACCACCCTCCAAAGTAGGTGAACCCTTCTTTTGAACCCCATTACTAGCAAGGTCATTCTCCATCTTCCACTTTTTCAAAGGATGTGAGATACCCACGGATGAAATAGAAGACACAAAGGAGGAGGAGAAACCTATGGTGGACTTTGTCAAGGTATTCAGCATGTCCACAGGTTTTGAGAATGGTGAGATGTCTGAAAGGGACATTAGAAGGGGTGGCTCAACTAAAGGAGTAATAAACACCTATACCCTCTTTGGGTGAGGATCGTTTATACTCGCATGAGATCTAGAAGAAGAACCAAAGCTAAAGGAACTGAAGTAGAGGGGACGGGAGAGGATGACACAACAGAAGGTTTTGAAGTAGGAACTACCAGCTCCTCTTACATATTTCATAGGGAAACTTGCTCGATGGCTAGAACCTTTCTCTGATGCTTTCATTCATGCACAAGGTAGTTCTTGCAACTCTGAGAACTAGAGGTGAAAGGTTGAGATGGTACAAAAGACTCTTGTTCGACCATCGAAGTATCCATTGCAATTGTTTCTGACAGAGGGAGGGACTCCTAGATGGGAACAAGAGGGAGAGGTTGAGAGGATGATGGAATGATAGTGGAGGAGCTAGATTTAACACCTTAATAGTGGGCCTCTTCACATTCACTACCTTAGAGGCAAGAGAAGTAGGAGGTCACAGAGGCCAAGACATAGAGAACTCCCCATGTGGACCCTTCCCCTTACCATACGCATTGGATCAAGGTCTTTCAGGTAGGATAGGAAGGTCGGATGCCTAACACTTGGATTTTCACCAAGTGGGCACCATAGGACTCCTTATGAAAAAGCTATGAGTAGTAACCCAAAGTTCCTCTGCAAGGTGGGAGGTAGAGGCAAGGCCCTGAGCACAAGTAGGCCTCTCCTTTCCCTTTCGAGAGGAAGGGGTAGCTTACTATCGTGCTATCGAGTGAGTCATTTTTGGCTATCCTTTGCCCCCGATTTTGTACTTTATGTACTTTTGGTAAAGTAGTTCTATCCTAGGAGGGAGTGAACCAACCGGGGCAAGCCAAAAATTATCCAAAGCATAACACCCATGGGATACTAATGGTTTATATCTAGTGTCATGCACAACATGCACAACACCTTCATGAGAGAACTTTAGACACTTATGAATAACAAAAGTGATTTCATTCATAACATCTATCCATGAGATGCCCAACTTCACCCTAAACAAATCAGATTCTAGAATGAAATCATAAGTTGTATCCATAGCCCTAGGTCCTACAAGGACTAAAAGAGTTATAGATCCATATGGTACAAGAGAGATTGTCGTGTGTATGCATAATAGATTTTTTTTTCTCATATTCCTCCCTCTATAATGAATTTATCCATAATGTCTCCTCTCTAATAAAATTCACCTAACTCACGAGGTCAACTAGGACTCCTATCACAATGTTTCCTTTGAGGCAAGAAGGAATATATAGGGGAGAGGGCTTATTATTCAAAGGAAAATACTGCAAGGTGAAAACCACATCTACTGAACCAGTCACAGGATGTGGGGAAGAAGTAGGAGTAGAAAAAACCACATTAATATATGTCGACGCTTTAGGAGAAGCATCAGATGAATCAACAATCAAGTTTGTAGAGTGAGACAAAAACGGGTCCGTATAAATCTACAACTCACTATTGGCCTTTGCTACTGACTTATTTGTGTTCTACTTTTTCCCATCAAGATGGATGGTACCATCATCGATGTGGTCTTATATCTCATGATGCAGGTGCATGTAATGCTTAGTATCATGCCCCTAAACTTGATGGTACTAGAAGAAAGAATTTCCATCATACTAATCATGATAAGGCTCCTTCAAAGGGTGAGGATTTTCTAAGGTTATAATCTTTATCCTTCAATAAATTTTGTAGAATAGAAGAGTAAGATTTAGATAATTTTGTAATCTTTTTGTTGTGTCTAAGGCCCTAATCATTAGTCATGGAAACTACATTTGCATCAAACTTTCCTTTCCTAAATGGACACAATAGATTTTCTTTCAGAATGGGAGTGTGAGGAAGATCCCTGGAGCTGAACCACCATTTGTTGATACTCCTGCAATGCAGTGCATAGGTGTACGAAAGAAGGGTTTTTCATTAATAAAAATTTCTCCTACCAAGCTCACTACAAGTTGCCTATGAACAACTTATGCACATCCAAGTCAAGCAACAGATACAAGATTTGTGAAAAGGGCACTTGGTATCGTGCAATGAAATTAGTTATCTTCTCATGTTCTCCCTTTTTACATCAGACAAGATCCAAGAAGGTCATCTTCAAATCAATGTTAGCTAGGAATTGATATAGAAACTGATTGATGAGCTGGTACAATGAGAATATAGAATTTTTAGGCAAGGAATAGTACCACTCGAGTGTTGTATCCTTAAAAAATCAAGGGAAAATTTTTACCATTACAGCATCATGGTGAAAGAATCATGCACATGGTGTTAAAATTTGATATGTGTGTCTACAAATCCCCTTTACCACCATAATTTTTGAACTTAGGAATCTCCATTCCCTACGGGAAATGAGTGCTCAAAATTCTCACTAACAATGTACTATGTCAAGAGAAGGGTTGAAAGGTAGGTTGGGAGGGGACTTGAGACAGGTTCACCAATTGTCTTTGCATTTGGCCCATATTCTAAAGAAGAGTGTTCAAAATAGGGTCTAAAGATGACAAAGGTCCAATGGAGCCTCCCTAGAACCACCACCAATGGAACCACCTATGGAGCCATCACCAGACCACCACCGGAGCCACCACCAAAATCACCAGCGTGGCCCCCACTAGATCCACCACCATGGCCTTCATTAGAGCCACCACCACTACCAAAGACACCACCAAGGGTAGTAGGAGGGGTGAAGTTGAAACCAAGGGGTATCCTACTTTCCTTGATAGTGTGTGGTTTCCTAGGAGTAGAGGAAATGTTGATCGAGGGGCCTATTTTGGCCATGCATACAGACATGGTAGGCATTGAGACACCTATTTGTGTTTCATAGGTGTCAAGCACCTCTCCTTGGGTGGTAATTGATTTAGTGTTATACGAATGGATGTATGCTTCAGTTAGATTAGTGAGGCTTCCCAAGAATTCTATGCCCATCTGATCCTTTCCTAACATGTATCTCACTTCACCAACAAGCCTAGTGGCTCTTGTCATATTCAATGCTTTCTCCAAATGATTCATGAGATCCAACATCCTCCTATCTAATGCCAAAAGGTTTTTTGTAGGAATGTTTATAGCCTCATCTTCATCCACAGATGAAGCCATAGGGGACACTAGAGGATTGGGTGCATGAGTGGTCTCACCAATGAAACCCATCTCGTCTATAAAGCTTGTAGAAAAACCCATGGTAAAACAAGAAGTTACCTTCATCTTTTCTATTTGCAAGTGTTGCACACTTCTTATAACAACATACCCAAAGGTCATAGACTAGGTTGTGATGCTCATAAAAACTCATGACACCCAAGTTTACAACAGTCACCAAGTGCAAGGGAAAAAGTATCAACACAAAGAAATAGATAGACGTTCATGTTAGGTTCACCAAAATCTAGAGGGGTGCCAACCACACCAAGGCTCCAGGTCATGGAGAGCCAAGAGTGGAATGTTCTCCTAGTCTACTTTAGGTTGGACAAGTGTTTTAGGTCAAGGATAGAGAATGAAGGGCACTCTCAAGTGCTTTTATCACTCTACTAACCTAAGAGTTTTGATGGGGCTAAACGAGCAGGTTTCTAGAACCCAAACTATACCTTAGATAACTCTCTACCAAAGGACAGCAGTGTAGGTCAGGGATGATAGCACAACACGTTGGCATCTCATAGGAGTGATGGCGTCCGTACAACCAGAAAGTACAAAAGTATAGTAAAAGGTATAAAAACCTACTAACAGCTTAGTGATTGAGATTTCAAGTACTAACTAAGATGATAACTAATAGAAAGAACAAAATAACTAGAAAGATTATATAGAAGATGGAAAAAGAAAAGGTGATGAAGATTAACTCATGAGGATTCTAGTTCACTAGCAAGCTCCACACGAATGTGTACCTACACATAACTAATAGAGGAAAATTTTTGGGGTTGTATAGGGGTTTGTCACAGTCAAACCCCCACTTTGGTGTTTTCATCTCCGCGAATAGATAAATAGATTGGGAGATAGAAATATGATCAAGAAAATGATGCTAGAATGGAAATGGAACCAAATACTATGAGAGACTAAGCTACTCAAATCCAATAACAAAGTAATATGAAAACATTACCACCCTTGGCCAAAGGAACTTAAGGCCAGTGAGAGAGGAATGCAAGCCCACATCAATGGAAGAGTCGACGCAACTATAACAACGCCAAAAATAGTCTCACTAGAAACCAAGCTGCAACTTCTATGGTATATGCATAGGATGTTGTGATTGCTGGAAACGTGAAGCTAGTGGTGCAACAAGTAGCTCAAATGTATGAAGATGATCAAATTGGTGTTTAGAAGTGTGAAGGAGATCAGGAATTGCTAAAGACATGAAGTGAAAGTGAAAGATAGCCATTTGAAGGCCAATTAGGAGGGAAAGAGTTGTTCAAAGGTCAGCAGGAAGGTGTAGGGGCGTTACATTTCATCACCAATGGAGAACATAACACCTCTACAAATTTTAAAGGTAGGAATCCTGTCAAGATGGTAGCACATCGCACAAATGTTTATGTGTCACGTGCATGTCCCTGATAGAAATTCCCCCACCAACACTAAAAACAAGTGCCAAGTGGAAGGGGTAAAGAATGAGGACATGTAATTACTTAGTCGAATTTTATTTTCTAAGGTAGAGGATGTAATAGGGTAATTTACAAGAGGGGTGCAGATTTTCTCCTAAACAATCATATATTTTTTCATATTTATTCATTGATTTCTGTCAATTGGTAGTATATTTAGTCAATTGGTAGTTTATTTAATTATTTTTGTTCATTGATTTCTACCTAAAAGTGCTAGAAATGAGAATTCTTTTGAGGTTTAAACATAAAACACAAAAAAAAACATAATCAATCATTCATTTTCACATAATAAAATAGCTATTAAGAAGGAAAAATACTAAAATTTTAATGAGAAAAGGTGTTTGTATAGTAGATAGAAGACTTAAATATGTGTCTTTGCTTTGAAAAATGTGTTACAAAGTGTTTCTAAGTGTTGTGACTCAAAAAAATGAGTTACAAATCCAAACCAATCACAAACATTTATCAATGGATGAGCATCTGGAAGTCTTGCTTCCATAAGAAAATTCTTTTTCTTTTCAGCATCATAGAAGTTTGACTCTCTGGTTACACATTCCACCTCCTTGATTTGTCCATTTTTGGTTGTTGCTTCAATGTATAAACTAGCTTTCTTGCATAATTGTGCAATACGAGGACAATCATAGTGACTAAAAATTCCATTTTCCAAGATATCATCAGCAACATTGGGGAAAGTGACCAAATTAATCTCAAGAACCTGCATAATAGATAAAATCAATAAAGCTGAAATCACAATAATTTCTACAACCAACAATGTATAAATAGTTCATTTTCACTCTTTTCAGAATTTTCACATAAGCATGTTTTAAACTACATCTAAGAAAATTTAAAATCTAGTTGCTTCATGATCATATTAACAACTTGCTTTAGTTTGAAGATGTGCATGTTCTATCAAAGTAGGCTTCAAAACATCCAACAAAAAGGATGTTGCTCCATAGATCATGCTACATTGCATATAGATTTACATATGAAACAAAAAGATAGATAGTAAGTTATATTGACAAATGATTATACTTCAACATAAGAATTTTTACCTATGCTTAATTTAGCTACAGAATATCTAGAAAATATTCTAAATCAGATTGACAAACAAAACAACCTTTGACAATGTGTTGAGAATAATATATAACCCAGAAAAGTTACTAACTCTGATTTCGAGGAAAATATTTTCTAGTTAGCTCCTAAGTATTTTGTAAAGAATGTACTTTATCACCAAATATAGGCACTAAAATAAATAATCATATGACAAAGAAAATTACATTGAGAGTAATAGTTTAATAGTCACCTCAACTTCATAGTTCCATATCAAAAACCATAAGCTATTTATCAATAAGAAGAAGATATATGAATTTACAACAACTAGAAAGCAATTACCTAAAGAAAGAGATCTTTGATGACATTGTAATCAACTAGACAACCACCCTCCATTTGAGACATCATCACTACAAATTTTACAGTGCCCTACAAAATTTACTCAACAAATAAGACCTCTCTTCCAAACATCTTTAGATTGAACATCAGAAATATATTTCTATCAATTGATAGTACCTGGGGATTAGAGCACAAAATTGTCTAGAGAAGGAACAAGTAATCAAGAGTGTACCCAACCTACAAAAGTTAGGAGAGCCCTGTGTTATGCCACCACTCACATTATTTTGTACAACTGTAAGCATTAAACAAAACAAAGAAGAGAGTGATGAAATAAAAGAAATAAATGCTCCCAAAAAGATTAAATGTATTTTCCCATTAGTTTAAACATAAACAAGCCCTTACTTCCATCATAAATGACAAGAAAACAAAGTCAAGGTATACCTGTTTAGAGTAAATAATTATTTTTTCAAATTCCCTTCTCTCGGTAAAAGTTGCAACAACTTTGGGGGTATCCCTTGCTTTAATGTAAATTTTTAATGCAAGGTCATTGTCCACAATCTACACCAAGATACAAAAAGTTTTTTTCTTATAAAAAATAATGAATTGCTCTCTTCATGTTTAGATACTAGCTCTGAAGGACAATATAATTGAGCAAAGCATTCATTATAGCCCAAAACTAGCTTCAACAACCTTTGATTTGTCACAAAATCAAGAATCATAAATACATTAGATGGATCAACCTTTCCTCATTTTTCTGGTAGATCAACTCTTCAACATGTTCATTGTGCTGAAATTTCCACTAAGTTCTATCCTATAGTTTCACTCTTGGGTAAGGTCTCAAGGTCTATTCAATCACCTACTTCATTCTCACCTAGAATATCTTGTGAAATAGCATCTCCACCATCAGGATGCTCAAATTTTGTAGTTGAATTCCTCTCTGAAGAAGCTAAAGTAATAGGATCTTTTGAAGCATCATTTGACTTGACTGTGGCTTCATCACTCACCAAATTTTGTTCATACTTTTCTTAGTTCTAAAATCCTTCAGCATCATTTAACTTTTTGTCATTAAACAATGCCACCACATCCTCTTTTTTTCCTTACTCTTGTAAAGAATCAAGCTTAACATCTTCCAATTTTGTATGATTGGTATTTTTTGTTTCATTCTTTGATTTTGAAGTTGCTTAATGGAGGCAATCAAGATGTTTTTGGATTTTGCAGCACGTGAGGATTTCAAAGTTTATCAAATGGATGTGAAGTTTGCTTTCTTGAATGGAGAGTTGGAAAAAGAGGTATACATGGAACAATCAGAAGGATTTTAGTTATCAGACAAACTATATATGGTCTGTAGATCGAAGAAGGAATTATATGGACTAAAACAAGCTCCTAGAGCTTGGTATGCAAGTTTGGATAGGTATTTGATACAAAAGGGATTCAATAAAGGTATCGTAGATAGTAATATTTACTTTAAGTAGAGAAAGATAAAATTTTGATTGTGGTTGTATATGTTGATGATATAATTTTTGGAGGCAATGAAGCTATGTGTAAGAAGTTTGAAGAAGAGATGTAGAATGAGTTTGAAATTTCTATGTTTGGGGAGATGAATTTCTTCTGTTTGGGGAGATGAATTTCTTCCCTGGGCTACAAATCAATCAAACAAATCAAGGAATTTTCATTTCACAATCAAAGCATGTCAAAGAAATGTTGAAGAAGTTTACAATGGAAGATGCTAAACTGGTATGTACTCCTATGGTTACTGGTTGCAAGCTGAGCAAGAATGATGAATCTCCTAAGGCTGATCAAAGCAAGTACAAATCATTGATTAGTGGATTGCTATATCTAACTGATACTAGACCGATTATCATGCATGTAGTTTGTCTTGTGGCTACATTTCAAGAAGATCCTAGAGAGTCACATGTTGCAGTAGTAAAAAGATATTCAGATACTTGAAGGGCACTCTTAATCATGGGTCATGGTATCCAAAGGATACTAATTTCACTTTGAGTGCTTACACAGATGCAGATTGGGTTGGTTGTGTAGATGATAGGAAAAGTACAAGTGGTAGTTCATTCTTTCTTGGATGTACATTGGTATCATGGCTAAGAAAGAAACAAGATTCAATTTCTTTATCTACTATAGAGGTTGAGTACATTGCAATAGCATCTTGCTACACACAGGTGTTATGGATGAGGAAAACATTGAAGGATATCAAAGTGGTGTATGATGAGCCTATTTCTATCTTCTATGATAATACAAGTGCAATCAATATTTCAAACAATCTGGAAATGCATTCATAGAAAAAACATATCTTAATTTAGCATCACATTTTGAGAGAGAAGGTTATGGAGAATGAAGTGAAGCTTGAAAATTTTCGTACAAAAGATCAGATTGATATTCACTAAGGCTCTTCCTAAGGATACTTTTGAGTATCTCTGAGAGAATTTGGGGGTTATTTCCCCTCCTTCTTTGAACCAGATGCACAAGGAGATGCATTAGTCTAGTGGACTTCAAGACTTATTCTTTGTTCTAGACTGATGTGGGTGGCTATTGTTGTCACAAGGATTTGCACCCGATGCTAAGTTGAAAGCTCATCAATTATGTGCCAAATGGGACTACTCTTAGGCTATGGGTATCCTATGGTGAAAGTAGACCTCCAGATTATGGGTTGGCTCCCCTTTAGATAACTTTAAAATACTAATACTTGACTAGGAAAAGGGTAAGAGGGATATGCTTATAATTTTAAACCTATCACTAATAGGTGATACACCAAAGATAAAACTTGATAATGTTGTTGAAACTCACAAATCCACTCAACTAATGAAGCCATTCTATCTCACAACTCAAAAACTCATGCTTCCAAAAATGATTCATATGAAAGGTTTTGATTTTCTGATGTTCATAAGAAGGAAATCAATGATGTTTTCACAATTTTGATGCAAAAAAATAATAAACACTTTCACAAACCTATAATATAACATGATATTCTTTGCATTCAATATTGAAGTAACTTGATAAAAATAAATGAAAACACAATATTTTTATCATATAATTAACTAACAATACTGGAACCAAAAAATATGAGGAAACTATTGGCAAGAGACACTGTAAATGTTTTATAGTGTTGTCATTGATGGCAACCCTAGTCAGTGATTCAATCTATACGTCAACATTTGATCATACCAGAATTCAGATCAAAGTTTTGTGACTAACTATCAAGCTAGAACAGAGCATCCGGTAGAATTGTGTTCATCGATTTGTATGCAATTTTCTATTATTATTTTGAGTTGTGGATCTTAGGGAAGGTTTTTTGGTATATTATCTGTGTTATCTTTGAATCTTATAGCCTTGTATTGATTTTTGTGCAACTTAGAAGATCTGGTTGATTGATTTTATGTTTATCAGTGCAAGAAGGCCGACTTGGTGGATGTAGCGTGTTGCGGATATTTGAGGAGTAATTGTTTAAGTTTTTTTGTGTTCAAGCATGTTGATTTGGGTCCTCACTATGTTGTGGTTGACTTTGGTGGGTGCGCATTGAAAATTAATAGTGATTTGAGCTAACAGTTTGTAAATATTTTCTATTTTGTTGCAGCCGACTTGTAGCGATTAAATCCTTAGTAGCGGATATATATAAGTGATTGATTATATCATTTTGATATGTGTACAAAGTGTTTAGATGTGTGTTGCAAATATTAGAAGAATTGTAGAGTGATTATGCATAGTTTCACTTGTGCATAAAAGGATTTGTGATGCGAAATAAAAGCAAACAGAGCAGAAGAGAAAAATTAGACAGAAGGTCAAGAAAGCAATCAATGAGCTTTACCAGAACTATTCTCAAGAATTTGTAGATGCTATTTAATAGTTCACCACTCCAGTTGTCTTTTGAAATTGATTGTAAGGCAGTGATCCTTTCTATTTTGAGCAATGAGCTCTAGGCAGTGTGCTTGAATGCAAGTGCATTCCCATTTTGTAAACATTCATTTTGAGTATACTTATATCATATTGTGGATTGACCTCCACCGTGGTTTTTCCCCTAACAGGGTTTCTGCATAAAAATCCTTATGTTATGGTGTTGTGGTTGTTTGTCTTATGTTCATGCATCTTTCTTTTGATTGAATGTTATCAGTACTTTAAAGATCAAATTAATAAAGTTAAAAAATTGCAGAACACTAATTCACTCCCCCTCTCAGTGTTCCTTGATTCCAACAATTGGTTTCAGAGCCTAGTTCCTCAAAATAATTTTAACAGCTTGGAGAAGATCTTGGAAAGTGATTCAATGGATTCAAGCAGTCTTCAAAAAAAAAAATTGGTGGCCCTAGATGATCTTGATCAATCAAAATATGAAGTTTGGGAATTGCAAGCAAATATCATGAATGCTGAGAAATTCATTCAATCATTGAAAGATAAAATTGATAAGTCTAGGGAGAAGAGAAGGGAACTATGTGATCAGATTAAGCAAAAAGATAGTAAAAGCTTTGATGATGAACAACTGAGTCAAGCCCTAAAGGAAAAGACAAAAGACTGTGAAAATTTTTCCAGAGATAATGTAGTCCTAAAGCATGAGATGGAATCTATTATGATGAGGATGACCAAGGAGATTGAAGAAAGAATGAAGAATGAAGAGAAGCTTGCTCAGTCCTTGAAAGAGAAATCTGAAGAATGGAATCGAATTACTGATGGATTCAATTAGTTGGATCTTGAATTGGAACAATCCAAAAATAATGAAGAGCTTAAAAAGCATATTGTTGAGCTTAGAGATGAACTTGCTACTACAAATGAATTCAAGGAGAAGTTCAAGATTAGCTTAGCCAAGCTTGATGAACTGATTAAAAGTCAGAGGACTGAAGGTGACAAGCGAGGTCTTGGATATGAGAAAGGAGAAATTTCTAGATCTAGACAAAGGAGATTTAGGCAAGGCAATCAAATGAACAAAGCTGGAAGGTATCTGGTAAGAAAACCTAATGCTCAAAGGTTCAATGGTTGTTTTTTTGTTTGCAATAAATTTGGTCATATGGATACTCAATGTAGAAGTAGAATGAATTCAAGTGGTCCATCATTCTCTGGTTAGTGTTTCAATTGCAATAAGTATGGTCATAAGTCAAATGAATGTAGAAATATGATGATCAACTTCTATAGAGATGTTAGATGTTATACATGCAATAGATTTGGTCATATTGCTAACCAGTGCAGATCAAGAGAAAATCAATGGAATAACTGGTCTGAACAAAGAAATGTGGTGTGCTACAATTGCAACAAATCCAGCCACATTGCTAGATTTTGTAGAAGCAGAAAGGGTCTGGTAAATCAAAGGAAAAACATGCAAAAGGATGAAAAGGGGAAAGGAAAAGTCACTATAGATGAGATCAGGAAGCAAATGAAGAAGAGCCTTGTTACAAGAAATGAATCCACACCAGATTCTAGATATGGTAGTTCCTTCGGGAATTAGATTAAGGCCTCTGGCCTAGGGGGAGTTCTCAAGAAAATATTTCAAACCCCCTACCGGTAGTTGGTACCGAGATATGGATGAGTGAAATGATTGCATCGATGATCTAAAGATGTTATTGAAACAATTGGAGAGAGTATTTATGCAGAGTTGAAGGTCTACAGAAGAGTTTATGTTGCTTTTTTTGAAGATGAAGAGACTGAATCTAATGCAAAGATAAGAGAAATCAAGCAAAAGGGGACAAAGGAACCAAAATTCTCTAAGGAAAATCCCTCCAGTGAAGAGAAAGGAAAGAAAAAGATGAAAACAAACAAATCAGGAATGTTTGTAGAAGTGGAGAAAGTCTTGATTAAGGATGGTAATCTTAGGCCTCTTTGTGAATGGTATGACACCTTTGACAGTGTCAATCAAAGATTTCTTGAGGAAGCCACAATAAAGTATTTGAACAATTTCAACATGAATCTTATTGAAATAATGTCCAAGTTACCCAAAGGGTTGTATGAAGTTTTGGAAATAAGAAGAGTGAGTGCAAGGACAGAAGAAGAGAAAATGAGAGAACAGATACTTGTTGATCTGTGTCTAGTGATATCATTAGAAGAGATGAAGAATATTCTAAATGAAGCTAAAATGTATTTTAAGAGTAAGACAAGGGTGAAAAAGATGATGATTGGATAGACTGAAGAGGTGGCAAAGGATACTGAGAAAATCCTTAAGGCAATTCTATTAAAGAATAGATACAATGTTGTCTCTGAAGAAGTTCATGTTGAAAATATTTCATCTAGTCTGGTAAATGAAGAGGTAAAGGAAGATACAGTTGAGGACACTCAAATTCCTCTTGATTTGCATGATATAGAAGCTCCTATGGATACTGAAGCTCTTGAAGTTGTGACAGTTGAAGAAGTTGAAATTCCTAAAGACAAGCAAGAATCTGTAGCTGAGGAAATAGTGATTGAAGAAAAGAAGGTTGAAGTAAAGGAGGTTCTTGTGGAAGCAAGAGATACTAGAGAGTTAGTGAAGAAATTTCTAGAAGAGGAGCAGGAAGAGTTTTACCTTGAATTGGGTGAAGGTCCTATTAATTTGGCTACTTTATCTCCAATTCAAAAATTGAAAGTTGCATCGTTTTCTTAGGCAAAAGCTAGGGAAGAATTGTTGAAGTCTCACATTGAGGATAGTGATCTATTGAGTCTTGCATCTGGAATCTTGGAGAGAATCATTCCTACTCATGTTAAGGATCCATCTAGTTGTCCCTCCGGTGAGCTGAAGAAGCTTATTAATTCTTTAAGTACTCATTTTGAGTCCCTTGAGAAGTCAGCTGAGGACAAGGTACAGAAAGAATTTGATGATAAAAGGTTCAATAGGGTAAAGTGCATGATTGCTAATGACAAATCATTATTAACTACCTGTGTGAAGAATATTCAAAATGCACTATCTGAAGGAGGAAAGATCTATAAGTCATGTTTATCTTTGTCTAAATTTACTGAGGACAATGAGAAGAAGATTAAGGATAATGAGAAATAGTTAGTTGATATTTTCGAAGCCTTTGATCCTTTAACTCTTTTTGTTGGAAAGCAAGAAGGTCGAGTTATATCCCTACTTGACAAGATAAAGATTTTGAAGCATGATAATGATAGAATTGTGGAAAGAGCATGTGAGCTTAGAGGCCTAATTGGTCTGAAGATGGAAACAATGTTGAGTGCATTAGAGGAAGTACAAGAAGCTTTGGCAGTCAGTGATCTGGTGAACCTTGAATCTGCAGAGATGCAATCTTATCTATTATGTGGTCACATGACTATCTTTGAGAGTCTCAAGAAGGGTTAGGACACAAGTTTGAACCTGTTGAAGACCAATTTTTTAGATATTTTCAAGTTTGTGTAAGTTTGTACATATGGAGTTTTGAAGTTTTTGTTTGATTTTTGGTATACGGATTCCCCATCTTTGCCATTGATGTCAAAGGGGGAGAGTGGGACAGTGAAAAATATATATTCATCTCAGGGGGAGTTGTAATTTTGAGCTGTGATTGAAGACATTTTTGAAGTTTTGAAGGATGGTAGTATACTTCATGTTGGTACTGATCCAACACTTAGTCATTTTTCACTAAGTGTTGCCATCAATGTCAAAGGGGGGTGATTGTTGGCAAGAGACACTACAAATGTTTTCTAGTGTTGTCATTGATGGAAACCCTAGTCAACGATTCAATCTGCATGTCAACATTTGATCATACTGGAAGTCAGATTGAAGTTTTGTGACTAACTATCAAGAAAGGACAGAGCATCCAACAGAATTGTGTTCATCAATTCATACTCAAATTTTTGTTATGATTTTGAGTTGTGGATCTTAGGGAAGGTTTTTTGATATATGATCTATGCTATCTTTGAATCTTAGAGCCTCGTATTGATTTTTGTGCAAGTTAGAAGATCCGATTGATTGATTTTATGTTTATCAGTGCAAGAAGGCCGACTTGGTGGATGTAGCGTGTTGCGGATATTTGAGGAGTAATTGTTTAAGTGTTTTTGTGCTTGAGCATGTTGATTTGGGTCCTTACCATGTTGTGGCCAACTTTGGTGGGTGTGCATTGAAAATTAATTATGATTTGAGCCGACAATTTGTAAATATTTTCTATTTTGTTGCAGCTGACTTGTAGCGATTAAATCCTTAGTAGCGGATATATATAAGTGATCGATTATATCATTTTGATATGTATACGAAGTGTGTCGATGTGTGTTGTGAATACCAGAAGAATTTTAGAGCGATTATGCATAGTTTCACTTGTGCATAAAAGGATTTGTGATGTGAAATAAAAGAAGACAGAGCAAAAGAGCAGAATCAGACAAAAGGTCAAGAAAGTGATCAATGTGCTTAATCAGAACTATTCTCAGGCATTTATAGATGCTATTTAATAGTTTACCACTCTAGTTGTCTTTGATTATAAGGCAATGAGCCTTTCTATTTTGAGTAGTGAGCTCTAGGAAGTGTTCCTAAATGCAAGTGCATTCCCATTTTGTAAACATTCATTTTGAGTATACTCATATCATATTGTGGATTGACCTCCATCGTAGTTTTTCCCCTAACAGGGTTTCCACGTAAAAATCCTTGTGTTATGGTGTTGTGGTTGTTTGTCTTATGTTCATGCATCTTTATTTTGATTGAATGTTATCAGTACTTTAAAGATCAGATTAATAAAGTTAAAAATTGTTGAACACTGATTCACCCCCCCTCTCAACGTTCCTTGATTCCAACAGAAACAAGCTTATTTTATTGAAAACCAGGAGTTTCTTCCATTTCAAGGAAAAAATGCTTTACAAAATGACTATAAATCTCTTAAGAAATGAGTTACAAAGTATGAACATGCTACTATAGCAATGACCAAACTTAGAACTAGTGAAAAATGAGAGAAGAATAAGACTTATACAAAAGGCTCCAAGAATTTGAATTTTGAATTTTAGCTCCACTTGGCTTGATGAGTTGTCTAATTGAAACCTTTCCTTCAAATTAGGCATTTGATTGAAACAAAACTCCTCAAAAATAGGCACAAAGAGTTATGAATTTGAAATCAATCCAAAGGGTCATGCATAACTAAAAATCCCCCAAAAAAAGGGTTGTAATTGCTAGAAACATAGAGTTATGTGCCTCAAAATCCTCCTTGACTCATACTTCATCCACTTGGACTCTTAAATGAAGTCGAATTGATGTTGAAGTCATCAAATTTACCTATTTTTCCTAGACAAGTTTCTCAATCTCCTTTAACTCTTCAGTTACATCCATTTGACTTGGTATTTTATTTACAAATTGAAGACAAATGCATTTATTTTTGCAATAGAAATATTATATACTAAGTGATTGATTAAATGTCACTTAGAAAATACATTTTTAGGTTTGAAAAAGATAAAATTAGGTGGCCCAATACCTATGTAGGCATTTGTTAAAGGAAAAAAAAAATTAAAATAAAGGCAAAAAGCCTCTTCCTATCAATGACTTATCTTAGGGTAAGAAAACCCTAACTTCAAAGTTTTTCATCATTTTATTTTGATCTTTCGCTTTGGGAGACTTCATCATATCATCGCTAGAAGGTTTAAATAGGAGCATTCATGGAGGTTTTCATGGAAATATTGAAGCTTCTTATGCAGATTCTATGAAGAATCAACCTAGTCAAGCTTGGGTAAGTTTTTTTTGAAGCAAAATCTGAATAATGATCTCCATTTTTGCTAATTCTGGGCCTTCTTTCTCACAACTACTATGTCTTTTCTTACTCATTTCTTGTTCTTTATTTCCTTTGTCGCTTGCTTCATCTCTTTGGCCACCATTGGAGACTCATTGATTAAAACTTTAAAAAGAAACTTTGGAAAGCTCGTGGCTTAACCCATATCTTCTCACAGCCATAATTGAAGGTAAGCTTTTTAAATCTTGCAATATTACTTGTTTCCTGAAAGTTTTCTCATGTCAAAAGGATTGAAAACTTATTTTTTCCTTCTATATTTGTGATTTTATTGCAAAACCCCAAGTGGGTTTGACATTTGTAAGGAGTAACACTTCTTCAAGCCACAACCATAAAGACACCAATTGGGTTTTTTCATAATGATAGATGTAATCTGAAGTTCCTCCATTTTCTTAGAAAATCAGCCACTCTACAAATGATAAAGGCCATTACAACCCTAGCTCTACAATTATTCTTTCTTTTTTTCAAAAATGGCCATGGCTCGGTCCTAATTCACAATATTTCCTCCATTGTTTGAGCTTGAACCCCAATGTATTTATATGGTTGTGGTGAGCCCCATAAATTTGAGGAAGGTTTGTATTTGCTTCAAAGAACTCAATGTTTTGAAACCCTACCTCCAATTTCACTACTTAAAAAATTGTAGGCACTACAAGTGATTTTATATCCATGGTTGAATAAGCTTCTGAGTGTTGATATTCTTGTTCCTATACTACAATATGTAGCTCATTGTAGCTCTATCTATGATGTCACCTTTATCATGATTATGGCTTTATGGCATTATTCCTCAAAACACTCCAAACAAGGTTTATAGCTTCCATTCTATACACACACAACAGTTAGGCATGTATAAAGGAACTACATTAACTTTCTCCATAGTATTGCATCAGACTTATTGTTGTCATTGTGATTGTATTATCAAAAGAAATTATCACTTGTATTGCTCACTACCCCTTCAAATCTTGAAAACAACATGGTTGTTGTCCCATTATTGATGATGACCTATGAGGCACTTAAATAACTATTCATATGGTGAATACCCCACATTGCCACTCCATGAGTAGTGCATTCTTGGCTATCCCTTTGTTGTGTGCAAGCATTGTTTGTAAGACACCTTGATGGATATGTATATAAATAGCATAAACATCAACACATTGTTTGTTGTCCCCCAAATGTGAGCACTATTATGTATGCATATTCTCTATCACAATTTATGGCAATGAAACACTTGTTACCCCGTCAATGTGAACAACATATTTATGAAACATGGCAGCAATATGATGTTGCAATAGCACTATGGAGTCAATCAATGATGACATGACATACCTATATGCAAATAAAAATTTCCAATCGAAGATAGTGCAATTTTATTTTTTGTTTTGCATGTTCATTGATCATTTTGAATGAGTCATTGTTCATTCATGATTCTCAATTCATTGCACATTCAGAGTTGATTGTCATGTATGATCAATATATTGAAGCTCTTGTAGTTACTTAATAATTTAATCCTTCAATTGAATATTTTTATTGAGCATTACAAATGTGTTCCTTTCTCAAACCCCTCTTGAAGTTAAGGGGAAACATGTTGGGCTCAATCCTTGTGGGAGCCACATTTTATCCCGCATGTTGTAAATAGATAAAACAAAATAGTAACAAAGATTTCACCTATACCTGCACAAGAAGTAAACATGTTAGATAAAACAGAACATATAATAGATTTGTTTGATAACTCTCTTGTTTTCTTGGACATCTATGGTATGGAAGCTATTTAATGCACATGAGGATTAGGCTATATGTTTACAAATGTTTGTATATGTATTGACTGGTGATGCTTCATTGCTCTAACAACACTTTTCTCTCTCACATGTAGGAATTTCTAGAGTAGCAGGGCAAGCAACAACTAGAGTTTGGACAAGCAAGAGGGGCAGCAGCAGATGCAAGGCCAAAGCCAACAACTAGAATTTGTCATTCAGGCAATGACGGGTCCCCTTTCTCTACATATACATTTTTTCAATATTATCTATAAATGTATATATTTTTCCATTATATGCATTTTAATAGTTAGTTCCACTACTTGTGTGGAACACCATACATTTGTATTATCAATAAAGACTATTTTTTGAAGAAAATGATTCTTTCTCTTCTCTATTGTATGCATATGTATAATGTGATGGTGTAGTATTTAGATATTTTCCTTTATGCATATGAATATGACATAGCAGGGAATGGATGTACCTATTGTTTTTCATGTTGTAAAACATAATCAGCTTTACCTATTTGAGCTAGGAGAAAAATTAGATAATAGGTACCTCTTAGGGGGAGTAGGTAGTCACATTGTTGGTTGTTGCAGTCAAAAGGGTGTATGTTGTCATTGTGTAGTGGTAGTTGATTTGGTATACTTTGGTGTGTACTCTTAAGGGGAGTATATTGAGCAGTTGTGAGAAGGTTGATTAATGTCAAAGGGGAGAATAAATGATACAATTATGTTTTCCTTTGCCATTTATGTCAAAGGGGAGAATAAATGATACAATTATGTTTTCCTTTGTCATTTATGTCAAAGGGGAGAATAAATGATACAATTATGTTTTCCTTTGTCATTGATGTCAAAGGGGAGAATAAATGATACAATTATGTTGTCCTTTTCCATTGATGTCAAAGGGGGAGAGAGAGTCATGTGAAAAAGAAGAAAAGTTAAGGGAGAGAGAGACATGTGAAAAGATAAGTATCAAAGGGGGAAAGAGTGTAAGTTGTGAAAAGAGAAAAGGAAATAGGTATGGAGCAAATTTGATTGTGTCTTTGATGATTTTTCATATCATGTGTTGCCATCAATAACAAAGGGGGAGATTGTTGCAAGTATGAGTAGATCAATGTTGTCATTGATTTCAAAAATCTTGTGTTGTCATTGGTGTTAACTATATAAGGAGGAAGAAGATCATTATTGAAGATATTGTTGTGAGAGTGGTTGATGTTATCCATGCTTTAATTATTTGCATCATGTCGTCATCAGTAAAGCTACTAGTGGCAACCTCTAGTATTGCTGAGATAAGCTTATGTGATCTATGGTTGAGTTTCTATGTTGTAGTTGGTTTAGTTGTATTGAGGAAGTGTTGAAGATGATGAGGATGTGTCTCTTGTTCTTGGTTTCCAAGTTATTTTGAGAAAATTTGATAAAAAGAAGAAACAAAGTGTTGCAGTGTTGTTTTGGGTTGCAAGGTTGTGTTCTTGTGTTGCTCCACATTTATTCTAGGTTGACGATTTATTTGTGCTCTTTGGATATGTTTATTAGAGATGTTCAGAGGTGTTGTAACCAAAATTTACTGTGTTGGATTGGTGTACAAAAGAAGTTGTGTTCATCAGAGTGTGAACTATGCATTGCAGAGGTGTCTGGGAGAAATGTCTTTGCTCCACATTTCTCCACAGTTATGTTTCAAGTCTTATGGATTTGAAGATATTTTTAGTGTGTTTCTATCTTTTCTCATTCAAGTGGGTTTGTCATTTGGAACTAAGGATGTATGTTTCTTGAGTGATAGTGTATAGTAGAGTTGTTTGGATGTATTGGGTGTGTACATTCTTTAGGTGAAAGTTGTTGCAAAGGAGTTTCTTGGATTTCAAGGTATTTTTGGAATATTCTAGATTGTGTTCAAGTGTGGTGTGTGGTCCATGAGTCATATTTGGATTTGAGGAAGCATGTACTTAAAATATTAATGGTGTTTCCACGAGTATTGACCAACCTTGGTGTTTACACTACTTATGAAGGTGCTTAATTTTTTATGGAAGCATGGTGTGGCATGTAAGGATTGACTTAGGTCCTAGCTAAGAATTTTTGTGGTCTACCTTCATTCCTTTCCACCATAGGAATGTTTTGGTGCTGACCTAATTTGAATTTTCACGGTTGAGATGCATAGTCGACCGTGGAGAAATATTTCAAGGTTGAAGACAGTATAAATAAGAGTTGAGTTATTGATGGATTGAGTGATAGAAGAGATAGACAAGTATGATGTGAATTGCAAAGTTATAGTGTGCAAATTTGATAAGTGTAGTGTGAGCTTTCATTTGTCAGATTATTGGATGTAGTGAGCAGAAGGTGTCTACAATTCTTCAATCAGGTTGCGAAGGTGTTGGCGGTATTGTGGTGGATTCTCTATTGCATTGAGATATTTTTCTCTATGTAACATTTTTTCTCTATCTTCTTTTCTATTTTGGCAGTGAGCCCTCTGGAAATGAACCTTTGCAATCAGTTTTTCTATTACTTATAATGTGATCTAATCCTCACCTTGGTTTTTCCCATCTTGGATTTTCCACGTAAATCTTTTGTTCTCTTGTGTATGGTGTTAAGTTGTTTCAGTTTTTGTTATTTGCTTTTCATGCTAAATCATCATAACATATTTAAGGGTTTATTAAATGAATGTGGATCTAAATGTGTATGAAGGTTTTGAATATTTAAGGTACAACTAATTCACCCCCCCTCTCTTAGTTGTCTTGTGCACTCAATAGTAATTTGTGAGGATTTGTGTGTAGGTTCTAAATATATACATATAAAATTGTGATTTTTTAATGTAACTTTTAATAAGTTGTTTTTAATAGTAAATAACATTTTTTTAAAGTGGCATTTATATTGCAACATATAATTTTTTTTCTAGGAAAGATAAAATTTTAAATTTTAAAATATAGATTTGTAACATCAATATCTAATACAATAATATTTTTTTCGTAATTTTTTGTTACATATTTTTTCTTAAATAATTTTAAAAGTCAAAATAATTATAATTTGGACATAGGTCTAGGTCGTAATGCATAACTTGTTTTGTATGTATTCAAATTCAATTTTTATTTTTGGAAAAAAGGACATAAATACCTAACACACAAATATTTTTTGGAATTTTTTTTAATATTTTACTATTTTTCCATATGTGGAGAACAGAGAACTTGATGTTCGATGAAAAATATATGTTCAATAAAACATAAAAAAATATATAATAAAATCAAAATGTTTGGTTGGGAAAAGGGATCTAGGTTCTAAATCACACTTATCCCAATTTGGTTTGAAGGATTAGAAATGACCTCAAATCCACTTGAATACAAAGCCTAATAGGAAGAGTCATAATGATGGATCAGGGTTTTGATCCTTTTGAATATGGGTATGATGAGTGATTTGGATGATTGTTAATTGGCTGGTTTTGAATGATTCAATGAACTAACAATGTAAACTATGAAAATGCAATGGTTTGTTATGAATTTTGAGAAATTAAATCCAATAAGAAAAAAATAAAATCCAAAAATATAGAAGGGAGAAACAAAGGAACTTGGGATATAAATTTGAGCTTAAATTGGTTGGTCTAGGGTGTAGTGTACCCTGGATTTTCCTCCTTTCTTGCAAGATCTAAAAGTACAAGCTTGAGGTTCCTAGTCTATAGCTCTTGTTCTTTCAAGGTAATGTCAAAACTTTGTCTATTGATGAGAAAATCTAGTTTCCATGTCTTGACAACTTGTAGGGTTTTAGTGCATGAATAAACAAATAGCCTTAAATCTTCCTCCAATTCACTTCAAATTTGTAACTTGTACACTTGAAAAGAGAAGGGTTGTGCCATATAGGGACTTGCTTAAGTCAAACCTTGTGTTGGTATTTCTACCTCCACAATGGAAAATTATGATATAAAAGAGAGCTTATCCTTGGTTAGATAGAGGATAATGATAAACAAGTAATGAATAAACAAATTGCTACAACTCACCATTCATATTTGATCTATTTGATGGACTAAAGTCATACTCGTCATCTTCAAGGTTCAATTTTTGCTTGACTTCAATTGATTTGAATACCTACAAGTGTTAGTACTCATAAAAAAATGTATGCAAAACATGAACAAACTTACATAACATATGACATGATGCTTGAATAATAAAATGTTGCATAATCTTGATAATTCTTCCCTTGATTTCTCTTGAGTTCTTGTTATGATGCTCAATTTGCTCAATAGATTTTTATATGTGTGCTTCTAGGTATCATTAGGATTTCAAATGATAAAATCACTAGTATTTATATGAAATTATTCTTATTTCCCAAAAATTAAATGCCAATGGATGATAATTAAAATTAGAAATTCAAATAATAAAATACTTACATCGACATATTCAAATTTGGAGCCAAAAGAGGTGGTCTAGACTAGACCCATTCTTCTTGGATCCTAAAAGTGTTGGGGGAAAATATTGAATGCATAATCTCATTTCCCATGCTTGATTTTTCAAATATTTTTATAAAATGGGAAATCAAATGCATAATTAGGTCCAAGAACATAGGGGGGAGATAAATCTAATGTGAAATTATCAAAAGTGACAATTTTTTATGCTACATTTTGTTGGGATATGGTGTTGTACAACATTGCATAAATTGATTTATTATAATTTTGTAATTAAATAATTATTTAGCTGTGATGCACCTTGGCGATGTGGATAATCACACTAGGTAATTATTTGGGGACCACTTGATGTTGTATTGTAACATTGTATTATATTTTAATCTGTGGGAGACATGTGATAATAATTTAATATTGGGGAAATTTTAAATAATGTGATGTCTTAGTACCCAATATTAAATAAGGGGTTAGTGGTTTTGTATTCACATGGTTTTGTGGTGCATGGTTTCACCTTACCACTAGTTGTATTTTGTGTGAGATTGTGTCTATAAAAGCAAACAAGTGTGAAGTGGTTTAGGTTGGGGGTTGAGTGGTTTGGTTGTCATTATTGAGTCTTTGTAGTGCCCCTCCATGTTTCAACATTTATGATGCTTGTGTTAGATGCTAGTTGATTTATTTTGTGTTTTCAAGTACTCTTGCTTGTGGTTAGGACAATCTATAATGACCCTTGTTCAGTATGTTACTATGTTAATTTTTGTAATACTCAAGACATATTAAGATGTTAGGATTAGATAGGTTATGTTTATTGTTTATGTTTATTAAAATACTAAGAGTTACTTCCTTACGATTATATGTTGTTGATGGATTAGACTATTAGCATGTTAACCCTTGTTGATGACTTTATGTGCAAATGATCTAAGGGGTGTTAATTCTTTATGATTATGATAACCCCTATTTAATGATATTATTTAAGGATATTTGATGAATTACTAACATTTAATAATGATATCCTTAGATCATTGTCATGACTATGTGTGATGTTTATGTAGGACTTATCATATGTGTTTATAGATATTATCATCATATTGGTATATGTTGATGGATATTCTAATGACTAATGGAATAGTGATGCTAGATGTTGATTAGTCTTTGATTATTTTGATGATGATTATGATATGTTTATGAATATGCTAGAAATAGAACGTGTTACCTTATTTTGGAAGGGTTTATGATTATTGATGTTGTGATATGTTATCTAATCATGGCTACTATGCGATTATCTTGTGACTGATCTTATCTTGATTGTTATATGAGTTGATGTGATTATTTGGTGATGTCTTACTGATGTGTTTGGGTCAAGGGGACAGTGTCACATCAATCACTTGTGAGTTCCCTGTGACAGTGTGATTCCCTTTCACGATGTGCCTGATTATGTGTATATGTATATGCACAACCGTTTTGTGTGTTTTGGGTTGCAAGTACTAGGCATCGACTCCACCTGAATTGAAAGGTCTAAGCATGCCTCAAAACCCAATGGAATAGTTGAACAGAGATAACACTTGGTCCCCTACCTAGCCATCATCCTTGAAGAGGATGACTATCCAATTTTGCACCCAATTAGTGTTGTCAGTATGGTTGGTATGGTCAGTCAGTGTTGTTTGTGGTCTTGTTTTTCGACTTTGCATTGTGGTCAAGTATTGATTGGAATTTAGTTCATTTGATTTAAAATTATTTGATTATTTTTTTTGATTAATTGTCGTATTAAAATGAAATTATTAAGCAAAAAGGTACTTTTGAGAAATAAACATAAATGCATTTATGTAATCATAGTTCATGGTAAAATAAATTATAATGTAATGCTAAGTTATAAATAAAATATTATAAAGCAGAATTATAAAGTTAATTATTAAATGTAAATAAATTAGAGTATGTCTTGCTAAATAAATATATAAATAAATATATAAATAATTGTAGTGAATATAAATAATAATATGATAAATTAAAAAGGATTTTAATTAATTAAAAGTCAATTATTGTGTGAAGGGAAAATTGATTTAATAAATCAAAAGTTAATTTTTTAATTGTGGAAAATTAGTTGGTTTTTACAAGAATTTGAACAATCTCCCTCTTTTTATAAATATTGTTCTTCTAAGATATCTTTCATGGGGGGGGTTTGGCTGAAAGAATAATTTGTCTGTAAAATTTCAAATACTGTTGATTTTGAATTGGGGTTCTAAAAAAATATTCTTTGGGGATTTAGAGAGATTGGATTTGCAAGCTATAAAATTCGAGCTCAGCATCAAATCTCTAGCCCAGCCAAGCGATTTGATCCAGGTTGGAACTATTTTTTTTCTAAATTTTATATCTATTTTTTTAAAATGAATGCTTGAATGTTTATGTTTTTTGGAAAATAAACATTTCTTTGTTTATTTTCGAATTGAACAATTAATAATGTAATCACTGAAGATTTCCAAAACCCTTATCTATGAATCATTTGTGTATATTTTGTAATCTTATGCAATCGTGAAACCCCATTTTTTTTCGTATTCTGTTTATTTCATTACTCTATCTATTTCCAACTGCAACATTTGACAAAATATCCTATTATTTATTCTTGGTGTAGCCTTTGTTTCCTTCACCGCTGGCCATCGAAATTTTTCTCATATTCTATAGCTTTCACCTTGCATGCTTGGTTGACGATTTTCTCCTACTAATTACATTTTTACAAATTTCTTAAGCCTCTTCTTTATTTGTTTGGAACACTGTAAATTATTTCCTTGTATGGCAAAGTTTTCTTAGGTCGTTGCTTGAATTTTTAGTGCCCCATTTGCTCATACTTGGTATCGACCTGTGAGCCAGGCTTGGCACCTAGCCTAGCCATTTCTTTTAGGCTAAACACCCTCCCTATCCCTGTAGGCTTGTCATATTAGCATGCATATAGAGTTTGAAAACTATTTTTTTGCAGTATGCAAATTATATTGGATTTATTATGTTGGTATTTGATGAACTCCCTTATGTATGGAATTCGTTGTTTACTCTTTGTGTTTAGCATTCAAATAATATGTTTTATGCTAGAAATCGATGCATATAAGTTAAGTTTGGAAATTTGATACCTTGAATAGCATACTTTATATGTTTGATAGTCAATACTATGGGTTGTGTTTTCTTCTTTCTGCTTTGTATATATTTAATACGGTGTAATGTATTTTACATTAGATATCCTTTCTATTAGGATTTCGATTAGCATGCTATATGTTTAATATTCAATGAATACACATCATATTTGGTATTCGATGAACATACTCTATTCTTAACATTCGATCATATATAATCGAAGAATCCATTTTGTGCTTGGTATTCGATTATTTGATGGCTATGTGTTCAATTTTATGTGTGTGTGTGTATACATGTATTTATATCATGATCAAAGTAAAAGAATATTTATGCTTTTATAATTATTTGATTATGATAGATAAATAAATTGAGAAATTGAATAGGGAAAATTGATTTACTTATAATCAATTAAATTGAAGAATTTGTGATTAGCTTTTGTTGAATAATCAAATTAGATTTTCTTTTTGTTAAATAATGAATGTTGATTACTTTCACAATTATTTAATAGTTGAGTTGTAAATTGACTTTGTAATTAGTTATTCAGCATAATTGTTAGATGAATTAAGTGGTTAAGTAATGGGTAGTATGTAATGTGAAAATAATGTATTTCATGGATGTAATGGTTGTTTGATTATTTGTATTGAATCTTGCATTTGGTTTTTTTGGGATTGGGGTAATTTTGGTATTTGTTTAAAAGTGGGTGTCATTGTGTGAAATTGTTAAGGTTAGCTTCTAGAGGCTTGGGAGGGAGTATTTTTGTATGTATGGTTTTTATAATGGTTTCATTTTAGAAGTGTTTTGGAAAAAAAATTTGGTGTGTGCAAGATGGTCAATGCCTTGCACCTTGTATTAGTTCTTGTGATTATGTTAAGTGTGCAAGAAGGTTAATGCCTTGCACTGTATATGGATTTTGTGATTATGTTAAGTGTGCAAGATGGGAAATTCCTTGCACTATGTATGGATTCATGTGACTATGATGAGTATGCAAGATGGTAAATTCCTTGCTTGATGTGTAGGGTCTACTAGTTGCGAGTAGGGGGAGTGGCTCTCAATGGGGGCCGAAACCCAAAGTGGTGTCTAGGACAAACCATTGGAGAGTTTCTTAATCCAGTGATAACCTTAATAATGAATTAGGGTGAATGGGTAGTTTACACATTAATCAAGATAATGTTATGCCTCACTCTTGGCTCAAGTTCTCGTTTAGGCTTGAGATGAGATGGGAAGGCCTGGAATGGAAAGACCAACTTCCTTATCCTCATGAAATGTATGTTGGTTTTGCATGAGTTTGTATGTGGGCCAGGGATCAAGAGAGGCTACCAAGACAACCCAAGATGGGGTCCAAGGACTAGGAAGATCTACCAGGATAGCCCATTTCAAGCTATGTGATGGCACTCCTCCCTGTTTTAGTCTAGCATTCCCTAGTTGTTGTTCTCCTTCTATTGTTTGTGTGCCTTTGGAAGTGATGTGAGTGTTGTATGTGATGTCGGTATTGTTTATAGTGTTGTGTTGGAGTCATGTATAGCCCTTTTTTTATGTTAGCCTATTGTCTTCTTGACTATTTGTATGATGTGGGTCCTTGTGTTATCTCCTAGGATAGGGGGTGGACCTTAGGGTTCCACATGGTTGGGAGGTTGGTGCTTTTTCCTCCATTGGGTATTCTTGTTGCATGTTCATGTGTGTGGATATTGTTCCTCGTATTGTGGACTCTAGCATCTATTCTAGTTCGTGAAGACAACCTTTATGTATATGTATTGTCAGTTGTATCTCATATTGTAATCTAATGTATTCTTCCCATATGTACTCTGGGAAGCATTGTTGTAAATATTGTAATGATGTAACAGGTATTGGTGTACTCTCCTTGTAATGGATATTGTAAAGCGATGTATCTTGCACATGTTAGTTGGTTAGAAATATCTTTATTTAATGTTGATTATCAGTTGATATGTAATGGAAGTAAATGATGTATAAATATATTAATGAACCTTACATGTTAGATATCTCATATCATTTGAAAAATTGATGAAATAATTCTAGCTCTCTTGATTATTTAGTTTTGTGAGTAGTGTAGTTGGGGAACCTTAGAGGACCTATGTTTAGATTATTATGTCATGCAATATATTGTTATTTCATTTAAAAAAAAATTATTTATTATGGCATAGTTAGTGTTGTCCTTTGGGTTTCCTTGGTAGGGCGTTACACCCAGCATCAAAGCCTAGATTCATGCACTAGGCACTCTAGATACATATGAGCCCATTATGTGGGATATTAGTGTAACTTTAATAGTTAACCTTGAAGCTTTCTTTTCAAGCCTTCTTGGTTGTGTATTTCATAGACTTTATCTTATGTTTGTTCATGCTTGTACTCTTTCTCTCTTCTCTCTAAAAATTATAGATATGTGCATTATGTGTATTCATATTTTGTGCTTTCCCTTTTGATGCAAGCAATTGTTATATGATTGTAGAGAAGGGTGATTCACTACTCATGAGTTCTCTTCATTCAGAGAGCCTCACAAGGTGAAATTCCCTAAACTACCTTAAGGAACAGCGTGAGAGTTCTAGAATCTAAAAGAGCAGGTCACAGAGATTTTCTGGATAAACTGACAAGCTCTCGGACAAAGGACATCAACATGGAATATGGATGAAAACACATGTTGGAATCCTAGAGGTGCATGGCATCTCATACAAACCAAAAAGTGAGTTTATCACAGAAAATGACAAAGTGGCTACTTCTACTCTAATTGCTAAGAAATCTTAGAATGCAAGAAAGTAACAAAATTGAAATAGAGCGAAGTAGAACTGATAAAGATAAGAAGAAGAAAGGAAATTCTTAAAACCACATAGGTGATGAAGCCTCCAGAAAATGAATGTCTTCAAAACATGCATTCACAATATTTGGAGAGAATGTTGGGGTTGTATAGGGGTTTTCCTCAATCAAACCCTTGTTTTTGTGTTCCCACCTCCACAGATAGCGAAAAAGATAGAGAGAGATTAACTGAAATGGACAAAGCATGTGGTGAAAGCAAAACCTATTTTAGGAGTAGAACTTGGACCACCAAGTATGGGTGATAAAGCAATCCTTGCTTGAGGAGGAGAACCTGTATCACAAAATAGGTGATAAAAGCAATCCCCGCTCAAGGAGAACTTATATCATAAAGTAAAAAATGTAATAGAAAGGAGATATGGGATCCAAAGATGCTCACAAGTATGAGATAAGGGAGATGAAGCTGCAAGATCCAAGGATGTTACAAGGAGGGCTTGAAAAGATGTAATAATGTTGGTGTAGCAAGCAAGAGTTGGAGAGTGGAAGGCTAGAGCCAAAGCAAGAGAGAGGCTAGAAGTAGAAGAGAGTTAGAATGAAGCTAGGAGTAGAAGAGAGTTTCCAATAAAGTGAAAAGATAGCATTTAAGGAAGGAAAAAAAGCTTCCTGAATCATTACAAGGCATCTCGAGCAGTTACCACCAACCAAATGAGGTAACAAGTCGCAAACATGCATGAAAATGGTTGTTTGAACGTTGAAACATCACAAGACACTAGCATGGCACATAGATGTCTGTGTGGTGTGCTAGTGTCTGGACACATCACACTACAAAACAACACGAATAGGAAAAACACAAGGTTCTATGCAAAGTTGACACACAAGAGTAGTTGTTGAAAAGGGGTGTTGGAGCATCTTGAGAAGGGAAAAAGGCTGATGTAGAGGCTAAAATGAGCCTACAAAAATGCTAAGGGAGTGGACACTAAAATGGGAGAAAGAATGTATGTGAAATTGCAAGGGGTGCAGTTTTACAACTATACATTTTTTCCCCACTTTAGTGGGCATATGAATCTATGCTAATATGCACGCTAAAGGAAATATACTAAACATAAATAACATCATATGCCAAAAGGATATTGTAGAGGATGAAAATAACTCTTCGAACCATGGAAGCATACCCCCAGGCTAAAGACCTATGAAACAAATGCATTAGACAAGAAAAACATGCACCAAAAAACAATGTTAGAACATAAAAATCCACTAAAGGATTTGAGTCAACAAAGTGAAAAAAACCTTGATGTAGAAGGTTATCTCATTACTATGTGTCATCCCCAAATTACAAACAATAACACATATAAGAAGTCTAAAACTAAGAGAGGAAGGGCATATACTCAAGATAAAGAAGATGCAAATTTTTGATCCGATATATACAATTGAGAAATGAAGAGAATTTAAGAATGTAAGTGCCTCACAGGCCTACAAACCTACAAGGAAGGTGTCCTCCAAGATCTCTCACATTAAAGATACCTAGAAAAGCACCTTAAAAACCCATAGACCTACAAGGAAGCATCCCCCAAGATCTCTCACATGGATGAAGCCGGGAAAGCACCCTACAGACCTGCAGACCTGCAGAGAAGGGTCCCCCAAAATCTCTCACATAGAGGAAGTGAGGAAAGTGCCCTACAGACCCGTAGACCTGTAGGGAAGGTGTCCTTCAATATCTCTCACATGAAGGAAACCCAAAAAAAGAACCCTATAGACCCACAAACCTACAAGGGAGCCACCCCCAAGATCTCTTACATGGAGGAAGCTTAGAAGAAGCACCCTATAGACCAGGAAACCTACAAGAAGGTACCCCCAAAGATCTCTCACATGAAGGAAACCCAAGGAAAGTGGACTCTGCAGATTCAAAAAGCGGCTTCACAGGTGCACCCATAAAGTGACATGTTTACCCATAGATAGAACATGTCAGAAAGCACCCACACAGGAAAGTAAGCACATAGTCACACAGAACACCAAAAAATTGGAAGACTTTCAAAGGGTTCCCTTGGGAACCCTTCAAAAGAAGAGGGGTCCAATTAAGGGATGAGCTGTTTGAAAAGAAAGGTCTAGTCAAGCTGCCCCCTACCTAGACACAAAGATTTGAAATAGGTCTAGTTGGGCTACCCCCAAGCTAGACGCCATAGAATTCATTTGAGATACAAGCTTTCAAAGGGGGTCCCTTGGGAACCCTTCAAGAGAAAAGGTGGTCCACTCAATGGATGCTTCATTTGAAAGATATAGAGAAGAGAGGGGGTCCTTCAAAGGACGCACATCTCCAAAATAAGTTTTTACTGCCCCCAACATACAAGGGAGGAGAACCATACAAGATACTCAGAACAAATAGGATAAAGGTAAATCTTGATATCACTTGTCATGTGAAGTAAAGGTAGGTGCATCAATAAAATGGGAGTTTGATGGCACTTGAATCAAGAAGTTGTTGTATTTTATCCTTCAAGGCCTTACATTCACTAGTGGAATGTTTAGGCACTCAATGGTATGAAAAGAAATAATTTTTTTCTTTATCATGTTCATGAGATTTTTTGCATGTAGGAGAAGTAATATTGATTAAGCAAGCTTTTAGAATCCGCAACAAAATATGCTCTTGCTCAGATAGAGGATGAGGAGCAAGAAGCAACCCTTTCTCTTATGGAGAAAAGTTTGACTGCTCACAAGAAGAAGATACAAAGGTAGCAGACAATGGAGGATCTACATGGAGAGTATTATTCTGACAAAGGGGATCATACTCCTCTATGATATCACCATCGTCTTTCCTGATAGGATTACCAGCATTAACCTCTTTAATAGAAATGTCATCATCTTCCTCAGAAGGAGGATCAACACTAAGATCATTATAATTTATGTTCACACTATCTCGTGATAAAGAAGAATGACCATCTTTGATAGTGGGTGTGGATGATGTCATTGGAAGGTCTAAGTGGAGCGAGTCAACTTTATATTCTCCAGTGAAGGATTTTGTAAAGTCTAAAGAACCCTAATCATCACCAAGAAACACATTCTTTTGAGAGGAGGTAGAAAGAGCACACTTAGGACTCCTTGCTTTAGAAGGATCTTCTTCAGGGACATCTATCTCAAGAGTATCCTTTGTAGTAGGTACTACTAGAGTAAACATTGACACATTGGAAGACACTGAAGGAATAAGAGTAGGCATAACTGAAACCTAACTGACAACTGCCATTTCACAAAAGTGCATAGCCTCAGGGTCAGCCTTGACTGTTACTACTTGATTATTGTAGATGAACTTAATAGATTTATGCAAGGTAGACGGGACTGCACCAATAGCATGAATCGATATCCTACCAAGAAGGAGGTTATAAGGTAATTTTTCTGACATAACATATACAAGGGTAGGTAGGGTAATAGGTCCCAACCTCAAAGGAAAGACTATCGTGCCTAGGGCTTTCTGACCAACATTATCAAACCCATGAATGTCAACAAAAGAAGCATTAAGAGCAGATGAATCAATATTAATCTTAGGCAATAGATCAATGCTACATACATTGAGTATTGAACTAGTATCAATGAGAGTACATCTGATGCCAATATTGTTAATGTTAACTATAATCATTAAGGGACCTTCTTGCTTCTGTACTTCCAGAGGCAGGAGATCTTGCGGATAGAATGTAATATTTGAAAAATTTGCATGAGTATAAGTTATCAATGCATCAACATTTGTCGGCCTAGTGAAAGAAGGAAAGAGGATCTTTTGCAAGGCTTCCTGAAGCATACCTTGATAAACCTGAGTAGACTAAAGCAAGTCCCACAGTGAGATCTTATCTGGAGTAGCATGAATTTTCTCGACAAGATCATAATCACTAGGTGATTTAGTTGTAGGTTTAGGTGCTTGGGGAAGGCTTGGTTGTTTATTCATATGATTCTCATAAGTATGGGCTACCACTCTATAAGAGGGAACCATAGGAATATCAGGAGAGTCACTATCAAATGTAACACTATCAATAGAACAAATACTTTTAGGAGGACTAGCTAGAGTCATGTAAATGAATGGTCTCTTAGGTCTTTGAGGGGAAAAAGAGACGTAGATTACATTTACAAAATCATCACAACTAGCAGAATAATTATTTGAAGACATATTCCCAACATCGATCCAAACAGGATCAAAGGTGGAAGGAGATTCATCATTTTCTAATGCATCATCTCTGGAAGAGAGTGCATTAGAACAAATATGAGATTCATGATTCACCAATGCAACATCTCTTGAAGAAATTTCATTGGAATGGAGAGGTGACTCATCATTCACAAATGCATCATCTACAAAAGAGAGTGCATTGGAATGAATAGAAGGTAGAGTAACATTAAGAAAGGTATCAATGATTTCATCTTCTTGTGACAAGATATCCTCCAAAGCAAAAGGAATCTCATGAGAAGGATCAAAGATATCAAGTGACATAGGCAAAGCCAAGTCACCTTCACATGCGTGAAATGGAATTTCATTAAAATTTTGAATAAAATTAGATACTAAACTAATAAAAGAAGATATTAAATTCATTTTGATGATAGAACAAAGAAAAACCAAAAATCTAGATTTTCTTTTTTTTTTGGTATTTTCTAGGTTCTAGTAATTCATGTTTTTGGAGGTCTTCGAAGCGGAATTTGAGGTTAGATCTTGGGTCGGTCCCTAAAATTTGACTATTGAAGGCATGGGTATTTTAGGGACCTAACTAGTTTTCTAGGAGATCTTTCCAATGGTGCAAACAGTTCTAAATTCCGAACACCGAGTCAAAAGTTATGACCCTGCCAAGTAGGGGTAAATAAATTCCTAGTTTTTTCAAAAAGTGCCCTTTTCACATCAAGTTCGCCAAAATGTAGAGAAGGTGGATTTGCTACTCATGATTTCCCTTCATTTAGAGAGCCTCATGGGGAAAACTTCCTTAAACTACCTCAAGGAACAACGTGAGAATTCTAGAATCTGAAAGAGTAGATCACAGAGATTTTATGGATAAATTGACAAGCTCTCAGCCAAAGGACGTCAGTGCAGAATATGGATGACAACATGGCATGCTAGTGTCTCATACGGACCAAAAATAAAGTTTATCATTGAAAATGGAAAAGTGGCTACTTCTACTCTAATTGCTAAGAAATCTTAGAATGCAAGAAAGTAACAAAATTAAAATAGAGCCAAGTAGAATTGATAAAGATCAGAAGAAAGGAAATTCTCACAACCACACAAGTGATGAAGCCTCTAGCAAATGAATGTCTTCAAAACCTGCATGTGCAATATCTAGAGAGAATGTTGGGGTTGTATAGGGGTTTTCCTCAGTCAAGCCCTCATTTTGGTGTTCCCACCTCCACAGACAGCTAAAAAGATAGAGAGAGATGAACTAAAATGGACAAAGTGTGTTGCAAAAGAAAAACCCGCTTTAGGAGTAGAACTCGCACCACCAAGTATGAGTGATAAAAGCAATCCCCACTCGAGAAGAAGAACCTGTATCACAAAAGAGGTGATAAAAGCAACCCTGCTCAAGGAGGAGAACCTGTATCGCAAAGTAAAAATGCAATAGAAAGGAGATATGGGATCCCAAGATGCTCACAAGTATGAGATAAGGGAGATGGAGTTGCAAGATCCAAGGATGTTGCAAGGAGGGATTGAAAAGATGTAAGAATGTTGGTGTAGCAAGCTATATGAAGCTATGCAAGAAAGAGTTAGAGAGTGGAAGGCTAGAGCCAAATCAAGAGAGAAGCTAGAAGCAGAAGAGAGTTAGAATGAAGCTAGGAGTAGAAGAGAGTTTCCAATGAAGTGAAAAGATAGAATTTAAGGAAAAGAAGCTTCCTGAGCCGTTAAAAGGCATCTCGAGCTGTTACCACTGACCAAAGGAGGTGACAAGTGGAAAACATGCACAAAAATGGTTGTTTGAGTGTTGAAATGTCATAGGATGCTAACACGACACGCATACATCCGCACGGCATGCTAGTGTTTGGATACGTCACACTACAAAACAACACGAACGGGAAAAGCACAAGGTTTAATGAAAAGTTGACACGCAAGAGTAGCTACTGAAAAGGGGTGTTGGAGCATCTTGAGAAGGGAAAAAGGTTGATGTAGAGGCTAAAATGATCCTACACAAATGTTAAGGGAGTGGACACTAAAGCAGATACAAGAATGTATGTGAAATTGCAAGGGGTGTAATTTTATGACTATACAATGATACAATGTGATATTTGTTTCTCTTGTAGTTTTTGTTGAATGCTAGGGATGGTGTTGAGTGTATGATTGATCATTGTTTATGTATTCCCTTGGATGATGTTACCATGAATGCTCATACGACTAGCTTTATTACAAAGTAGTATTTCTACCTCCCTTATAAATAGTAGGATAATGTGCTTGTGTTCCACATAATGATTTGACTTAGAATAGATCAAATGCACATGCGAACAATTTGCTTAATGTGCATATATTAGTTGAATGATGTCTTTCTCTCTTGCATCTTTCTTCTCCAAGTTTGATATGAAATATAAAGGATGTTTATTTATGATGTGTTGTACCAGTTAGATGTATGGAGTTTTTCATGTATATGATACTGTATGTAGAAGGATTGTTTGTATAATTTCACCTCTCAATAAGGAATCAAGAATTATCTATCGCATTTATAATGTTAGGAGATGCCATGGAGTATTGGAATTTTCACATTTAAGATTATATAGCACAAATATGCATTGTAGATAGTGATGTTATGTATGGAAAATATGATCATTCTTGCATGATCTTACTTAATTGGTATATATAAGCATCGATTAATTGATAACTCTCCCTCTCTCTTCTCTCTTTATCAGAATATTACATCCATAACCTGACACTACTTAGGAATGTATTAAACATCAATAGAGGTATTGAATGTTTAGTAAGGAATAAGATTGGAATTGCATAAAAAAAGAAAATGCTTCTTTAGAATGGAAATTTTGTATCTAAAATTTTATGCATCGCATCTAGGACTACTTTTTTGAAAGTAAGTAGGTACAACATCTTTGCATGGACAGTATAGGAAGTTCTTATGAAATATTAGATTAACAGACCATGTTATAGCATAGGAGTTGAATAGGGAAAATATGGTGTACTCCTTGTAAAGTGTGCATAGAAATTTTGAAATCATTCCTTCATGTCCCTATTTGATTTGGAATTATGGATGTTTTAGCTCTATAAGAGATCTGTGTGGTTGGAGGTAACATATAACTATTGCATTGATGAATGAATAGGTTAAGTAATGGTATTATTTTCTTACCTTATCTTAATTCCAAAGGATGTGTGTGTGTGTGTGTTCAATAAATTTTAGTAGGAAGGAATAATAATGAGGTAAATGATGTTGTAGTATGAGGAACTGGGTGACTAAATTGTTTGTGGCATTATGAAGAGAATTCTATTTGTCTATATCCTATGCATTTTGCATTGTGAATGATATGGTGTAGTAGTGAACCATAAATGGAAAATCTAAAATTAGATTTTGTTATATTTATGATCTTGTGAATGTAATTATTTTGTGAATGAGATAACGGAATGAACTTTGGATAAGTGCTAAGTGTATACCTTGTGTGGGTGTGAAATATTGTATTTGATGAGGACCACACCACCCAAAACCCACATAAATCACAACAATAGATACCAACACAAAATATACGAGACAAAAAAATGACTCACTTTCAATTATTTTCAAAAAATGAAATTACAGATTCAAAGCTTACATGCTACAGCCTCATGGGCTTGATTCATTACAACAAAATCAACTCTGAAAAGAAAAATCTACAATTTGGAGCCACAATTTGCACCATCAAGACCACCTTCTACAACCCCCACTTAACCCTTTTTATTTTCCCCAATAACCACCCTAGAATGTTCTAGAAAGTTCAAATTTCCCCTTTATGTTTTGGTGCCAAAAGTTCTGTCATTTGATTTTTGTTCTAGGAAGATTTTTTTATGAAATTCACTTTTTAGAGGACCAACTTCGCGGGGCCATAAGTTTTGATTTGAGTGTCCAATTTGCTATTATTGCATATCATTGGAAAGTTCTCGACGAGCTCTACAACACATGAACCCACTATAGGTCAATTTGTCCACTTTTTGAGCTATTTCGAGGCCTCTAAAGTTTTATATCTGAATTTGAAGCTACATTGGAGAAATTTCTCGGGACAAAAACTTTAATTTCTCCCAAACCGTGCAGTGTATTGAGGTGATTCTTTCGTGAGTAGAAAATTTTTTCAACTCTGCTCCTTGCGGTAAATTTTCATGTCCATACGAGCCCATTTAGGCCAACTTACCAAAAATAGTAAGTGTCCATTTTTCGCTATTTTTGATGCCTGACAATCTTATATCCCGTAAGTGCCATCATGGGACTCAAAACAACTAAAGAAAATAAAGAAAACATTTTTTTTGGGTGATGCAAGATTTCCCTACACTGTTGGATGCTCCTGCATCAAACACCCAAGGTAATTTGAAAAGTGACCTTGTCACTTCTCAGGATTTAGAGGGAAAACAAGATGGTTAACCTTAGCCTCAGATAACCATGATGAATCTTCATCAGACCTTCCTCTCCATTTAACCAAGTACTTTGCATATTGCATGTTTCTTGTGCTTCTACCCACACAGCTATCCAATATTTCTTATATCTCCTCCTCTGAAGTAGGTGCTAGAATTTTCCACTGTTCTTTTATTGGCCCCTCCTCTATATCACCTTCATGATACTTTGTCAATTCAACAATGTTGAACATAGGAGAAATGTTTATTCCACTAGGAAACTCTACCTCATAGGCATTTTCTGAATGATGCTTCTTCAGGATCTTGCATGGTCCAAACTTCTTCATCTTTGACTTGTTGTATGTACCAATTGGAAACCTTTCCTTTTGCAAATGAACCATGACTTCCTCTCCTACCTGGAAGTCCTTATACCTCTTTTCTTGATCTGCCTGAGCCTTATATTGTGACTTCATCTTATTGATATGTTTCTTCACCTCTTTGTACAAATTCTTTAGGTGCTCAGAAAAATCTCTAGCCTCATCACTACTCTTCTCCCCCTTATCCATCTTTCTTAGTTCAGAAGCAGTTCTTGGACTACTCCCATATACAATCTGGAATGGTGATTTACCAGTGCTCCTATTGATAGAATTGTTGTAAGAAAATTTTTCCTATGGTATAATCAAATCCCATCCCTTGGGCTTATCTCCAACTAAGTGTGAAGGCTTCAGCCTAGACTTGTTCAAACAGGGACAAACAAACAAATATTACTCCTTAAACAAGTTTAAACCAAACATTCCCCATGAAATTCATTCAAACACAAGAACAAAAAACAAGGTAAAATATCAAATAAAAGCTAATGAAATCTTATTCTAAATGCTCAAACTAGCATCCAATGGGGGAATTGGTGCTTCTTTGATGTGGAAAGAATCCCTTTCCAAATTCCTTGATAAGCTTGATGATAGGTGTGATTATTGATGCAAAATGCCAATAACCTAGCTATGGATAATAGATTTTATGCTAAATTGGATGAAATCATGGATGCTTTACTCAAATGACTATAATATACTTGCATAAAGTTGTGAATGATTGTGGATGAATTTATGGATCTCAAATCAATAGAGAAGGTCTCTATTTATAATGAAGAAAGTTTGAAGAATGAAGAATAGGATGAATGTGGGATTAAAGAAGGGACCAATGGCATTGTGCCACTTGTCAACATGTTAATGAAGGAGAGTGGAGTGCATTTTGAACAATGTGCATGTCAAATGCATGTAGGTGAAATTTGGATTTGAAGAAGTGACTTGTGTAAGGAGGGATGTAAGAGGAATTAATGCCAAGTTGGCTTGTGTAAGAGGACATGTAAAAGATTTTAATGCCAAGTTGGAGGACAAAAGTCTTTTGGGAGGGAGAATTCAAATAAGTGGAATATTCCAAGGATATGCCATATTTGAATGAAAATAGGGTAATTTAGTAAATCAAATAAGTTGATTTACATGTGCAACTTGCAAAAGCTAGAGGAATGGAGGATTAGTGTTAGGAGTTAATTAATGATTAATTAACTTAGATGAAATTTGATTGTGACATTTAATTTAAATGCTTGAATTTATTTAAATCAAATGAGAGGATATTGGAAGATTAGTAATTTAATTAAATAAATTTGATTTTTTCAATTAAATGAAGAACATTAGGATTTTAATTAAATAAAATTGATTTATTTAATTAAAGGAAGAACATTAGGATTTAATTAAATAAAGTTGATTTATTTAATCAAAGAGGAATATTAGGATTTAATTAAATAAAGTTGATTTATTTAATCAAAGAGGAAACATTAGGATTTAATTAAATAAAGTTGATTTATTTAATCAAAGAGGAAACATTGGGATTTAATTAAATAATGTTGATTTATTTAATCAAAGAGGAATTTTGATGACTTAATTAAATAAAGATTATTCAATTAATTGGTTAGTAAAGAAATGATTAAGGAAGAATCGAAGTTAGCTAATCAGAATCAAATTGCATTATGTTTATCAGGCTATTTTGAGTGTCTACACTAAGCATCTTAGTAGGTTTCCCAAACTCTTATTCACCACCTCTGCTTGTCCATCAGTTTGTGGATGGTGTGCAGAAATGAACTTCAAATATGTCTTCAACTTCTTCCATAATGTCCTCCAAAAATAACCAACAAATTTGGTATCTTTGTCTTAAACTATACTCTTTGGTAGACCATGTAGTCTCACCACCTCTCTGAAAACAACTCTGCAACATGAAAAACATCAATGGTCTTATGACACTGAATGAAATGCATCATCTTTGAAAATCTATCCACCATCACAAATATGGAATCATGCCCTCTTTGTGTCCTTGGCAAGCCAAGAAAAAAATACATGCTAATGTCCTCCCATGTCCTCTCAGGTATAGGTAATGGATGATACAATCCATTATTCGGACTTGTTGCTTTCGCCATGTTTGACATACTATGCAACTTTTTACAAACTTCTTCACATCTTGTAACTGTGGCCAATAATAATTCTCACTGACAAGAGAAATGGTCTTATCTCGACCAAAATGTCCAGCCAATCTTCCACTATGCTTCTCCTTGATTATATTCTCTCTCATAGAACTCCTTGGAATGCACAATTAGCTTCCTCTAAACAACATCCCATCTTGGATTAAGAAATCGAACCATCTCATCTTATCCAATGTAGCGGGTTCCAAACAAGCTTTCTAAGATTCTACAAAGTCTGGATCTTTAGGATACAAACTCTTGAGTTCATTGACCCCAACAACCTCTATATTCATTTCTATCAATAAATTTTTCCTTCTACTAAAGGCATTTGCAACTCTATTTGACCTTCCACTCATGTGCTTCAAAACAAAAATATAGCTCTACAAAAATGCAACCCAATTTAAGTGCCTTTGATTCAACTTTCCTTGACTATTGACATATTGCAAAGCCTAGTGATCAATATATAAAACAAATTCTTTTGGAAACAAATAGTTTCCCCATTTCTTCAAATCCTAAACTATAGCATAAAACTCTTGATCATAGACAAAATATTTATTCTTAGCATTATTTAACTTCTCACTAAAATAGGCAACAGGATTACCTTCTTGACTCAAAACAACTCCTATGGCAGTGCCACAAGCATCACAATCTACTTGAAAGACCTTATTGAAATATGGAAAGGCCAAAATAGGTTGATCTGTAACTTTCTTCTTCAACATATCAAAATTTTTGGCTACTCCTGTGGTCCACTTAAACTCTTTTCTATCCCCTCTCATCGCTTCAATTAGAGATGCACAAATACTACTAAAAATTCTTAATAAACCTTTTGTAAAAACCTGCTAGAACATGAAATAATCTTACCTCTATAACACTCCTCGAAGTAGGCCATTCAATGATAGCTCTCACCTTCTCTAGGTCCATTTTAAGACCCTCTGTTGAGACAACAAATCCTAGATACACCAACTCTCTCTTCACGAAACTACATTTCTTCAAATTAATCAATAGTTTCTCGTCCTTTAGCTTCTCAAAAAATATTTAGATATGCATCAAGTGCTCCTCCAATGTCTTACTGAAAATCAAAATATCATCCAAATAAATAATAACAGATTTTCCTAAAAATCATTTCAATACCTCATTCATAAGCCACATAAATGTGCTTGGTGCATTGGTTATCCCAAAAGGTATGAATAACCACTCATACAATCCCTCCTTGGTTTTAAAGGTTGTCTTCCATTCATCTCCTTCTCTAATTCAGATTTGGTGATATCTCTCTTCAAATCTATCTTCGTGAAGTACTCAATTCCACTCAAACAATCCATAATGTCATCCATTCTCGGAAAGGGAAATCTATACTTGATGGTGATCTTGTTGATGGCTCTAGAATCTATACACATCCACCATTCCCCATCCTTCTTTGGTGCTAGTACTATAGGTACTGCACATGGACTCAAACTCTCTTTGATCAATCCCTTCTGCAACAACTCTTGTACTTGTCTATTCAACTCTTCACTCTCTACTAGAGAGATGCGATGAGCTGCCTTATTCGGAAAAATAGCTCTAGGAATCAATTCCATCTGATGACTAATCTTTCTTACGGGAGGCAAACCTTCAAGTATGTTATCAGAAATAATAGCTTGAAACTCATTCAACAAATCTAAAACCTCTATAGGTACCTTAGTAGTATATTCTTTATCAACTCTAGGGATCAATGCAAAACACATATGCTCATGCTTCATACCTTCTAGGAACTTTCTTCCATCAACCAAACAAATTCTTGCATTATTGCATACCTTTTCTTCTACCTCTTTCAAGGGCTTCAACTTATGATGAACCCCATCCTTTTTCAAATAATAGGTGTTGGCATGTCCATCATGTATTGCTCGCCGATCAAACTGCCACGGTCTGCCTAACAACATATGAAAAACATCCATAGGCATAATATCACACAATACCTCATCATGGTTTTTTCCAATCTTGAACTTTACCAAACATTTTTCATTTACCAAGGCTTTATGGTCCTTTTGTAACCAAGCAATCTGGTATGGGTTCGGATGCCTTCTTCTCTCCAACTACAACTTACTAACCATTTCTTCTGAAAAAAGGTTATCAGTACTACCTCCATCAATAATAACATTGCAAACTTTACCTTCACAATTACATCTGGTATGAAATAATTCTTCCTTTGAGTTTATTCCTTCTCCTCATTCAGTAAGGCTCTTTTGGTAACAAGAACCTCTCCTCTTTTTGCATCCTCAAAATGTAAATATTGGGCATCTTCATCTACATGTGCAACTCGTGAATTACTCTCAGGTCTTCTATTTGTCCTTCCTTGATGTTGAGGACACTCATAGGCTCTATGTCCTTCTTCTCCACACTAGAAACAAGTTCCATGAAAGCCTCCTCTTCCTACTCCTCATCTAGATCTTCCTCTTTGGTCTCCATTATTCTGATCACGAGGATGATAGGTGTTATCTCCTTTCTGGTTCTGGCTGCTACTAGAGCCTTCACCCTTCTTTTGATCTTCATTTTGACCTCCATATGACTGTCCACCAATCTTTCCTCCATGGCCTCCACTTTGTTGTTTGTTCTCAAACCTCTTGTTCAGTCATTCTTCAAGTTTTAGAGAAAATTGATAAGCATCCTCAATGGTGCTCATTCTTACTAGTGCCAATTCTTCCTTTATGCTCGACTTCAACCCGTTAATATAATGAGAAACTTTCTCTTTATTCACCTCAGAATGTTTTGTCTGAATTAGAACCTTGTGAAATTCCTTTGTGTATTCTTTCACCATCCTTGTCCCTTGCCTCAAGCTCTACATCTTCTTGAGTAGCTCCAATTCATAATCAACTGGAATAAATTGTTTCTTCAATTTTGACACCATTATGTCCCATCTAGAAATTTTATCTTTCCCTTGTCTTCATCTTTCTAACTGGACCTCTTTCCACCATATACTGATGTGACCTTTCAATTTTGTCTTTGTAAACCTCACTCTGTGAGGATCTTCAATCTCCTCAAACTCAAAAAATTCTTCCATGTCATTGATCTAATCAATCAATTCTTCAAGATTCAGATTTCCACTAAAAGTTGAAACCTCCATTTTAGGTCTCTTCCCAATGCTTGATATTGCTCGTAGCAATCTTCTTTCTCTAGGATCCATTGGATCCTACTCTTCCTCTTTCATTTCCTCTTTTGTTTCATCTTCACTTTCATCTCTGTCTCGTTGCACATCTCTTCTTCGAACCTCTTGTTGCAAGGTTTCTAATTGCCTTCTAAGAGTTCTGATTTCATCTCTAGGTGGATCTCTTCCTCCACCACCTCGGCCTCTACCTCTGCCATATTGGGCAAGTCTTGGATGCATCTTGAACTCAACCCACACTCACAGGACCTGTTGCAACTACCTCACATTCGACACTCTATTACAAGCTCAGTCACTACTCTGATACCACTTGATGAGGACCACACCGCCTAAAACCCACAGAAATCACAACAACAGATACCAACACAGAAGATGTGAGAAATAAAAATGACACTTTCAATTATTTTTAGAAAATGAAATTACAGATTCAAAGCTTACATGCTATAGCCTCATGGGCTTGATTCATTACAACAAAATCAACTCTGAAAAGAAAATCTACTATTTAGAGCCACAATCTGCACCATCAGGGCCACTTTCTACAACCCCCATATAACCCTTTTTATTTTCCCCAATAACCACCCTAGAATGTTCTAGAAAGTTCAAATTTACCCCTTTTGTTTTGGTGCCAAAAGTTCCACTATTTGATTTATGGCCTAGGAAGATTTTTGTATGAAATTCACTTTTTAGAGGACCAACTTTGCGGGGCCATAAGTTTTGATCCGGGTGTCCAATTTGCTATTATTGTATATTGTTGGAAAGCTCTCAATGAGCTCTACAAAATATGAACCCACCATAGGTCAGTTCAGCCACTTTTGAGCTATTTCGGGTCCTCTAAAGTTTTATATCTGAATTTGAAGCTGCATTGGAGAAATTTCTTAGGGCAAAAACTTTAATTTCTCTCAAACCGTGTAGGGTATTTTTCATGACTGGAAAATTTTTTCAGCTCTTCTCCTTGGGGTAAATTTCCATGTCCATATGATCCCATTTAGGCTGACTTACTAAATATAGTAAGTGCCTATTTTTTGCTATTTTTGACACTTGACAATCTTATACCCATAAGTGCCATCATGGGACTCAAAACAACTAAAGAAAATAAAGAAAACATTTTTTTTGGGTGATGCAAGATTTCCCTACACCGTTGGATGCTCCTGCATCAGTATTTCTCTCTCTCTTGTATATGTTCTTTACATAAAGGATGACTGCATGAACTCTAGTGTGTAAGGAAATTATTATATTGCATTAAAGAGATAGTAAATGAATGTAAGAGAGTAGGAAACCATGATTGTTTGATTGTTGTCCAAATATTCTTAAGAGATGTATTTATAACTCAATGGCCTAATGTGTCTATTGCGCAATCTCTAGCGTGCTTAGGACAATGTGGTATTACGTGTTGTGTAGCAGTTACTCCCTTTGGTTTGGATGATATTAGTCACCTCGTTTTATGGTTATGGTTGGTATGGTGTTTTTCCAAGATATTTTTTAAATTTGTGTTTTGTAATGTTGAGGTCTAGCATGTTTTCTTTTGATTTTCTTATGTTAGGACTGGCCAGCAAAATTTTTCCTTTTCATTTATTTTGTGACACTTGTCATGTTTTATTCATTATGGGTGTTGAATTTTTGGCATTTTTCGTGATATAATGTTGAAATTGATAATTTCTCCTCTTGGGTATTCTTCTTCAATCTCTTTTGGGTGGTCATTCTGAATTTTTGGTATTGTTGGCCCTAGTTTTAGTTGTTAAGTGTTGTTTCTATCAGGTTCAATTTTAACTTTTGATAGTGTGTTAAGGGAGAATACCACAGAGATTGGAGCCAGTCATGTTGGGTAACTAGATGGTATAATGTAGATTTGAATAAATGAAATGTGTTTTCATGATGAGATGCATTTGTAACCTTTTGATCATATGGGATGCTAGAGAAAAGTGTGTTTGGGATAAATAAGTTCACATAATATGTGATAGGTAGATGATAATGAACTATAGATTCTTTCAAAAAATGATCATGTAAGTTTTGTAGAGCTAATTAATATGCATGCCAGTGTGGATTTTAGTTGAATATAGTTTGTGTTAGAAGTTATAAACATGTGTTGATATTCTTTTCCTTTCTTCCTGATTGAGACTTTACTACGCTTTAAGTTTAGTGTGTTATGTGAGAATGTTGATATGTTTCATACACCACGCATCTTGTTTTTCATAATGAATTATGGTTTTGGATGTTGTAGGATATATTAATTGTAATCAGGTTGGAGAGCTTGTTTCAAACCTTCACTCTTATAAATGTTGCTTTATCCCTCAATAATGTAAAGGAGTGTGTTTGAGTAAACATTGTTTAATGTAAGATTAGACTTTTATTGCTTATATAGATGATAGGATAGGGTTGACATGGTAGAAATGATTAATTTATTGTATTTTGTGTTTCATGGGTATCCACTTTGTAATGTGAATGTAGAATGAAAATCTTACCCTGCAAGGATGTTTGTTGGAGTGGTAGCTTTTGGTAGGTGTTTGAGTGAATTGGTATGTTTAATGTAATTATTGAAAAGTGAGGTATCTTGTTGTATCATTTAAGGAATGCATTCATTGTGAAAATTGTGTCATGTAAATGAAATCTTTGCTAATATTATCTTATTTTAGGAATTATGAAAAAGAAGAAAATGAGTAGGTTAGGACATTTTTACCTGTTGATGAATTCTAATCATAGGTAAGTTAGATATGTTTCTTGTATTTACATTAAGGAAAGGTAAACATGGTATTATTTAAATAAATTTTAGGACTAATGTGTACATTTTTTCATCTTAACTCTGTGAATTCCAAGAGTAAGTCAATCCTTGGGGGGGAGGGTGTAGTGCCCCTCCATTTTTCAACATTTATGATGCTTGTGTTAGATGCTAGTCGATTTATTTTGTGTTTTTAGGTACTCTTGCTTGTGGTTAGGACATTCTATAATGACACTTATTCAATATGTTACTATGTTAAGTGACGTAATACTCAAGACTTATCAAGATGTTAGGATTAGATAGGTTATGTTTATTGTTTACGTTTATTAAAAGACTAAGAGTTACTTCCTTACTATTATATGTTGTTGATGTATTAGGATATTAGCATGCTAACCCTTGTTGATAACTTTATGCGTAAATGATCTAAGGGGCGTTAATGCTTTATGATTATGATAACCCTTGTTTAATGATTTTATTTAGGATATTTGATGAAGTACTGACATTTAATAATGATATGCTTAGATCATTGTCATGACTATGTGTGATGTTTATGTAGGACTTATCATGTTTGTTTATAGATATGCTCATCATATTGATATATTCTTATGGATATTCTAATGACTAATGGAATAGTGATGTTAGATGTTGATTAGTCTTTAATTATTTTGATGATGATTATGACATGTTTATGAATAAGCTAGAAATAGAATGTGCTACCTTATTTTGGAAGGGTTTATGATTATTGATGTTGTGAGATGTTAGCTTATCATGACTACTATGTGATTATCTTATGACTAATCTTATCTTAATTGTTATAAGAGTTGATGTGATTATTTGGTGATGTCTTACTAATGTCTTTGGGTGAAGAGGATAGTGTTGCATCACTCACTTGTGAGTTCCCTGCGACACTTGGATTCCCTTTCACGGTGTGCCTGATTATATGTATATGTATATGCACGGCCATTTTGTGTGTTGTAGGTTGCAAGTACTAGGCATCGAATCCACTTGAATTGATAGGTCTGAGCATGCCTAAAAACCTAGTGGAACAGTTGACCGAAGATAGCACTTGGTCCCCTACCTAGCCATCATCCTTCGAGAGGATGAGTATCTAGTTTTGCACCTAGTTAGTGTCGTTAGTATGATTGGTATGGTTAGTCAGTGTTGTTTGTGGTCTTTCTTTTTGACCTTGCATTGTGGTAAGGTATTGATTGGCATTTATTTCATTTGATTTAGAATTTTTTGATTAATTCTCGTATTAAAATAAAATTATTAAGTTGAAAGGTGCTTTTGTTAAATAAACATAAATGCTTTTATGTAATCATAGTTCATGGTAAAATAAATTATAATGTAATGCTAAGTTATAAATAAAATATTATAAAGCGGAATTAGAAATTTAATTATTAAATGTAAATAATTTAGAGTATGTCTTGCTAAATAAATATATAAATGATTGTAGTGAATATAAGTAATACTATGATAAATTAAAATGGATTTTAATTAATTAAAAATCAATTATTACATATGAAGGGAAAACTGATTTAATAAATCAAAAGTTAATTTTTAATTGTGAAAAATTGGTTGGTTTTTTGGGGAATGTGAACAATCTCCCTCTTTTTGTAAATATTGTTCTTCTAGGAGATCTTTCATGGGGGGGGTTGGCTTAAAGAGTAATTTGTCTATAAAATTTCAAATATTGTTGCAAAATTTCAAATACTGTTGATTTTGAATTGGGGATCTAAAAAAATATATTGATTGGGGATTTTGAGAGATTGGATTTGCAAGCTATAAAATTTGAGCTCAACATCAAATCTCCAGCCTAGCTAAGCGATTTGATCCAAGTTGGAACTATTGTTTTTCTAAATTTTATCTTTGTTTTTTAAAATGAATGCTTGAATGTTTATGCTGTCTAAAAAAGAAATGTTTCTTTGTTTATTTTTGAATTGAACAATTAATAATTTAATCTCTAAATATTTCCAAAACCATTATCTGTGAATCGTTTGTGCATATTCTATAATCTTATGTAGCCGTGAAACCCCGTTTCTTTTGGGTATTATGTTTATTTCAGTACTCTCTCTATTTGCAACTGTAACATTTGACAAAATCTCCTATTCCTTATTCCTGGCATAGCCTATGTTTCCTTCACCATTGGCCATCAACATTTTACTCATATTTTGTAGCTTTCATCTTGCATGCTCGATTGACTAGTTTCTCCTACCAATTACATTTTTACAAATTTCTTAAGCCTCTTCTTTATTCGTTTGGCGCACTATAAATTATTTCCTTGTATGGAAAAGTTTTCTGAGGTCGTTGCTTTAATTTTTAGCGCCCCATTTGCTCATACTCGGCACCAGCCTGTGAGCTAGGCATGGTGCCCAGCCTAGCCATTTCCTTCAGACTGAATGCCTTCCCTATCCCTATGGGCTTGTCACCTTAGCATGCGTATAGGGTTTCAAAATTGTGTTTCTGCAATATGTGGATTACATTGGATTTATTATGCTAGTATTTAATGAACTCCCTTATGTATGGAATTTGTTGTATACTCTTTGTGTTTAGCATTTGAAGATTATGTTTTATGTTGTAAATCGATGCATATAAGTTAAGTTTGGAAATTCGATACCTTGAATAGCATACTTTATATGTTTGGTAGCCGATATTGTAGGCTTATTTTTCTTCTTTCTGCTTTGTATGTATTTAATACTATGTAATGTGTTTTACATTAGATATCCTTTGTGTTAGGATTTTGATTAGCATGATATATGTTTAATATTTGATGAATAAACATCATATTTTGTATTTGATCATATATAATTGATGAATCTATTTATATATATATATATGTATGTATGTATGTATGTATATGTATGTATGTATGTATGTATGTATGTATGTATGTATGTATGTATGTATGTATGTATATCATGATCAAAGTAAAAGAATATTTCTTCTTTTATAATTATTTGATTATGATAGATAAATAAATTGAGAAATTAAATAGGGAAAATTGATTTACTTATAATTAGTTAAATTGAAGAATTTGTGATTAGCTTTTGTTAAATAAGCAAATTAGATTGTATTTCTGTTAAATAATGAATGTTGATTACTTTCACAATTATTTAATAGTTAAGTTGTAAATTCACTTTGTAATTAGTTATTTAGCATAATTGTTAGATGAATTAAGTGGTTAAGTAATGGGCAGTATGTAATGTGAAAATAATGTCTTTCATGGATGTAATGGTTGTTTGATTATTTGTATTGAATCTTGTGTTTGGTTTTTTTTGGGATTGGGGTGATTTTGGTATTTGTTTAAAAGTAGGTGTCATTGTGTAAAATTTTTAAGGTTGGCTTCCAGAGGCTTGAGAGGGAGTATTTTTTATGTATGGTTTTCATGATGGTTCCATTTTGGAAGTGGTTTGGCAATGTTTTGTGTTGTGTGCAAGATGGTCAATACCTTGCAATGTGTATTGATTCTTGTGATTATGTTGAGTGTGCAAGAAGGTCAATGCCTTGCAATATATATGGATTTTGTGATTATGTTAAGTGTGCAAGATGGGCAATGCCTTGCACTATGTATGGATTCATATGATTATGATGAGTATGCAAGATGGTAAATTCCTTGCTTGATGTGTAGGGTCTACTAGTTGTGAATAGGGGGAGTGGCTCTCAATAGGGGTTGTAACCCAAAGTGGTTTCCAAGACAACCCATTGGAGAGTTTCTTAATATAGTGATAACCTTAATAGTGAATTAGGGGGAATGGGTAGTTTTCACATTAATCAAGATAATGTTATGCCTCACTCATGGCTCAAGTGTTCATTTAGGCTTGAGATGTGATGGGAAGGCCTGGAATGGCAAGACCAACTGCCTTGTCCTCATGAAAGCTATGCTGGTTATGCATGAGTTTGTATGGGGTCTAGGGATCGGGAGAGGCTACCAGGACAACCCAGGATGGGGGTCAAGGCCTAGGAAGATCTACCAAGATAACCAATATCAAGCTATATGATGACACTCCCCCCTATTGCAGTCTAGCATTCCCTAGTTTTTGTTCTCCTTCTATTGTGCGTGTTCCTCTCAAAGTGATGTGAGTGTTGTATGTGATGTTGGTATTGTTTATAGTGTTGTGTTGGAGTCATGTATAGCCCTTATTTATGTTAGCTTATTTCCTTCTTGATTGTTTGTATGATGTGGGTCCTTGTGTTATCTCCTAGCACAGGGGGTGGACCTTAGGGTTCCACATGGTTGGGAGGTTGGTGCTTTTTTCTCCATTGGGTATTCTTGCTACATGTTTGTGTGTGTGGAGATTGTTCCTTGTTTTGTGGACTCCAGACTCTATTCCAATTCATGAATACAACCTTTATGTATATGTATTGTCAGTTGTATCTCATATTGTAATCTGATGTATTCTTCTCATATGTACTCTAGAAAGCATTGTTGTAAATATTGTAATGATGTAACAGATATTGGTGCACTCTCCTTGTAATGGATATTGTAAAGTGATGTATCTTGCATATGTTAGTTCGGTAGAAATATCTTTATTTAATGTTGATTATCAGTTGTAATGGAAGTAAATGATGTAGAAATATTTAATGAACCTCGCATGTTAGATATCTCATGTCATTTGAAAAGTTAATGAAATGATTCTAGCTCTCTTGATTATTTAGTTTTGTGAGTAGCGTGGTTGAGGAACCTTAGAGGACCTAGGTTTAGATTATTATGTCATGCAGTCTATTGTTATTTCATTTTAAAAAATTGTTCCATTATTATGGCATAGTTAGTGTTGTCCTTTGGGGTTCCTTGGAGGGGTGTTACAAACTTCTTGAGGATTGCATTTGTGAAGCATTGCATGGGATGTGTGGATTCATGCTTGGACACATTGGGATGCATAGGAGGACTTGATGCTTTAGAAGTGTTCATTGTAACTCTTGTATTTTCTTTATGGATGCTTTTGGAGGCTAGGTTTTTCCCTCTTGAGGGTTTTCCCAAGGTATATCTTATTTCATCTTTAATGGGTATGTTGTCTATTCTCTTGTATGTGGATTATGAGTACTTATTTGAATGAATATCTCTTTTGGGTTATGTGAAAATTGGCATTAGATGGCTGCAAGTTTCCTTACAAGTGGTATTAGAGCTTTTATGGTTGAAGATTTTATGTTAGAAACCTAGGTTGAGGAAATGTTGTTTAAGTTTGAATCTATGCAATGCATGAGAGAATGAAATACATGGAAAGATATGAGGGTTTTGCAAATTGTTTATTGAAGATCTAAGGGTTTTGAATTTGTTGTTATGATTGGTTGTTTACAAATTTGGGGTGTGAAAAATTTTGGCTAAAAAAGGTGTCTTGGTTGTGCATTCAAATGGGGGTTTTGTGGGGGAAATTTTACAAATGACCTCTTAGGAAAAAAACAGACCTCATGTTGGAGTCAGGTTGGCCGAGAGATGAATTTTGATATATTTTGGTGAAATTGGGAAAAAATGCAAAAAAAAAAAGTCAAACCCCCTTTTGCAAATCATACGGGCATCATTATTGTACTCAGAAAATAAATTTTAGAAAAAAATTAATATCCCATTGGTATAAAATTGGCCTAAAAACTAAACGAAAAATAAATAAATTAAAAATCAAAAGGTTTATTAAAAAAACCCTCAAGGCTTTTATAAGTCTGAATTTTTTTTTAAAAAATAATAAATGATTTTAAAAGAGGTGGGCGGGGCCACCCTTGTACCCACCACTTGTCGCACTAGGTATAGTTGGATGGTAGAGTCTACCACCAACGATACTGCTAGTCAGTAGTGGGTGGGCCCCCCATCACCACACCCCTTTATGGGGTTAAAACAAAATATCTACCAATGTTTTTTAAATAATTTTTTTATCATTTAAAAATCTGACACAAATATTTATAAAATGCCAACCCTTTTTAATATATGAAATTTAAATGCATTGAAATGAAAATTCAGGTCCAGCTATGCAGAGGCGGCACCACCTGAGTGGCTCCACCACCATCAGTGGGCCACCGCCCCACCACCAGGGGGCTTAAAAAAAATTGCCTCATACTCAAACTATGCTTTTGCTTCTGGGGGGCATAACTTTTGCCTAGATTGTCCATTTTTGCTCTTCTTGGACTCATTAGAAAGATGACTCAATGCTTTACGTTGTGGTGCTAGTGATTTCTGAGATTTTATAGTTTGAAAATGTTTTTCTTGCTAGAAGTTAGGTGTTCTATTTGAGCTTCGAGAGGTCATATCGAGTGCATATGGAGTCAGATTTTGGACTTTGAATAGTCAACGGAAATCTTGTTCAAAGAACTATATAGTGGATCAAGTTTGGAGTTGTTTAGATATGATTTAGTTGTTGATATTCTATCATGAGCTGTTTATGGGTTATTTTGACTATGGTAATACTATGAGTTTATGGATTGTTAGATCTAGGAGATTTGATGTTGGATTCATTGTATGCTCAGTTGTACATCTTATATTATTCTCTTTTTGACATGGTTATCAGTATTTGGTTGGATTTGTATGCTTCATTGTTGTATCTACAAGTTGTGTAACAATGTGGGTGGTCTATACTTACTTGTTGCACCTATTACTTGGATGTGGGTTGTCTATGCCCATAGATATTTCAACATTGATGCATTTTCAGTTTTGGTGGCTTGGTTTAGTCACTTGATTTGTTGGTTTTGATGTCATGTTGAGGAGGTGAGATGGTATTACTAGTTACAATCATGATGTGAGACCTATGTAGTTGACTATGTTATGCAAATATGTGGGACACGGTTGGGTTGAGTTGTTGGTACATTTGGTGGTGATCATGGTGTCATGGATGTTTCTTGTGCTTTAGAGAATTTGGCATGTCATGATGGTTTATGCAGGTGCATTTTTGGTGGTATTGGATTGGATCCTTATTCAGTTTGTGGTGGTGTATCTTCTTGGTATGAGGATCATGGTTTACTTTACCTTCTTTGATTTGGGAGCTCATGTTTCATTTGAGTTCTTTGATTGTGTGAGGGTGTCTTGGTTGATCTTCATTAGGAGATTTTTATCATGATGTCATAATAGCTTGTTACAATCATTGGTTATATACTTTAAGTGGGATCTTTTGACAATGATGGTTTGGCAGTGATGGATACGTTTATGATGGTTTTGTGGTTGCAAGTATCTTCTTGGATTGTAGATCTTGGTTTCACTTGTATGTTACTAATATTGCAAGTGAGTGTGTACAGACTTGGATGATTTTCATGGAGTGGATGGTTTTCATGATGCCATATGTAGGTCATACCACGATTTAGTGTGAGTTGTTGGCAATGATGTGGATGCATCATTGGGTATGATTATCTTCATGTGATTAGGCATATGTTTTCTTAGTTTAGAGTGTTTGCTATTGTGTCATGGTTTACTCTTGATACCAGTTTAAAGTTTGGTGTGGTACTTGTTCTCTTGAGACCAATATGTATATATGTTATGGTGCATGTGTTCTCCTAAGAGGAGATGGATAGATCATGTTGTCATGTTTATGTTCCTGATTTATGATTGGAGCTTTGACATTGATCGTGTGTGGTTCTCTTGGTATTGGGTACATTGATCATTTGCTTGATTACTTCATGATCGTGCTATGTTGCATTTGGAGTTTGGCTTGGATTGATTGGCTACAAGTTCTCATGGATACTTGGAGACTTAGGTGATGGTTGCATTTCTCTTGTGATTAGAGGCATTTTCTTGAGATAGTTACTCTTTGGAGGTTTCAGTAGGAATACTGAGAAGCTCTCACCTAGATATGGATGTGAGTTCATTATGGACCAATAGAGGAGATTGTTCTTGGAGTGAGTCATGATGACTTGGTTATCTTGGAGGAGCATTCTCATTCCCCACTCTTGGTCTACTCGGTAGTTTATTATTTGAGAGGTATTTTCCCATTATATCTTTCAGATGTGTTATGTTTCATGCTTTGATTTCTCATGGGATTGAGTTGATTCATGATGGTTGATTATGGGTACTCATTTTAGGATGGTTTAGCATGATTTTATATGCTTTATCTTTCATAGATATGGATCTTGAGCTATGGATAGATAGTTCTGGAGGATTCATTTTGAGGGATGTTATGGCATGGTTATCTCCTTGTGCATTTTAATTTATGATATCATTCTTTGATGAGGATTGTTAGGAGATGGTTTATGGGATTATTTTCAATTTTTGGGATGGATACTTTGAGTTTGATCTTCTTTATTAGAGAGGCTTACATCCATGTTGACGTTGTTACATTGATTTATATGTTGTACTTGGTCTATGAGATTGAGTGTTATGGATTTTTTTGAGGCTTTTAATTTGGGGTTTTTTAGGAGATGATACTTGACATAGCAGTAAACTTTTGAGGTGTTGTTAGGAGGACATTATGGTTTACAGGTTTCTCTTCATGGTTCCTTCCATGGATGTTCATGTTCATATGATTTGGGGAGGATGGTTGCAACATGTTGTGAGAGATTATGCAACTCTTTCGGTTGTATGTGTGTATCATTGTTATTGTTCTTGGTACTTCATGCTTTGATTTACTTATCACACCTTGATATAGTGTTGATTGGTAGACTTGATATGCTTTGACATTACCTATGCAGTGGGAGTTCCTGGATATGTATGTTCTTCATTGACAGGTTTGATACATGAAGCTTGTGATTGCAATTTACAAGTTGCATATATTCTTGGCATGAGTTTACTAAGGTATTGATACCTTGGAGGTATGGATGGTTGGATGCATTAGCATGTGTTGTGGATTCTATTTCTAATCAATGGGTTTTTCAGTTGATAGAAGCTTGGTTGGAGCCTTTGTTATCACTTGTATTTGATGCTTGTGCTCGTGGAACAGTGTGTCTTCACCTTGTCATGTTCCTTTTCTTCCATAGGTGGCATGTTGGAGGATGAGAGTTCTTTCTTCATATGGTGGTCATTTTTTTCTTATTACAAGTATCTTGATGGAGCACAAGAGCATGTTGGAGATTCATGGGATTACATGTATGGCTATGATGATGTATTTCATGTATTTATCCCTTATGCAATGTATACAAGTGGGAGAATTTTGGGATGTTGTGTTGTACACCATTGCATAAATTTATTTATTATAATGGTGTAATTAAATCATTATTTAGTTGTGATGCACCTTGGTGGTGTGGATAATCACACTAGTTAATTATTTGGGGACCACTTGATGTTGTATTGTAACATTGTATTACAATTTAATGTGTGGGAGACATATGATAATAATTTAATATTGGGGAAATATTAAATAATGTGATGTCGTAGTAGCCAATATTAAATAAGGGGTTAGTGTTTTTGTATTCACATGGTTTTGTGGTACATGGTTTTACGTTACCACTTGTTGTATTTTGTGTGAGCTTGAGTCTATAAAATCAAACACCTGTAGTGGTTTAGGTTGGGGGCTAAGTGGTTTGGTTTTCATTATCGATTCTTCATGAGTAGTGCATTTTTGAAGCATGGCATGGGATGTGTGGATTCATGCTTGGACACATGGGAATGCATTGGAGGACTTGATGCTTTAGAAGTGTTCATTGTAACTCTTGTATTTGCTTTATGGATGATTAATATGATGGAGTATGGATTCTTTTGGAGGTTGGGTTTTTCCCTCTTGAGGATTTTCCCAAGATATATCTTGTGTCATCTTTGATGGGTATGTTTTCTATTCTCTTGCATGTGGATTTTGAGTACTTATTTGCATGAATATCTCTTTTGGGTTATGTGTAAATTATCGTTAGATACCTGCAAGTTTCCTTACACATTTATCCCCTACTTGAGTGAGAGTATGAACTTATGCTCACCCACACTAATGTAAGAATATATCAAGAGGGGTTTAGTTATCCAAATATTGAAGATACGGCATGGGATTGAATCTAGGGGATGCAGTAGCCTCGAGGATTCAAGATCTTGTGGTAAGACAACATAAGGACAAAGCAACACACATATAAGATGCAATATATCATGAAAAACATGAAGAAAACATGACAAAGGCACCATGCATAACATAACATGAAAATAAAGTATGAATACAATGCAAACACAATACAAAGGGGTATGAAAATCACAAACTAGTAAGATCCACTTAATTATTACTAGGATCCATTCCCAAGAAATTCATGATTCACAAGATAAAAAAGTCTAATATTTGTTAGGTGGACCATGAACCAAATCATGTCACAAGCTAGTGAAGCATGATATTCACTAGGTGAGCTTTCTAAAAGTAGCAAATAAGAAATGTGCAAGGGCTAGTGAGGACCATTTTTTACTAGGTGTGATCCCATGTCAACCATATCAAGAGTTATAGTCCCAATAACTCTAATAAGGTGCTAAAAAATATTCAAAATACTAAGCCAACACATTACTAAGTCCAAAATGTGTGAACAAAGTTAAGCATGTAATGTAATGCATGCCCCCACCTTAAAGTAATTGCTAAACCCCAACTGTGAGAAATTGATTTGAGTTATAAATAAAATGATAAATGTAATATGATAAGGTCATAAGAGCTTACTAGGAAACCCTATACCAATGATACATTCCTAATAAAGCTGACTCATGACAAGAGGTTGTCCCCAAGACAAAGCCACATAATAAGACAAAAGATATCATATAAGGGATCCATGGATCTAGGGTCAATATAGACCTTTGATAATATATAATATGATTATGCTCAGAATTGACATCATTCCCTCGGATACTCATGGAACTATGAACATGATGGAAGAAAGACACAATGAACCTTTTGGTTCAACATGGAAGATACCTAAATGTCTCAACACCTTGCATTATCCCCAAAAGGAAGACACAAGATAAAAATAAATGTTTACGACATAAAGAAGAATACAAATACAAATAGATGGATGTTAAAAAAGATTCATTTCTTTCATATCCTTGCATCAATGAGAACAAAGGTCATCTAAAGAAAACTAACAAACATAAATACAGTCCAAGCAAAACAATATAGGATATCACATCATCTGCAAGTAAACACATAAAACACACTCTAAAGGTATGACATATGCAAGGCGACCTAAAGAAAAAATTTTACATCCCAATCTTGTTCATAATAAATGGAAGGAGGATAATATGCTAAAGGGACTATAACAAGTGATGTACAAGGAGTATCACTAGGTTCAACACATGGTGGATCACTCTCATCAGGAGGATCGTCATGGTTTCCCCCATTTAAATCCATATATGTGGAAAATAAAAGAGAGAATTCAATATACACTTGTTCTTCTATCTTAGCTTCTTCATCTTCATTATCCAAGTTTATCACAATAGGTGGTTTAAAAATAATATCAGTCATATGTTCATTTTTCATTTTTTGTTTAGGTTGAGCCATGTAAGGTTCAATTTCATGTTTTAGCGAGTTTGGAAAAGTGGAATTAGGTGATGAAAAGGATGGATGGGTGGGAGGTAATTCATTAGAGTTTGGATAGGTGGTTGGTCATTTTTATTCTTTTCAACGCCTAATTGGGGAGTGACGGCACGATTTCTATATTTACATTCTTTTGCACTTTTATGTCTTCTTGCATGAGTCTTAGATTTTAAAGGATCAACCTAGGTACTTCCCAACATAGGTCTCTTTTCTTCCTTTAGAGGAGGAAATGAAGGGACCACCGTGGGTTGGCATACCACTGTATGTCTAGGTACATATACTTGTGTTTATTTTTTAGGTACAAAGTTGATTATACAATTATCCCTTAGTCTTTTATAAGATGGTGGAGGTGGAACAACATCATACATTACAGGTGTATGTGGGAGGGTACCCGATTTAGACTTAGGTTTTTCCACTACCTTTGGGGTTGGAGAAACATCTATTAAAGTCACAGTGAGTCAAGGAACCTCAGGTGGGATATTGCTAAGAGATAACTTAGCTATACATTTGGCTTTAAAATTTTAGTATGATATGAAAAAGTGATCTTCTTGAGGTTTTATAGGTTCAATAGGTGTGGACTAAACATAATCTAATAAAAATTTTCCACAAGAAGCCAAAGGTTTAAACCCACCTTGATAAATTGTGTGTATTTCATTTTCAAAAGGGAACATTATGCACTTGTGGATAATCTACAGGACCGCATTCATTGAGCGCAACCATGGATAACCTAACTTCAAATGAAATTGGTTCGATGTCAGGATATTGGTGAATGAAACATTTAACTGTTTTGGACCAACTTTGAGTGGGAGAGTTATCGAACCTATTGTAGGGAAAAAATAACCATCATAAGTTTTTAACCATGCTTTCGATTGGTCATAGTTGTCTTTGTAAAGTTCATTCACAAATAGAATTTTTTTGTTATCATGTCCTCTAGATTAATGTATGGAGATAATTAAATTAGATTAGTCAATGGAAACTAATTTTAAATATATCACACAATACAGAGAAACTCCCTTCACAAAAGAAATTAAATTTCCTGCAACAATATGCAACTCTGGTTTGTAACTTACAACTAGAAACTTTAGATTCAATTACCCTTTACAAATAGAATCACAAATCAATCCAAAAATACAAAGGGATGTAACAATCCCTTATGAGACTCCAAGAAAATACAAAAATAAAAGGATTTACAGCAGAAAATCAAACCCTCACAACACAATTTCTCTCCAACACATGCAACAACAAAACTTTTTACAACAATCTCAATACAAAAATCTGCAATAACTAGTGATATGCATAGCTCTGTAATTAGCCTCCAATCTACAACAACACCTCTCAAAATTATTCCTAGAGATATCCCCACCTCCTTGTGCCTTCACCTGTAATATGGAGAAAAACTTCTTCAAAATGAATTCACTTTTCCTTTTAAAATATATTCTCCATTATCTCCACCTATCCTACTTTCTCCAAATTAACTCCAAATTCAATTTTCAAATTTTCAACATGGCATAACATCCAAATGAACATCAAAATATGAATTTCATAAGACAAAATATGAAATTCAATTCACACCAAAAATTGCAATTAAAATTAAATATATATTTGTTGACACAGGATAGCCACTATGCCATGGATGCTACTGCATCATACACCCACGGTAGAAAAGAAATGTTTCATAAGTGAACCTCATAAAAATTTGTGAATTTTATGTTTGTCTTGGATCCATTTCTCCTCTTTGCTCACTGTAAATGTCCTTCTCAACTGATTTTGCAACTTCACATTAGTAGTCACTCTCAACTTTCCTCTTTTTATGCTCCTCATGAAACTTGTATTATCAAAATTAACTTCCCACAAATGTGCTTTATCAAAATCAAAATAATCAAATGTACTTATATCTGGCTCTTCAGTAAAACAAAAATCATGTATTACCTCTCTTGTTGCTATACCTTTTTCCTCCTCCTTTACCTAGTTTGCAATGTGGTTTGTCACTCCTATTATGCCTTCAGAAAGACATATTGCTGCTGCAATTTGATCTTCAACACCCAATTCAGTATTAGTACCACAATCCATAGATTCATTCTCCACATTTTATAACAAATATTCAAGCTCTGTTATCAAGGAATCTTCATCTTCAATACTTCCAATCAAGCAATCATAAGAAAACTTCATTTTCACCTCAGTCTATTCACCACTCTCATCTACTTCCAAAGGATTTATTACTGCAACCTTTGACTCTACTTTTACATTCTCAATCTCATCAAAATATGTACTAAAATCTTAAATTACCTCTTTACCTTTGGCTGCAACCTTTTCATTAGCTAAAATTTTCTCATTCCACTCTCTTTCAATTGCTCATAATCGCATTAGCAAATCATCTTTCTCATCTTCATCATGGTTAGTGTTAAATCCAACATATTCATGCTTCATATCATCAAAAAGTCCGATTTCATCAACCAAAAAATACCTTGCATTGCTGCAAATCTTACCCATTTCTTCTTTCAATGGCTCCAATTTGTGTTTCACCCTGTTCTTCATCAATGTGAATGTGTTGGCATAACCATCGTGCATCACCTTCCTATCAAATTGCCAAGGTCTTCCTAGAAGAATATGACAAGCATTCATTGGGATAATATCACATAAAACTTCATCATAATAGCCTCCTATCTTAAATTTTACCTCACATTGTTTTCTAATCAAAAGCTTCTTGTCATCTTGTACCCATGCTTTGATATAGATTCATGTGCTTCTTCCTTTCTAGCTATAATTTTCTTACCATTTCATTAGACACAAGATTGCCTATGATTTCACTATCAATAATTACATTACATTCCTTTCCTTCACACTTACATCTTTTCCTAAACAAACTTCTCCTTTGAATATATTTATCATCTTCAATTAATATTTTTCTCCTAGCCATTAAAGTTTCACCATCTTTTTCTTCTTTGGAATGTGATGATCCTGCATCTTCTCTATTCACATTTTCTACTCTATTTTGATTTTCAGTCCTTCTTCTTGGTCTTTCATCTTCATTAGGATAGTCATATTCTCTATGACCCTCTTCCCCACACTTAAAATAGGTTCCTCGAAAGGCTTCTCTTCCAAAACCTCTACCCGATCTTCCTCTACCTCTCTGATTTTGCTCTCTTGACCCATAAAATTCTTCATTCCTATGTTGTTTTTTGTTGACTTGGTCTATATTTTTCTAATTTTTCAAATTATGTCTACTCCATATGTTCTTCCTTAAACCTCCTTTTCTTGGCCTCTTCCTCTTTTCTTACTTTCAAATCTTTTATTCAGCCTTTATTCTATCTTCAAGGCAATCTGGTAAGCATCTTCCATAGTCACAACTCCCATGAATGTTATCTCCTATTGTATACTTGACCTCAAACTATTAAGGTATCTTGAAACCTTCTCCTTGGTTGCCTCATAATTTCCAGTTCTAATGAGTATTATGTGAAACTCTTCTGTCTACTCCTTTACTGTCTTGCTTCCTTGCTTCAAGCTTTGCATCTTTTTAAGCAATTCCAGCCCATAGTCTACTGGAATGAATTTCATTTTTATTTTCTCTACTATTTTATTCCATATTGTAATTTTCTCTTTTCTCTTTCTTCCTCTTTCCAACTGAATTTCTCTCCACCAAATTGAAGCATGACCCTCCAATCTTGTCTTGGCAAATCTCACTCTATTTGGGTTTCCAATTTATTCAAACTCAAAATACTCCAATCATTTATCCAATCTATGAGTTCCTCTAGATTCAAGATTCCATTGAATGTAGGAACATCAATTTTTGGTCTCTTTCCCATTTTTTTTAAAGACCTCAAAAATGGATCATTTGCAACTACTGCAATTTCCTCTCTTTGTTCAGTGTTCAGGCTAGCATTCTCTGAAGCTTCTTCTTCATTACTATCAAGTTCCCTTCTTTGTGAAAACCCTCTTCTTATCTCTTCTTGAAGTGCCTTTACTTGTCTTCTCAAAGCTATAAAATCATTATCATGGACAAAATTATCCACTCTTCCTCTTCCTCTACCTCTACCACAATAGGCTCCTCTCCCATTCATTTTCTCCAATACCCACAAGCTCAATCTTGGCACAATTGCCTCTCTTCGGTGGTCTGTTACACACACAAGATCTTTCTGCTCTAATACCACTATTGTATGGAGATAATTAAATTATATTATTCAATGGAAACTAGTTTAAAATATCTCACACAATACAAAGAAACTCTCTTCACAAAAGAAATTAAATTTCCTGCAACAATATGCAACTCTGGTTTGCAACTTGAAACCAACAACTTCAAATTCAATTACCCTTTGCAAATGGACTCACAAATTAGTCCAAAAGAACAATGGGCTGTAACAAGACCTTACAATACTCCAAGAAAATATAAAAATAAAAGGAATTACAGTAGAAAATCAAACCCTCACAACATAATTTCTCTCCAACACCTGCAACAACAAAACTTCTTACAACGATCACAATACAAAAATCTAAAATAACTGGTGATATTCATAGATCTGTAATAAGCCTACAATATACAACAACACCTCTCAAAATATTTCCTAGATATATCCCACACCTCCCTATTCCTTCACCTGTAATCTAGAGAAAAACTTCTTCAAAATGAATTGATTTTTCCTTTTAAAACATATTCTCCATTATCTCCACCTATCCTGCTTTCTCCAAATTAACTCCAATTTCAAATTTCAAATTTTCAACATGGCATAACATCCAAATGCACATCAAAATATTAATTTCATGAGTCAAAATATGAAATTCAATTCACACCAAAAATTGAAATTAAAATTAAATATCTATTTGTTGACACAAGATAGCCACTATGCCATGGATGCAACTACATCATAGATACAAAGAATCCATGAGTATTCCCCGTGTGGGTTTTTCATTAAAACAATTGATGATATAAAAAGGACCATAAGGTGCAGTTATGGATGCATCAATATGAGTAAAAGAAATATTAGGTAGCAAAGTGGTTCGACCCTTACTAGGTTGAACTTCTATTGTGTTTATCATGTTGGATATATCATCATTATCACTACTTTGCACAAATTTTGATGAATGACTTGGTAAGGGGTTGGTGAAGATTTGAAAATTTTGGTTAGGCAACAAGAATTGATTTATTTTTGTTTTCATTAACATCGCCCAATTAGATTTGATTAGATTCGAGGAGGTCCTACACTTGGTGCTTAAGATGCATACATCATTTTTTATCATGTCCATGTGTACGATGATACTAACAAAATGTTTTGGCATGAAATTTTAGCGGTAAAGGTTTACTTGTTTCTATTGGCCTAATTGCAAGGATTTGAATTAGGTTCATACTTAATACTTATAAATTATCACATGAAGAGAATCGAGTAATTGTAAAAATTTCCTATCTCCTAGTCTAAATTGATATAGGGTTGTATTATGGTGCAGTGACATGCGTTTCAATGTTATTGGCAGTTTAAGGATTGTTTATCTTAATGAATTTTTTATTTTGTTTTCTAAATGAAGGCTAGTTGTTTTGAGGTATGGATTCGAATTTACCATTAGGAGTCACTAAAGGTGTTCCTTCATACTTACTAACCAATATCTAATAATCATAAGATACTTCATTAATAAGATCTTGTCTCAAATACTAGGTTGTAAGTTTCCTATAAACACTCTTTGGATGTCAACATCAGGAACACTATAGGAGATTTATGAGTAAAGTGATTTTTATCATCCTATAAAGTCTATTACATTTTCCTTAGGTCTTTTTTATAATGAACTAAGTCTATTAACATCACTTGAGGACTAATGTTTGCTTGAAATGTTGAATAAAAATGCTAGCAAGTTGTGTGAATGAAGTGATTGAGTTATTTGGTAATGAGAAAAACCATTCCAAGGTCACATATTTTAATGTTCTAAGAGATTTTCTAATATTACATATTCAAAAATAAAATAACTACACAACACAGTAAAAGCTAACACATGGTTGTTAGGATCTCTCTTACCATTAAACTTTTGAAATCGAGGTATCTCAATGTTTGGAGGTATGAGTGTTTTAAGCATGGAAAAGGACAAAGGATTTCATCTAAGGTATTACAGAGGTTTACCATTTTGATTTTGATTTAAATTTTAATTTTTTTGTTGAAGTGATGTCACATTTTTTTAAATTTGGTTTATAATTGGATCCCTAGGTGACATGTTTTGAGAATTTATTGAATATGGTGAACTAGAGTGAGTTACCAATGGGTTACTATGTTGTATGTTTATGAGTGGTGATGAACATGGAGGTGTTATGGGTGAAGTGATAAAACTATAAGGACTCGCACTAGGAAACCCTAAGATTGGATTTAGGCTATTGGTATATTGTATGGTTGATGCTACACTTGGAGGTGTGAATGTGGGAATATAAGGTATGGTTATCATATAGAGGAAACTTGTTTTGCTCCTTGGTTTTGAGTGTTTGGTATTGCTTGAGAACAACTAGTTGTTGTAGGGATGTTAGCATCTACTATGTGAGCTAGACCATGCAACACTTATATTCCTTGAGAATCATTTATCAACTTCCTAAGGTTTTCCATAATAGGAACCATCTCTCTAGCTAAAGGTTTAGTTGTTAGAAAGTATTGAATACCTTCTAAATCCTTATCCAATTGTTTTAGTTTTCCCTCATGAACATGGGAAATAGTGGTCTCTAAGTCTACATAAATTTTATGTTGTGAGGTTCAGTCATAGGTGATGTGGGGTGAGAAATGGAATCCAAAAAGGATTGGGTAGAGGCAATACCTTGTGTGAAAGAGTTATGGGACTCAAGCTCCATAATAGATGTGGTTATAGTGTAGGATGTCATAAGTCTAAAACTATGTCTCACATGGGTATTAGCAGTAGGACACTAGGTTGTGAAGCTCATATGATTTTTAAAACACTTAGATAATCTTACTATGAATGAAAAGTAGAGGACAGTAATAGCAAACCAAACAAAGGGAAAAATCAAAAAGTGGAACTACATAGAAGACACAAAGACAAGCCTATGATCTAAATTTGAGTGAAATTTGGTTGTTCTACAGCATAATATGCCTTAGAATTTTTTCTAAATTCAAATTTTGGATGTGTTCTATAGTGTTTAAGTATCCTATTATGTAACTATTAAGGTCTAACAATAAATAAATTTCTAGAATTTTACAGAATTGTAATTTTGCAATATGAAAGACAACTATGCCAAAAAAACCAGAACTCTTAACCAATGAATAGAATTGGAAAATTCAATTTTTAAACTATAAATTATAGAAACTTAATGATCCTAACTTGAAAAATATGGAAATTGAAAACTTTCTATGTTTTTGCAACAATAACAATGCACTTTTTCCTCTTTTTCACTATATGCCAATGCCTAAATTAGTGTTTTGAACACTTTTAGATTTTATTTCAGATTTATATGACCTAATACAAAATTATTAATGCAAATCTAAACTATATCTACTTTATAATGACTGAAATTAACCCTAGATGTCTTTTGGATGCAAAATGCAATGCACTTTTTTTACTTTTTTAATGTTTTTATGACAATTATGTAGCACTCATGATGAATGCGAATAATCTAAAAGCTAATTCAAATATTAGAAGGTTTAAAATGTTTTAAATAGTCAAGTTCACCAAAATGTTTGATTGGGAAGAGGGATCTAGGTCCTAAATCAAACTTATCCCAATTTGGTTTGAAGGATTAGAAATTATCTCAAATCCACTTGACTACAAAATCTAATAGGAAGAGTTAGAATGGTGGAGCAGGGTTCTAATCCTTATGAATATGGGTGCAATGAGTGATTTGGATGATTGTTAATTGATTTATTTTGAATGATACAATGAACTAACTATGTAAACTATGCAGATTTAGTAGTTTGTTATGAATTTTGAGAAATCAAATGTAACAAGACAAAAATAGAATCCATAAATGTAGAAGGTAGACACATAGGAACTTGGGATATAAATTTGATCTTTAATTCACTGGTCTAGGGTGTAATGCACCCTAGACTGTCCCCCTTTTTTGCATGATCTGAAATTACATGCCTAAGGTCCCTAGTCTATAGCTCATATTATTTTGGGGGTATTGTCAAAACTTTGACTATTGATGAGAAAATCTAGTTTTTATATCTTGAAAAATTGTAGGGTTTGATTGCATGAATGAAAAATTAGAATTAAATCTTCCTCCAATTCATTTTAGATCTATAACCTGCACACATGAAAAGAGGGTAAGGGTTGTTCCATATAGGAGCTTGCCTAATTCAAACCCCGTGTAGGTATTTCTACCTACATAATGGAAAATTATGATATAAAAGAGAGCTTATCCTTGGCTGGATAGAGGCTAATGATAAATAATTAATGTATTGACAACTTGCTATAACTCACCACTCAAATTTAATCTCCTCAATGGACTAAATTCATACTCATCACTTTCAAGGATTAATTATTGCCTGACTTGAATTGATTTGATTACCTACAAGTGTTAATACTCATAAAAAAATGTATTCAAAACATGAACAAACTTACATAACATATGAAATGATGCTTGAATGATAAAATTTTGTAATAATCTTGATAATTTTTCCCTTGATTGCTCTTGAGTTCTTTTTAGGATGCTCAATTTTCTCATGTAATGTCAGAAATTGTATCCTATGCAATTTCACACTATATACTCCTTCCTCTTTAGATAAACTAAGATAATTATTCTCTCCCTCAACTTAAAACCATTTATCGCCTTCTAGCATGCCTAATTCCTAAATCATTGAGTCTGATTTTCCCATGGACCAATGGGCACCACGAAGAAGTTTGTGAGTTGTGCTAGTATCCCATGAAAATCCATGACTAAGGTGTTCATTGAGACATTTCACCTACCATGTTTTGATAGTGTAACACCTATACCAACCTACAACCCCATCGAGAATTGCTTGGGCAGGATTCCTAGATCAAAAAGTCCCTCTCTTTTGCATTTTGAGAGTAATTCTTCACTCTCCTATGGATTTTACACTCTACATTAATTATGGAGGTGATTCATTCTTGATTTCTTAAATAAATACACAGCTCTCTTTTCTTCTTCTCCATCTCTCTACACACATCTTGCAAAGATCTCTTTTATGGCTTTCAAAGTAAACTCCATTGTTGCAACATGAGCTCATCTTGCAAGGAATCTATTGTCATCTTGGAGGTTCTTATTGCTCCTTTGTTGCACTAGCAAGCTTCACTTGTTGGTGCTTGAATGGGATAACTCTTCAAGAATCTTTATTGATCATTTTATCTTTGTCTTTATTTAGTATATGGTTGTCTTTATCATTTCATGTCTATTTTTATTATCTTGTCAAAGGTTTTCCATGGAGGTGGAAACACAAATACGGGGGTTTGACTGAGGAAAACTCTTGTACATCCACCCAAAAAAATTTCTTTGGTCTTGTGTGTAGGTGTAGGTGGAAGAACTTTTTGAAGCAAGCTTGAATGTCATCAAATGCTTCAAGTGATATCTAAAACCTCTACTTTTCATTTTCATCTTGTTTTCATTTAGCTTCTTTATTTTTGTACCTTTAGTTGTGTATGTTCATGTTATGCACATGTTTCACATCTAGAAATCAATGCACATTACTGTGTCTTTCTAGTGATAATAACTATTTCTTGTCTATATGGGACACCAATGTGGTGTGTTGTCATCTTGGATAGAGAGCTTGTAGAGCTGTCCAAAAAGACCTCTATACCCTACAATTTTGATTTCTGATGTTTGAAAGGTCTGAATAATTTATGTACTTTGTTAACACTTAGATTCCTCCATTCCCAATTCACTTGAGTCATGTCAACTAAGGTAGCGAGAGACCATTTTCTCCTTAAGATCATGTTGTTGATGAGTGTTTTTGTATTGCACAACACAGATAAAACACAAGTTTTCTATCTCTCTTGAAAGGTGACTTCCTATAGAAAATCTTCAAAAAATGACCCCAATGTTCTAGATGTCAAGTCTTGACGATGCAAAAACAACTCAGTAGTTGATGTGATTTGTTGGTATCACAAAGGTCATCTACGGTTCAATAGGGTTGGAAGCTTACAAGACTCAACAAGGGCATGAAGTCTGAAAATGTATGCAAACCCTAACTAAACTTTCCATATCTAAAATCTAAAATAAAAATTATCATCAAATGTGGCAATGTGGTGATGTTGATTCAATTCTAAACTAACCCAAAGAAAGATCAAAATATATAGGGTTGAGAGAGATATCCTAATTTAACACCTAAGATCAATTGTAATAATGGCTAATGTTGCAAACTAATAAATCCCCCATCAGAACCTATTCTTGTTTATCCAAGATCAAATCTACAATGCCATAGAAATAGTGCAATCTTCAAAGGAAAGTGAAATATTTTTAGACCATGAACAGCCATTCATACACCCAATTACTTGTATGACATGAATAAACACTCATAGTTGAACTATTGCAATAATTGGCTCAGACTAACCATGCATTATGATTTACAATCAACAAATCCCAAATGGTATGAGTAGCAAATTCATCAAACATCTTTAACATTTCACCATTATTACAAATGAATTGAAACTAAAAATTGAGAATAAGAAGCAAGAAACCACAACACTTTCAAACTTAACATGGAATTCAATGATCTAGCTGTATTAATTTCTCCAACATTTGCTTAACAATTTCTAGTTCTCTCCTCTCTTAGAATTAACTAACTCTCCTATTGTTCTACTCCTTACCTTTTTTACAAATGAGCAGCCAAAAGCCTTTTATAGATGTTACATTACAAATCAATGGTCAATATTAAATCCAATTCAAGGGCCCAAATTACATCAGCATTTAATATTTGAGGTACATTAGGTTTTGGAAACACATGCCTCATTTGCATCCAATTGGATAATTTTTCTACAAATTTGGTCCAAGGAGAAACAAACATCTCCTCCTCAATCTTGATGAATAATCCTTTTAGAGAAAAAAATAATCCCCCTATTTTCCTTTCAAAAATACTTTTCTAGCTGGTAAATCTTGGCACAAATTATTGTGTAGATCAGCATTAAATATTTAGGTTCATCTTTTAATTTCAGATTTGACTCCCCTTGATAGTGAATAAGGCCTTGCATGAATCCATATGCATGTTCATCTTGACCATTTAATTAATTCACTCATCCCTTAATTATAGCTCCCCTCAACACCTAGCACAAGACCATATGTGGGTCCTTTAATGAATTGATCCTTTATCCCTCCAAGCATCTTGAAAAACACCTGTATCATAAAATATCATAATTTAAACCTCCAGAAATGATAAATTTCCCTTATTTAAAATATTAAAATTTATCAATTTATGGTCCATCAGGAAAATTTCATATTTTGGAAAACTTTCCATTTCAAGAAATTTTCCATTTTAAGAAATATTTCTATTTCAAGAAAGTTTCCATTTCAAGAAAATTTCTATTTTGATAAAATTTATATTTCAAGAAAAAAAATTATTTCCATTTTGAGAAATTAACTTTTGAGGGGATTTCACTTTTGAGGGCCAGAGCAATGTGAAAGCCAGTGAGCATGGTGTTGAAAAGTGAAATTTCCACTTTTGAGGGAATTGGACCACTGCGGGCCAGAGCAATACGAAAGCCAAAGAGATGCAAGCCAAAGCTATGTGGAAGCTAGAGGTTTCTGGGCCAGAGCAATATAGAAGTTGAAGACTTGCAGGATGGAGCAATGCAGAAGCTGAAGAGATGTGAGTTGGAGCAATGCAGAAGTTGGAGGCTTGCGGGTTGGAGTAATGCAGAAGCTAGAGACTTGAAAGTCAGAGCATTGTAAAAGTTGAAGAACCCAACACTGATCGAATGGAATTCTGCAAGCAAAATTTTGCAATGGCATTCCTACAACGATTTTTTGCAAGGCCACAACACTTAGTTTTTTTGGGTTTATCTATTTGAGCATGTGGGGAAATGGATATGAAGAGCATCTAGGCTTAGTACTTGATGATTTTACCCATTTCTAGAGTTGTGGTATATGAGACTGTGGAAGCTAGAGAGTGTGATGCTGGAGAGATGGAATATTGCTGACAGAAACCCACAACCAAAAACCCTCAAAAGTAAAACTTCCTCATTTTCCCAAAAAAGCTTAAGGGGGTCAAATTTTCAAAACTAATCCAAGCAAAGGGAGAAAAGATGAAATTGCAAGGATGGAGCATGATAGTGCCAAAAGACTAGATTTCCAATTTTGCAAAAATTAGGTTATTTTCAAGGATGGGTCTTGCAAAAGCCAGATACTTGTGGGCCAAAGCAATGCGGAAGCCGGAGAGCTCAGCGTCGATTGACTAGAATTTTGCAAGCAAAATTTTGTAAAAGCTAAAACTTAGGTTTTTTATGCAAATCAACTTGGTGCATGGGAAAACCATCATGAAAGTGTTAAAAGGTGCAAGACAACTGAGAGGGGGGTTGAATCAGTTGTCACCAAATTCAAATTCAAAACTTTAAATACTTATTAGCTTCACAACCACACTGTTCTATTATTAGGTATGAACATGAAATGCAGATAATAGAAAGTAAAATCAACATAATGAACACTAGATTTTGTGTGGAAAACCCAATGAGGGAAAAACCACGGTGAGGATTAACTCACAATATAAAGAGATATAAAAACTGATTACAAAGGCTCACTGCCAAGAGCTCATTGCCTAGAAGAGGACTCATTGTCCAAATACAAAGGCTCACTACCTACAGGAAGGACTCACTATCCAACAAGGAGGCTCACTGCCTACTGATACAAAAGAAAACAAAAGATCCACCACAACAATTAACACACATCTGTAGCCTTGATCAAAAGATTGCAAAAACCTTTAGCTCACTGCCTTCAGGAATCTAACACAATGAAGTATTGTTGCCTCAACTCACTTTCATACACTTCTACTCTTTTAATTTGTGGCTTACTTTGTTTCTTTTCATCATCATTCAATTCTTCACAATTTGACTTACATTTATACCATCTTCAACCTTAGAAACTTTCTCCAAGGTTGGCCACATACGCCTCATTTCATAAATTCAAATCAAGTCAAGAACTCAACATTCCCGCGATGGAAAGGAATGAGAGTGGACCAATAAAAATACTTAACCAAGACCAAAAATAATGTCTTAGATCAACCACACACTTCCTTAATTAAATTTAATTCTTCAAATGAAGTGTAAACACCAGATCGGCCAAACCTAATGAAAACACAAATTAACATTGATGTACACGCTTCCCAACAAGAAGATAGCATGTGGATGATGCAAAACACTTCATTATACACGAGAACACATCTCAGGTTCCTTCATATACATCCGCAGCAAGTGCAACAATATTTGAACTCCGAACTCCTTCCATCAGTCCATCCAGACTATGCAAACACATACAACAACTCTAAAACTTGACTTCTAGATCACCAAACCACATGCATCTTTGCCAGAACCAAGAGAACACCATTATAAGAAACATTCCAGATCTGCAAGATCTTAAATAGAACAACAGAGGACTACAAAGTAGAAACATTTCTCCCAGTCACAAAAAACTAACTCTTCCAGAACGGTTCACACACTAGTGAACAAAACTTTCACACTTCATCAAACCAAAAGCTACAAATCAGTAGATATTACCATCAAATCATCAAAAAACAACCCTTTAGATCCACACAAGCATAGGATCAACATAGGAGAAATGCAGAGCACATACCAAAGCACATTTTGAACACATTCATAACTCTGACTTCTTTCTTTATTAATTTTCTCAAAAGCACTTGGAAACTCATCAATTCAGCACATATGTGACATCATAAGGATAGCTCCATGTACTCACATCTCAATAGTATCTCAATTATACATGCACAATCTACAATATACTAAATTATTTTGACATAAATGACAACATTAATGACAACACCACCAAATATGCTCATACTTATAATAGAAAGGGCCAAGGCTAAAGGATTATAAGTCGAATCCACCAGCAATCCATTGCACAAACAAGGAAAATGAATCCAAAACCCAAATGCAAAGCATAACCTCTAACTAAAGGGAAAACCCATGTAAACCATTTTAATCAACTATGACCAAACCCTAAAACAAAATAAGCAACAAGAGAGGGAGAAGCAGCAAAAGAGGAGGTCCCTACTTTTAGCAAGGCGTGTGTGCAAAATGCACAACAAATGGAAACTCTACTATAGAAATTCTCTAGAGCATTTCAATGACAAACAAGAATCACAAACCCAAAATCTTTGGTTCTGACCTCCTTAATAGGCCAAACAAACTGAAACACTTGATCAAAGAATCAAAATCAATGGTTGATCTAACCTTCCATATGTTAAAAATTCTAAGTGTGTGTAAATGTATTCATTTCCTTCCTTAAGTGACTACAAGAACCTACACTCTGTCATGTTAAGATACACGAATTATTCTACTTCAAAAGTGACTTGGACATTGCCCCGCTACTAGTTAGACCTTTATAGCCTCGATGAGGTTGTCATTGTGATTCTCTCAAACGTTGCTCTACTACCAATCGAGCATCCATAGCCCTAGTAGACTTATTTGAATCCTCCTGAAAGTTGAATTTTTTGTGATTTTCACTATTTTCTCTCTTTTCTTTTGTTTATTTTGATTCTTCTTTTCTTTTCTTTTCTTTTCAACTTCAAAACAATGAAGTTTTCACTCAGGGCTAAGAATCATAGTGGTACTAAAGCATAATTGAAGATTTTTCACTTAACATGACTTCACAAAGGAACCTATAAAGACCTCAGGACTCTTAAAATGTGTGAGAGATTAAATTTCAAAATACTTCATAATAAAATCGTACCAATAACTTATCCTCTTTAAATCAAACATTCCAAACCATTTGACACTAACAGAAGACCTTCACCATCCATTCTGAAATCATGATTAGTGTTTCTTAAGAAAACACCTAGAATATTCCCAAATAATTGAATTGTTGTTGTGCCTATAAAATATCCCCAGAATAAAATGAGAAGACCCTAGACCAAACTAGAGAAAGAAATAAAAATCCAAACCTAAAATAACCAAAGCAGGAAGTGAAAGCAAAAGAAAACTACATTTATTCAAACCAAGCTATATACAAAGAGACTCTAAATGAAGCATATTCAAACTAGGCAAACCAACACCCACCCCTATATTATTTCTTAATGCATAGACAAGTAATAAATAAATATTTGTAGTCCTAAGGCATGCAAACTCATCCTTTTAATCAATAAAATAGACTCATATTTCCACTCTCAAACTCAATGATGAAGTCAGGAAACATTAACAATTGAGGTAGTTCATCAAACTGGTGGTTGATCCATAAGCAGGTTTTGTTTCCAACATCCCCATAATCAAAATGATAAGTGTGAATAGTGATATGGACAAGGAAAGACACAACCTAGATGTCCTCTTGCATAGGTAGCAATACTTGAGTCTCAAAGCATGTATGGTATCAGACCTTGTACTTTCGGCTTCAGGGGGTCATAACTCGTGGTGTAGCATTCCCTTTACATTGCAGATTTACAGGTCATAATCATAATCATTAGGAAAAAAACCATGCAAAGGGTTAAAATTTTTAAATTCATGTAATGTTTTACTAGGGTCTATAGCTGCATAAGACAAGGATGGTGGATCTGCATATATTTCTTCAAGAGTATCTCCATAATCGGTAACTTCAATTGGCTAATTATCCACATTTTGCACATCCACTTGATCCTTTTCCTCAAAATATATCACAACATCCTCTTTAATTTCTATTGTAGCTTGTGATTGGTGTGATACATTGCTTGTGAAAATACCCTCCAAGACTTCCCTCTGGACTTCCTCTTCTTGTGGTTCATGTGTGAACACTTGATAAGATTCATTGGCCAAATCACTAGTATCCTCATGTTGTTGCACATCAGAATACCCATCCATTGAGCATATGTCTTCATGTTCATTGCTACTATATGATAAAATGGTATCCTTCTCCTCATATAGGACTTTAACTATCTCATCATCTGGAGGTTTGGGTAATGTATTTTCGTTACCCCCGAGTTTAGAATTATCCATTTACCCTGTGTCATCATAATTTTGTAGCTTAACACCGAATGAAAATAAATTAGAAAATTCTTCCTCTATGTCAATGGGACTAAACTCTTTGATTGTTGGTTTGGGATAGCCTCCTGAGTATGCATTGTACAAGTCATTTTTAGAAGGGGAAAGCTCTTGACTACAAATTGGCAGATCAATCACCAAATATTTGGTATCCCTATGAGGTGATGCATTTGCTATATCGTCCTTCGAAATGCATTTCTCCTTTATAAATTTCCTTCCAAAGTTTATCGATGAATTATACTCAATTGATCAATCACTAGATTCATGTCTTTCCACATCTAGTGTATTTTCTACAACAACAGTAGGGAATTCTACATTGAATTTTTTTTATAGATCTACTTGTTCCTTGATTTGTCTTATTATTGTTTGGCACTGCAAACAACTCTGAATGTGCGGCATCATGTATCCTACACTAACTTGGTAATAGAAATTCCTCCAACCATATTTTGTAAAGTAAGCTTGACCAATCTTTTAAGATTTTTGCAGCAAATTCATCACATCCCACCAACACTACATCCTCATTGCTAAGAAGATGATTGTGACCAATAACCCCCTCTTCTTGTAGCTTATCTAGTTTAGTTGAATGTTCTATTTGAGATGTTTGATTCCTCAATGACCCCACCTCTTACCTCAAGTTCCATTTTATTATCAGCGCTTGTTGTCCTAGGGATTTTAGCTTCTTCCTTGTGGGCAACATCCTCTATGGCTTTTTCAGCATTCACTAATGCACATCTTTCTGATTCAACCTCTATATGTTCCCTATCAGCTACCAAATGTTCTTCTAATTTAGTGTATGCAGGTTTTTCTACAAATGATTCATCATTTCTAGTGTTCAACTATTTCATCAAGACCAAACAACTTTTGATTTGATTGATTTTATCTTCACATGAAGGACAGGTAGACTCTAAATGGGGTGCATTATGCACCCTACACCAACTAGACATTAGTACATCTTCCAAACATAACCCACTCTCACTCCTTAGTTGATCTTTAACTAGCTCTTTGAAGGCTTCAACTACAACATTAGCAACTTCATCTTCTAATTTTGTAGATGTTTGTGGTTTATACACTTCCTAGGAGAATATTCTCCCTTGTAAAGCCATTTCTATCCTTCCCAAGAAGGTCAAGCAATTTAGCTCATTGTGCCTAGAAGTATTATGAATTCTGCATTTTTCTGATAATGCAAGGTGATGCAAACTCTTAGGATACAATTTACTATTTAGAGACTCTTGGAGCTAAAACATATCAGCTTGAGGGTTTTCCTCACAATAGGAAACATGAAATTTTTGCCTTTCCATCTTGACTCGAAATATTTTATATTTTCAAATTTTATGATTTTTTTGGATTTTTTTTGCATATGAAGAGATCTATCTATCTCATATTTGTACATGAAGGCTCATTCAGCTTCCAGCTTTGTTGCTTATTCTCAACCCTCCTTTTAGCACCAATTCTATTGATGAGTGTTTTTTCACTACACAACATAGCTAAAACACAAGTTTTTTATCTCTCTTGAAAGGTGACTTCCTATAGAAAATCTTCAGAAAATGACCCAAGGTCTGGATGTCAAGTCTTAACGATGCAAAAACAACTCAGTAGTTGATGTGATTTGTTGGTATCACAAGGGTCATCTATGGTTCAATAGGGTTGGAAGCTTACAAGACTCAACAAGGGTTTCATGAAGTTTTCACAAGTAGAATTGTGTAATGGAATTCCCTCAAAGATTTTCTGCAAGACCCCAACACTTAGTCATTTTGTGGTTTATCTATTTGAGCACATGGGGAAATGGATATGAAGAGTGTCTAGGCTTAGTGCTTGGTGATTTCAACCATTTCTATATTTGCAAAAAACACAACTATAGAAGCTAGAGATCACAATGTCGGAGAGATGGAATCCCGCCAACGGAAACCCGCAACCAAGAACCCTTAAAAGTAAAACTTCCTCAATTTTTCAAAAAAACTTAAGGGTATTAAATTTTCAAAACTAATCCAAGAAAAGAGTGAAAAGATGAAATTGTGGGGATGGAGCATGGCAACACCAAAACATTAGATTTTCACTTTTGCAGAAATTGGGTTAATTGCAGGGATGGACCTTGCGAAAGCTGAAGACTTGTAAACCAGAGCAATGTGGAAGCTGGAGAGCTCATTGTTGATCGACTAGAATTTTGCAAGAAAAATTTTGCAACGACATTCCTGCAAATATTTTTGCAAAAGATAAAACTTAGGGTTTTTATGTAAATCAACTTGGTGTGTGGTAAAACCATTGTGAAAGGGCCAAAGCTAAAGGATTATAAGTCAAATCCACCGAAAATCCATTGTGCAAACAAGGAAAATGACTCAAAAACCCAATTGTAAAGAATAACCTCTAACTAAAGGGAAAACCCATGAAAACCATTTTAATCAACTATGACCAAACCCTACAACATAATAAGCAATAGGATAGGGAAAAGAAGCAAAAGAGGGGTTCGAGGTGTGTATGCAAAATGCACAATACTCATCATTTTGAGGGTAGCACATTTCCTCCTCTGCAACTCAATAAATTTTATTATGTGTGCTTCTAGGTCTCATTAGGATTTCAAATGATAAAATGACTAGTATTTATATGTAATTCTTCTAATTTACCAAAAATTAAATGCTAATAGCAGAAAATTGAAATTAGAATTCAAATAATAAAATACCAACACTGACGTATTCAAATTTTGATCCTAAAGAGGTGGTCTAGGGTATAGAGTGCCCTAGACCAAACCCATTCTTCTCGAGGCCCAAAAGTGTCGTGGGAAAATATTGAATTCATGATCTCATTTCCCATGTTTGATTTTTCAAAGATGTTTTTAAATGGGAAATTAAATGCATGCTTAGGTCCAAGTGCATAGGGGAAGCTAAACCTAATGTGAAATTGTCAAGGGTGAAAATTTTTGATGCTACACAAAATATATTGAAATTATACTTGTTGGAAAGCTCATTTTCAGGACTAAAATCTTGAAAATTATCTTGTCATGTTCATTCCATTTGAAGGTCCAAATCAAGGTTTGAAACTAAAATTTATGAAGAAAATTTGAGGAAGATAGTGAAAGTGGCTAGTTAAGGACCATTGAGTGAAGGTCCTTCGACTGAAGGTACCTTTGTTTGAATTTCCTTCAAGCGAAGGTAACTTTGTTCAAAGGTCCTTTGAATGAATGTACCTTTTATCTAAGGTATTCAAGGACCTTTATTCGAAGGTATGTTGTTCCCACACAAAAGAAAACCCTTCGAAGGAAGTTTTTCCAAAAATGGAAATGAAGGACCTTCATTTGAAGGTCCTTTTTTATTCCTTTCAAGTAATTTCCATAAAAGGAATAAAAAGGGACCTGCAAATGAAGGTTTTATTTTGAATTAAGGTACTTATTCACATATCTTTGAATGAAGGTACCTTTTTTCAAAGAAATACCTTCAAAAGAAACTATTTTTAAGTTTTCATTTTCATCCAAGTTCAAAAAGCGATGTCACACAAATGGGACTCACTATTGTGGGTTTACCTTGGAAAGGGTATGGCCCACTCACCTAAAGAGGAATATCCTAAGGTACTTTCTATTTACAACATTTTATTCTATTATTTATTTATATAGTTTATTTCACTTGCATAATCATTTATATATTTCTTATTTTCATATTCTCATTTAAATACATATAGGAATTTCATTTACATATCCAAAAAAGAAAAAGAAAAATATCTTTTAGTATTTTTTAATTCCCATGCAAATATTTTCCATTTCAAGAAAATTAGTTTAACTTGACTACATTTAATTTCTAGAAAAGTGTGTTTGATCTTAGCATATTTATTTCCTATCAAAGTGTGTTTAATTTCAAGCATTAATTGAATATATGTGATTTCATTTTATAAGGCTATAACATAGGTTAGAATTAATTACATGAGAATATTGCTACCCTTGGAATTTGATATCATATTGTAGATCACCCTTGGAAACCACCTAGATTGATAATAATTAAATGATAAGAAATTGAAACCACTTTAACAATATCAACATTTTTTGGTGTTGTTTCTAGGGATAGAAAATATAAAATTTCTATATGGTCAAACAAAAATTAAATGATAAGAAATTGAAACCACTCTAACAATATCAACATTTTTTGGTGTTGTTTCTAGGGATAGAAAATATAAAATTTCTATATGGTCAAACAAAACCTGAGCATTGACTTTAGTAGAATTCTCTTAGTTTATTAACAAACCTAGGGATTCCCTATCACTTTATAAAAAACCCATCTATTGAAGTTACAATAGAAAGACGAGAAAGTTGATAAATCAAAAATAACAAGGAATTCAAATCTAAAAGTTTTCAACTAGACACATCCAAGGGTTATCCACTCAAATATAGGTGGAAACAATATCCATCCCATTACATCAATTAGATGAAGAAATTCACACCACTATCACAAATAGAGATAGCACCATAGGTAATGAGAAATAAGATACCAACATTTAAACCTTTTTCTATCCAATATCTCTAACACAAGAGAGAAATGAATCCCCTATGTAAAACATCTCACCTTCTATCCAACCAACCTTCAATGGGAAGCCTTTTGAAAATATTGATTAATTTTTAATTCAATGTTCTCTATCAAAATTATGATTATGAGACTAACAATTCCAAAAGATAAAACTATTCCCCTTCATGTTGAATGAATAAAATGTGTGCTATTTCGTGAGTTTGACAACCAAATCCATCCATACTTGGGATTAGACGAAAAAATAGTCTTCTTAGATAAATACCAAGATTATTTTTAGGTTAGAGATAGGAAGGATGAGTCTTCAAGATGAAACAATTAAAAGATGAAAATATAGAAGGAAATTTCCCAGACCACTTCTTGTTTGTCCATAGGTGGTGTAGCAACACTTTAGATGAGGAAATAAGAAAAATAATCTTCCTCAAGGGAATATATGAATAATCTCATAAATATCTCAATGTTATAAGAAAAGGGTACATCAAAAAATTAGACTTTGATGATATCATTTGACTTAGTAAAAATCACTCCCACACCAAGGATAGAAGTAGAAATATTAAGAAAGAGAAAATTAGTCGTGATGTCACCAAGGTAATGAAGGATTTAGTATTTTTTTTTTAAATAATATCTTACTCTACCTTAATACCATATTAGATAGGCTACAAACAAAACAAAAAAAAACCCTTGGCCATATACTATTCTAAATTTAGAGATAAGAACCCACTTAGGGAAAGTCCCTTAAATAAAATAAAGTTTTGTGGAAATTGCAAGAAGAGACACTTTATAGATGAGTGCAACATGCTGCCCAAAATTAAAAATATATTGATACCCCAAGTCAACAAAGAAATAACTTTCATTGGCCAAAGTTAACCTAATTTTGGGTTCAACTAGAACCCTAGACAATATGAATTGAGAGCCCCCTCTAATTGGATACCAAATTAATGGGAAAGGTTGTGGAGAACACCACTACCATAGGCATCATGCAACAATGAGGATCTCCATGGATTCAATCTAAATGGATAAACCCATCATGGTCCTTCCTCCATGGCCAAATTAAAACATGAATTAATACCAAAAAACTTGGATGCCTTACAAAAATTAGGGGAAAAGGAAATATATAAACCAAAAACATGGCTTATTGCCTAGATAATCATGACAACAACAAACTCAAATATAAAAAAATTGGTAAACCAACCACAATTCCCTATCCACCCTATAAACAATTCTATGAACAACTAACCTAAAACAAACTTTGATGATCTAGATCAAAACAACAAATTTTAGCATAATAGGATTCAATGAGGTACAATTACGTTGGAAAAAATAGTAGGATGTTCCCCTACCTACTAAAATTTATCCAAAGAAAGGGAATTTATAAAATAAGAGAATAAAGAGGAACCTCCTTAAAAATAAGCATCACAACTCACTCCAAAAACTTACCTAGTATATTAGCAATATTATTTTTAGAGTGACTAGAGTTGTCATAGTCAAGTCCAAAGAGTTCTAGAAAGCTCTAAAATTATTCTCAATAATTTAAACTAGTTAATGAGATCCAAACAAATAGCATTGAAGTTTCCTTATTGAAATCCATCGAGGACATATATACTTGAAATAAACAAAATTATAAAAAATATATGTATTAAGATGCTAGGAAGGAAAAATAAACTCTTGAACACCGTACACATAAGGGAAATGCTTCGATATTTTGTTAGGAAAACTAATCCCTCAAAATTATTGAAATTTGGGGAGCCCTATCATATTTATAATAATAAGAGGAGTGCCTATCAATGCAATTTTCAAAGAGTGTTAGCTTGGAAAATAGAAAAAAAAGAGGTTCAAAACTAAGGAATACTCTACTATAGGACCTTTGGAGTTGGTGCATATAGACCTATGTGAACCTACCATAACAAGAAGCTCTCAAGGTGATAGGTATTTCATGTTTTTAATAGATGATTACTCTAGAATGACTTGGGTGACCTTTCTCAAAGAAAAATTAGAAGCTCTAGATAAGTTTAAATCATTTAAATCTATGGTTGAGAATGAAATGGATCTGAAAATAAAGTGTTTAAGGTCTAAAAAAGGTGGTTAGTTCACCTCCAATGAGTTTAATAGTTTTTGTGAAGATCATGGGATAAAAAGGCATTTATCAGCTCTTAGGACTCCTCGACAGAATGGGGTTGTGGAGAAGAATAATAGGATAGCTCAGGAAGCAGAAAGAACCATGTTGAAGGAAGCAAATCTACTAGATGTCTACTGGAGTGAAGCAATTCATATTGTAGTCTACATTCTTAACAAAGTTCAAGCAAGAGTGAGTAGTTCAAAGACCCCATATGGGCTATGGTATGGAAAAACTCCTACTGTGAAATATTTTAGAGTGTTTGGAAGAAAATGTTATATCAAGAGAGATGAAGAAAACTTAGGAAATTTTGATGCAAGATAAGATGAAGGAACTTTCCTTTGATATTCTACAAGGAGTAAGGCATACAAATGTTGCAATAAAAGGTTAAAGAAGATAGTTGAAAGTGCAAGTGTCAAAGTGGATGAAGAATCACATCAAAACTTAGTGTTGATAGAAGGATATGAATCTGATGAACCCCCTTGTAGAGAAGAAGAGAAATAAAAGGAGATGTTAGTGGAAGAGGAAGAAGATCTGGAAAAGAATCCTAAGGCTCCTAATTACATGTTAAAAAATCATTTTGAGGATCAAATAATTGGAGGTAAAAGAAAAGGTGTGTTGATAAGAAGAAAAGTTGCTATGATAAAGGAGTAGGTAAATTTGTGTTTACTTTTTGAGATAGAACCTAAAGCAGTTACTAAAGCATGCAAGGATGAAAATTGGGTCAAAGCTATGGAAGAAGAACTAAGGTAGATTGAGAAGAATTGGACATGGAACTAGTCCCAAGACCAACAAACAAGAATGTGATAGGAACTAAAAGGGTTTTTATGAACAAGTTGAATGAGAATAGAGAATTTATCATAAACAAGGCTAGGCTTGTGTGTAAAGGCTACTCACAAGTGGAAGGAATAGATTTTGAAGAGAATTTTTCTCCTATAGCAAGAATGGAGACTATTATGATGTTTTTGATTTTTGTGGCACATAAAGACTTCAAGGTATATCAGATGGATGTAAATTTTGCATTCTTGAATGGTGAGTTAGAAGAAGAGGTATACATTGAACAACCAGAAGGTTTTCAGTTATCAGAAGACCCTGGCATGGTCTTCAAGATGAAAAGGTGTTATATGGGTTCAAACAAGCTCCTAGAGCCTAGTATGCAAGATTGGATAGGTACTTATTACAGCAAGGATTTGAAAAGGGTACTACAAATAGCAACCTTTACTTCAAATTTGAGAGAGATCAAATCCTAATTGTGGTTGTGTATGTTGATGAAAAATCTTTGGAGGAAATGAGGAAATGTGTAAAAAAATTATAGAGGAGATGCAAAATGAGTTTGAAATGTCAATATTTTGGGAGATGACTTTCTTCCTTGGGCTAGAAATCAATCAATCAAAAAAAGGTATGTTCATTTCACAATCAAAATATGTTAAGGAAATGCTAAAGAATATTGGAATGGAGGACTCTAAACTAGTATGTACTCCCATGGTTACTAGTTGTAAATTAAGAAAAAAAAATGAATCTCCTAAGACAAATTAGACCAAGTATAGGTCCATGATTGGTGGATTACTATATCTAACTATAACTAGACTATATATCATGCATGCAGTATGTCTTGTGGTAAGATTTCAAGAAGATACTAGAGAATCACATGTGGTAGTAGTCAAAAGGATATTCAGATGTTTGAAGAGCACTCCAGACTATGGTCTATAAAATTCTAAGGATATCGACTTCTCTTTGAGTGCTTATACAGATGCAGATTGGGAAGGTTGTGTGGATGACAGAAGAAGTAAAAGTGGAGTTGGTTTCTTCCTTAGAACAAACTAGTTTCTTGGTTGAGTAAGAAGTAGGGTTCGGTGTCATTATCTACTGCAAAGGTAGAATATATTGTTGCAACATCTTGCTACACACAAGTGTTGTGGATGAATCAGACATTGAAAGATATCAGAGTATCATATGATGAACCTATCTCTATCTTGTGTGATAATACAAGTTCTATCAACATTTCAAAAAATATATTAATGTATTCAAGAACAAAGCACATCTCTATCCGATATCACTTTCTAAGAGAGAAATTTTATGAGAATCAAGTAAAGTTGGAGTATGTGCCTATAAAGGATCAAATAGTAGACATTTCACAAATACTCTTCCAAAAGATACATTTGAGTATCTCATAAACAAGCTAGGGGTTATTGCCCCTCCCTCTTTTAACTAGATGCATAAGATGGTGCATCTGTCCAATGGAGCAATTCAAGGTGTATTCTTTGTCCTAGACTGATGAAGGATACCTCTCAGGGGGAGTATTTAGTGGTATCTTTGGTTGGTGTAGTCAAGGGGAACATATCTTGTGCCTAAAAGTGAGAAATAGAGAGAAGTGAACTTTGTAGGTGTTTCCCGTAGCCATTGATGTCAAAGGGGGAGAGTGAAGTCTGAAAAACATAGCAAAAGAGAAGGAGAGAAAGAATCTTGAAAAACATAAGAAAGTGGGAGTGAGAGAAAGAATTCTAAAATGTAAAAAAATATCCAAGGGGAGAGATGCTTGAGTGATGGAGATACAAACTTGCTTTTTTTGTTGATGGGTTTTCAGCAGGCGTCGCCATCAATGAAAAAGGGGGAGATTGTTCAACTATATTTTCATTATTTTTTTCATTTATGTCAACCTCTAGTGTGGTCATGATAAGAAGTTTTTTGTGGTGTTAAGAAGGTGTTGTAGATATAGCAGGGTCACTTGGTTTCCAAGTGCTTTTGAGAAAAAGTGTACAAAGTGTGTACAAGGTGTCAGGGATGTGTTATGTGTTGTTCTCCACATTTCTTCATTCTTGGAGATGTGCCTATTTGGTTTGTATATGATGACTAGTAGTATTTGAAGGTGTTATATCTAGAGTTTTAGGTTTTGGATCATGCAGTAGTAGAACATGTATTTGATAGTGTCTGGATTATGAAGAGGGATGTCTAGGAAAAACAGAATTGCTTCGCATTTCTCCACACTAAAGTTTCTTGTCTTGTGGATTCGGGAATGTGCTAATTATGCATGTATCTATCTTCCCTTGGATGGTTTGGTGTTCAAATATTTTGCAAGCTTGGTTTATGAGTTTTGTCTCAATGGCAGTTTGACCAATTGCATAAGATTGTTTTCTTAGTTTCATGTGTTTATTCCAATGATTTTAAATATTTTTTTGGTTTTGGAATATTCTATAATGTTGTGTGATATTGCTACATGGTCCATAAGATGTTTTTAGACCTAGTGAAGTGTGTATGTGGCTTCTTGGTAGCATTAATGTCAGTTTGGCCAACCAAGTTTGTTAGTGCTATTTGTGGATGTGCTTCATAGTTTGTGGAATCTTGGTGTAGCATAAAGTGTAGATTTGGGTCCTAATTAACCATTAGTGTGGGCTACCTTCACTTCTTTCCATCACCGAAGTGTTTGGTGCCAACCTATTTGGTGGTTGCATGTTTTAAGTGCATATGTTTCATTGAAGTCAACTTGGAGAAGGTTATTCATGGTTGTGGAAGGTATATATATGCAAGGTCAATTGTTGGATAAATTATTGGTGTGATGTGTGATGTGAAATTATGTGTATGTGATCAAGTGTTGAGATCTGAGTGTGAGCATGAACGCCTAAGACTATCGGAAGCAATGAGTAGAAGGTGTTTACATTTCAATGTGCCTAAATTTGCTATAGGTAGTGATTCAAAGGTTGTGGATGGTTGTGGTGGATTCTCCTATTTTTCTGAGGTAGTGAACCTCCTTGTAACAATTTCCTTGTAATCTCCAATATTCTGGAAGAAGTGATCTTTCTGGGTAGTGAGCCCTTGGTAGTGAACCTTTCTTTCTTTTGGATAGTGAGTCCGTTGGGAAGTGAGACCTTCTAGTAGTGAGCCTTTTGTAATTGGTATTTATATTCAAATATATGTGAGTTAATACTCATTGTGGTTTTTCCTCGATTAGGTTTTTCCACATAAAATTTGATGTTCTCTTGTGTATGGTTATTGATGTGTTGATGTTTCATTTATTTACATTAATACTAATGCTTAATAAGGGTTTGAAGATTAATGAGGGTTTGAATGTTTTAATGGACAATTGATTCACCCCCCCTCTTAGTTGTCTTATGTGTCTAAAATTATATCCCAATTTCTTGTCATATCTCCCACTATGCATCATAAAAGATAGCCCAAACTTTAGCTTATCACTTTTTTTCCTATTAGTCTATGTGTGAAATGTTGAACTAAATTTTAGGTCGGTCTTCATATTCTTCCATAATGTTTTTCAAAACTATCACATGAGCTTTGTGTCCCTATTTAAGACTATAATTCATGGAAATCCATGCAATCTCACAATCTCCTTGAAAAATATTTCAACATGTACAACATAATGGGACATCTTACAAGGAATAAAATGTCATTTAAAAAAAAATACCATTACCACAAATATAGAATCATGTCCCCTTGGTTTTTTTGACAACCCTAACATAAAATCCGTGATAATATCCTCCCAGGGTCTCTCTAGTATTGTCAAAGGTTGATACAATCCAATATTCTAACTAATTCCCTCAACAACTTGATAAGTTCTGCACCCTTGAACAAAATTATTTACATCTTTATATAATTGAGGCTAAAAATAATATTCACTTACTAAATCTATTATCTTATCAATGGCAAAGTGTCTTTCTAATCTACCACTATGCTTCTTGTATACATTGAAATTAAAAAATAAAAAGTAAAATAACTTGAAAACAAAAATTGAAATCAAATTAAACTTCTAATTTACCAATCCACTGTAAACCTCAAAAAGATTTCATTTCTTTGTCTTTAGGTGTGGATGCTAAATCTCAATAATAATAATACTTTTAATTTGATTCAATTTAAATAATTATATATTTCAATGAAAGAATGGATTTGTATAAGATGTCAAATATAAAAATGATAAAGGAATAATCATATTTATATATTTTTGATGAAAAATCAATTTAGAGATGAGGATAAGATTGAGGACTTTAGTTAACTGCACTGATTGTGGAGTCAACTCATCTAAAATTTAGAAATTTTCCATTTCCAAGTGATGAGGAGATATTATTGAATCATTTTATTTAATTGATGGATAATTGTGCACATTAATTTTCTATTTGAAGACTAAGTTGATTGATGGATGAAGAAGAAGATTCTAAAATGAAGAAGAGTTAACTAAGGACTAAAGACCGGGATGCTAAAATGAGATGGAATTAACTAATGATAGAAGAAATAATTGATTAATGATTAAAAATTAGAAATTTTATTTTAAAAATATAAATTAGTTCTCATTTAATTAAATAATAAAATATTAATTAATTAAATGGATAATGAGAATTATTGAATGAATATTAATAATGATGTGATAAATGGATAAATGATATTTGATAATAAATGGTATTTAATGGATAGTAAATGATCAATGATTAATGTGATGAATATTTAATAAATGGTAATGAATTAATGTTGATTACAACAAGAATATTTTAATGTCTACATTTTTCCCTCTTTGAAGCAATATTTGAAGTGATATTATTTCAATGAAAAATAAAAGTAGATGAGAATAAAAAATAGAGAAGATGAAGATGAAATTAGAGAAAATAAAAATGATGACATATATGAGAAATGAAAAACTAGAAAAGTTAGATGATTGATTCCACCTCAAGAGACTATTTTTGCATGAATAGCATGGGTGATCTTTGAATAAAATGTTAGATGAAAGATGTAAAATTATGGAAGAAAAATATTAAAAGATGGATGCAAGAAAAATGATGATGGATGAAATGATGATGTGTGTTATGTTGACTTTGAGTTTAACAACCTTTATTTAGTATAGAAATGGATGTTATGCACCAGGGTATAGAAGAGCAAGGTGATGTTGTATCCAATGCATGGATTGAATCTCAAGTAAATAATAGACAATAGGATGCCCCAACACTCATAAGGAATCTGGCAGTCTTGGTGTACAGGCAGCTATCGTTGCACCAAAAGATCTACATGTTAATGCCCGATACAACCACCAAATTTATACAATATCCAAGATCCACAGGAATTGGTTAAGCCATGTCACAAACCCAAGCGTCGCACTGCACAAAACAAGGAGAACAAGGGTGAAACTCTTGCAACAATTCCCCTAGTGCAAGTGAGGGGTTTGAACCTGTGACCTTGGCTCTAATACCAATTTTTGCATAGGCGGTTGTTGTTGTACCAAAATATCGACCTATTAATGCTTGATACAATCACAAGATTTATACAAGATCCAATATCCATGGGAGATGGTTAATCCATGTCACGAACCCAAGCGTCGTGCTGCATAGCACAAGGAGACCAAGGGAAAAACTCTTGCAACAACTCTTTATGGGTTCATGATGAGACAACCATCAAACAAGACACACAAAAAATAGACCATGTCCTAGTATATACCATTCAAACAAACACCATGATATGAATTAATTGTGGTGACTTTGAGTATACATAGTGTGGGAAAAAAGATAAATCAAAATAAAGATCAAATGATCTGAAAGATAAACCAAAGAAAATGACAAGCAACTATCAAAAAAACACACAACAATGTTATCTTATGCCAAGGTGTGAAAAGGACTTAGAAAGGATGCATTTGGATCATGTTTGGTATCAGGAAGGAAACATCCCATATAGGACAAGCTATGGATTGAAAGGATATTTTCACAATGGAAAATGATTTTTTTACAACTATATATTATCGAGGTTGTAGATTTCTAATGTTTTATATTGAAAGTACATGTTTGAAGTGTGATGTTTCAAATCATATGTTGATGTTTGGTATCTATGTTTATTTTTATTTATTAATGGGGTAGGATATACTATAAAGACCATGACAAATGAAGATTAATAAAAATACACACAAGAAAACAAGAAATCATGCATAATGATTAAAAAACAAACTTGATCTTACCTCTAGTCAAGTTAAAAATCAATTGATTGATTGATTGATTGATGATGATGATGATGGCATTATTAATGTGGGAAGGAAACATCCAAAAATAATGCAAGGATTGAGAAATATATCTTAATAATAATAATGTGACTAAAAATGGATCAAGATTTATATCAAGGGTGGGAAAAAAACAAAGGTATGGCTTGGATGATGCGCTAGATTGCATAGCAAGATTTCATGGATTAGGATTATTAAATTTGAATGGAATTATTTTAGGATTGGATGGAGGGATACTTAGATAGGTGTACTAGAGGTTTAGAACCAATGACAAGGATAAAACCAAGTCTTATGATAAGGATGAAAAGATCACATGGAATGCTTAGGCAGATTACGGGAGGATGATCTAGTGGTGGATAAGAGACATTAGGATTATATAATGGAGGGTTTAGGATGAGATCTCCAAGGACTATGTTGCATAGGTTCATAACTTATTTTCTCTAATGGTTGGATAGTGTAGATACCCAAAATTGTCCTAATCTGTGAATCACTTTTATACTAACTTTCACCCTTTTCCCCTAATGATTAAACAATACTTCATTAACCAATAAAATGAAATAATCAAAACACAATACCAATACTAATTTGTTGAGGAGGTTATTGAAAAGGGTCTCTCCATTGAGAAATCCCTCATTGGAAAAGGGCTTGTAAAAATATTTAAGGAGTAGCGTGCTCGGTGGAAACTCTTTGTGCAGAGCTGAACCTCATGTGTGCAAATAGTGGTAATAATCTCGCAGCAACTCCTTTCCAAAATAGTGATCTGAAATGTAATATTCTAGCTACATAATTAATAAATAAAGAGAGCTACCCTCATTGGTAGCGGTTCTTCAAAAAAATATATATATATTTAAGGAGAATACTAATTATTCTTCTCATAATTCCAATGATGAGAGTAAATTTTGGTCACAAAATAAAAACATGAAAAATGATGATGTTGTAGATGCTAAGGTTGTGAATAAATCCCATCTTGCGTTCAATCTGAAGGAACCACAATGACAAACAACAATAAACCTCTGCAGAAGCAAGATCCAACCACTAAAGTGGTTCAAAACACAACACCACATGGTCCTCCAAGGACCACCCCACCAAGATAGAAATACACACCCTTCGGGGAACCAATTGAGTCAATTTTGAAGAAAATGATACAAAATAATGTCATTCAACTACCTAAAATTAGACATTATGAGATAGGACCATTTAAACCAAGCTAGTGGAATGGAAACGACTTTTGTGAGTACCATAGAACCAAAGGACATAAAACATCTACCTACTTTAAACTAAAGAACATCATTTAGGATCACATAAAGTAGGGTGATATTCAAATTGATGGCCAACTATGATCCTCAAACTCAGATCACATGATCTTTCAGGATCCTTTACAAACCCATTGGTTGGGAAAAGCCTCTAGTTCTAGAAAAAATGATAAAGACCAAGAAAATTATACCGTCACTTATGAGCACACAGTCAATAATATCAACCCATCCAATAATAATCACACCGAAAATATATGTAGCTCATGGGATGAGAAGTTAGACATATATCAAGATAATTTTCCAAAGCAATATAAAAACCAATTACCTACATCTAGCAATAGCCATAAAATGTCCACCTCATTTTACTTCATGATCAGGTGTATTGAAGAATTGTGCCCACAAGAAGTGTCCATCTCTCCTTCCATTTCTTCATTATTAAGAACTTTTCAAAATCAAACCATATCATCCCCATTAACTAAACCATCCACTAATATCACCTTCTAGGATTTTCCCCAAGGGCTATCCACAATAGGTAATCCAATGTTTGATACAGATCCAATCCATAATCATGAAATTATATACCAAATACCATCATATATGACATCCATCCCATCACCCACTCCAAATATTCCTATTAAAATTCCATTGCCACCATGCCCACATATTGAGACTACCCAAGAGTCCTTTATTCCTACTACATTATCCAAACCCAATCCATGTCAAGAAAACTATCCAAAGTATCAAGAAGTCCCTAAAACTAATCAAGATCAAGTTATTCAAATCTTGCAAACTCATTCTATCCTTAATCAAGATCACATTATTCCTTTCCATGTCATCCATGATTTGAAAAATAATGTTGACCCCATCCATATTCCAATCACCTTCACTTCCACAAAGGAGACGCTTGCTTCCACTGAACACATAGATGATCTTCCCCCAGAACAAGAGTCTCCTACTCTAGAAATATTTTCAAATGATCAAGCTATAGCAAAATTCATAGGACTTTATGGAGACAATTCAAAAGATGACAATAAAGAAGGTTTCAATATTGATTTTGAAGCACTGATATCTTTTGAAGAACCATCAGAATCTAATATGTCACAAAATCAGGCCAAAGATATCTATCAAGAAGCTATCCCACATATCAATCAAGCACCAATATCCCATCAACTTGGATCACTCACTTTTGTCAGAGAAAGCTTTCTTACTAATTTTAAGTTAAATGCTAGTGATGATTCCTAGCAGTACAAAGAAGAGTTAGCATCTTGTTATTAGAAAAATGAATATCCTATTGCAAATAAGATCTATTAAAGAATGCATTATATAGGAAAAGGATTAGGCCTACATGAATAGGGTATTCTATAACTAGTACATTTTTTTGATAATCCTAAATATCAAGGACTTGGTTATTGATCAATCAAGAAATCTAAGAATGAAAGTGATACCTCTATGATATTGAGGGTAACTACATCTGATGCAAACATTGAAATAGGTGTTATGAATAGTCCTTATCATAAGGCTACTGCTAGCACTCCTCCAATTTTCATCATAGACCATCATTCCTTAATTCTTCCATCAACTAATTGCAACCAACGAAAGAAAAATATGTATAAATAATAATATCAAAGTCAATATTTTTAAGCTAATAAATCCAAAAATCAAAGTGGACACATAAAGTCAAAATGGATCTCAAATAAAATTGGATCATGTAAATAATCCAATCAACATCCAAATCTGAATCCAATAGTCAATGAAACTATTGAACCACATCAAAAAAATCCTTCAAACTATCAAAAGTGTCCACCTCCTTCAAAGTAAACTTGAATTCCAACACTCAAAGTGTGAAAATTTTGGTTCCCACTCCATCCAAAATTTCACATCGACACTCCATCGTCCACCATCTCAAGTTTGGAGGATAAAATATCCACAATCCAAACTATTGAATAATTCATCTCCATCTCATATCCTCCATCAAAATCCACCATCCAACTTAAAATCTAAATATCCAAAATCCCACATTCATCATGTCTTGGCAGAAAAACTTTATCATAAGGACTCTAATGACACTCTATCACAATGTGCACATTTAGATAAGGGCAACTCTAGTATCAAAGAGGATCACAAGAACATTCATAGGTTGTATACAAGTTCCACTATTTTGGAAAAGAAACTCATCAAGGTAGGACATTATTGGCACACTACGAAGGAAACATCTACATCAAGACCACCAGGTGGTCCAACATGATTGATGATCATCCAAAATTCAAAAAATACAAAAACAAAGGAAAAATAAAATAAAAATAATCCATTCAAAAGAAAACCATTCTTATGGCGCTTTGGGAAAGTACCATGATGAAAACCTAACAAACATGCATCATGTGTAATAATCAATTATCTATGTACCATTCCAGTTGGGAGCAACTTATCTTATCCATAATAAATCTAGCATCCTATCCATTTCATCTATAATAAATCTGCAGTCCATCTATTCCACTTGCATCCATCTTCCCTATCCATCTTGATCTTGATAAAGACTAGGGGCACATACTTCAAAAAATGCTTTTGGAAAATCTTGGCATGGTCATGTTCCTTCAACCATATACTATCATATGCCATACCCTCACCTCCATAACACTATCTTATCCAAAATTATTTTTCTCCTAGGTTGTTGCATTTTTTAAACCAAAACAGGTGTCTTACATGAAATGTTTCACTCCTTAAAATGGACACAATCTTTTGAAATTATATCAAACACATACTAGTGGACAAGAAGATCTAAATAGTTGTGAACTCATTTCGTCTAGTTAAGTCTTAGCTTATCTATTTTATCTTATGTCATGTTCCTAAGCTACTCGATGATATCCACAAGTGATTAGAGCAGCGATGATGGATCATGAAGTTTTTTTCTATTTATTTTTGTTTGTGGTTTGTCCTGGTAACATGGCTAGGGAAACTAATTTCTTTGTGTGTGATCAAAGTTCTATTTGAAATAATCAAAACATCCTATGTAGGTCAAAGGTCAACTAACACTTTATTACATAAATATTAACATGCTCTATGGTTATTTCCTCACATATTCCAACAAGGTTCTATTTTTACTAGCATGAATCAAGGCACTCCTTGTCTGATGTGTCTAAATATTTGACAAATAGATACTATTGTCACCAAGGTTTGTCTCAACTTGGTGTAAATTATCCACTTATTCATAATATTGTAATATAGGGGGATTCGCTACTCACGAGTTCTCTTCATTCAGAGAACCTCATGGGGTGAACTACCCTATATCACCTCAATGGAACTGCAGGGGGAAGTTTCAGAAACTGAAAGAGCAAGAGCAGGCCACAGAGATTTTCTGGACAAACTGACAAGCTCTCAGCCAAAGGACGAAAACACAGAATATGGACGTCAGTGCGGTGCGATGGCGTCCCGTATGGACCAGAGGATGAGTTTATCACAAAATATGCCTAAATGATTGCTAGCAAATGGATTACTGAGAACTGACAGAATGTAGGAAAATGACAGAATGCAATAAAGTGATAGAAATGAAATAGAATGAAGTAGGACTGATAAAGGCAAGGAGAAGAAAGGAAAGAAATACTTACAACTGTGCGAGTGATGAAGCTTCCAGCTCATGGGTATTTTTAATACCTGCACACAAGAGAATGAGAAAAATTGTTGGGGCTATATAGGGGGCTACCTCAATCAGACCCCATTTTGGTATTCCCACCTCCACAGACAGCCAAAAAGATAGAGAAGTAGAGATGAAGTAAAGAGCACTAAAGCACTACAAAACAGTGTTATGCTACTCAACCAAGTAAAAGAGGAGAGGAGTGAAATCTTACCACCTCCACCAAGAGCACTCAAGGCTAATGGGGGAGAAAATGAGAGGAACTCAAGCCTCTGCTACAATGGTTTTTTTTCCACACTTGCTCTACTGAAGTGGTGGAGTGTAAAGTGTTTGGCTACAATGCTTAGAGTTGTCCAGAGTGAGCTCAATGCTTGGAAGAGGATTGTGAAGCTTGTGAATGAGGTCCAGAAGTGGTCCAGAGATGAAATGTTTGTTCAAGGGGTGAATATGAAGAAGAGATGAAGAGAAACGACCATATTCGAGTCGGTCGTCTAAAGAGGGTATTACAAATTGACCCCCAATGGGAAGTGTAATGCCTCTACAGGCTCTAGACACGGGAATCTGTCAGGGATGTAAGCACCTCACGTGGACGTTTGCACGTCGCGCGGGCATCTCTGACAGAAACGCCTCCACCAAAGCTCAAAATAGGTGCCAAGTGTGATGCAAGCAGTGGGATTAGGTGGAATTAAGCCTCCGAACTTGGTTTTCTAAAGTGGATAAAGGAAAAAAGGGGATTTTCACATGGGGTGCAAATTCGCTCTTATACATTTTTCCCCCACTTTAGCGAGCACTAACACTGATGAGTGCTCAGTAAAGTAGATCAAGAAAGATTAAGGTTAGAAATGTATACCTGAACCGTCAAGGAAGTAGATAATACATTAGACAATAAGAACCTACAATAAATAGCAGTGTTAGAGCATAAAAAGCTAAAGGATTCGAGTCAACAAAGTAAAAAGACCTCTATGTAGAAGGTTGTCTCAATACTGTGTCATCCCCAAATAATGACACATAGAAGGATTTTAAGATGAAGAGAGGAAGAGCATATACTTAGGATGAAGCAAATGCAGATCTTCGATCTGGTATATACAACAGAGAGATAGAAATGAACAAAGCGCATGGTGAAAGAAAACCTACTCAGGAGTAGAACCTACACCACAAAGGAGGTGATAAAAGCAAACCCCGCTCAAGGAGGAAACCCGTATCACTGAAAATCATGTGGTGAAAGCAAAACCCGCTTCGGAGTAGAACCCGCACCACAAAGGAGGTGATAAAAGAAAACCCCGCTCAAGGGGGAGAACCTGTATCACCAAATAGGTATGAAAGTGCCTTATAGACCCACAAACCTACAAGGAAGCATCCACCAAGATCTCTCACATGGAAGAAGCTGAGAAAGTGCCTTACAAACCCGCAGACCTACAAGGAAGGTATCCTCCAAGAACTCTCACATGAAGGAAACCCCAAGAAGCAGACTCCACAAAGTCAGGGAGTGGCGACACATCTACCCATAGATAGAACATGTCAAAAGCGGTGACACATCTACTCATAGATAGAGCGTGTCTAAAGTGGTGATATGTCTGGACGCATCTAAAAGTGACGACAAGTCTACCCACAAATAGAACATGTCTAAAAAGCGGTTGGTCACATAGACCATAAAACTTTCAAAGGGCTCCCTCAAGAACCCTTCAAAAGGAGAGAGGTGCACTCAAGGGATGTGTTGTTTGAAAAGTAAGGTCTAGTCAGGCTTTCCCCAAGCTAGACACAAAATAATTTGTTTGAAATAAAAGCTTTCAAAGAGGTCCCTCGGGAACCCTTCAAAAGAGAAAAAGGGTCCACTCAAGGGGCGCTTCAATTGAAAAGATGTAACGAAGAGAGGGGCCCTTAAGAAGGACACACACCTCCAAAATGAGTTATCACTGTCCCCAACATATAGGGGAGTAGAACCATGCAAGATACTTAGAACATGTAGGATAGAGGTAAACCTCGATATCACTTGTCAAGAAAAGTAAAGGCAGGTGCATCAATCAAACAGGAGTTTGATGGCACTTGAATCATGAATTTGTTGTATTTTTATCTTTCAAGGCTTTACATTCGCTAGTGGACTGACCAAGAACTTGACGGTATGCACAAAAAGAATGTTTATCATGTCCATGATATTTCTTATGTGGAGAAGGGAGAGTGATTAAGCGGGCTTTTAGAAGTGACAACAAAATACACTCTTGCTCCGATAAAGGATGAGGAGTAGGAAGCAACCCTTTCTCTCGTGGAGAATGGTTTGACTTCTCACAAGAAGAAGAAGGTACGAAGGTAGAAGACAAAGGAGGATAAATCAATCCACAAGAACAAGGTTGAGTGGAATTCATGTCACCATTCAACCATGGTTCCCTTTTAGATTGTTCATTCGAGCAACCAAGCCCTAGATTATGCTTATGAGGCACAAATTCTATAGGGACTTAGATGCCTTGCTTGTTGCACCCACAACCTTTACACTTATAGCCACATTTAGAGATGAGCTTGAAGCCAGGGCCATAACATGTTTGCAAATCTTGAAAGGAAGGCGGATCCCCATAAAGAGAATTGTCCCAGTAATGGGGAAAACACTCCTCTATGGGATTACCATCATCCTCTTTAACAAGACTATCAACACTATCCTCTTTAGCCGAAGCATAATCCTCTTCCTCAGAAGAAGGATCAACACTAAGGACATTACAATTATTGCTCATACTACCCCGCGATACAAAAGAATAATAATCTTTGATAGCAGGTGTGGATGATGTTGTTGGAGGGTCTAAGTAGATCAGGTTGACTTTATATTCTCCAATGAAGGATTCTATAAAGTCTAAAGGACCCCGATCACCACCAAGACATGCATTCCTTTGAGAAGAGGTAGAAGGAGCACACTTAGGACTCCTTGCTTCAGAAGGATCTTCTTTAGGGACATTTACCTCGAGAGTGTCCTTGGTATTAGGTATTGCTGGAGTAAACATCGACACACTGGAAGACACTGAAGGAATAAGAGTAGGCACGATTGAAGCTTGACCAGTAGCTACCATCTCACACAAGTGCATAGATCAGGGTCAACTTTGACTGTGACTAATCGATTATTACAAATGAACTTAATACATTTATGCAAGGTAGACAGAATTGCACCTATAGCATGAATCCACGATCTACCAAGAAGAAGGTTACATGGTAACTTTTCTGCCATAACATATACAAGGGTAGGTACGGTAATGGGTCCCAACCTCAAAGGCAAGACTGTCATGCCTAGGGATTGTCGACCGACATTATCGAACCCATGAAGGACAATAGAAGAAGTATTAAAAGAGGATGGGTTAATATTAATCTTGCGCAATAGATCAATACTGCATACATTAAGTGTCGTACCAACGTCAATGAGAGTACGTCTAATGCCAATATTATTAATATTAACTATAATTAGTAAAGGATCCACTTGTTTCCGTACTTTTGGAGGTGGGAGCTCTTGCGGATAGAACGTAATATTTAGCAAATCTGCACGAATATACTCCATCAACGCATTAGCGTCCATCAGCCTAGCGGAAGAAGGAAAGAGGATCCTTTGCAAGGCTTCCTAAAGAATGTCTTGATAAACTAGAATAGACTGAAGCAAGTCCCATAGTGAGATCTTATCCGAAGTAACCCAAGGTTGCTCGATAAGACGGTAATCACTAGGTGCTTTAGTCATAGGTTTAGGAGCTTGAGGAAGTCTTGGTTGTTTATTCATATTGTTCTCATAAGTATAGGCTATCGCTCTATAAGAGGGAGCCTTAGGAAGATTAGGAGATTTACTATCAAATGGAACACCATCTATAGCACAAACCCTTTTAGGAGTAGGACTAGCTAGAGTCACATAAATGATCAATTTCTTAGGCCCTTGAGGGGTAGCAGAGACATATACTTCATTTACAGAATCATTACAACTAGTAGAACAACTAATCGAACGCATATTCTCAACATCAATCCAAATAGAATCAAATGTGGAATAGTTATTTGAAGGAACATTCTCAACATCGATCCAGGGAGAATCAGATGTGGAAGGATTTTCATCATTCACTAATGCATCATCTCTAGGGGAGGGTGCATTGGAATGAATAGAAGGTAGGGTATCATGAAGAAAGGTATCAATGATTTTATCTTCTTGTGATAGAATATCCTCTGAAGAAAGAGGAACTTCATGAGAAGGATCAAGGATACCAAGTGACATAGGAAAAGCCAAGTCACCATCACATGTATCAAATGGAATGTCATTAATATTTTGGATAATATTAGATACAGAACTAATAAAAGAAGATATTAAATCCATTACATTTTTTTCAAAGAACAATGTTCTTCACATCGGGTTCACCAAAATGTAATATAGGGGGATTCGCTACTCATGAGTTCTCTTCATTCAAAGAACCTCAAGGGGTGAACTTCCCTATATCACCTCAATGGAATGGCAGCAGGATTTTTAGAATCCAAAAGAGCGGGTCACAGAGATTTTCTGGAAAAACTGACAAGCTCTCAGCCAAAGGATGATAGTGCAAAATATGGATGTTAGCACGGTGCACTGGCATCTCAGAGGTGCATTGGAGTCCCGTATGGACCAAAGGATGACTTTATAACAAAAAATTCCTAAATGACTGCTAGAAAATGGATTACTGAGAACTAACAGAATGTAGGAAAATGATAGAATGCAATAAAGTGATAGAAATGAAATAGAATGAAGTAGGACTGATAAATACAAGGAGAAGAAAGGAAAGAAATACTTACAACCATGTGAGTGATGAAGCTTCTAGCTCGTGGGTGTTTTCAATACCTACACACAAGAGAAAGAGAGAAATCGTTGGGGTTGTATAGGGGCCTACCTTAGTTAGACCCTATTTTGGTGTTCCCACCTCCACAGACATCCAAATAGATAGAGAAGTAGAGATGAAGTAAAGAGCACTAAAGCACTACAAAATAGTGTTATGCTACTCAACCAAGTAATAGAGGAGAGGAGTGAAAGCTTACCACCTCCACCAAGAGCACTCAAGGCTAATGGGGGAGAAAATGAGAGGAACTTAAGCCTTTGTTGCAATGGTGTTTTGTTCCACACTTGCTCTACTCAAGTGGTGGAGTGTTGATGTTGTTGCAATGGAGTGTAAAGTGTTTCGCTACAATTCTTAGAGCTGTCAAGAGTGAGCTCAATGCTTGGAAGAGGATTGTGAAGCTTGTGAATGAGTTCCATAAGTGGTCCAGAGATGAAATGTTTGTTCAAGGGTGAATATGAAGAATAGATGAAGAGAAATACCATATTCGGGTCGGTCGTCCGAATAGGGCATTACAAATCGACCCCCAATGGAAAGTGTAATGCCTCTGCAGGCTCCATACATGGGAATTTGTCAAGGATGTAAGCATGTCGTGCAGATGTCTGAGCACTGCATGGGCATCTCTAATAGAAATGCCTCCATCAACGCTCAAAACAGGCATCAAGTGTGATGCAAGTAGCGGGCTTAGGTGGAATTAAGCCTCCAAACTTGGTTTGCTAAAGTGGATAAAGGAAAAAAGGGGATTTGCACATGGGGTGCAAATTCGCTCTTATACAAATATATCATAATCTTCAAGGAAACATAAACTAAAAGTTGCCTTCACACTTAGGTGTGCATACATCTACTCATCCCATAATAAAACACTCTATGATGATGAAAAAATGCACTACTAAAATCTAAAAATACTATCAATCATTACACCAAGATTGATTTGGTTGAACAATCCATCTAACTATTCTTCACTCCTTGTTAAATATTACTGCTTACTAAAATTTCTTTTGTTAGTCCCTGCGGTAATCTTGGTGGTGTGTGATGACAGATTAAATTAAATGCATTAACTGCATCCTCCTGCATCCATAATCATGTTAGAACATCACATATCATGTGCATATAGGCCATAAATACTTCATAAACAAGATTCAAAAATAAAGATAGCATTGCATTACATTTATAAAATCATCATCATCCACATAGCATCATATCAAATATGGAATAACATGTCCTAAACATATAATGTCATCCAACATATAAATCATATAAACATCATAAATCAATTCATAGATCATAAGCATTAGATATCCATACATCATGACATACATATAAGCATAAATAAATGTCATGTGATATGCATCCATAAGCATCCATCATGTAGAAACATGCATATAGAACATAACATATCATATAATTGCCTCTAGAAATGATGTATCATATATATATATATATATATATATATATATATATATATATCCAAAAAATGTTGCATAGTATAAAATCGAGTGACTATAAAAAATGGAGCTCACAGGCTTGATCAAAAATACATTTGCTACATACAAAAAATAGGCCTAGCCTATGCTACCCCTATCCCCTAAAGGTGAATGGATGGAGGGAGGCATGTCCTCTCTCTATCTTGATCCTGATGGCCTCTATTGGTCCTTGTGGGAATGATGAGGTGACTAGTATGGAGACCTCCTCAGTCTTGAAACCCCACCACTACTCTATGACCTCCGAGAGCAGAATTTTCTCTAGCTCTAGGTGTAGCTAGGTGCCCTCTGAGATGGCAGAACTACATCCTCATACAAATATTTGTAATACTATGCCTCCTTGCTATCTTGGTAGAAGGTGCGGGAAAAATTAGCATTAGACCCACTAAATATCTCAATAAATCTCAATGATCGTTGCTCAATCCTCTGCACTCTAATGATGGCCATATTATGCTCTATAGTCAACTATGCAACCTAACCCTATAATCCCTATATACCTATGCTAGTGCAACCTAGATTTGTACCAGCATGGCTACCATCTATGTATCAAGTTCCCTCTCCTCCGCCTCCTCCTCCATAATATCTAGGATGGCCTCTCTAATAGGAACATCCTACCACCCCTCAACATCCATGACCACCTCTCGTGCAACCTCCTCCTCCTCACATAACACATCAACATCTACATCCATATTTTCCTCTATGCATACCTCCTCCTCCTGTCGAGGAGCATCCTCTATCCTCATCTCTCCCTCCTCCCTAATAAGAGATAGTGGCCTACGAATAACTGGTGGCACCTAACCTTTTCCATGGCCTCTATCACCTCCTCTCCCTCCATCCTTTCCATCGCTGCCACCATCTCCCCTACCTCCATCCCTTCCACCCTAAATCAATCCTCTCCCCTGCATCCTACCCCATGGAGCTCTCCCTAGCCTCTCAATAGGCACTAGCAATTCTAGATATATAAGCAACACTAGCCTATGCCAAGTCCACCATGCATTGTACTCAGGCATAGTGCTTGCATATACCACCTCTACTAGGACACCCCATTGTATCGGCTACAACTACTCAAACTCTTGAATAGCCACCTATGGACTGATCATGGGTCCCGACTAAGACACCTCGCGAGTTGACCTCGTGAACTTTACAACCTTGATAGGCTCCCCCTATCTCTCACCAAACTATCTAAGTACTCTCTTTGATAACTACCACTCTATAATATGTGGCTCTAGACAGTGCAGTCAATCAGGTACCTAGTCTACCAATAATATGGAAGATGCTCAACATCATCCTCCCATGCCACACACTGCTTGTATGGTCTCTAAGTGAATGAATCAAGTAGATTGATCGCATGTCTCCAATATCTAACATCCCCCACATGTGTTTGTGTCACAACCCCTCCATATATGTATACATATGGCAACCCTAATGGTAAATCTTTGTTTGTAACTGGTTAGAACACAACAATATTCTCACATGCCCAAATCATAAGAAGGGTGATATAATAACCAATCAACTGAATGCATCTATAAGCAACATCATGCAACTAGAAGTACAACATGGCTAACATGCAGGGACCCCAAGCATATACTATCCCCTCCTCCATTTTGGATAGCATTGAGCCTCATCCAATAGGAAATACATGACCACGTCTGTCTAGAACCATGACACCAATGATGACACTAGATACAACTACAATCAATCACTCATATCAATCAATCAAGGTGTCCCACCAGATCTCATACTCCTCTACTTTGAGATCATTGGTCTTGAAGCACCTCTGCATAGAGGCTAGTCTAGAATCAGGATCATATACTACCCGTTCACCATGGATCAAGAGTTGAAGAATACACCATACATCATCCAATGTAACTATGGCCTCCCTACTCAGTAAGTAGAAGGAACTCATCTCAAAATGCCACCTCTCAACAAGTATGATCAACAGTCCCTGATAAGCCCAAATCTCAAGCATGAATGTAACATGGTACATAAACCCAATGCATGCAAAGTTTCCCTATCTATATCATCCAAATGATCTCGCAATCTATATGACAAAGGTCGGCTCTCATGCCTGTAGATTGGTAGAAGTCTCACCTACACTCAAAAATCACATTACATCAATCAAGACATCTAAACAAACCTATTCGACTTTGTACACTTTAAAAATTTTGGGAACATTCAGATGCATCACACCTTTTGACAGGTGTGGCTTACATATAGTTGTGTCACACATTTTGCAATGTAGCTCTATTTCCTACATTTACAGTGCAAATTTACAATTATGGTGCACATTATATTTGTGAGCATCCTACAATTACAACTCCATAAGATAGTTGCAGTGCACCACACAAATGTGGTGCACCCATCGATAGATGCAATGAATGCGATGATAGTTGTGGTGCAAAAATTGCACCTCATCTATTTGGTCAATTTTGACCCCTAAAATCTATTGAAAAATGAAAAAAAATCAAAGAGGGAAAGGGTTACATACCACACTATCTGATCACTCAGTCCACTGGAAGGTTTGTACTCGATATCCTCAATGTGATCTCACTGGAATTGGTGGCATCGCTCTGCAACAAAATCTCACTCCAGAACACTCAAAATCATAAAAATCAAATGCACAAATGAGGATTTTGGACCTCATAGAGCCTATTTATAGACCTTAAGTGGTAAAGTGGACCCCCCTTTATAAATAGACACATCAACTTTGACCATCAAACACAAAAACAAACACCCCGAGTGCCTTAAAATCAAAATATTTTGCTACCAACACGATTACCATTATCAAATTAGCCTATCGAAATAATTTCTCAATTTTTTAGAATTTTAACAAAATCCAAATACAATCCAAATTAACCAATAGAATGCAAGCAACACAATGAAATCACAATTAAGAAAGCATTAATATTACCTATACTGTGCTGACATGACTTACTTCCATTGTCCTCCTTTGCTTTGCTTTGCTCTCGGATTTGGTATGCACTTCTTTTGCTTCAAGCTCAAGTGTGTGTGAAAGAGATCAATGATGCAAAAATCCAAAGTTCATGGTTAGCCATCAATGATATGTGAGGGTTGATTTTATAGAAATTATTTATTTGAATGAACGGTCCAAATTAAGAGGTGGAAGATTAAGATCAAGGGTTGAGGATTGTTGAGAGGAATTGATTAGGGAGTTAACTAGCTTTAGGTTTTCAGTTAATTTTTTGCATGGAGAATTGATTGATCAGTTAAGGGATTTGATTTATCTATTAACTCACACTGAGTGAGAGTGAACTGTTTTGATTGATCAGTGAACTAGAATGGATTATCTAATTGACTAGAAGAGATTGGTTGTTAAGTTTGAGGAAATTATGCATGAGAGGATAATTAATTAAATATTTAATTATTTGAGGAACATGCAAGTGAGGATTAATTAATAAATAAAATGTTTATTTATTAATAGTTAGTGGATAATGTTGAGATGAAAAAGGGTAATTAAATAATTTATTTAATTATTTAATCTAGAAGTGTCAAAGTGGTCAATTAAATAATTAATATAATTATTTAATTTAGGAAGATGTTGAATGTTAATTAAATAAATAATGATAATCATTTAATTAAAACAAAGGAATAAGTGTTATTAATGATGTAATTAAATAAATAAAATTCATTTAATTAATTAGAAAGGGTGAATTAGAATGAGTTAATCAAATAATGTAAAGTCACTTAATTAATAGTAGAATATGATATTTGATAATAATTAAATAATGAAGTATTATTTATTCATTAGGGAAAAAGGGTGAAAGTTAGTATAAAAATGTTCCTCATAAACTAGGACAATTTTGAGTATCTATAGATAGTGTAATACAGTTTATGACATGATATTGGATAGTGTGTGACCAAAGGATGAACATGTCAAGATTTTTCCAAAGCATGTTTTAAGTTTGTGCCCAATCCTTGTCAAGATCAAGCTAGGTAGGGAAGATGGATGAAAATTATGTGGAATTTATGGATGGTTATGTCATCAAAAAGGGTGTGATGGATGAGACAACTTGCCCCCAAGTATAATTGTTCATGTAGATAATTGATCTTACACATGACACTTGTTTTCTAGGTTTTCATCATAGTACTTATCCAAAGTGCCATAAGAATGGTTTTCACTATTGGATGAATTATTTCTCTTTAATTTTTTTCTCTTTTTTTATTGTTAGATATGATGTTTATTTTCCAAGTTTTCATCATGTTGACTATCCCAAGGCACCATAGAAATGGTTTTCAGTAGAGGGAAATTTACTATTTTTTTGGATTTTTCTTTTTTTCATTTTTTGGGTATTTTTTGGATGGTATTGATCTTCAAAAAATCACTATATGTTTTATTCCCTTTGATGGTATTGATGTAGATTCTAGTGTCATGATATGCCAATAGTGACCTCTATGGAGGATTCACCTTGTCAAGACCATGGTTCTTGTATATAACTCATGGATATCATTGTGATCCTTGGTGATACTTGGGTTGGCCTTATCCAAATACAGACATCATGATAGAGTGTCATGAGGTTCCTTATGATAAAATTTTATTTCCAGGACATTATAGATTTGTGAAGTAGGATTTTTGGAATTTAAGCAAGATGTTTGACTGTGATGGGGGATGGAAGGCATGGATGTATTATTTGGAATTTTAGATGTAGGATTTTTTATTTTCTAAAATTTGGATAGTGGATGATAGATTTTAGACTATGGATTTGGATCATGTTTGGAACCAACACTTTTATATGCTTTGTTTTATGACCAATTTGAAGGAGGTGCAAATTCATTATATGTAGAAGACCTCTTTTCTTGTGGGTCCACATTTTTATTGAATATTGGATTGGGATTATTTATTTTTCTTGATCTAGTTTTCTTTAGAATACATTTTGACTTCATGTGTCCACTTGTATTTTTAGATTCAATGGCATTTTACATTTGATTTTTAAATTTTTCTTTATAATACTTGTATTTTTTTGTTCCAATTGGTGGGTTTAAGTACTTTCGAATGATGATTTAAGGTATGGGTGGGAGTGTTGAAAAAAACCTTATAGTAAGGACTACACATGGCCCCTATTTTGATGTTTATATTGGATGAATTTTCCCCCAATATTGTGGAGGTATCACTAACATCATTAGAACAACCAAGACCTTGATATCTAGGATTTTCCCAAAGCTATATTGGTTCTAAAATTCCCTTCTCATTTATGCCTAATAATTTTCCTTGATATTGCATGCTTTGACATATTTTGTTTATGATGGGGTATTTGTTATTTTGGAAGAAAGATGCTAACCAACCATTGTGTAGTTGGAAAACATTAATGTTTAGTATTTTTTATTCTGCAAGAAATTCTACTTTGACAGAAATAGATGGTCCTAGTTGATAGTATGCTAGAGTTTTATCCTTGGTCATGATTATTATCTCTTGACCATTTGGTATGTTGATGTGATCCATGGTAGCTTATTTATCAATTTTCTTGATGTGATCCATGTCATTCTTTTATTATCTGTGTCTGGGGGAGGAAAGTTTCTCAACTTGGGAAATGGAGGTGGTTGGACTATGGATAGGATTAGCTTTAATTTTTTTATCATGGATGCATAGAGGTGTATGAGGGGATCATCAAGAGCTTTTGGTCAATGTAATGATCTTGATCAAAGATTGAATCATCTTGGATATCATGATCAGAAGTGAAATCTTGATCTTAAATTGGATTAACTTGAATGTCATGTTCATCTATAGGGGTTTCTAGGATGAATTCAGAGATAGGATCTTGATCAAAGAATGGATTATCATAGATTCTATAAATAGGATCTTAATCAAGGATTGTATTAGTTTAGATGTCATTATTATTTATAGGGGTTTTCTTAGCAACTTTATTTTAATTTTAAATGGATATTTTTTGTCATGTGTTGGAATTTCCTCTTGACATAGATCTAATGGTTTAGATAATAGAATATGGTTTTTGATAACGATATGATTTTTAATGGGCTCAAAATTTTGGAGAGGAAGCTCTTGAGTTAGATTGATAGGTGATGGAGGGAAAAATAGTGAAAGGTTTTGGATGACATAAGATTAGCAATGTGATGGGATTTCCTAACTTTTTTTTCATATCAAACTTTAAGATCCTTTACTATTAGTCCTTGGAGAAAATACCTAAAGGTATCTTCATTGAATGGGTTTTTGGATTGGGATGGAACTTATGGTAATGATTTAGAGGATAAAGGATTAGAATAGGATGTGAAGGATACAAATATTTCTTAGCTTGGTGTTGGAGATGAGGACTTAAGACATGGATGGGTGATAGGGATTTGGGATATGGATTGGTGTTGAGAATATCTTAGGATGGAATATTGGTTTCCCTAATCAAGGTTAGGATAAGAATGAGTAATAGATTTTTTGGGGGATTAATAGTATAGATTGTGATAATTGGTTCTTGATATTGAGGATAGATGGATGGATGGATGACTAGAGATTATGGGTTGTTGATAAGTAGTTTTTTGTTGGAAATGTGGTTGCTAGTAAGTAGGTTGGAATGTTGGGGTTTATTGGAGAGGAGGGTAGATGTATGGGTGACTAGGTATTTGGGTTGTTGGTATTGATGGTTGATGAATGACTAGCTAGGGATTGTGATTTTGTGGAATATGGATGGATGGGACTTTATTAATAAAATTTATGCTCTAAGGTTTTTCGTCATAGGGTTCATACACTAGATGATCCACAAGACTCTCATTATCATAATAGGGATCATACATTGGGTGATCCACAAGACTCTCATTATCATCATTATCATAGTCATTGTACTTGGTTTTAATTGGGAAGAGGATTTTATCTCAAGGGCTCGTGGTGTTTTCTTTTCTCTTGATTATGATCTTTGTAATTCCTTTGATTATAAGTTTTGGCTTGGCTTATGTGGAATATGAGTCCACTATTTTGGCTAGGTACTTGGAATTTTTATATTTTGGATGATTTAGATGGATGAGTTAAAAAATATTTTGTTTGGATGAAAAGGATGTTTTTGGATCTAGTGGATAATGATTGGATTCTAAACCCTAGTGAAAGGTAAAGACAAGTAATAAAAGACTCTTTTGGTTTTTGGTTTATCACTTTTTTCATTTTTCAAAGATTTTGGATTTTTTTGTTTTTGAAAGACTATACTTAGAAAAACATAGAAGATTAAAATATATATGGCTCAAAAAGGATAAGGTCCCTATTTGGATTCAAGTGGGGAGGTTTTAATATAGTAATGACAAATGTAGAAGACACAAGAACAATCCTAAAATTAATCAGGTGGGAGTGACTCTTAGTTTGGAACCACAATTGGTACCATCTACCTATGAAAGCATAGATAGGGATAGTTGTATACACATGAAATCCCCTACCAAAGGTTGCTAAAATATTTACCTTGGTTAATTCTATCTCATCACATGGAAGTATGTTGTAACTTTATGGTACGATCTACATCCCTTGCACCACACTAAAAGATGGTTGAAAGATCCTATATCTAGGTTATACATGATTTTAGGGGAATCCTTGATATGTCACAAGTGCATGTGAGGCCCAAACCATGAATTTGAAAGTACAAATATTTCAAACAACTAGGAGAAGAGGTGAAACCACCATTCTCCTTCACTTCTCTAAGGTATAATATTCTTGGGAGCTTAGCTCAAATGGAAAAATGATGACTTCCAAAAGGAATGTCTTTCAATTCACCCCCCTCTATTTATACTCCACAAAAATAGTGGATTTGGTGTTGTCCTCTAGGGTGATCAAATCGTTAGATAGACCCCCTAAAAGGGAAAAGAACAAGTAATGTTTTTTTTATTCACAAAATCGCACAAGTGTGTGAGAGAAGAGAATACACACATAGACTCTTTTGAGATTAAAAGACATCAGTTCATTGATTAACAAAATTAAAATGTGATGCTCATTTTAATCCCTTGTAGCATTTGTTTAAAAAGAAGCATAAACAAACAAAGAAGAAAAAAATAAAAATGGTCTATAAACTTATCTTCTTATAGTCATCCTACAAATGTTAAAATTTTATATTTTTCTCTTTGGCTTGTGAAAAGGATTTGTTTACAGCATTTTTCTCTTTGACAGTGAAAAGGGGTTGAATTCAATGATCAATTATAAACATAAAAATAAATTCTTAAAATTGAAAAATGAACTATACCATTAGACTCCTTATGAAATTTTGATAAATTTAAAAAAATCATCAAAAAGCATGTTCATTATGTGCTTGTTTGAAGTTTGAAAAGGAAACACTCACTTTGATTGATTGTACCTTATTTGTGGTTGTTGATTTGAATAAATAACTTGATTCACAATTTCTAGCTCAAAACCATCTTTCCAATGCCTACAAAAAATTGAAAATCTAATTAGTACATCAAAATTTATAAGCATTTTCATGAAAGCAAGTTTGTATCTTTGAAAATCACAAAGAGGAAAGGCAAGCAATTTTTCCAAATGATTAAACCTCTATAAATTATCTTTTTAACCAAAAACTACAATAAAATTAATTATTAGTAGAATTTAATAAGTGCAAAAATTAAAACACGGTCTAAAAAGTACAAATTCATAAAAATTTACGGATTAACAAAGAAATGTTAGAAAATGATAGGTGAACAACAATAATAGAAGCTTAAAACAACTATAAATCAGATCTAACAATGTTAATCATATAGAGTTTAAATCAGCTATAACAATGAAATGCAACAAAGGAAATCAAAACACATAACACGGTGTTTAATGTGGAGAAACCCTTTTCGGGAAAAAACTCCACCAAAGAAGAGATGAATAGCTTGTATTAATAGCAAATATGTGTACAATACATCCACACTAACTCCTCTTCAGCCTTCAATCCAACAATATCTATGTACCTATAAAACATCTCATAGTGTCTCCAACTCAACCCCTCAATATATAGACTCATGGGGGCTCAAAATACCACCATAAAACATTACCATGGGTCAAAAAAATGTTTGAAAATACCATGGTAAAAATCCATTTGACCTCTTACATGCTAAACATGGTCTCTTACATGACATTACACCCTCTTACAAGTTGCCATAAGAATCCCTGAAAAATAGGAGATGCTCTTACATGTGTCAAACCATCAATAACTTATGCAAAGATTCTCTTATGCATGTCATAGATGATTCTCACATCCAAAATGAGATCCCCCACTTTTAGCCCTTATAGAATCCATCATAGCATCCTTAAAAATAGGCTTTCCATGTTATACTACTAAGTGGGCATCTTTTGACAACTAATAACTTATTTTTCAAGGCACCAACATGTGGCAAAAGTGCCAACTCAAAATCTCATGCCCCTTTTGATAGAGCACAATTATTTAATAGCATAAATGATATTTATCCATGGGAAAAACTAAATTAATAATAAATAAACAACTTAGGAATTTCCAAGGTTGAGAGACCTTGATTCCCAACAAGAAAGTGCTTGAAATGTGTTTTTTTAAGTCTAGAATGTTATCCTGCACCAATATATGATCTATTATATATTAAAATTCATTTATCAATCCTTCTAGATGCAATTTTGATCTGTTTTTCCTTCAGAGACTCCTAAAAAATCTTTATTTTTTAAAACTTATTGAACACACTTGCAATCTAGGAGAAAAGAAACAAACAATACACACTCACAGACAAAAAAAATAAAGGTTAGCATGTTCACAACAAGTTCACCAAAATGTATACATTAATCAAAAAACTAAAAACTAGAAGAACTTGAAAACACATATTGAAATAAAATTAAACTTCTACACCAGTCCCACTACAAACCTCAAAAAGATGATGTTGCTTTTCCTTTGGATGTGGATGCTAAATCTCAGCAGCATAACACTTTGATTTTGATTAGTTTTGACTAATGATATATTTCAATAGAATGGATTTACATAAGACGTGAGATATGAAAATGACAAAAGGAATGATCATATTTATATATTTTCAAGGAAAAACAACTCAAAGATGAGGATAAGATTGAGGAATTCAATTAATTGAATTGACTATGGATTCAACTCAACTGACATTTAGAAATTTTCCATTTCAAAGTGATGAGGCATTGAGGAGATAATATTGAATTATATTATTTAATTGATGGATAATTGTCCATATCAAGTTTTCATTTGAAGACTAAGTTGATTGATGGATGAAAAAGAAAATTCTAAAATGAAGAAGAGTTAACTAAGGATTGAAGATTGAGATGCTAAAATGGGACAAAGTTAATTGATGATGGAAGAAAGAGTTTATTGATGATTTTAAAATAGAAATTTTATTTGAAAAATAAAAATTAGTTCTTATTTAATTAAATAATAAGATATTATTTAATTAAATGGATAACGGGAATCATTAAATGAGTATTAATAATGATGTGATAGATGGATAAATGATATTTGATTATAAATCGTATTTAATAGATAATAAATGATAATGAATAAATGATTAATGTGATGAATATTTAATGAATGGTAATGAATTAATGTTGATGATAAAAAGAATATTTTAGTGTCTACACTTTTCATTGATCAATTTCTCTATCATTGAGCTCCTAGGGATGCACAATTAAATCCCTTTCAATAGCATGCCATCTTGAATGAAATAATCCAATGACTTACTCTTTCTTGTCTATTATAATTGGCTCCCTTCTTGCTTTCAAATCTTCCACAAAATCTAGGTCATCTTCATACATGTGTTTGAGCTCTTCAAAGCCCATTACTTATATTCACATTTCTATCAAAAATTTCCTTCTACTCAATACATTTATGACTTTGTTTGATTTTTCCACTCATATGATTCAACAAAAATGTGTAACTCTACATGAACTCTATCTATCTCATGTGTCTCTAATTCAACTTTCCTTGATTACTCAAATATATAAGGCTTGATGGTAGTGTAAAACACAAAATCCTTTGGTAATCGATAGTGTTTCCACTTATTCAATTTCTAGATTATAGCATAGAACTCTTGATCATAAACTAAGTATCTCTTATTTGCATCATTCAAATTTCACTGAAACAGGGTATTGGTATCCTCCTTAACTCAAAACTACCCCCATTGCACTTCCACTCGCATCAAAATCAACTTGAAATACTTTATCAAAATCAAGTAGTCTTAACACTAGTTGTTCTATTACTTTTTTCTTCAGTAATTTAAATCTATTTTGTGCTTTTGATGTCCACTTGAACTCCTTATGATCTCCTCTCATTGTTTATGTCAATGATATGTAGATGCTACTAAAATTTGTGATGAACTTCCTACAGAAGCTTGTCAGTCCATGAAAACATCTTACCTCTCTAATGTTTGATGGTGTAGTACATTCAATAATTTATCTCTTTCTCCATATCCATCTTCAATCCTTCTACATAAATGAAAAAAAACAAAATACACTATTTTTTTCCTCATGAAACTATATCTCTTTGTGTTTATCAACAAATTATCTTCTCTCAACCTTTGAAATACTTTTCTAACATGTTGAAAATATTCTTCTTTGGTTCTACTAAAAATAAAAAATTTATCCAAGTAAACAATAACAAACTTACCCAAAAAAATACCAATGCCTCATTCAACAATCTCATGAATGTGTTTGGTATGTTAGTTAAACCAAAACACATTACTAATCACTCAAAAAAACTCTCATTCATCTTGAATGCATTTTTCTATTTGTTACCCTCTATAATCCTAATATGATGATAGCCACTCTTTTTGTCAATCTTTGTGAAATATTTTGTGTGACTAAAATAGTCCATAATATCATCCATCATTGGCATGAGGGACCTAGCTCAATTATCCAAAGCATCTTGTTGCAGGAAAGAGGTCATGAGGTCTAGTCTCCCCCATCCCTATGGTACCAGAGGATGTGTCACGCCAGCATCACCGATCACATGAAAAAAATTTACAAAGTATTTATAGGGGGGCTACTCAATTCTTGTAGTCTAAAAAATATATCATCCATCCTTGGCAATGAGAATCAGTACTTTATAGTGATCTTGTTGATAGCTCTTCAGTTTGTGCACATACTCCATTCTCCACATTTCTTTAGTACTAGAACTACTAGTACCACACATAGGCTTATTTTTTTCTAACCAGATCTTTTCTTAGCAACTCTTGCACTTGTCTATTTAACTCCATATTTTTCGCTAGTACCATTCTATGTGCCATTTTTTAATAAATTGGCTCCTAGTATCAAATCCATCTAATGGCTTATACTTTAGACAAGTGGAAATCTTTCTGGTACATTCTTTGACATAATATCTTGATACTTCATCAACAAATCAACAACTTCCCTCTATGGTGGTTCTTCCTCATTTCCATTGGTGTACTATGTATCGCACCTTTTTGGAATCAAGTAAAAACACATGTTCTCACATCTCAATCCATCCAAGAACATTCTCCCATTGACCAAATAAATTCTAGAATTACCACACACTTCACTTTTTCTCTCTTCTTCTAAAGGTATAAGGATATGTCTTTTTTCATTTGAGGTCATAGTGTAAGTATTCTTTCTCCCATCAGGAATCACATTTTTATCATATTGTCATGGTTTTCCCAGCAATATATGGCATACATCCATTAGAAAAATATCACACAACACTTCATCATTGTATGACCCTATGTGAAATTTCACTAAACATTGTTTACTTACCATTATCTTATGTTCATCTTGAATCCATGAGATCCTATATGGGTTTGGGTGTTTTATCCTTTTCAAATTCAACTTACCATTTCCTCAAAAAAAAAAAATTATACTACCATAATAAATGATAACGTTGAAACACTTACCTCTTGATTTTTATTTTTTTCTAAACAAACTCTTCCTTTGTGTTGGTTCCTCGAGTGTTTTTTTCTACAAAAAATCTCTCCTCATTACCAATTATTCACCCTTCTTAGGTTTTCCTATTGAATTTGGTGATCCAATAGGTTCTTCCTTAATATGTTTCCTTTATATTATTCTCTACCCTTTTTTTAGTATTCCTTTGGTAGCATTCAAATGCCATATGTTCTTCACCTCCACATTTGAAACAGGTTCCTTTGAATGGTATTTTATTGAATCCCTTTTCATCCCTCTAATATCTCTCATTGTGGTAAGTATTTTTTCTTCCTTTGTCATTGTGCTAGAAACTTCTATCATTCCTCTCTTGAAAATTATATTGTATCTTTCATCATTTTGATATGGACTAACTTCCTTATTATGTCTTGTATGTGACCTTCCTTCACTGCTTTGTGATTTATCTCTTTGGAATATTCCTTCTATGCCTCTCTACTTGTGTTAAAATCTTTTATTTATATTTTCCTTGTCTTTTAGCAAAAACCAGTATGCTTCTTCAAATAATTCCATTCTCACCAAGCTCAACTCTTCTCAGATTCTTGTTCTCAATCCATTGATGTACCACATAATTTTCTCCTTTCTTGCTTCATTATGTCTATTTCTAATGATCATCTTATGAAATTATTAAATTTACCCTTCACCAAGTTTTTTGTTTCCCTTAGGTTTTACAATCTCTTCAATAATTCAGCCTCATAATTGGAATGTATGAATTTATTCTTTAACTTTATCACCATCATATCCCACTTTATGATTATTTTTTGTCCCTTTTATTATGATAGATAACTGAACTTCCTTCCACCAAATAGTATTTTTCCCTTTCAGCTTGGCTTTTTGTGAATCTCACTCTTTCTAGATCTTCAATTTCTTCATATTCAAAGTATTCTTCAATATCATTTATCCAATCAATCAATTTCTGAGGGTTAAAATCACCCACACAATTATAAATCCCCATTCAAGGTCTCTTACCTATCTTGGAAATAGCTTTCAACATCTTGATCTAGTCTAATTCCTCTTCTTCTAGGTATTCCTCATTCAAATCTGTAACTTGAGCTCTTAATTCATTGTCATCACTCTAATTCTCATGTCTATGGTTTAGGCCTCTTTTCCTAACTTATTTTGCGATATCCAATTGAATCTTCATTGTCCTCATCATGTCTACCATTTATTCCATCCATTTAGCAATATTATTCATAGCAAGCATCCTTCTTGGTGGTATCTTCCCTTGGATCTAGTGCAACAACCTCAAGTCTATGATCTAGCTACAAGGTTGTAACTACCTCACATTCAATGCTCTATTGGAAAACACTTGCAGGCTACCTCAATTTGATGATATGTTCACCTTTGAATTTTCTAGAATACCCTCCAAATGGATCAAAAATTTCTCTAATGCCACTTGATGAAGTCATGGATGGAGAGTCCAAAGGAAGGAATATTTGAACATGCAACCTAGAGTCAACATAGAAAAATTAACAAAAAATAAAAAGAAACTTCTTATTGATCATATAATTCTTACAATTGTCTCATTGTCCCATCACATTAAATTTACAAATATAAAATAGCTCACAAGTTTCCACAAGCTTACAAGCAAAGATATGACAACTATGAGCACTCTATTGTCCTACTACTATCCTCCTAAGATTGGTTGTTGACTATCTTCAATTCATTATTGGTTACATTATCCTCCAAATGAGTTGCATAGGTGATTATATACCCATTCCAAGATTTAGGAATGATCTGTATCGACCATAAGTTTTTCCAAATCTCGATGTCCTATGTAGCATTTGGGTTAGCCAAAATTCATTGGTGAAGCATTTGGTGTTGTAACTCGATGTGGTTCTAATTGAAGGTCTATCTAGTCTTGCATTTCCTTGGCCTTGATATATGTTGGGATAAATGCAACAAGGTGTTGGATAGGACAACTAAGAGGGGGGTTGAATCAGTTGTCACAAATTATAACCTTAAATTCAATTATCGAAACTAACACATAAATTGATTAAGTGATCAACCATCAAATGCAAATACACAAACACAATAACACCAAATTTACGTGGAAAGCCCAATGAGGGAAAAACCACAGTGAGGATTAACTCACACTATAGAGAATATTAAAATCGATTACAAAAATTCCCATTACCTGAAATAAGGACTCACTGTCACGGAGATAAAAAGAAGATGGCTCACTACCAAAATACAAAAGTTATGGCTTACCACCAAAATTGAACTGATGAATTACACCTTTCTTATTCTAAATTCAATTCTGGATGAATCCCAATAATCGCTTAATACTTCTTCTCTGATTACACACTTTTGTCTTCGCCTAATTCGGTTATTCTGATCTGCTGCAACCACACACTTTTTTGACTTTTCTGACTTTATGTTCTTTTATAACCTCACATCTTGCATCCTTCTCTCTTTCCTTTCGGAGACACATATGAATATATATATATATATATATATATATATTACACATCGATTAGGTCAACCAAAAACATCCATAAAGTATTTCATACGCCAAGTCAGCCAAGATATTTAAATATCCAAATCATAGTTTGTCACATAGTAGGAACCGGACCAAAAACCAACATGTCAGACAACATATAACGATCAACTTCAATGTGAAATAACTTCCAGTAAATTAGTCATATATATAGTACTGTGTTGACATCAATGACAATCATTTGATGCAATCTTCAACTTCCAACAATCTTCCCCTTTGTCATTGATGGCAACACAAGATGTGAAAAGCAAACAACAACAAAAATGATTTTCATTTTTCACATGCTTCCTCTCTCTCCCTTTTTCACATGCTCTCTCTCTCCCCCTTTGACATCAATGACAACAAAAAGTTCTATTTTCCCTTTGCTTCAAAAAATTCCATTTTTCACAAAAAAATTATCAAAAATGATTCTTTACCTCAATCCTTCTTTCTTCAAAATATTTCCTTGTATTTTTCTTTAAGTTCCGGAAGACAAATCTTCTAGGAATCCACTACCTGCTTGATGTATAGAAAAATGCTACAGTTCTTTGCTATTGAATCAATTGTTTCTAGAAGAGTATCTGGAATGGCAATATTTTGTGCTTTATTTTTCTTAGCATCCTCCAAGAGACCAAAAATCTATTCCAGTCTTAACTCAATTATCTCTTTGACTTTCCAAAAGGTCTTCACAATACCATCCCTTTGTACCATGATGACTACAAGATCAGATTGTAAGGAATTGATCCTTTTCATTTGTGTTCCATCCTTGTCCTTAAGAACATCATATGCTTTTCCAGTAGAGTTCAATTCATGCTCAATAGTATCAATTTTTGTTTTGTAGTTCCCAATAGTAGTAGGCCACCAGAGACAATACCTATATACAATGTTTACACTTTTTGATATAGCTCCTTAGTTCATTTATATTCTCAGTCAATCTCTTTTGTTCATTTCTACATTTTTCTTCTAAGGCCAATTGAATTTCATCTTTTTCTACTATTTCACTTGGTGGAAGTTCCCTTAATCTATCTTCAATTTGTTTAATCAATACTTCCAATAAGGTGCTTTTCAATTCGTTTAGATCAACATCATTATGAATTACATAGATAGCTAGAGCGTCTATAATCCCATCATATTCATATGATGGTTGAGACAACCATATATCTCCAATCTTCTTTATCCAATCAAGTTGCTCAAGAATCTTTACCACCTTTACTTTAGTAACATCTTCTCCATCATCATCTGTTGATACCAGATCAAGTGCTCCTGCAATTTTTGCTTCATTTCCTTCTTCCTTCTCCTCTATCTTTAGCTTCTTCATTTTTCGGAGGGAGGCATGAACTGATTTTCCTTGTTTTCCTCTTTGCGGAGAAGGATCCTTCCTCAGACATCATAACCAGAGTGGAAATCATACCAGAATTCCATGCATTTGGCTTGATTTCAAAATACTCTAGGCAAACTTTTTCCCTTTCTGCTAGACATTCCAGATATCAATAAACTTGCTTCCCAACTGGTATAGTAGACTTCCATACAACATTTTCCTTATCACTAGGTCAATTATGGTGTGAATTATAAGTGCCCTTTGATCTCCTGTTACCCCAGTTAGGGCTTAGACCTCTTTGTTCTTTATGGATTTCTTGATTGGAACAGGTCCGATATTGCAAAGTCATGTTATAGTTGCAATTGCTCCCTTCGTGATCTCATAGGGTTTGTCAAGGATCATCTAATTACTTTTAGTTCTACTTAAAATAACCCAAACAATGTCCACATTTGAAAAGTATGGAAATTTGCTCCAAATGTCTAAACCCTTGTGCCCTAAATCTTTGACCTTTTGCATTTGCTCAACTGAAAGAGAAGTCTGGAGATTTTGAATCTTTTTATGATCAAACTCATCAATCTGTAACTTACTCAATTTTTTCAATTCATTGTTGCATGGATTAAATACTACCATTTCCTTTGAATGCATTGCTTCTACCTTGTTCTTCGTACTTTTGCTTGTTGGTAACCCTAACTCTTTGTTTCTCAACTCATTCACTTCAAAATGAAAATGACCACCCAATCTTCCTTATTTAACTTCTCTTTTAGGATTTCATCATAAGAGATAATTTATTTCTTGCCACATCATCATTTGTACTTTAGTCTGTCAGTTTCTCTTTTTGACTGAGTTGTCAATCAATTTGTGAAATGCACAATAAGAAAAAAAAATTTTGCAAATCTTCTGTAATGCTTGTTTTCTACTAGAATTTTCTTCATTTCCCTCAGAATGAAAATTTACATCGCATATCCTTGTGTCGCCGCATGACATCTCTTATATCGGGGGTTTGATATATTTTTCTGTGACTGCTCCCCCTGAGGCTATTACTAGATTTAGTTCATAGAAGAGGTATCTGCAGTGGATGCAGATACAGGATTATCTAATTTTCCTTGTTCTTTGGTTCTTCTTTCTTTCTCCATTTTTTTTCCATTTCTCTCCTCACTTCTTGTATATTAAGCTTGTTCTTTTGTTTTGAATTCAATTTCTTCCCAACTTTGCTCTTACAAAATTTTGAGATATGTCCAGATTTGTTGCAAGAGTGACATACAACAAATCTTTGATCAGGAGAGTTTTTATTCATCTTTTTCCTACATTGATTATCCTTGTGTCCAAAAGTATTGTATGTGTAATAGTAGCATTGAAAAGAATGAAATCTTCTACTGGTATTATATCTGTTCATCATTATTCGACTTCTACATTCTATAGATTTATGCCCAAACTTGTTGCAAACATAGCATTATACACAAAAGAATCTATTTTGGTTCATCATTCTTCTACATTCTATTTCTATATGTCCGATTTTATTGCATGAATAACAAAAGCCATTAAAAATGTGTACCTTTGATCATTAGGCTATCACCTGGGCATCCTTTCGATATTGATCCTTCTATTCTTGCCTTGATAAGTATTGCCTTGAAATTCCTTTGACTATTCATTTTGTTGAGACTAGGATTAGTCTTTGAATTTTTTCCTTCTTCAAGTCCTAGACCACCTTTATCCTTTGCAAGGTTCTAAGATGAAATTAATTCATCAAGCATTCCCAAACTTATCTTAAATTTGTCTTCAAAACTTTTTTCCCTTTCCAGATCAGACTTAAGGATTGCTACTTCATGTTCAAGCTTGTGACATTTTTCTTTCTTTTGAATGATAATTTCTTTGCTTTGTCCAATTTCCAATTTCAAATTCTCTTCCATTCTCTTGCTTTCTTCAAGTTTCATCCTTATATTTTTAGCAGTCTCCTTTGCTTCTTTTAGTTCCTGGTAAACTTCTTTATGTTTCAACTTAAATTTCCAAATCCAGTTTCTTAGTTTCTAAATACATTCACTACCTGCTTGACATTTTCTTTCAGATCTTCATTCTCAAACTCTAAGGTCTCTGCTCTCAATTCTTCATCTAAGTCAAATCCCTTCATCATTTAGTTAAACTTTCCAAGATCTCCTTCAAGTTGTTAAACTTATTCCAAAGGACCTTGCTCTAATACCAATTGTTGGATAGGACAACTAAGAGGGAGGGTGAATTAGTTGTCATAAATTATAACCTTAAATTCAATTACCGAAACTAACACATACATTGATTAAGTGATCAACCATCAAATGTAAATGCACAAACACAATAACACCAGATTTACATGGAAAACCCAATGAGGGAAAAACCATGGTGAGGATTAACTCACACTATAGAGAATATCAAAACTGATTACAAAAAGGCTCACTGCTTGAGATAAGGCTCACTAGCTGAAATAAGGACTCACTGTCCATAGGGCTACAATCCGGAGGGCTCACTGTCACAGAGATAGAAATAAGATGGCTCACTACCAAAATACAAAAGTTATGGCTTACCACCAAAAGTGAACTGATGAATTACACCTTTCTTGTGTTGAATTCAGTTCCAGATGAAGCTCAGTAATCACTCAATACTTTTGCTCTGATTACACACTTTTGTCTTCACCTAATTCACTTATTCTGATCTGCTACAACCATACACTTTTCTGACTTTTCTAACTTTATGTTCTTCTTTTATAACCTCACATCTCGCATCCTTCTCTCTTTCCTTTCGGAGACACATATGAATATATATATATATTACACATCGATTAGGTCAGCCAAAAACATCCATAAAGTATTGCATATGCCAAGTCGACCAAGATCTTCAAATATCTGAATCTTAGTTTGTCACATGGTAGGAACCGGACTAAAAACCAACATGTCGGACCACATATAACGGTCAACTTCAATGTGAAATAACTTCTAGTAAATTAGTCATAAATGCAGTACTGTGTTGACATCATGACAACCATTTGATGCAATCTTCAACTTCCAACACAAGGTACGAAAGGATTTTCATGTTGAACTATAAGTTGATTGTTTTGAACTATGATCTTCTAACAATGATAATTTTTTGTAATCTAATCCAAAACTCTTGAAATATGTTTGTGATCTATTATAGAACTCTAGTTCTCTATTGTGATTCAAAATGAGTGTAAGCAACAAATTTTGAAAACTAGGAATCAAATGGAATTGAAAACAATAAATAGAATCGAAATAAACCTAATCTATAAAATACATTGTAAACTTCAAAATAATTTGATGATGTTGATTCACCTTGAAGATATGTGGAGACAATCTCAAATAGCATAGCACTAACAAAACAATAAGTGATATACTCAACAAAATGGACTTGCTTAGATGTATGATGGATTATGGAGTGATTTTGAAATAATGTGATTACTTAAATGTGATTGAATGAATCAAGTGATGAAGAATGGATTGTATTTATAGACTTTTGAAATGAAGATAAGAATGATTTCCTAAGTTAGATTAAGAAGCAGTGGAGTAAACTCAACTACAAAGGGAAAATTGTCATTTCGAGTCATGAGAGGATAATATTGAATTTTCTAATTAAAATGATGGATGAATGTGTACACAAAATTTCCTTTTAGAGATTGAGTTAACTGAGGAGAGAAGATGTTTCTAAATAGAGACTAAATTAATTGATGGAAGAAGATTGAGTTTCTAAACAAAGACTAAGTTAATTGAACAATGAAGATGAAGTTGACTTAAGAGATAATTGGATTTAACTAATGAATTAGAAAAGGAAATTTAATTTAGAAAAATGGAAATTATTTCACATTTAATCATATAAATAAATATCATTTAATTAAATTGATAATGAGAATTAATAAATGATGTGATCATTATTAAATGATAAATGATTTGATTAATGTGATAAATGATTTATGTGATGAAATAGTTAATCATGATAATTTAATGATCAACTATTAGGAAAATAATTAAGGGAATATTTTTAGTGTCGACAATGAGATGCAATAGGTTTGATTGGGATGCCTCTGCATCAAAACCTTAAAATTTACCCATAACTTCTACACAAATAAATGAATCTTGAGAGTGAATTAATTCAACCCAAGATAACACTCAAACACCATTTATTAAACTTATTAAAATTTAATAAAATGTTAAATTATAAATTTGAAGCACTATATGGTTGAATTTGGCCCAAAAGTTTGGTCAAGGTTTGCCATAATCAACTAGTGTCTATGACTAAGTTGTAGAGCTCTTTGAGCTCTTCACTTTAAATAAATGGGCTTTGTTGGTTCAAAATTTATGGCCTCTAGAAGTTATGCTAATGCATCAATATTGAAAGAGATAAACTAAGAGTGGGTATCAATTTGTTAGTTGTATCTAATGCACATTGAGACTAATACATGTGACTAATATTTGATTTTCAAGTGGTGATTAAATAATTTGTGTTGTAAAAAATGACCTAGAATGATGTCCTTAAATACATGACCCTAGACCCATAATTTAAAACTTTTAGTTCCTACATCAATAAGTAATTACTACATCCATAATTGTTGGCTTTGAAATTGAGAATTTGGAATTTTGAAACTAAAGGACTAGATTACACTCACAATTTTGTTGAAGGAACATAATTGCAAGAACATAATTGCAAGTTTGATAAAGTCTAGGGAGTAGAATTCTTGAGAATTAGGCTAGTGAGGCTCTAAGATAGATGATTTCATATAACATAATTAGAAATTCAAGTTTATAGTTATAAAACATGTCTAGAACTAAATTGAATACACAAATCATGCATTAATGACATCCATACAAAATAATGTAAAACATTAAATATAAATATAAAATATACATATTTCTCCTTTACAAGAATAATGTATAATACTCACTTCTAGCCTTTAAATTTTTAATTATATTATTAGACTAATTGTGTGTTTTTCTTGTTTACTAATTAAATGTTTCACTTTGACTACATTCAATTTGATGTCAACATACAACTTTACATATCACAAGTGACTAATTAGTAAGATTCTCCAAAGAGAAGAACAATAGTCAAGAAGTGGTCCCATGAAAGGGACTTGGATTTCTATATTTACTTTGCAAGCAATCTCATGGAATTAAAAATACAAGTACATAATTAATATCAATAAATAGAAGTCTTACCTTTATAGCTGCAATTTTTTAGTGGGTAGTGGAGAAAAGGACTGAAAGTTTCCTCTACCAACTTATAAGACTATTATATTTGTGTGACAGCTTGCATACCATTTTTAAATTTTAATTTCAATCATTATTTAATTACTATAATTTATCATCTAAACATTTTTTTTATAAAATTATTTAAAAGAAGGAATTTATAAATCTTTATGACCCCTCCCTTGAACTTCTAACTTTTCTAAAAAGCACCCACTTAAAAGTTTTAACAAACCCTTCCATAAAATTTTAGGCTATCAGATTATTTTGCTTTTGGAGAGATATGCCCTCTCAAGAGTTAAATCAATGCTGGCTGGATTTTTTAAGTCTAGGTAGGCCAATTTACAGTTGATCCAAGTTAAATATAGTTAAAACCTATATATGTTGTAAAGTCTCTAATAAGCTGGCTTAAGTGATCTCTTACTGGGTCTAAATGTGCTCTTACAGAGCACTGTGTTTGTATTATCAACTGCAGACTCATTTTCACAGATAATAGATAATTTACAGCTTCCAAATATCTGCTCATATAACAGCTTTAACAAGCTCAAAATCATAAGCGTACAATGTGAAATCTCCAACTTAGTCAATGCCACTCATTGGCTTGATCTACATTTAACAGCATGAGTTGTCTCCTTATTTGAAAGCTTACTTTTTGTCTTTTGAGATATTGGGTACAGTCGGTGGCTATTATCAAACATCAACCATCAAACACAGACAAAGGTAAATAAGACAAGAAGAGGTGGGAAACTCCCATTGGGGAATTGGATTTCTCCATAGTCTTCTTAACCACAAAGATGAGCTGTAAAATAGGCATTGACAAATTGGGTTTCTTCAGTCATTCAAATTTTCTCCCCACCTACATTCGCAATGAGAGTGACCTTTTATAGAGATTTGGCAGCACGAGCCAATTGGGTATTGAAAGCAATGGACCCACTGCAGTCCAACACAAAAGTAAGCTTTTGCAAGTGACTTGTTGCTTCTAACTATGACTTTCTGAATGGTTGTCCGCCTTCGCTTAGATGAGTCTCCATGTATTTCCTACTTCCAACTGTTGTGATTGGTCAGCAGGGACTTGCACAGATAGTGTTGAAATTGTTGTTATATAAGTAGGTGAAGCTTAAACTCTTCCCTGTCAACTTGCATCACTATGGGTGTTGCTTATGTTGGCTTCACATCTCCCTGCAACTGTTACTTGGGCATTTTTTTGATAGTATGGTGAGAATAAAGACACAAGTTTATTTGCATATGGTTGAAATCTCAGTGAGATTAATGAGAAGTTTATTTTTAAGTTCATGCAAGTGAATGGTAATACTTAAGCTTGATTAAGCATTGAGAATTTGTATTAGGATTAAATTCTTTTGCTAATGGTGATGAACATTGTGGTTTTTTTTGTTTTAATTTTTTGTTGTTTAAGCTCTATTAAGGTTAGGGATTTCAGTTGAATTGTTAGAGTTCTTTTGTAACAAAGGGTTGTCTAGAGATGTTTATTTAAGAGGCTGTGTGGAGGAGTGGTCACTGTGCAAGTGGATTTACTTAAGGGTCTATGTGGAGGGGTCACTCTGTAAGTGGATTTACTTTGTCAAGGTTGCTCACTACTAATGGATCGTTTAAACAAGAAAATTCCAATTTCAAATCAAAGGAAATATGTTAAGACTATATTGTATAGGTTTAGAATGCAAAAATGAAAATTTATTTATATTCATATTCTTGTTGGTTTAAAATTATCCATAGAATAATGTCCCAAGTCATGAGAAAATATTAAGGGCTTACCTCATATTTCTTGTACAACTATTGTTGGGAGTCTAATGTATGGCATGGTCTATATCAAACCAAACATTGCTCATACAATGGGATTTTTTAGCATATATTTGTTAAATTTGGGGAAGGAATGTTAGACAAGTATAAAGAGGGTCTAAGTTAGAAATTTGGATTATACAATTTTCTATAAAGGAAGACTTGAGATGAAAATATTATCTATACATAGGTTTCGTTACTATTGAATGCAGTAGACATATTGACTTAAAAATATCTACAAATAATTATGTGCTTAATTTATTTTGTGGAGAAATTAGACAAAGCACAAGAGCTAGATAATTGTTCCACTCTCCAGTCTAGAATTTTAGTGCATTGGAATGTTTTCTTGGTATAAAAAATCAATAGGCATAGCTACCCTTAGCAATAAATTTATACACATGTGCCTCCATGTAAGGCATCAATAAGTGTACTAGGTTTAGGTATGTTCTCAATACTTTCTATGTTATAGGCCCCTTATAAACAATATAGCTTGTCACAATTTGGAGATCTAGGACATTGCCTCAATTGGGTGTGTTGGGGATGAATGGGTGTTCTTGATAAAAAAAAATTATACCTTTTAAATGGTTTTTAGCCTATGGTTCTATATTCATTTAGTGTTTTCCTATATTGATACATCTATAAATACTCACACATGGATTAAGGTTAAGCACAAGTGCAAAATACCTTATTCTATTGCAAACAATTCAAAAAATACAATGTGTGTGCTATTTTCATTAGGTTCTTCCTTGAAAGGGTTTCCAAAGGTTAAATCCCTTGTAATACTATGATTGTGTCATTTTTCTCTCTATTAATTTAATATTAGCATTATTTCTCCTACATATGTTTATCATTATTTATCTCTTCAAAAGTAATCTATCCAATCATTTGTTTATTGAATAAACACATATCATTTTGTCCAAATACATCAAAAACCCATATTTTGTTGTTAGCAAGACTTTCATTGTTTTTTTATTAATTAAGTAGGGAAAGGCCCTAACACAAGAGTTTAAAACATCAACATTATGAAATTATAATAGAGGCATGCAAGCCAATAGATGAAACTAAAAGGTACATAGGCTTTCCAAATAAAGAATAGAAAGAAAAAAAGAATAAATAGTAGCCAAAAAATAGCAACACCTGCATAGAAAGAAACAACACCCAGGACCCAAATAGACTTAATTAATCAGGTCGCATTTTTTCTATAGAGTGTCCAACAATGCCTCTCAGTCATCTTTAGTGTGAGCCTTCTTTCCTTTTCTATTATCTTTAGCCACCTAAGGGTCTTCAACAATGCCAAGTTTTTTTTTTTCTTATTAATTTTTTATTGTCTCAACATAGTGCTCATGGCTGCTTTTAGCATAATACCATGGGTGAAAAAGATGATACTATAGATTGCCTTCTTCATTCTTTTAATTTTTTCATTGTTAGTATCAATCTTGGCTTTCATATCCTTAGTTTCTTGGTGTAAGTTTTCCATATGAAGAGGAACAATAGAAAACTCTTCTTCTTCCTCCTTATTTTCATCATCCTCCACTTTATTACCTTCATCGTCATCAATATCTGCCTCTTCAACTTCAAGATCCTTTTTATCATCATCCTCCTTATCAACCTTACCTTCCCCATCAACATGTAGTGCCTCCTTCTCCTTACCATTACCTAGCTCCTCTTCTATGTCCTCAAATTGTTTTTCAAAGGCTTTAGTTAGCATCAACTCTACTTGTTCATCACTATGGATATCATCCTCTAACTCCTCAAGCTGAGGGATGAACTCCCCAACCTCATAATCATCAACCTTCAAGTTTGAGGGGGATGTTGCTTGTTTACCTTTGGAAACCAAAGAAGGTCCCATAGTTGGCTAATTGGCCAACCTAGTAGATCTTCATCCCCCCAAAGATAGTGGTGTGTTTATCTCCAGCAATAGCATGGAGTTATGCTCTCCTTCAACATTAGTGATGTCGATGGTACTATATTCTATCTCAGTAGGACAATGCTTTTTTCTTTTTTTTTAGTAGAATTGAATGAGAGAGGGTCTTCCTTTTAATAAGGGAGACCTCATGGACATGTAGACTATCAATGATATGAGTTTTATCATCAAGAGGCAATGAGGAGGAATTTCTACTAGACAAGACCTTTTCCTTTTTAGGGGTTGTAATGAGAAGATCCCTGAGATTAGGAGGGGATAGCAGCCCCAAAGGACACCTTACTGGTTTTTACATCCTTTTTACCTCTAGGCTTGAGGCCAAAACTAGGGCTACCTTTAGCAATAATAGGCGAAGGGTGGCTCAAATCTTGAATTTTAACACTTTTTTTCCTACTCGAAGGGTTGTTTTTAGGGGTAATAGAAACAATATACTAATACAAAGCCATGATTGAACCTAGTGAAGGGGAGAGTAAGACCCATCTAATATACATTTTTGTAGAGAGGAAAGCAAGTAAAACAAAAAATTTATCTTAGACCCATGTCTAATATGATTTAAAATCAAAAAAGGATAGCTATGAATGATCTGAAAATGGCCTTCTAATGTAAAATACTTCATGACATGGAGACTTTCCAAGCCCTAGGGTGTCAAAAGTCTCACCTTGTTGTAATCATTTTGATCCTCAACTAGTTTTTCACCTTTTTCAAAAAGCAACCATGAATCTTTCGTAGTTCTCATTCCTCTTCTCAATTCGCTCACCCTCGCACCTCAATATAGTATGGTGTGGCCATGAATGAAGGGTTCAAAAAGAATAGTCCAAAATGTGCAGCTTAGAGTCAACACAGTAGAAATAACACAAGATAATGATTTGCAAATATGGATCTTTATTGAATTGGAAATCTTACATGCATCATATGCCTCATGGGTGAATCACTAGGGCTCACAAGCTTGCCACAAGTGCATTCAACATTACAACTGGCCAAAGGCCTTATTACAATCCCTCAATGGGGAAGTTCAAAAATATTAAATCCTAAACTATCTCTAACTTTTTTTGCTTAGATGTACGTAAATATTTGTATTGATTTTGAAAATATTTTACATTTTGCACTGTATTGTCCATGAAATTCAAACCCTAAAAAAACAAAAGCTACACTGACTTAGCAAAAAATCTACAACCACCCAGTAGCTACACCAACTCGATAAAAAACCACCAAAATACAGCCAACCCCTAACCAAACCCACCACCAGGAGAGACGCACAGAGTAGAACAAAACAAGGAACAAATTAAGAAACCTACACCTTAATCGACCCACAGCACACCATCCGCAATTAGGAAGTCCTTGAAGAGGCGACGCCAGTCCACACCACCAGACGGTTCCAGAAAGAGGAAATGTTTTAGAAAGATAAGCATGCACCTCGCCCATTCACGATGACGCCTGAGATCTTCGCCAGAGATGTCCATGATGAAAGGAAATATCTCCACCCGCTCCCTAGGAACCAATGCCCTCTGCAAGTCACGTGGCCGCGGAACCCCAACACTCGGAACAGCAATTATAATCACATCCATGGTGCCTTCCAATAGGTTCTCCCACACCATTTTCCTTGCAATTAGCATTGCCATTGCTCGTGGCACCACTAGGTCCAAGAGTGAAGCCAGAAAACAGGCCGCAATGTCAGAATTTTTCTACCAACACTCCACTGAGCACATAAACTCTTCTCCTAGTAGAAGCTCCACCACACCCAGAACCAAATCATCCCACACCTTAAACACAAACTTCAAACGACCATGTCGAATGTGCCCATAGAAAGCCCAAAGTTTCCTGCCAGAAGGCAAGCTAATAGGAGACTCCATGAGTTCCATCTGAGAAAACCATAGCAAATACATTACTAGACAACCATATAAACAAAACCTACACCCACTTCCCATCATTACATTCCCCACTGCGGTCGTACAAAGCAGTTAGATCGAGATTAATGAGTTGAACACATGGCCAATATAGTCCATAAAAACAACCTATAGGCATTAATACCCACCGCCACCCAAATCTCCCTCGCCTGCATCAACCACTAAACTATCTCTAACTTGCTAACTAACTTCCTATGAATTACAAATGATTATAAATATGCTTCTAAAGCTCCAACAAAGGTCCACATCGGCCACAAGGGCTTACAAACCCGATAAATGATCAGTTGTGAAGGTCGGCCTCATAATATGAAAAGATAATCCTTCGTAAAAATAAATCTTATGAATCTCCAAGATAGATCCCATTGGACCCAAAATGCTTGTGTGATGTCCCATTCAGCTCTCCACATTCTGGAATAGGTCTGCACTAAGAAACTTGGGCCAAGTTGGCCCCAAATGCTCTGAATAGTAATTACAATGAATTTTTGAGAATGATAACTTTTGGTAGACAAGTGAAAATGAACTGAAATCTGGATATGTGATAGATGTCGATTTGTAGATTCTATATCCTACTCCATGAGCTGATAAATGATAATGCGGTGAAATTTGGAATGAAATATTGAAACTGCTACTAAATGAAATGCAAGAAAAGAAATGTTTTGGTTGATACAAGACTGCTTTACAACCAGGGATGTTCCTGCATCAGACACCCAAGGTTGAAAGAAAAGTGAGTCCCTCAGTTTCCAAGGCTAAGAGGAAAACCAATATAGTCCACCTTAGCCTAAGAAATCCATGATGAATCCTCCATTGTTCTATCATTCCACTTCACCAAGTATTCTTTGTATTGCTTGTTCCTAGTGCTCCTTTTGGTTTTGGTATCCAAAATCTGCTCAATCTCCTTTGATGGTTGATGTGGTAACTACTCCTTCAAATCCACTTCATCACTACTACCACTTGACTATCCTTCCTAATACTCATTTATGTCTGCAATATTGAAAATAGGTGATATACGCAATGTCTCGGGTAACTCTACTTCATATGCATTTCCAAAATCAAACTTCCTTAGAATCTTACACAGTCTAAACTTCCTTAGAATCTTACACAGTCTAAACTTCCTTATCTTCAGCTTATTGTATGATGTAACTAGGAATCTTTCCTTCCTCAAATATACCATCACTTTATCTCCAATAGCAAATTTCATGTGTCTTTGGTGCTCATTTTCCTTCTCTTTATACTTAATGTTCATGTCTTCCAAATGCTTTCAAACTTGATTATGTACTGTCTCCATGAAATTTGTAACTAAATTATTATATGCAAATTTCTCCTGCACTAGAACTATATCCCAATTTCCTACCTTATCTCCAACCAAACATATTAACAAGTTACCAAAACTTTTGTATAGTACCTCTATTTTTCCATTTGTCTTTGGGTGATATGTTGAACTGAACTTTAGGTCTATCTTCATCTTCTTCCATAATGTCCTCTAAAAATATCTAATGAACTTGGTTTCTCTATTTGAAATTATGCTCTTAGGTAATCCATGCAATCTCACAATCTCCTTGAAAAAATAAGTCAGCAACATGCACAGCATCATTAGTCTTCTTGCAAGGAACGAAATGTGCTATTTTAGAAAATTTGTCCATTACTACAATTATAGAATCATGCCCTTTTTGTTTTCTTGGCAATCCCAATATGAAATCCATGTTTATATCTTCTCAAGGTCTCTAGTGTTGTCAAAGGTTTGTACAATCCAGTATTCTAGCTACTCCCTTTTTCTACTTGAAAAATTTTGCAATTTTGAACATAGTTCATGACATCCTTATTTATTTGTGGCCAAAAATAATGTTCACTCACCAAGCTACTATCTTATCAACTCCAAAATGTCCTGGTAATCCTCAACTATCTTTCTCTTTGATCAAATTCTCCCTCATTGAATTCCTCATAATACACAACTGATTTCCCTTGAACAACATACCTTCTTGAATGAAATAGTCCAACTGTTGGCTTTGATTTGTCAATACTAATTCCTTACATGCTCCCCAACCTTTTGCAAAATCTGCATCATCCTCATACATATGCTTCAATTCTTGAAAACCCAATACTTCTATCCTCATCTCTGTCAATAAATTCCTTCTTCTGCTCAATGCATCTACAACATTGTTTGAATTTCCACTCCTATGTTTCAACACTTGAATGTATAACTTTGCAAGAACTCAACCCACCTCATATGTCTCTAGTTCAACATCCCTTGACTATTCAAATACTGCAAAGCTTGATGATCCATATACAACACAAACTCCTTAGACAACAAATAATGTCTCCACTTCTTCAAGGCTTGAATTATGGCATAGAATTCTTGATCATAAACTAAATATCTTCTTTTGGAATCATTCAAATTCTCACTCAAATAAGTTATAGGTCTTCCTTCTTGGCTCAACATTGCTCCTATTGCATTTCCACTTGCATTACAATCAACTTGAAATACTTTATTAAATTCTGGTAATGCTAACACTAGTAGTTTTATCACCTTTTTCTTCAACAATTCAAAACTTCTTTGTCCTCTGGATGTCCACTTAAAGTCCTTGTCTCGTCTCATTTTTTTTGTAATGGCGTCTCATTTTTTTTGTAATGGGGTTACAGATGATACTAAAGCTCCTGATAATTTTCCAGTAGAAACTAGTTAATCCATGAAATGATCTTACTTCTCCAGTGTTCACCAGTGTAGGCCAATCAACTATTGCTTTGAATTTCTCAGGGTCCATATTCAATCCTTTAGAAGAAATAACAAATCCCAAGTATACCAATTCTTTCTTCATGAAACTACACTTCATGGCATTAATCAGCAATTTCTCTTCTCTCAATCTCTATAATACTTGTCAGATGTGCCACAAAAGCTCTTCTCTAGTCTTAATGAAAATCAGAATATCATCCAAGTAAACAATGACAAACTTACTGAAGAATTTCTTCAAGACCTCATTCATCAACCTCATGAAAGTGCTCGATGCATTGGTCAATCCAAAAGGCATTACTAACCATTCATACAATCCTTCATTAGTCTTAAATGTAGTCTTCCATTCGTCTCATTCTCTTATTTTGATTTATGATAGCCACTCTTTAGGTCAATCTTTGTGAAATACTTTTCTCCACTCAAACATTCCATAATGTCATCCATCCTTGGCAATGGGAATCGATACTTGACAATGATCCTATTGATTACTCTAGAATTTTTACACATTCTCCATTTTTCATCTTTCTTTGGTGCCAATATAGAAAGTACCACACATGGGCTTAAACTTTATCTAATCAATCCTTTCCTCAACAACTCTTTTATGTGTCAGTTCAATTCTACATTCTTTGTTGGTGTCATTCTATTTTCTCCTTGTTTGGAAAAATTTCTCCTAGTATCAAATCTATATGATGACTAATACTTTGGACTAGCAGTAAACCATATGGTACATTTTTTGACATGATGTCTTCATACTCTATCAATAATTATGCTACTTCTCAATTATTTGTGGTAGAATTATCTACCTTTGGATCATTGTTTTTCTTTGGAATCAATGTAAAACACATATTCTCATTCCTCAATCCATCCATAAATTCCTTCCATTTACCAAACATAGTCTAGCAGTGCCACAAACTTCAATCTTCTCCTCTTCTTCGCAAGGTATCAACTTAATTCTCTTGCCATTTGAAGTCTCGGTATAAGTATTCCTTCTTCCACCATGAATTGATTTCTTATCATATTGTCATGGTCTTCCTAACAGTAAATCATAGGCATCCATAGGCATAATATCACATAGTACTTCATCCCTATATGATCCACTATGAAATTTCACCAAACATTGCTCATTCACCAATACCTTATGCTCATCTTGAATTCATCCTATCCTATAAGGGTTTGGATGTTTCAATATTTCAAAATTCAACTTGGTTACCATCTCTTCTAAAACTAGGTTATCAGTGCTACCACTATCAATGATAACTTTACATACCTTTCCTCCAAACTTACATCTAGTTCTGAATAGACTCTTCCTTTGTGGTGACTCCTTGGTCACTTCTTCATGCATCAAAGCTCTCCTCATCACCAATGATCCACCTTACTCTGGTTTCTCATCTGAATTAGGGTATTCAACATGTTCTTCATCCACATAAGTTGCTCTTCTAGTATGCTCAGGCTTCTTGTCGATGCTTCCTTGATGGCATTCAAATGCTTTATGTCCCTCACCTCCACACTTGAAATGGGTTCCTCTAAATGGTCTTCTCTCAGATCTTCCTTCATCTCTCCAAAATCCATCATTGCAATAATAATTATGACCTTCTTTGTCATTGTGGTATAAATTTCTATCTTATCTTCCTCTACTATATGAATTAGCATCCTTTTCTTCACTGTGGCAGGGTTTTCCATCTTTTTTCTACTCTACATAGGGTTTTCTTTCTCTGGATTGTGAATTCGCTCCTCTAGAATATTCCTCTTGCACTTCTCTTCCTTTGTTCAAACTTCTTGTTCAACTAAACTCTTCCACTTTTAATGCAAATTGATATGCTTCTTCAATTGATGTCATCTTTACCAATCTCAATTCTTCTTGAATTCTTATTCTCATTCCATTGATATATCTTGCAACCTTTTCCTTACTTGCTTCACTATGTCCAATTCAGATTATCATCTTGTAGAGTTCTTAAGTATATTATTTAGTAGATTTATCCTTTTGTCTCAGGTTCTACAATCTTTTCAACAATTCAAGTTCATAATTAGCTAGTATGAATTGATTCTTCAACATTTTCACCATTCTATCCCATTTGATGATTTTCTCCTTTCCTCTTCTATTTATATCCAATTGAACTTATTTCCACCATAAATCAGCATGACCTTTCAACTTTGTATTCGCAAATATGACTCTTTCTGGATCTTCAATTTCTTCATATTCAAAGTATTCTTCCATTTCATTTAACCATCAATCAATTCTTCAGGATTCAAATTTCCCACGTAATTTTGAATTTCAACTCTAGGTCGCTGACCAATTTTGGAAATTTCTTTCAACATCTTCACTTGATATGATTCTTCTTCTTCTTTGCCTAAGGCTTCTGCAAGTTGATTCACAACATGACCTACTTCATCATCACTTTCATGCTCATGCCTAGGGTTTAGGCCTCGCCTTCAGTCTTCATCTACAGCATCCAATCAGACTCACATTTTTTGCATCATTTCCAACATCTCATCCATTCTTCTAGCAACATTCACCATAGTAGGCGCTCTCCTTAGTGGTATATTTCCCCTTGAATTGATGCAACTGCCTCAATTCAGTGATCTGGCTACAAGGGTTTCAACTACCTCACATTCTATGATCGATTGAAAACACATGTATTTTTCCTTAGGTTGAATATATTTCCACCTTAAGGAATGCCTTTAGGACTCACAAACTTTCTCTTATACCACTTGGTGCAAACACGAATGGAGGGTTCAAAAAGAATAGTCCAAACCGTGTAGCTTAGAGTCAACATAGCAGAAATAAAATAAGATAATGATCTACAAATATGGATCTTTATTGAATTGGAAATATTACATGCATAATATGCCTTAGGGTGAATAACCAAGGCTTACAAGCCTGCTACAAGGGCATTCAACATTACAACTAGCCAAAGGCCTTATTATAGTCCCTTAATGGGGAAGCTCAGAAATATTGAATGTTAAACTATCTCTAACTTGCTAACTAAGTCCTATGAATTACAAATGATTATAAAAATACTTCTCAAGCTCCAACAAAGGTTTGTGTCAGCCAAAAGGGTTTGCAAACCCAATAAATGATCAGTTGTGAAGGTTGGCCTCATAATATGAAAAGATAATACTTTGCAAAAAGAAAAGACTTATGAATCTTCAAGATAGATCCTCTTGGACCCAAAATTCTTGTGTAATGTCCCATTAAGCTCTGCATGTTCTAGAATAGGTCTACACTAAGAAATATAGACCAGGTCAGCCCCAAATGCTCTAACTAGTAATTATAGTGAATTTCTAAGAGGGATAACTTTCAGTAGACAAGTGCAAATGAGAAAAAATATAGATATGTGATAAATTTCGATGTGTAGATGATATATCTTGCTTCGCAAGCTAAGAAATGATAATGCAGTGAAATACAAAATGAAATGCTAAAACTGCTACTAAATGAATGCAAGAAAATAAATGTGTTGGTTGATACAAGATTGCTTTACAACCAGGGATGCTCCTACATCATATTAGCGTTCACAATGGGATCCTCTATAACCCAAAAGTGCACACCTCTAATAGTAACCACACCCTTCTTCCAAGAATTAACAAACTTAGATGTCAATTTATCATTAAATTCTTTCATAAATTTGAAAAAGGGGGAGCAATCCCCTTTTTGAAAGAGCTCATAGAGCTCAACATTTTGCATGAGAGCCTCACAAGACTAAGGCTTCATTCTCTTATGAGGACCCCCCATCTAACTCTTGGCTATTTCATTACTTTCAAATCTACAATAAAAGGACTTGGAGTATCTTCTATTATTACTCATACTTGAAATAGGTAACAAAATAATTTATGGAAATATTTGTTGCACAAACAGTTGTTGTACCAAAATATCGACCTATTAATTCATGATACAACCGACAGAGTTAATCAATCCATGGGAGGTGATTAAGCCATGTCATGAACCCAAGCATTGCACTAAATAGCACAAGGAGACCAAGGGTGCACACCTTGCAACAATCCCCTCAATGCAAGCGAGGGGTTCCAACCCATGACCCAAGCTCTAATACCAATTTTTGAACACCCAAAATACTAAGAGGGGGTCAATCAGTATTCTTTTAAACCATTCAAACATTTAAACATTTAATCCACTTAGCAAATTTAATTGTAGTAAATGAAATAAAGCATGAAACATTCAACAACATCAAATAACAAATGAACACCATTATTTTTATTTGGAAAACCCAAAATGGGAAAACCAAAATGAGGATTAGCTCATAATGTATTATAATTGATTATAGTATATTTACAGAAGTGCTCGGTGCAGGTGGACTCACTATCCAAGTGAACTCACTATCTACTGAAATAAAAAGAGATAGAAGAGAGTTTTGGATCACAAACTAGATTGAACTATTACAATTGCATCTATCATATGCATGAGATACAATTCCAATGAAGCTTAATAAACTTATTTTAAACACTTCATTTGATTCTGATCTAACACTTTTCTTTCCTTTGCATTCACATCACTCTAATATTCTACTCAATATTCACAACTTAAATTCACACTGATTTGATAATATTCACTCAATTCATATCATATACATGTCTCACATTCATCAAAACACCAAAAATGATCTAGCTTATATATCTGCTTCAAGCATAACATCAATTAGGTCGGCCTAATTAGATGTATCATACAAAATATATAATATATAATTTGTTGGCTCAAATCCTTCCATACACACCTCACGCCAAGGTTCAATCCTTAAAAAAAATTGAAATAGGTTGCCATGGACCTATGATATCTCCCACATAACTTTGCAATACTTAATTAATCTTTGCATACCTTCACACCTATTAGGTCAGCATCATAAAAGACCTAATAGAAAAAATCTTCAACTATACACCCATATTCGTACATGTGTACCTCGAAACATCATAACAAATGGAATGCACACTCTATTGACATATTTCAACATCTTCTTAAAACTACAAAGTCAAAATCCTATCCACTGAGAAGTATGGACTCTCCTACTCACATACACTATATAGGAAATGACTATAATTTGCCAGGCCAAACTTTTGTTATCCATAACTTTCAAACCAAAAGCCAAAACAAGATGGAATTCTAGAATTAGGTGCTTCTATCAACCAAAAAAAAAATATTAGAACCACAAAGCAAAATGTTAATTTGCGAACGATTGTGGACCCAAAAACTAGATGCTCTGTTACAAAGAATTATCAAAATTGACACTTAGTCAATTTCCATCACAAGTATCTTCACCAGATCAAACCATCTTGCAAAATTTTCTTCCACAAACATCAAGGTATAAGCCTTCTAATATGTTTTGGGATGTTATATCCAACCAAAATGATATGTACCCAAGTCTTCACACCAAGATGCAATGTTGACATCAATGACACCACTACAACACATAATAGTATACCTTGTGCTTATCCTACATGCTCATGTTGCAAATAACAGCATCAATGGCATCTCCTCATTCTTCCAACAATCTCCCCCTTTTTCATTGATGGCAGTATGCCAAAATATCTCCAAAACATTCTCCCCCTTTGACATCAAGGAAAAATGGCACATACAACAACTTTTCTAATATATATCGGATCTCCCCCTAAGAAATATATGCATATGTACTGTGAACATGAATTATGATAAAACTAAACATGACTAAAATACACAATTAAATCAAAAATTTATCCTACTTAACTCACATTCCCAATGAAATCTTTGAAAATTCTAATTAGAATCCATGAAGATATGAAATAATACTCAAATTAATAAAGGAAACTAACTAAACACTTGCAAACCTAATCCCATTAGAGGATAGGTGCTAAATTGATGTGGAATGATCAGTCATTTCCCAATCCCTATTGTTGAAACAAGCTTTAAAGTGATGCTTCAATGGAGGAATGGCTAAAATTGATGCAAAATGACTAAATGATCTCAAATATTTCTCTAAAAATGGCTATTGTGGAATAACTCTTAATGCTTGTGGATGAATTGCTCATGAAATGAAGGCTATTTATAGGAATTTTAGGTGAATTAATGGCTAGGATAAATTGGTTAATCAAGGGATAGAAATGGACGAGAAGAATTGTTATGGATCAAGGATTCCAATCCATGGAGGAGATTGAAAGATCACATGGTTTGATGAAATTAATCAAGGGTTGAAATTGATTAAAACAAACACAAATCCTTAATTTTAGTAGGAATGTGCAAGATATTTCCATGTTGGAGGGAAATGGTTTGAATTTGAATTGGAGGAATATTCCATGAGAATATTCCTTGGCAATTGGGATAAATTGGAAGAATTAAAGATATTAGCCAATTAAATAATTAGAATATTATTTAATAGTGCAAAATGGGGGAATTTAAAGATTCAATTAAACGATTAGATCATTTAATTAAAAAGAGGGAATTAATGGCATTTAATTAAATAATTCAGATTATCTAATCAAATGAGAAGACTTAAGGAATTTAATTAAATAATTAACATTATTTAATCAAATAGGGTGAAAATTAGTATGAAAGGGGTAAATTAACCTAATAATGTTATTTTTTTATTAATAGGCGTGAATGGTGAATTTAATTAAATAATTAGGATTATTTAATTAAATAGTCAAAAGGGATCAAATCAGGATGAAAATGGCTTTAGTAATTGAGTTTGAATGTTTGATATTGATTAGGACAATTTTAAGTGTCTACATTTTGTTCCTCTTTGAAGTGAGGTACCTGTTACATTGGTTCAAAGAATTGACACTTTTTAGATCAACATTATTGCTAAGATCAAAAATTTAAAAAATTCATGATTTTTCCAGATGCCCTACTATGTCGCAGCGGAAGGAATTTATGCTAGTATACTACCCCCTCAACAGATCAAGCGAAATTTTGTTTTTTAGGTTGAGATCATGACAAAAATATAACATAAGTTCAACTATGAATAGGACACAAAAATAAGCTCCAAGACACTAAAAAATGATTTAAATAGGCTTTTAGGCTTGAAAAAGGAGATAACAAGGCAAAAACCTAGGTTCACACAACTCTACTAGGTCAAAAACCCTAATTTCCATGCTTAAATAGGGGTTATGAATCATTTTACAAGTCATTTGCACACTTTTCTTTTGAAAACTTGAGAGCTTGTGAGAGAGACACCTCAGAGCACTTGATGTGATGGTTGACCATGAGCTCCCCATACACCTCAATGATAGGGTTTGTGAGTTCCAGCGCCCAGCCAACACAAGACCCTTGGTATGTACTTTGAAAAATTTACTTGCACACTTTTTTATGCATTAATTTTATAGGTCCAAAAATTTCTTACAAGTGTGTCATTGTTTAAGTGATGCATTTTTTATGGTCGGTGATGCACCTGTCCGACCAATGACGCACTTGTAGAATTGCAATGTACCTTCTTGGAATCTAGCGCACTTGTTTAGTGATGCACTTGCTAAAAACCCTAGTGCATATGTAGAATTTTGGTGCACTTGAAAAATAGCCACGCATTAGTTAAAATTGGATCCTTCCGTGCACTTGTAAATATTAGTGCATTTTCTTTAGGACCGTGCATTTGAAACATTGAACAATGCAATGCACTTGCTTTAGGGTTGCACACTTGTGAAGAGTGCAATGCACATGCTAGCTTGATAGCACAGTGCACTTGTTCAAAATTGGTGCACTTGATTTTTAAGGACATTAAACTTAGAAATTTTTAGAAATTTAGCGTTGTGTGCTTTGTTAATGTAGGAGACTATTCATTCACTTTAATCTCAGGAGCATAGACCTAGCATTTTGTAGTAGGTAGCACAGTTTGGGGATGATGAGAACTTATTTCTAGGAGCTATTAGTTTGGGATTTATTGCACACATGTCAGATATTCACACTCACTTGGTGATCGTGATAGTACTCATGGAGCATTGGCATTCAGAGACCTCATCCTTCCATCTTCCGACAAGGGAGGTTACCATTACACTTGAGAATGTTCGGTGCATCCTTTGAGTACCCCATGGTTTTGGAGTTATTCATGACACAAAACTCAACTTGGAGACCATATTTCGAGTGTTTTATGTGGATTCACTATGGTTGGAGAGATACCAGATTGACTTGTACAGACATTGAGGATGTATGCCTAATTTGGTTCTAGTTATAGCAAGATTGATTATCGAGGTCCTAGTTCTTAATAGACATAGTTGATTTTTTAGTGTTGGTTGGGATTTAGTCCTAGAGGGGATGGCCCAAGACATTATCACATATGCATGGGGCCAGTGATACTAGCTTTGCTATACCATGATATGCACCAAGTGGTATATGTGCAAGGACAGAGCTTGTCAAATGGTGTTACTTTGTTACATATTTGGGTGTGGGAGCACATTGTCATGCTCAAACCTATTATCACCTTGGAAAATACTTATGAGGAGGAGCTAGTTGTTTACAGGTACCAAACCATGGCTACCCTCAATCACCTAGGGGTGATAGGTATTAATTACTAAAGACAAGTGATAGATGACATGACTATATTATGATGGAGACCATGGTTTCAGGAACACCCATGGATGGATGACTAGGAGTAGCTCTTCTATGCTAGATAGACATGGTGGATCATGGTCTTCCATCATCATATTATCGAGAGATACCTTCTAGACAAGGTTTCCAGGCAGTTTGGTGAGCAATAGGACATGCTACCACTAACTTACACAGCCATCTAGGTCTGCACTATAAGAGAGATAGATTGAGGAAACACCATGGATCCTCATGTGGTGATCCAAGACTTTGAACATCCTATATAGCTCCCTTGGGCTTACATAGGAGGTCCTCATGATCTAATCACCACACAGGCTAATGATGTTTGGTTTGCTCAGCATGCCCTAATCAAACTCACAAATCCAATAGGGGGTGATGGTAGAGGTAGAGGCCAAGGCCGAGGTCGAGGCAGGGTACAAATTGATCAGATACCACAGCATCCTCCATAGCCACCTCCTCAACATGGACAAGTTCCAAGGGACGGGCAGGTTCCCAGAGATAGGCAGCAACCAAGGGATCAGCAGCCACCATTGGTATAGCCATTACGGCAGGCATGACCACCACCACCAAGATGGCAGCAACAACTTTTGGACCCTAGAGATGCATAGATTTGGGAATTGATGGATGAGAGGGATCAAGCCCTAAGAGAGAGAGATACCACTCGCCAAGAGCGAGATACCACAAGGACAAAGCGTGATAGATATAGACATGAGTGTGACCAAGAGCACCAAAAAAGGTAGCAATCAGATTTACAATTAGCACAGGAGATTGCACGAAGATAGTAGTTAGAGGCTACTGCTCAGCTACAGGCATAGGCATAGGGATAGGTTTTTGCACCACTTTATAGAGATTTCATAGTTGAGGCTTCATACTAAAAGACTTTGTACTATAGAGATGTTCCACCATACTAGTGGCAACCGGATTATTCTCATAAGAGCAGGGTTGTGCTAAGTGGTTCAGTTAGTGGGCCATCAGTAAAGTAGCCTTCAAATAGAGGACATCAGTCGCCCTCCCACTAGGATCACTAATGGAGCAAAGTATAGCTCTCAGTACATAGACATATTTTTTGATGCATAGCCTAATTGTTGATGTATATTCATTCATTGGCTAATTTTGATAGCCTCTTATATATATTTTGATGATATCACACATTACTCTTGATTTGTATCATGACAGTCATTATTTTGATATATATATATGAGATGACCTTTGATGTGGCATTTATATTGATGATTTTCCTTTTATTCCCTATTTATTCTTATGTATGTATGGATGCACATGTTTATGATATGAGTGTAGATGTTTATGATATGGATGTCTATGTTTATTATGCATATGATGTGATGTATATAATTTATGATTCCACACTTGATGTACATGTATGGTTTATGACTATGCAAATGCAATGGATTTTTTATCTTTTCAATATCTTCGCTCATTTGATATGCAATGATGATGCAAGATGTATATGCTATGAGATGCATTTCCTTTTGTTTATTTTCTATGTTTCATGTTATGATTATGCAGGATGTATGCTGATGGTTTGTGGATGCAAGATGGATGCATTTATTATTTTTATTGACTATCATTGTGAATGGTTGATCTAGACCTGCTCAAACATCATCAAACAACCCAATTTTAGTTAATAAACAAGTCTAAAACAATCATTCCCCATGCAATTCATTTAAAATGCAATGAACAATAAACAAAAATAGAATATCAAATGAAAGCTTATTGAAATCTTATTCAAAACATCCAAACTAGCATCTCATGGGGGAATTGGTGCTACTTTGATGTGGAAACTATCCCTTTCCCAATTCCTTGCAAGCTTTGATGATGAACAATGTGATCCTTGATGAAAATTTGTCAATAATCTTGCCAAGATTGATGAAACTATGAAAACTTGGATGAAAATGGATGAATTTTACTTCAAATCTATAGATATTAACTTTGCATGAAGTTGTGGATCAAAATGCCTAAGAATGTGGATGATTGTGGATTCAAATGAGCATAATGATCTTACATAGATTGTGGATGCTCAATCAAATAAAGGAGGCCTTATTTATAATGGAGAAGGATTGAAGAATAAGGAATAGGAAGAATGTGGGATTCAACTTGAACCAATGGCATTGTGCCACTTGTCAACATGCTAATGAAGGAGAGTGGAGCACATTTTGAACAATGTGCATGTTAAATACATATAGGTGGAATTTGAAATTCAAAAGATGGCTTGTGCAAGAAGAGTTGTAAGAGGAGTTAATGCCAAGTTGGCTCAAGAAAAGGACTACAAGAGCCTTTAATGCCATGTTGGAGGACAAGAGTCCTTTGGGAGGGAGATTTCAAATTGGTGGAATATTCTAAGAATATGCCACATTTGAATGAAAAATAGAGGAATTAATAAATTGAATAAATTGATTTATATGTGCAAGTTGCAAAAGCTAGAGGAATGGAGGATTAGTGTTAGAAGTTAACTAATGATTAATTAACTTAGATGAGATTAGTTGATATGGCATTTGGTTTAGATATTTTTATTTTATTTAAATCAAATGAGAGGATATTTAGGAGATTAGTAACTTAGTTAAATAAATTTGATGTATTCAATTAAATGAAGAACATTAGGATTTTAATTAAATAAAATTGATTTATTTAATTAAAGGAAGAACATTAGGATTTAATTAAATAAAGTTTATTTATTTAATCAAAGAGGAAACATTAGGATTTAATTAAATAAAAATGATTTATTTAATTAAAAGAAGAACATTAGATTTAATCAAATAAAGTTGATTTATTTAATTAAAAGAGGATTTTTGATGAATTAATTAAATAAGGATTATTCAATTAATTGGTTAGTAACGAAGTGATTAAGGAAGAATTGGTGTTAGTGAATCAGAATCGAGTGCACGATATCAATCAAGATAATTTGAACATCTACATTTTGCCCCTCTTTGAAGCAATGTACCTATTGCATTGGTTCAAAGAATAACCTTGTCGAGATCAAAAAGAATTAAAAAATCTAATTTTTCAGATGCCCCACTATTGCCCCAGTAGAAAGAAGTATGTTGGTACACTGCCCCCTCGAGAGATCGGGTGAAAAGTTTGATTTGAGGGTCAATCTCATGACAAAGAGGTTCAAGATCAATTCAACTCGAATGTTTGATGTAGACAAATTTGATGATGTAGACAGCTCATTAGCCATGGGTAGCCTCATGTATATTTTGATATATTACACACACTTGATACTTGGATAGAAATGTTATTAATAGAAGAATAAGAAGAATAAGATGGATAGAAGTAGAAGAATAGGATGGATGAACCCTTGAGTCTGAGATGATGTAGGAGTCCAACAAGTCCATGAGTCACTAAGACTTTATTAGATATGATGATGAGAGATGATGATGTTTTGCTTATCAGAGATTGGGACATGAAAGGGACAACTTTCCTTATGTTTGATAACACACATTGATACGATGCATCAAGCTACAGAAAACCAAGATGGTGTTGTATCTAGTGAGATGGACTTTGACTCGACAAACAGATAGGAGTATTCTTGTTCACACCTGACATATGGAAACCTCACTAGGATGTACTTCAGATATTTTGAACATCTCAGACCAAAACATGGAAAGGAATAACCTATCCATGAAATAGTCAACAAGCTATCCAAAATACCTTCTTGTTGATGATGTTTTCTACATAGCAACAACTCAGACAGAATATGATATCCTATCTCTCTTGAAAGGTAAATCTCTATCAGCAAGCCTCAAGAGATAACCCCAAGGTCTCTAACATCAAGTCTTGACAATGTAGAAATAGCTTAGATAATATGTGAAAATTTTGGTAATCAAAAGGGGACTTACGTAGCAATGACTAGAAGTTTCAAACTCATCAGATTTTGTAATATTTTGATGCCTTTAATTCTAAAACTAACCTAGATTTTGAAAGAAATGGAAAAAGGTAAAAGGGTTCAAAGAGATTTGTTGGAAAGTAAACTAATCCTAAGATTAATAATGCAAATGACTCAATACTTGAAGTGGACCAATCCTTTAAAACTAAATTCTGTTGAACCCAGCTTGAACCTACAGTATCATAGAAGTAGTGCAATCTTCTAACGAATGAAAGGATTTTCAAATCATAAGCATTCATACAAATCAACCTTATCAAATTATTGAAATGAAAAAACACCCATAACTGAACTTAACACATAAAATCAAGGCCCAGGCTAACTTTGCACAGTGACTTACAATCAACAAGCTGCTAAAAGTATGGACCCACAGATCGCTCAAACACTTCAAATATTAAACCCAAAACACTATTGCATCTAATTTTAACTCTAAAATTTAACATGCAAATGATAACTCTGTAGAAATTTGAAAGATATAAAATAACCAGAACCATGCAAGATGAGACAACACAAGAAAGATCACCAAAATACAATGTTTTTACTTATATTGCATCAACCAGATTTGCAACAATTCAGTATTCACAATGTTTTAGCACTTGCCCTCAAAGAAATTCTAACTTCTAGCTCAACTACTGCTATTACAATGGTGCTCAACTTTTCTAACAATGTCTAACCCTCAAGAATGAAGCAAGAGCTTCAATTTATAGCACAAATCCCCTTGGGCATCCCAGAATAGGGCTCACAATAATGAGGCAGCCATGCATTCAAATTTGGCAAGTCAAGGTCGGCCATGCAAGGTTGACCAAGTATATGTAGGAGTTTAGGTGAACTCCTCAAACACCCCAAAATCACTTGCAAGACAAAATAACTTCCACAAGAGTGAAATGGAAAAAATATTATGCTATCATTAAGATGCAAGAATACCAAATTGAATATGAGATGATTACAAATGTACAAAATGCCTTGAATATATAGGCATGAGTGAAAACCTAAAATGTGTAAGATGTTGCCAAGTGTTAAAATCACACTACATGTGACAACATGTGAACCCTATCTAGGAAATGATAAAAAGATAGAGATAAGTTCTAGAAGGACAACTCATCTTCTAGAAGGAATCTTATCTCATACAAAAAAGGAAGGGGGAATTACCCCATTATTAAATGATTTATCTAATTATGCAACCTAGGACTTAAAATATTACCTAAGTAAACTTATGCAAAGTGTAATTAAATAATTAATTACACCAACACCCCCCCCATAAGTGCAACTTAGGGAGAAGAAAATCATTATGCAAAGATGAGTCCCGGCAACAAGGTCTGATTAGGTACTCATTTACAAATGCAATGAAAGAGAAAGAGGAGAAAACCCAGTGGGGAAAACCCCCTCTCAATGAGATGACCTGCTACAAAGAAGCATTGGAAGAACTCTAATGGAGTAACACTAGAATCCTTAATTCGGCAAGCAAGGAAAGATACCTCTATTTACAAGAAACCATAGTGGAATCATAATAATGCAACAACAGACCTGATGCCAAGGAATGCTGGAAAACTCACATACTAGATCAACCCTGGAATCTATGAAGCAACAGGAGATGAAAAAGATGCCCCCCATAAGAGGGAATGATATGATGATAGAATCTAGAAGCCATGTATCTCGATGTTAATGTCAAACTGTGACTAAAACTGCTCCATGGGAACCAGTACCATAAATATTTTGGAACATTAACCATAAAATGAATGGCCCTCAAAATGAGATGGATGTGACCAAATGCAGATCAATGACCATAGGCTCTCAATCTGAAGTGTGAACCAATGCAAACCAAACTGTGTCTAGCTATGAGCAAGATGAGGCCAAATGAAATAACAAAATCCATATACAACTCATGCAAGTTGTCATCAATATGAAGATGAGATTAAAGTGCATGCAATGCAACTACACTCTAATAAATTTATTATGCAAGAAGCCCCCTGATGGAACTTTATATTAGTTCATTTATTATAATACCCCATGACTGTAAAAGAAGAACATGCATAAAATAAAGAGAAAATGCAAACCTAGTGCATGAAAACAAAAACAAGTGCATGCACAAACCAATGTTCACATCTGCCTCCATGATGAAAATTAACCTAAAATTTCTATAGATGACAAAATATGGCAAACATAGTCTGCACCACTATGATGTGCTCGAAACTAGCTTTCCGTTGATATCCCGTTTGCAAAAATCCGACACCATGGCCAAAAGTTATGATTTTTTTTAAAAAAGTTGAATTTAGCCTGTAGGAAATAGGTTTTCTAGCAAAAGAAGTTTACTTCTGATTTTATTTCTAAAAAATTTGTTTGCAATGAGTTGAAAAAAACAAAAACCCAAAGATATTTTGAAGCTAGAAGAAAAACCCAAAAAGCGTTTTTTGATCCAACAAGTAGAAAATGAAAAAATATTTTTTTTAAACCTTCAACCAGGAGAAAAATGTCGTGCACCACTTTTTGTATAGCTATTTTCTTCAGATCTGTGCAAGATATCAAAAATATAAAAGATACCTAGTTCAGATTTCAACCCTAGCTACAAAACCCATAAATCATTTTTCTGGCAACTAAGTGGAAGCTGGATTTCTGAAGCAAAAAGTGAAAAATGGCTTTAATAAAAAGACTGTTTGCATCTAGCAAAACTTTCATGCTAAGATTGATTCCTCATTTTTAGGAAGAAGTCTATAGTACTAAAGCTTTGATACCATGTAGGAGTTTAGGTGAACTCATCAAACACCCTAGAATCACCTGCAAGACAAAATAACTTCCACAAAAGAGAAATGACAAAAATATTATGCTATCATTAAGCTGCAAGAGTGCCAAATTGAATATGAAATGATTACAAATGTACAAAATTCCTTGAATATATAGGCATGAGTGAAAACCTCAAATGTGTAAGATGTTGCCAAGTGTTAAAATCACACTACATGTGACAACATGTGAACCCTATCTAGGAAATGATAAAAAGATAGAGATAAGTTCTAGAAGGACAACTCATCTTCTAGAAGGAATCTTATCTCCTACAAACAAGGAAGGGGGAATTACCCCATTATTAAATGATTTATCTAATTATGCAACATAGGACTTAAAATATTACCTAACTAAACTTATGCAAAGTGTAATTAAATAATTAATTACACCAACAGTATATATCCCAAAAAAGACAAAAAAAAGGTAGTCAGAACCCGCCGGTGGGGCCCATAGGCCCCTTAAAACCTCAGAATATGCTCTATTTCAGGATTGTAACTAAAAAAAGCCACCCCCAGCCTATTTGACATGAGTCCTATGTGGCAATAACTTGTCCAACTCCTCCTGCCCCGTCAGCATCCGATTTTCCAATCAAATCCTTAACTGTTTCCAAAAAAAATTATGCTTCTGTTGTGTCTGGAACTAGAATGAATCTGACTTTGGCCTTGTATCCTTTAAGCTCCACCAAATATTGAGGTATTACCTGACTCCATTTAATTTGCAATTCATGATACTTGTCCAACCTAGAAATGTATATGGCAGCATCCTCTAGATGTTCTTTCATAACTGGTGCACCATCAATAGGGGCATAAACTTCATACCACCATGCCTACAATTTCATGTTTTTCTATCCAAACTTCTTTCTTCCTGAAACAATTCATAGGAAAGAAATGCAGCCATCATGTATTTATTTCATCTTCCCTTGAATCTTTGCAATCTTCTTTAGGACCTTGGACAGGAGCTCCTTCCTGTAATTCTAGGTTTCCATCCATCCCTTCACCTTGTCAAACACATCATGAGGGGAGACATCTAGCTGTGTCAGGTCATCTTTTAGTATTCGTAGAACCTTCTTCAATTCATTCACAATTGACTCATCAAACTTCTTGTAGTTTGCAGTAAACTATGACATATGTAGAAGGAAATCGAAAGCATCTCTATGAACTTGGAGAATTTGTTCAATTTCCCCATCTCCTCTCTTGTTGACATCTTGGAGCCACTCTTGGGTATTATGAATGGAGCTCTTCAGGCTTTCAATTTTAGAAACTTCCTCCTTGGGAAACAACCCCTCGAGAATCGTACCTTCACTACCTACGGCCTACAGTGGTTTCATCAGATGTTGTACATACCTGCAAACATCACTCAATTGCTTCTTAAACTTCTCCTTCTCCACAATTTCATTGTCCAACCTACTAATAATTTCTTGCGAAGATTCTCAAAATTCCTCCTTTTCCTACTTTTTAGTGGTCGGTCCCAAGTTGATATTCTATATGCAATAGTCTGATGGTCAGACCTCATCCTTGAATTTTTCAACCAGAGGGACTGCTACTTGTACAATTCTATTGTTAAACTCATCACGTGCAATCTTCAAAACCATTTTTCGCCCTTTTTCTTTGCTTGGGTTGTCCCCACTATTCCAACAACGTGTCCCAACTCGGAGTTTCCTCTTGCACGATTATAGGCTTCTTAGTTGTTCATTTCTCCAGCCATTTTGGGATGTTGGACTGTTCAACATTCCTCTCCACCAAGGAAACCTCCTATTCACCTTTATCTTTCTATGGACTGTCCACAATTTCTTCCACATCTTTTTCAATTGAAGGATAATCCTTCTCATTATCTATATTTTTAGTCGGGGACTTGGGTTGCTCCTCTTGAAGCACTCTAGGTTCCACATATATGTTGTGTGCATCAAAATCTGATGTTTCCAACTCTTGCATCATTCACTTCCATTCCTCATTAGTAGGGGTGGAGACCTCATCATCCTCTGATTCATGCTGCCCAGGATTGTTGGATATTTTGCCTTCCTCACGAATTGCATCCTCAAATGTTTGAACATTCTGAGGAGGAGACTTGTTTCCAAGATTCACTTCTTCCTCCTGATCATCAATAACAAGTACTTCCTCCTCTACTTCTTTTGTGGGAGATGGCCTTTGTTTAGAAGGGCTTTTTCTTACGTATACCTTGGGTTTTTCCCCAGAAGTGTCCATCTTTGTGATCCTAGCTGAAGTGGGAGCATCAGTGTCAGCACCTCCTTTCTTGGCATTTTCTATCCTCTCCCCTTTTGTGACAAGTCTCCTTTACCTTACAAGTTGAGGTGCTTCATATTCTATGATTGCACTGTCATCTTGAGGAGTCCTCTTAGCCATGGGAGGCGATTTCTCACCCTACTTTACCTACGTTTCACTTCTAGTTCTTCTCTTTATTACCACTAGTTTTCCTTCTCCCTGGTCTTCACCGCCTTGGGACTCAAACACATCATCCTTTCCTCCATCGGTTCCTCCCTTAGAATGAGACTCCATGTCTCCCATCAAGTCATATGTGAATTTGACACCATCAGCCTCCAATTCTCAGACCTTTGCCTTTACCCATTGTCTTGAGTATTCCTTGACTGGTTTAGTTATTCGGTCAAGACCGTTGCTTCTTCCTCAAACCAATTTATTTGTGGCAAAGGCTTGTTTCTATGAGGTTCATAGTCACGCTGTTGAATCAAGTTCATGTCCTCGTCCTGCACCTAATCGGGGACTTCCACCATCCTATACATTCTTATCATCTTGAGAGGCATTTGAGAGAATCTTCTTCTGAGAACCTCAAAATCATCTATGTAGTTTTCCCAGTAGTCCTCAATATCGTCCACATGTTGGAAGGTCCTATTAGCCAGCTTCACAGCTTTACCATATAGGTCAAAATCATTCCTTTTTGTGTGGGAATAGAGCTCAAAATATGCCATATCCTTCTCTGAATGTTGGGCACTTTGAATAGAAGGATATGATTCCAGAGTCCCAATTGTTAGTGGAAATTCAAACCCTAAACCTTTCTTCTTCATATCAAACCGTAGAATTTCCTCAAAGGGAATCATCTACCTTGTCAGCTCTAGCATCAAAAGCTTGTTGGTTGGGTATCTAGGCAATATGAGTGGGACAGCAGGGGATCCATGCACTCATATGTATGAGAACTTGGGAAACTGTACGAACCATTGTCCATGCTGCTTGATCAAATCCATAGCATCTCCGGTTATCCTAACATGAAGTGCATTCTGCAACAACCTTGGAATGAACATGAAGAAGGAATCATTGGCTCTCCTATAATTGGAAGTCTTATGCTATAACTGACGGCATACAATCCAGATTTTTTCTTTTCCCAATTCTCCCTTGCAGCTTAAACCTTTGTACTTGTTCTTATGTGCCAACATGTACGCCAAATATGATGTCATGGTGAATTTTTCAGTTTCCTTCACACTTCTCAACTGAGAATCCAAATTGTTGCTTATGATCCTCACCTAGTGATAATGCTTATTCGCCACAATTCATGTGATGGGAGAGAACATCCAGGATTGGAAGATGTGAGCCTATTTGGTTTCCATTACCCTACCTAGAAGGGTTATCATATCATGGTAATCCATTTTAAAGTCACTCTTGTGTAGTTCCTTCGGCAGCTTGGAATAATGATGCTTCGGCTTGAGAATCCAGGAGTTGTTCATGATCTCCAATGCTCTATTTGGATTCTCATCATAAAACTTAGTTGCCTCACCAATGTTTATCTCCTCAATCAAGTGGTGGTGTGAAGCAATATTGAAGACCTCCGCAATGGACTCTTCTGTGAGGTTCACCATGATCCTTCCTTGCGGGCCAATGATAATTCTCTTGTTGGAGTCATAATGTTTTGCACATTCTAGGACCAACTCCGAGCACAGCTGTGTAGGAGGGAAACCATCAGCTTGTGCCAAGCCAATGTAAGTGAGAACTTGAGCTAACTAAGTAGGTGATTCACCATACATCCTCTTGTGAAAATTTTCATAATCAACATGCCCCACGTTAATATCTTCGATGCTTGACCAAGCTGATGCAATCCTAGTCTCTGACCAGATGCCCTTAAAACCATACTTCATTCTTTCATGCCTCTTCCTAACCTCCTCTTGCACTAGAGCAGCCTTTGTCTTCTTGTCGGGACTCACTTCGCCTCGCATTTGTTAGAGGAAAACACCAATTACCAAGATGCACCTAATTACATACTCGATTAGTACAATTCATTCTACCAATGACATTTGATTGATGCAAGCAAGATGATACTAATAGACGCTCATTAAATAAAACCATCATGAACCCCCAAATGATTACATGAGAACATTAATCCAGCCTAAAAATGTAGGAACTAATGAATAAGGAATAAATACAAATCCATCCATAATGAATCCAATCCATCCTACAATTGAAATGTCATTCTAAAGGAGGAATTCCAATCACAAATGCATCACAAATGACTCTAATTCAAATGAAAATGATCTAACAATCCACATGGGGAACCTTTGGGGAGACACGAAAAGAAAAATCAGCTAATCTAAGCTAGCTTGAATTAGCCAACTGGATTATGGTTTAGCTAATCCGAGATAGCTCGGATTAGCTAAATTTGGCTAAAATGATTGAATTTTGGCTTGAACTTTGATTTGATGGCATTTGAAGTGTGAACCTATCGAAATGACGATGCTTAATGTTTCAATTTCACCGATGTTTCTTCAAAACACAGATTTGACCAAGGCTCGAACTCCCCTTTCGATCAATCCACCTAGCCATGATCAAATTTGACACCGTGATCACAAAAAAGGCCCGCAACAAATAAGATTTGGGGTATTCAACTCAGAATCATCAACAAGAAATTCCCAACAATGAGAATCATGAAGCTCCAAGTTAGAGTTTTTAAAAATTGATGGGTGAGAAGTCATAAGTTTAACAAAACTCTTTGAATCCAGCCTTAATGTCAATAGAAACCCCCATTCTCAAAGCGACATAAGCACCAAGACTAATCTATAAAAATGTGCCCTAAGATTTTAACAAAAAGGCTAGGAACAAAACCCCAAAAATAATCAAAAGCTTTCAACACCCAGTCACAAAGTCCCAAAATGAAATTGAAGGAGGGAACCATGATTGATGGAAGAAATAACTTGGGTAAAGTCCACATACCGAGTAACGACAAGCCTTTACAATAGCAAGCAATCATATTCGATGAACAAAAGGAAGGAAAAGGGAACCCTAACCTTCGCACATGCACAATCAAATGAGATGTTGATCACTTCATACATAGAGGAGGTCACATGATCTACAAGGGAGACTCCAGTGATAGAGATTGGCACAAAATCAATAATAGCTGCAAATCACACGAAATTCACTTGAATCAGGACCCTACGGCAAGCAAACGACGAAAGAAAAGTAGGAAAAGAGAGTCCCCGACCTCGGTGAGGCATGTGTGTGAAAAATGCACAACAAATGGTGACTCCGCTGGGGAAATGCTTCAAAGCATTTCAATAGAAAACTGGAATTAGGAACCTAGAACTCTGGTTTTGATCCTTGCATCAAGTCAATAGACAAAGTTTCAAAGCCAATCAGACAAGCAGACCCTCGAATGTCAGAATCATAGTGTGTGTGAATGTATTCATTCCCTTCCTTCAGCTGTTTTGAAGAACCAAGGTCAGCAAGGCGAAGCTACGTAAGAATTCTAACTTTAAAAGAAACCTAGATGGAGCCCTGCTACCAGTCAGGAATCCATAGCCTTGACGAGGTTATCGCCATAGTTCTCCCCAAACATAGTTGTACTGCTAGTCGAGCGTCCATAGCCTCGATAGAGTTATTTAGATACCCCTGATAATTTGAATCTAATTCTTTTGATGCTCAGTATTTTCTCTTCTTTTTTTCTTTTTTTCTTTTTTGATACTCTTTTCTTTTCTTTTCAACTCGTGAACAATGAAGTTCACACTCAGGGCCGAGAACGAGAGTGGCATTGAAGTAGAAATAAGATTTTTCACTTGGCCAAGCCTTCCAAATAATTTACAACAGCCTCTGGATTTTTAAGATGTGTGTATATATGTAAGATTCAAGCATTTTTTGGGACTACTCAATCCAAGGGAAAATTCACTTTAGCATCCAGGTCCTTAAATAGAAGATTTCTACCGAATCAAACTAGAAAAATGATTAGATTTTGTAGAAGAAATACTTGAAACAATCCCAGGTAGCCAAGCAATCAAAGCACAAGTGCAACACACCCTGAAGAGGACAGGGAGACCCAAAACCCAAAACCAACAAACCAAAACTAGGGAAAAACAAGACCCAAAGCCAAAACAAAAAGGAGCAAAGCAAACCAAAAGAAACAAAACCCTACACTAACTATTTACAGAGGAAAGATTTGTAAACAACTCAGGATTGGAAGTAATGCTTTAGATATTGCCCATTGACGGGCAACGGGACATCTTCTCCAGTGAGAGACTTCAGGTGAAAAGCATTGTCTCCCAATATTTCTGAGATTTGAAAAGGGTGAATCCAAAGTTTATCAAATTTTTCATGTTCTCCCTTTTTATCATGCATTTTATCCTAGTATACGACCACATCAGAAATTTTGAAGGCTTTAACATGAGCCCTTTGATCAAACCACCTTTTAACGACACCCCGATGTTTGGAAAAGTTTTCTAGCACCTCATCTCTCTTTTTTTCAAGTTGTAGAAGTTCAACCAAATGAGCCTCACGTTGATCCCCTTGACCATAATAATTGTTAATGAATTGCAGAGTGGGAATCCTAAATTGAATAGCAAACATGGGTTCAAAACCATATACTAGGTGGTACGGGGAGGTTACTATGGAAGCTTTTTGTCTCGTCCAATCTGCCCAAAGAGAAAATTTGAGTTGGGTGTGCCAATCTTTGGGGTTCCTTTCTAGCAGTTTGTAGATGACCATCAGAAGGTTTTTATTAGTAGATTCAGCCAAATTATTTCCTTATGGATAGTAATTAGAAGCAAACTTTATGATTATTCCATGATCAAATTCCCACCTAGAAAATTTTAGGGAAGCAAACGTAGGACCATTATCGCAAACAAAAGCAACAAGACAACAAAAATGATTAAAAATACCTAATTCAAGGAAGTAAATTACCTCTTCAGAAGTTCACTACTTACAATCAAGAGCTTTAGTCCACCTAGTAAAATAATCAGTGACAGTGAGAATATACCTGTGGCCCACAAAGGATGGTGGGTTGATTGGACCAATGAAGTCCATCCCCCATTGCGCAAATGGTTTTACCTCTATGACCAGCTGAAGTGGAAGGGTTGCATACTTCTCTCTACTTGCTACAGTTTGACACACATGACAGGTCCTTACACGGTTGTGTGTGCCCTTGAATAATGTTGGCCAGTAGTATCCTGCTCTTAGGATCTGATTTGTAGTAGATGGTACGGAACCATGGCCAGTGTCGTACCTGTCATGAAATTAGGCCATCACTCTTTCAGCTTCATCCTTCCCAAGGCAACGAAGGTAAACACCCTCGTCATTTTTCTTGTATAAGAAAACCCCTTTCATCATGAAACTATCACTTTTTAGACGCAAATATCTTCGTTGCACTACGTTGAGGTGATCCAAACATTGTTGATTCAAAAGATAGTAGATAATCTCATCATACCAATCACCTGGTGAAACATCTTGAAGGTGATAATGTTGTGTTGTGAGATCAGGACCCATTTCTGCCATAGTCTTAGTTAACCCTTTCCCCCTTACCAGTTTCATAGGTTGAATTTCAATGTCATACTCCTACAGCATTGTCACCCACTTGGCTCTCCATTCTCCCAATTTGTTCTACATCAACAGAAGCTTTACTATAGGGTCGGGTACTATTGCGAAGACCTTATTTCTCAATAAATAATGCATGAATTTCTTCACAGCTCTGACCAAAGCATAGGCCTACTTTTCCACATTGGGGTATCTCAGCTCCACATCTTTTAAAGGAGTACTCATGAAGGTTATGGGATGCTCATCTCCTTGGGTAGATTTTTGAGTTAACATGCTGGCACAAGAGTGATCTAAAGTGAAGGAATATATATATAAAAAGGTCTGGAGTAATCAAGGCTTACCAAAATTGGGGCATCAGCTATCGCCATTTTAATTTCTGCAAATGCTTCTTTCGCTTCTGCGCTTCATTCAACCTTCGCATCCTGCTTCAACATGGCATTTAATGGCTTTACTATTTATGCGAAGCCAATAATGAACTTTCTGACAAAATTAATCTTTCTGAAGAAAGATTTCATCTCTCTCTTGTTGGCGGGAGGTTGAATCTTCAGTATGGCTTCGATTCACTCTGGATCAATGGATATACCCTTTTCTGAAATAACATGACTAAGCAACTTTCCCTCTGTTACTCCAAAGATACACTTTTTGGGATTAAGCGAAATACTGAATTCCCTGCACCTTCGGAATACTTTGCATAAGTTTGCAATGTGGTCACCACGTTTCTTTGAAAAGACAGTTAAGTCATCCATGTAGATAATGATGCATTTACCAATGATGTCTTTGAAGGCAATGCCCATGGCCCTCTGAAAATTTTCCCCAACATTGATCAACTTGAATTGCATCCTCCTATAAGAAAAAGTTCCCCACTTCATGGTGAAAGCAGTTTTATGCCTGTCTTCATACTACACCATGACCTAGTTGTCCCCAGAGTACCCATCCAGAAAAGACATCATCTGGGATCCATTGACAATTTGTAACACCTCATCTAGTGGCGGGATTGGGTAATTGTCCTTCTCTGATGCATGATTGAAATTTCTAAAGTCAACACACAGCCTGATTTCTTTGTTCTTCTTTCTCATTGGAACTAGGTTAGCAACCCACATTGAGTTCCTAACTGGAAATATAATACGAGAAGATAACAACTTATGTATCTCTTTTTGGATAATTGGTTCTATCAAGGCATTGACTAGTCTTTGCCTTTATCTGAATGGCTTGGAGTTGGGCCTTAGAGGAATGGTGTGTGTGATGATAGACGTGTCATATGTTTTCAGGTCCTCATAACTCTAGGCTATAACATCTCAGTAAGTATGTATTTCATCTATTATTCCTCTTTTTTCTTTTGGTGTACATACTTTCCCAATGAAGACATTCTTTACATCATCAGCAATACCCATATTGTGGGTGTCACATTGACCATTGATTGAATCTTCCTTGCTTTGCTGCCCCGAATCTCTGATCTTGTCAAGATCAAATATTCTTTCTAGCTGGACCATTCCTCATGGGATTGTGTTCTTTAGATTGATGACTCCTTAAGGTCCATTTCCACTTCTTGGGGTTCTACCTCATCAATTATTTGAGAGGTAAACACATTAGAACTTGTGATAAAATCTAGAATGTGTTTATCATCTTCAAACACTTGGAAATTAGTTACGTTGTCGGGCACCGATGGTACTGGCATGAGTTCTACAGTGAACTTCTTCAAACCTGAAAGTGACAGGGGCAGCAATGTACTTGCTGCTTGTGCCAAGGCATCTGTTGTTTGGTTCTTACTTTGGGGTATCAATTGGATATTAAAATCATCGAATCCTTCAATCAAATCTCATACCCTATGCCTATAATTGGTCATTCTCCTGTCATGGCAAGAGTATTTCCTTCTGATCTATCTGACTACCAATTTTGAGTCTCTAAATACTTGTAGAATCTTTACCCTCTTCTTTAATGCCATAAGCAATCCATGAACTAAAGCTTCATATTCTGCTACATTATTAGTACAGTGGAACTAAATTCTATGGGTTGCAAAGAACATCTTACCTTTAGGGTTGATTAGTTCAAATCCTACTCTAGTGCCTTGCTTTGATTTGGATCCATCAAACCTAAGTGTCCAACAGTCGGCAGTTCTTGTATCTTTTGATCTACCTTTCGTTTTGTTGCTACCCTACGGTTCTTCAGAAGATATTGAGTTCTAGTCTTTAGAGTCATCTTGGGTGCTTTGTATATTAATCCTAACAGTAGGAGTTGGATTAATGCATCTTTGAATTTTCTTGACAATCGTATGGCACAAGAAGCACTCTAGCTCTGAGTGTGAGGAATTATGGACTCTGCACCAATTCGGGAGAAGCAGCTCCTCAAAATTCATATCTATTCCCAACTAGATTTGATCTTCCATACATTTATGGATAAAATCCTAAAATTTGTCCAATAAGCTAAGTTGGTCATCATCTTGATCACTGTTATCCTCCATATGTTCAACTGGTGCTCCAGCGTTGTTGGATTCAGCGGTGGATTCCCCCAGTGTGTTGTGCAACATGAGAACCTCTTCTATGTCCAATCCTAAAATTGGGGCCGCCAACACATAATTCCCCATGTTGACTTCAGACACCAATATCTCGTTAGAAGTATTCTGGTATTCAGTGATTATGTACTTCATTATAGGTTCTCTTTCAATTCTGATTTGATTCGGGACTCATTTCTAGGGTAGCCACATGTGGGAATGATCTGTAGATGTGTATCCATTCAGAGATTTGGTAAAATCCCTACCTAGAATTAGACTATATGTATCAAGGATATCAGCCACTTGTATATTGATGATTTGTTGAACTCTAGGGTCTGATGCTATTTGCATGGGGATCATGTTTAATTCTCCTACCACATTTACTTTTGTTTTGTCCAACTGGGTGACTTCACTAAGAGGCTACGGGGGTGATCCCTAGGACTGGACAAGCTGCATATGGCATGACATTTGTAGAAGCTCTTGAGTCCAAAAGGAAATTGTGTAAGTTTTTTCCAAAGATACAAATTGAAATCAGAAAAGGAGGGGCCTCAGCTTTCCCCTGGAACAAACCAAAGGAAGTATCTGCTTGGGCCACCTGACTTTTCTCCTTTTCTTTCCCTTTGTCCCTAGATTGCATCTAACCTTGATCTCTTGATGATTGCGGACCCGAATCCCTTTCACTTGTCTCATTTACAGACCTATTCTGAGGAATCACTCTAGGAGAAAAAGACCCAAAAAAGTTCAATCTAATAGTAGGAACTCTCAATAATTTGAAGGAAAATAAACTTACCTTCAGCTCCTTGAGCTCATCGGTAACATATTCACCCAATTTCTCAAGATTCATATCAAAGGAGGAGTCCTTAGACTATTATGTCAACCTTTCCTTGCTTGCATCAATGTTTCTCCCTTTCAAGAGCTCCAACTGCTCGCCCTTTGAGAAATATTGGGTTGGCACATGAGGATAGGATGGATTGTTTCTTGCATTTGGATCAGGGGGCATAGCAAATTTTTTAGGAGGAATCAAAGTGGTGAATGGGCCTCCAGCTTGAGGACTTCTATTTGGTCAGTTCCTCATGTTGTACTTCCTTGTAGGTTGTTGAAACATCTGGACCTCTTCAACACCTATCTCTTTGTCATCTAAAGGGCCATTGTCATTTTCTGTATCATTTTGAAACAATTGTGAAATCTCATCCCCATTGCATACCTGCTCTGACTCCTTAGCTAATTCAATCACTTTTGGTTCAAGCACATTTTCTTCACCTTATGGGAACGAGGTGTAATTTAATACCAATACTGCGGAATCATAAGGTTCAAATGGTACCAATTCTTGACCATTTGAGCTATTTTCTACCTCATATTGAAATATTGAAGCCATGATTTGGAACTCTGGGTAGTCTAGTTCAGAATGTTGACTAATCTTATGGAGCCTACACCATCCAGAGAGGATTGTCTCAGCCAAAAAGACACTAGTGGAGGGTTTATCTTGGTTGGACGGCTGGTCTAGTGGGGTTGGGACACCTCCATTATTTGGTTGAATATCCAGGTTTTGTTCTATCTAGGAGGCTTCCTTCTATCAAATCCTTGTCTGGTTGATTTCCCTTTATCAAAATGTTGCCCCGACTGATGTCCTCTATCAAAGTTTTTCCCGTACCCCTGTGTGGAATCTCTATTTTCCCTACTGTGACTAGTTTGTATATTTTTTTGAGCAGCCTGAAGTTGACTATTCTGATTCCTTATATAAGTCACTTCCAGATTCAACTTTTTCACTTGTTTGAAAAACTCATCCAACCTCTCTTTGTTCGGATTTATTCTAAACGTCATCCCGACGTTGTTCTGGAAACTCCCAGATGGAGTCCCTGGGCTGAGGGACTGGTTCAACACCTCGGAATTCTACAGATAGGATGGGAAATTAGCCTGTTGTTGCAAGTACATAGGTTGGTTGGTATTTTACAAATAATTAGGCATTGGTAGGGTTTGATTTAATGGGGGACCCAGCTGTACAACCATAGGCATTTGCGATATAGGGTTCATGATAGGTGTGCTATTGGTCAAGGCCTGATTAAGTGCTTGAACTTGCCCTGGATGAGCGACCAGTCCTAAAGACAGTAAAGGCCCTAATAGATGTTGTCTTAAGTCAGTGCTAACTTTGACCGCCTCATTGTATGTTGCAAGTAGGGTCCCAGGAGGATTTGGTTTCGATTTGAGGAAGGTGGTGATGAGGCTATCGAGGGCTTCGTAATAAACCTCCAAGGCAGTGGCATTGTCAATAATGTATGGGGGCTACAGCCTAGTGTAAGTGCAATGAAACCTGTTATTAAAGGACCCTATGGGTTCATTGATCTCTCTTTTCACCTTAGTGAACTGTAGATACGACTCATTAGAACTAATAGGTATTTTGAACTTTTGCATAAAAGTGTTTTCTAATTCAGTCCAGTTATGGATGGATCCAACGGGTAAATGATTGTACCAGTAAAATGCATCTTCGGCTAGGGAGTATGGGAAAATTATGCACACAACATCTTCATGTTGTATTCCCCTATCCTTGAGGTAGGTCTGGAAAATCCGGATATGTTCTTCAGCTGTCCTATTTGGATCATTGGCATGAAATTTAGAGCAAAAATGTTTGGGGCTTTTGGGCATAATGTGATAATCATTAAAGATCAAAGGAGAGGGAATTTTTGCCAAGAAAGCCATTGGAGGAGGCGAGGGAGGTAAGAGTTGATTAATGACTGGTTGGGCTTATTGTGGTGGAGGTGGTAATGGCTAGCTAATAACAGGTAGAGGTTGTTGGATGGGAACCTCTTCAGAGTCCAATGACGGATAATCAGATGTGGGTGAGAATAATGAAGGGGATGGAAATGAGGGAGAAGATGAAGCCTCCCCCCCGTTTTGGGCCCTCCTCGACCTGGTGGGAAATGATAACTCTTGAAAGTATTCTTCTCCTAGTGTTGATCTGGTTCTTCTCTGAAATCTTTTAGGAAAAATAGCAGACAAGAAACACTCCAGCTTGCTTATTTGCCCTCCTTCTAGAGCCAATCTATTCATGGTGTTTTTTGCATAGCAACAACTCAGACAGAATATGATATCCTATCTCTCTTTAAAGTTAAATATCTATCAACAATCCTTAAGAGATAACCCAAGGTCTCTAACGTCGGGACTTGACAATGCAGAAACAGCTCAGATAATATGTGAAAATGTTGGTAATCAAAAGGGGACTTACGTAGCAACGACTGGAAGTTTCAAACTCATCAGATTTTGTAATATTTTGATGCCTTTAATTCTAAAACTAACCCAGATGTTGAAAGAAATGGAAAAAGGTAAAAGGGTTCGAAGAGATTTGCTGGAAAGTAAACTAATACTAAGATTAATAATGCAGATGACTCAATACTTGAAGTGGACCAATCCTTTAAAACTAAATTCTGCTAAACCTAGCTTGAACCTGTAGTATCACAAAAGTAGTGCAATATTCTAAGGAATGAAAGGATTTTCAAATCATAATCATTCATACAAATCAACCTTATCAAATGACTAAAATGAACAAACACCCATAACCGAACTTAACACATAAAATCAAGGCCCAAGCTAACTTTGCACAGCGACTTGCAATCAGCAAGCTGCTAAAAGTATGGACCCATAGATAGCTCAAACACTTCAAATATTAAACCAAAACACTATTGCATCCAATTTTAACTCTAAAATTTAACATGCAAATGATAACTCTGTAGCAATTTGAAAGATATCGAATAACTAGAATCGTGCAAGATGAGACAACACAAGAAAGATCACCAAAAGACAATGTCTTTACTTATATTGCATCACCCAGATTTGCAACAATTCAATATTCACAATGTTTCAGCACTTTCCCTCAAAGAAATTCTAACTTCTAGCTCAACTACTACTATTACAATGGTGCTCAACTTATCTAACAATTTCTAACCCTCAAGAATGAAGCAAGAGCTTCAATTTATAGCACGAATCCCCTTGGACGTCCTAGAATAGGGCTCACAATAATGGGGCAGCCATGCATTCGAATTTGGCAGGTCAAGGTCGACCATGCAAGGTTGACCAAGTATATATCTGGAAAAAGACAAAAAAGGTAGCCAAAACTTGCCAGTGGGGCCCACAAGTCCCTTAAAACCTCAGAATATGCTCTATTTTGGGATTGTAAATGAAAAACACCACCCCCAACCTGTTTGACATGAGTCCTACATGGCAGTAACTTTTCCAGCTCCCCCCTGCCCCGTCAGCATTTGATTTTCCAATCAAATCCTTAACCTTTTCCAGAATTTTTTCTACTTCTGTTGTGTCTAGAACTAGAATGAATCTGACTCTGGCCTTGTATCCTTTAAACTCGTTCAAATACTAAGGTATTACTCGACTCCATTCAATTTGCAATTCGTCATACTTGTCCAACCTAGAAATGTATATGGTGGCATCCTCTAGATGTTCTCTCATAACTAGTGCACCATCAAAAGGGGCATAAACTTCATCCCACCATGCCTGCAATGTTGCCAAATTCATGTTTTTATGTCCAAACTTCTTTCTTCCTATCAAAATTTCTAGGAAAGAAATATAGCCATCATGTATTTATTTTATCTTCCCTTGTATCTTTGCAATCTTCTTTAGGACCTTGGGCAGGAGCTCCTTCCTATAATTCCAAGTTTCCAGCCATCCCTTCACTTTGTCAAACACTTCCTGAGGGGAGACGTCTAGTTGTGCCAAGTCATCTTTTGGTATTTGTAGAACCATCTTCAATTCATTCGCAATTGACTCATCAAACTTCTTGTAGTCTGCAGTAAACTATGAGATATGTAGAAGGAAATCAGAAGCATCTCTATGAACTTGGAGAATTTGTTCAATTTCCCCATCTCCTCTCTTGCTAATGTCTTGGAGCCACTCTTCGGTATTATGAATGAAGCTCTGCATCCTTTCAACTTCAGAAACCGCCTCCTTGGGAAACAATGCCTCGGGAATCATACATTCACTACATACGGCCTGCAGTGGTTTCATCAAATGTTGGACATACCTACAAACATCACTCAATTGCTTCTTAAACTCCTCCTTCTCCGCAGTTTCACTGTCCAACCTTCTAATAATTGCCTACAAAGATTCTTGAAATTCCTCCTTTTCCTATTCTTTAGTGGTCGGTCACAGGTTGATAGTCTGTATGCAATAGTCTGATGGTCGAACCTCATCCTTGAATTTGTCAGTTGGAGGGACTGCTACTTGTACAATTCTATTGTTAAACTCATCACGTGCAATCTTCGACACCGTCCGCACCATTTTTTGCTACTTGGGCTGTCCCCACTATTCCAACAACGTGTCCCAACTTGGAGTTAACTCCTGCACGATTATAGGCTTCTTAGTTGTTCATTTCTCCAGCGATTCTAGGACGTTGGACTATTCAACATTCCTCTCCACCAAGGAAACCTCTTGTTCACCTTTATCTTTCAGTGGACTGAACACAATTTATTTCACATATTTTTCAATTAAAGGATGATCCTTCTTCTCATTATCTATATTTTTAGTCGGGGACTTGGGTTATTCCTCTTGAAGCACTCTAGGTTCCACATTTTTGCAGTGTGCATCAAAATTTGATGTTTCCAACTATTGCATCATTCACTTCCATTCCTCGTTAGTAGGGGTGGAGACCTCATCATCCTCTGATTCATGCTGCCCAGGATTGTTGGATATTTTTCCTTCCTCATGAATTGCATCCTCAGATGTTTGAACATTCTAAGGAGGAGAGTTGTTTCCAAAATTCACTACTTCCTCCTCTACTTCTTTTGTGGGAGATGGCCTTTGTTTAGAAGGGATTTTTCTTACGTATACTTGGGGTTTTTCCCCAGAAGTGCCCATCTCTGTGATCCTAGCTGAAGTGGGAGCATCAGTGTCGGCATCTCCTTTCTTGGCCTTTTCTATCCTCTCCCTTTTTGTGGCAAGTCTCACTTTCCTTACAAGCTGAGGTGCTTCATCTTCTATGATTGCACTGTCATCTTGAGGAGTCTTCTTGGCCATGGGAGGAAATTTCTCACCCTGCTTTACCTGTGTTTGACTTCTAGTTCTTCTCTTTATTACCACTGGTTTGCCTCCTCCCTGCTCTTCACCATCTTGGGACTCAAACACATCATCCTTTCCTCCATCGGTTCCTCCCTCAGAATGAGACTCCATGTCTCCCATCAAGTCATATGTGAATTTGACACCATCAACCTCCAATTCCTGCACCTTTTCCTTTACCCATTATCTTGAGTATTCCTTGACCCGTTCAATTATTCGGTCAAGATCCATTGCTTCTTCCTTAGACCAATTTATTTGTGGCAAAGGCTTGTTTCTATAAGGTTCATAGTCACGCTGTTGAATCAGGTTCATGTCCTCATCCTGCACCTGATCGGGGACTTCCACTATCCTGTACATTCTTATCATCTTGAGAGGCATCCAAGAGAATCTTCTTCTGAGAACCTCAAAATCATCGTTGTAGTTTTCCCAGTAGTCCTCAATATCGTCCACATGTCGGAAGGTCATGTTAGCTAGCTTCACGGATTTACCATATGGGTCAAAATGATTCTTGTTTGTGTGGGAATAGAGCTCAAACTATGCCATCTCCTTCTCTAAATGTTGGGCACTTTGAATGGAAGGACATGATTCCAGAGTCCCAATTGTTAGTGGAAATTCAAACCCTAAACCTTTCTTCTTCACATCAAACCATAGAATTTCCTCCAAGGGCATCATCTGCCTTGTCAGCTCTAGCATCAAAAGCTTTTTGGTTGGGTATCTAGGCAATCTGAGTGGGACGGTAGGGGATCCATCCACTCATATGTATGATAACTTGGGAAACTATATGAACCATTGTCCATGGTGCTTGATCAAATCCATAGCATCTGTGGTTATCCTAACATGAAGTGCATTCTATAACAACCTTGGAATGAACATGAAGAAGGCACCATTGGCTCTCCTATAATTGGAAGTCTTATGCTGTAACTGAGGGTATACATTCCAAATTTTGTCTTTTCTCAATTCTCCCTTGCAGCTTAAATCTTTGTACTTGTTCTTATGTGCCAACATGTACGCCAAATATGATGTCATGGTGATTTTTTTGATTTCTTGTACACTTCTCAACTGAGAATCCAAATTGTTGCTTATGATCCTCACCCAGTGATAATGCTTATTGGCCTTAATTCATGTGATGCAGAAGAACATCCAAGACTGGAAGATGTGAGCATGTTTGGTTCCCATTACCCTGCCCAGAAGGGTTATCATATCATGGTACTCCATTTTAAAGTCACGCTGGTGTAGTTGCTTGGGCAGCTTGGAATAATGATGCTTTGGCTTGAGAATCCAGGAGTTGTTCATGATCTCCAATGCTCTATTTGGATTCTCATCATAAAACTTAGTTGCCTCACCAATGTTTATCTCCTCAATCAAATGGTGGTGTCAAGCAATATTGAAGACCTCCGCAATGGACTCTTCTATGAGGTTCACCATGATCCTTCCCTACGGGCCAATGATAATTCTCTTGTTGGAGTCATAATGTTTTGCGCATTCCAAGATAGCTCTGGGCATAGCTGTGTAGGAGGGAAACCAGTAGCTTGTGCCAGGCCAATGTAAGTGAGAACTTGAGCTGACTAAGTAGGTGATTCACCATACATCCGCTTGTGAAAATATTCATAATCAACATGCCCCAATTTCATATCTATGATGCTTGACCAGGCCGATGCAATCCTAGTCTCTGGCCAAATGCCCTTAAAATCATACTTCATTCTTTCCTGCCTCTTCCTAACCTTCTCTTGCACCAGAGAATCCTTTGTCTTCTTGTCAGGACTCACTTCACCTTGCATCTATTAGAGGAAAACACCAATTACCAAGATGCAACTAATAACATACTCGATCAGTACAATTCATTCTACCAATGACATTTGATTAATGCAAGCAAGATGATACTAATAGATGCTCACTAAATAAAACCATCATGAACCCCCAAATGATTACATGAGAACATTAATCCAACCCAAAAATGTAGGAACTAATGAATAAGCAATAAATACAAATCCAGCCATAATGAATCCAATCCATCCTACAATTGAAATGTCATTCTAAAGGAGGAATTCCAATCACAAATGCATCACAAATGACTCCAATTCAAATGAAAATGATCTAACAATCCATATGGGGAACCTTTGGGGAGACACGAAAAGAAAAATTGGTTAATTTGAGCTAGATCAAATTAGCCAGCTGGATTATGGTTTGGCTAATCCAAGATAGCTCAGATTATTCAAATTTTGGCTTGAACTTTGATTTGATGGCATTTGAAGTGTGAACCTATCGAAATGACGATGCTTAATGTTTCAATTTCACCAAATTTCATGTTTGAAAATGGAGTTGTGATCAAGAATGTGTGTCTTGAAGCCTAAGTGTAAGCAAGACAAACCTCGGCTAATCTGAGGTAGCTCGAATTGGCCGGGCAGATTAAGGCTCAGTCAATCTAAGCCTTCTTGGATTAACCGAGTTTCTTCAAAACATAGATTTGGCCAAGGCTCGAACTCCCCTTTCGATCACTCCGCCTAACCATGATCAAATTTCACACTGTGATCACCAAAAATGCCTGCAACAACTAAGATTTGGGGTATTCGACTTAGAATCATCAACAAGCAATTCCCAGTAATGAGAATCACGAAGCCCGAAGTTAGGGTTTTTCAAAATCGATGGGTGAGAAGTCATAAGTTGAACAAAACTCTTTGAATCCACCCTTAATGTCAATAGAAACCCCCATTCTCAAAGCGACATAAGCACCAAGGCTAATCTATGAAAATGTGCCCTAAGATTTCAACAAAAAGGCTAGGAACAAAACTCCAAAAATAATCGAAAGCTTTCAACACCCAGTCACAAAGTCTCAAAATGAAATTGAAGGAGGGAACCATGATTGATGGAAGAAAGAACTTGGGTAAAGTCCACATACCGAATAACGACCAGCCTTTACAAAAGAAAGCAATCATATTCAATGAACAAAAGGAAGGAAAAGGGAACCCTAACCTTCTCACATGCACAATCAAACGAGATGTTGATCACTTCGTACACAAAGTAGGTCACACGATCTGCAAGGGAGACTATAGTGATAGAGATTGGCACAAAATCAATAACGGCTGTAAATCACACAAAATTCACCTGAGTCACTCAAAAAAAGAAGATTCCCAAAATGGAAAGGTGCGCAAATGGACTAGAGAACCGGTGAATCCGAGATGAAGCACAATGCAAGCCACAAAATTGTGAACAAGAGCTCAAAAGGGAAAGTTTCTAAACTCAAACTTCAGATGTCAACACCAAATGACAAAATAATTGATCAAAAAAAAAATTATTTTTGAAATAACCCGCATTAAATGCCAAAGTACAGAATTCGACAAAAGGGAATAGGCTCAGAAATTCTGCCAATCCGAGGTACCTCGGATTAGCCAACTGGATTAAGGTTCAACTAATCCAAGCTAGCTCGGATTAACTAAACTTTCCTCGTGGACTTAGCCAATTCTCTCAAAAAGTGAAATTTCAAGTACGGATCATTCAAGGGGGGCCAATAAAAGTTCAAAGTTAGTCAAGAGCATCAAGATGGGTTAGAATGTAGAGTGCGAGGGCGAAGTAAGACCGAAGACCAAAATGACCAAAAATGATCTATCCCTTAAGGGGACAAATTCAGGACCCTACAGAGAGCAAACAACGAAAGAAAAGTAGGAAAAGAGCGTCCCCGACCTCGACAGGGCGTGTGTGCATAAAATGCACAACACTTCCATACATACCTAACAAAGCAAGTATTCGCCAAGTTATATTACAAGAACATCCAAAAAGCACAGCAGACAAAAGATAATTATCAATGTGCCATTCCTTTCTCTCTAAATCATTTTGATAGATATCATCGAGAGGTCCTTGGAATGAGCGCAATAAGATAAATCAAAAGAAAAGATCAAGTGAACAAACAAGCCAATGTTCTTCATACCTCTAGCCAAAGGGATTTGTTTTGTTTAGAATGAGAATCCAAAGTTTTTTTACAATAGATAATGCCTATTGTAGGAAGGATGCATCCTAGGACATGTTAGTGGATGGTGGAAAGTTGTTTTGTTTAGGATAAGTATCCAAAGTGTTTTGCCAATAGATAATGCCCATTGTAGGAAGGATACAACCTAGGACATGTTAGTGGATGGTGGAAAGTTAATAGGTTGTTTGAAAGGCTATTGATATAAGGTCCATTAACATGTTTGCAAATGATCAAGAGTTTGATTTTGAGTTTAAAATTTTGTTGTTTCGACTTTGATTTTACGTTTGAAGTTTGCTTTTGTTGATTGTTGTGGTTGTTTCTGTTTGTATTGCCAAAGGATGAGGGTGACAATTGATTTATTATGGATGATTGATTATTTTGGGTGAAGTGAAATGAGATGGGTGGATTTTTTCAAATATTTGGATGGTTTTTGATGTTTTTTGAAATGTTATGAGGTTATTTTTTGGATTTTTGGGTTATTTAAATATTTTTATGTTTTTGTGTTTTTGTGTCTTAAGGGATGATCATAGATTAGCCTTGCCTACGTTTAAGCTCAGAGACAATGTAGTTCGCATGACCATGTTTTTGACTTTTTCTAACATTTTGACCTATTTTTGGATTTTTATATGTTCTGAATTTTTTTGTATTTTCGCATGATTTTGATGATTTGGATTTGGATATGTGTGACGATATCAGTGATCTATTTTGGGATTTTGTTGAAAACCAAGTTAAGGTCGATTGATTGAATTGATGGATTGATGATGATAACATTGTTGGGGATACACAACAATTCAAGGATAGTGTTAAGTAACACGAGGATTGGGAAGGATATCCCGAGATGATGAGGGATTGATTGGATTTTATTGATCAAGATTGTGGAGCTCGATTTGGAACAGAATTTGTCTAAATGATTTGATGTGACATTGAAGTACCAATTAGATGTGACTGATATTGATTGTTTGGATTGATGTTCGATGAAAGATAAAGCTTGATAAGGAACATCTTCTTTTCAAAATATGTCATGGGCTAGTGACTTGGATTTTGGATCACAAATGCTTTGACCAATTTGATTTTACGTTTTCCAATGTTTGGATCACCACATAAGTTGAAAGATATAGATCAAGATTTATTCCCAAAGCAAGATGAAAATATCTACCCCCCCAGGGTCTAGCAATGTATGGAATGCCATGGATGGATTCTTGGATGGGTGTGTGGATGGATAAGCACGCAAATGATTCCAAGTATTATCTTGTTAAAAGATAAAGTGTTCGAACAGAGGATGCTCATTTGGATAATGCTTCATGGCTTAGATAATGTTGGGTAGGATAGGATCAATGAAAATGACCCATGTCAAGATGTTTACCATAAGCAAGTGTAAAGTGTGCACCAAACTTTTGTCAAGATCAAGATAACTTGGATGATGGATGCAAATATATGAAAATGGATTGAATAAATGGTTCATGGATGAATGGATTTATTATGGATAAGATGGATGGAAGGCTGGATTTATTATGGGTGGAATGTTGGATTTATTATGGATTGGATAAGATGCTTCCACCTAAAATGGTGCATGTAGATGCTTGATTCTACACATGATGCTTGTTTTCCAATTTTTCATCATGGTACCTGTCCAAAGCGCCACCCATGCAGTTTTAACTGGAGGACAATTTTTATTTTTTACTATTTTCACAATTTTTTTTATTTTTCTGAAATATTTTAAGCTCATGCTGAACCACCTGGTGGTGTCGATGCAGATGCTTCTATCATGATGTTCCATCGATATTCTTCTTGAAGAAATTTCTTTGCTAAGATATGTGCACTTGAATGCAACTTTTGAGATTCTTGATCTGCTTTGTTGATACTAGAGTTAACTCTGTCTTTGTGCTCACATTGCAATAGGATGCCTTTTGAATCTTTATGATGAAGGGTGGATGCCAATACATGGTCAATGCAAGAATTGGATATCATGCGTGGCAGCGTGGATAGTGGAGTGTTTTTAGGAATAGGAGATGGATTGGTTGATAGTTTGGAACCTTTGACTCTCCAAACTTGGGAAGATGAGCAATGATGGGTAGATATAGAAGTGTGCATGGAATTAGGACCAACTACTTTATATACTTTGTACATTGCTTGAGAAGCCTACTTTTGCTTCTGTGGACATCTTTGATGGATACATTTCCATTTTTTATTTTTCCCTGTAGTTTCTTTGACTAATGGAGTTTGATAGAGATAATCTTTCTTTGTATTCTTTGGTATCCACTTGTATTTGATTTTTCCTTCATGCTTCGCTACTTCTTTTCCTTTGATGATGTTCTTCTTGATTTGATTTACATCCTTCTTTTGATTTTGGTCCCAATTTGTGGATGGGGTGATGGGGTGATGGGTGGATGAAGATTCGTAGCGTGGCTGGTTGTAGTATTGGCATCAGTTTCATCATAAGGATTCTTTGTGCTTCCTATGTTGATATTTGTACAAGATAAAATTTCCCCCAGTATTATAGAGGTATCACTGATATTTTTAGATCCCTTAATTGTCGAATAACCAAGACCTTGATGCTTAGGATTTCCAATAATCTACACTAATTCTAGGACACCCTATTTATGTAGGCCTAATCCTTTGCCTTGATAATTCATCTATTGAAACATTTTATTTGCAATAGGATATGATTTACCTTGGAAACAAGGTGCTACTCCTCTACTTTATTGTAGATATTCAAAGGTGATAGCTTCTTTATAAGTGATAGGATGCTCCATAAGTGGGATAACTTCTTGATTCATATATTTGGCTTGATGTTGTGAAGTATCAGATTTTAATGCTTCTTCAAGAGGTGTTGATGATTCATTGTCCACATAAAATTCTTCCTCATGATTCATTTTTTATATGCCTTCATAGGATGTTTTTGATTCACAACTTCTGTAGAAGCCTTCTTCATGACCCATTTCTGATATGTCTCTAGATTTTTCTATATCTTGATCATGTGTATAAATGCTAAGATTAGGAGACTCTTGTTCCTTAGTAATGATATCAAGAGTATGAGATTCTTGTTTTGAATGAAGATCATATACATGTCCATCCAAAGAAAGGATCTCATGGGTAGATGGAGGAGTATGTGCTATATGGATGTGATCATCATTTGCGACATCTTGTATAGATAGGAGAGTTTCCATTAGATCATTGTAGTATCTTGGAGATGTGAATTCTTGATCTTGATTAATTTTGGAATTTCTTTTGACATGCTTTGGATCAAGTTCTTGACATGGGTCAGTTTCAAAGGATGGATTGCTTATAAATGGTTTTTGGATATCTTCATTAGGAATAGGAAGTGGCTCAATATCCTCTTGATCTTTGAGTGGACTTGGATCAAATGTTGAGCTGAGGATCCCTTTAGTATTTGTAACCATGAGGTCAAAGGATGTCAATATGTCCTGGAAAGGACCATTGCTATACTTTGGTGAAAGATGTTGATCATGCTTTAGAATGAATTCTTGAGATATGTTCTCCAACTCATTAGGTGATGTAGAGACATTTTCAACATGATCATTGGTCAATGGATCATGTATTATGTCAATAGGATCAAATAATTCTAACACTCCTTGATATAGATCATTTTCGAATATTGTTGAGGGCTATTTATCATGATCAAAAAGTGACTCTTGATGTATGTAGGGATGATCTTTGGATGAGGTAGAAACATCTTCAAGGTGCTCATTGATGGATAGATCTTGATCATTATTTTCAACAATTGTGGTGGAGAGATTGTCAATGCTATCACTAGTGGTTGAATCTTCATCGTTGTCCCCAATAGTTATTATTTTTTTCTCAATAAGGTCTTGGATGATATTTTTTATTCGAATACAATTTTATGTTGTGTGTCCCTTTATTTTGTGAAAATTACAAAGGTGCTTCTCGTTATACCCTGGTGGTTTAACTTGAGGCTCTTGATAATTTTCATAAAATGGTATTTTGATGATATTTTTTTGTACCAATTGTTGCATGACCAATTCGATTGGTTCCCCAAGTTATGTGTATTTTCATTTGTTACCTTGTGAGATTTGTACTTTAAATTGACCTTGTGGTGATTGATTTTGGAGATGTGGTGATTGATCTTTGAGATGTGGTGATTGATCTTCAAGATGTGGAGGTTGGGTTTATTTTTTATGTTGTTGATCTTGATATCCAACCTCTTGAAATTGGAGATACTATTCTTGATATGGTTGTGGATACAACTCAATATTTTGATGACATGGTTTAACCAATGGAAGAGTGTATTGATTTTGGGGTGGAGATATCTCTTGGTGCAATGAGTCAATTATTTTGGCAAGTGAAGCAATTTGATCTCGCAAAATTTGATCTTGACACCCTTGATATTAGTTGATTTGGCTTTTGTTCAAGTAGTTTTGGAATGCATACTTGTGGTGTTTGCATGGGATCATGCACAAATTGATTTTTGACAATGTTCTGATTTGGGATGATGTTCAGATTTGGCATTATAGGTTGAAATTGAACATTTTTGTGGTTGGTAATCACATTTCCTTGATTTAGGTAACTTTTATTTTGCATGGTATTACCTTGACTTGGATCAATACATGGAGTCGTTAACATATCATTTGTACTTTGAACAACATTTGTATGATTCGCAAACTTATCTATCCCAGAGTTTACCAAGTGTGGATTTGAAATGTTCATGTTTGGTAAACTTGTACTTGGCATGTATGGATTTGGTGGGATAATGTTGTTTTGTTGAAGACTCATGCATTGATTGTTTGGTTGATAGATTTCTAGGTTTGGACTTTGATTTAGATCTACCATAGGGAAAGGTGTTCCAAAATTTAGATTGGGCATACTCACATTTGTTGTACCATTGAGGTTTGTAGGAGACAATGATCCCATGTATGGATTTTATAAATGTGAGTTTTGATAATCAATTGGAATTGTAAGGCTTTGATAGTTTGGCTGATTTAGACCACTCATGATGTATGAATCAATTTTACATTCCATGTTCTTATTTTTTACCTTGTTGACCTCTAAGGAATTTAGGACCAATGATGAGATGAAGGATGAAAGGGTGAGTGATATGGGTGTTGAAATTTTAGGAACTTTAGATCAATGCTAGACTTTAGGACTTTTGGATTTTGGATTTTGGATTTGACTTGGATTTTGATTTTGAATTTTCGATTTGATTTGGATTTTGATTTGATTTGGATTTTGATTTTGGATTTTGGATTTGATTTTGATTTTGATTTGATTTGGATATGATAATGAACTCATAAACTCTAAGAAGTTAGATGTTGTCTTGGAATAAACTTATCCACAAGATGATAATTTAACTAAGTGTATGAAGAAGGATTCATCTACACACACCTAGTCAAACAAGATGATTTTGATTTGTTTTAAAGGATTTTCCAAAAGTCTAGTATGAAGGATTTTTCCAAGATTCTAAGAGTTGTTTGTGAGACGGGATTTGATTGATGTTTGAGATGGATGAAATGATTGGTTGTTTTGATCCTAAATAAATCTAAGAGGGACTTGTTTACAAGACCAAGGTTTTGAAGATCATGATTTTCCCTAAGAGTACTTCAAACCAAAAGATCAATGCTTGCTCAAAAGACCATAAGACAAAAGATAAACAAGCATGTGTGTGGGGTTCAATTGATTTCATCTTGATTAATGAATTGCTTTTACCACATCCAATGTCTTGCTTATGTTTCAAACTGAATGTCTATGTCTTAACTCCTTTTTATTCCACAAGGTCCATTATTTGGAAATCAATAGAATCAAGGCAATAGTTTCCCTAAGTTGACTTTAGAGAGAGCAAATTGAGATATAGGCCCAAATATTTAGAAGCCTCTAAAGATAAAAATCCATAGGGACAAGCAGTAACACGTGGACTTTTCAAGGATATTTTCTCTTTCCAAAGGGTTTGAAATTCTAATGATTTTGTTGAATGTTTGTTTTCAATATTTTGGATCCAATTAATGTGTTTAACTAACTCAAGGATTGCATAATCCTAGGATGGAAAAGAAAATATTTTTTGAATTCCCACTTGGATAAATCCAGTTGTGCTTATTTAGAGCAGATGACTAGAATCTTGACCACACTCGCTCCCCTCCACGACACTCACTTCTATGAGTCAACCATGCTTCAATTCTCATGAATCTCCCATGATGAACTTTTCATCTTTACAAAGAATCACAAATATGTGGGATGGCTCTGGAGGTTTGACCTCCTGACACCAACAAATATTGGGATTTTGGATTCTAAACAAAAGTTTGTAGTAAGGGCATCTAGTTTAGGGGGTGCAATTATAAACTCCTTGGGAGAGATCTCCCAACCCTTAGAACAAGGGCTTTGTGCATCATAAAGATACTGGGGGAGAGTTATCATGCACTGCTTCCCATTGTTTATGATTTTCATCGCAACCACAAATTTATATAGTAGTTTGGAAGGGCTTGGCTTATGTTTGTTACCACTTGGGTCGTTCCCTTGGGGTGAGTACTTTTTCCCAACAAGGCAAGCACTCTAAAGGTAAACAAAATTGAGTAGTTGCATCTGTAGTTCGATTAATCTTTGTTTGCATGAACAAAGAGAGAACACACGCAATGTCCTTTCTCACACTAGCAAGCTTTGTTCAATTTTAAGAGCCCAAATTTTAAATGTGGAGGCAATCTTTTAGACAACCTAATACCACCAAAAGACTTTTGATTCTCAAGATCATCGTGAAGCGCAAGAAAAGTGCATACACATTTCAATGGTATTAGTTTGTAAAAAAGATTACAAAAAAAGATAACATGTTCATTTTAGACCTCAAAAGCAATAGTGAGTTCTTTTTAAAGCACCAAACTTGAGTGTGAAATTGATTGTTTAATTTTAACCAAATCCAAAAACTAGTAAATTTCTAATGTTCTTTTTAACCCTTTGATTGTTCTTTTTAAATCCCAAACAAAATGTATTGGAGTCCTAAAACTGAAGATAACAAGATCCTAAATATGGGATTATAAATTCTCCCAAAGTGTTTAAAAACACTCGTTACAATCATGAGATAGTGTCATAGGAGGCCTTCTCCTTGTTTCCTCCTTTTCCTAGACAATGGATATCAAATTATTTTTCTTTCACTCCAATGCTCCATTCTCCTCTTAAAAGCTCAAAGCCATGCTCAAAATTTTAGATGAGATCAAGAAACAAGAAGATATGAGGGTTAGATGAATGATTAAACATAAAAAACCTAAAATTTAGACCATGTTACAAGGTGTTTTTACTTTAGGTGTAAAATTGAAAATTTTAACTCTAAAAAAATTCAAAAACACTTACACCATTGCATATTTTATTAAATTCTACCCCATTTCAAAAAACAAAGCTTCGAAAAATACCTCTATATGACCAAGATATGGTCATTTTAAGATTGACTATAAAAGCGCTAAAACAGAGAGCATATGCGCTAAAACTCAGATCATATGCACTAAAACTCAAACCATATGTGCTAAAATATCTTGTATATGACAGGAGGTAAATGTGATGGAAGATGTCGTGTATGCACTATAACAGAGCCTGTATGCGCCAAAATTCACCACCTATGCGTTGAAAGAAGCCACAGGTGCGCTACATAGAGATTCACAACCAAACCTGTTCATGAAAACTTTCCAAAAAATGTTAAAAATTGGGCTAATCCCTCCTTCTAGCATCAAAATGTGAATGGTTGATCTAGACCTGCTCAAACATCATCAAACAACCTAATGTTAGTCAATAAACAAGTATAAAACAATTGTTCCCCATGCAATTCATTTAAAATGCAATGAACAAGAAACAAAGATAGAATGGGGGCGACCCTTTGGTGAAATGGTGGGGCTTCTTGCCTGTAGAGCCAACAACCAAGGTTTAAACCTCGCGGGGCCGCTCTCTACCGCGTCAACAATGGAGTTTGTTATTTACCCTCCTATTAAGGGGAGGCTCCTTGGTGAACTGGTGGGGCTTCTTGCCTGTAGTGCCAACAACCAAGGCCCAAACCTTAATATTTTAGCATTTTTTAATTGAATTGATTGTGAAAAGAAAGGATGGCTCTGCGAGGCGTTTGGGCGAGAGCTAGGGCCCGCGTGCCCTAGCTCCTCTGTTCTGTGTTCTGGTTGTGCGCGGCGTTCGAGCTGGTGGTGCGATCTTGGGGGGTGGGGTTTTTGATATTCTTCAGGGGTGCGCAGGTTGAGTGGGGATCTCGGCCTTTATCTTGCTCATAGGCAGTATTTCCTTCTGCATTTTTTGCTGTTAACGGCTGTCCCTGGCGGGTGTGGTCTGCGGTTTGAGACTGTGGGTCTCGGCCCCCATCTCTCTCCTTTTTGGCGGGGTGGTGCTTTGCGATCCATGGAGAATCAAGGTTTTGTTATATCTGAGGTTTCTTCTGGCGATTTGGAGATGGTAGAGCCATCTTCTTTGATGCATGCCAGTGGTAAGGATCCGCTGGGTAAACCCCAGTCTGGAGATGGGGTCTCCTCTTCTAAAGGGGTATTTCGAGTTAAAAAAATAAACGGATGTTTGGAGAGATCCGAGGATCGACCAGTTTTGGTCATTCAACCAGAACAAGTTGTAGAGGATGTTGAATATTGGTGTAATCATGCCCTCATTTGCAAATTTTTGGGTCTTCGTCTGTCTTTACCTGTCTTGGATTCCTGGGCGCATCGTGTTTGGAACCCAGAAGGTGATATGGAGATTATTTTGGCTGCTAATAATTACTTTCTAGTTATCTTTTCAAGCATGTCGGACAGGAATAGGGCTTTTGAAGGGGGCCCCTATTTCTTTAACCAGGTGGGGCTCTTCATTAAGCCTTGGCACATGGGCTTCAACTCTGCCGAAGAGATCCCCTCGCGGGTTCCTGTGTGGGTCCTATTGCCGAGGCTTCCTTTGGAATTCTGGAGGGAAGATATTCTTCACTCAATTTCATTGCTTCTTGGAAAACCGGTGGGATCGGCTACACAAACTCAAGACCGTAAGGTAATTTCCTTTGCTCGTATTTGTGTAGAAGTTGATTTAAATAACCCATTACCAGATTCTATGGAAATTCGCTTGGGATCATCGTCTTGGATCCAACAACTTGATTACGAGACCCTTCCCTTTAGATGCAGAATTTGTCATGAATACGGTCATTTACATCGCAAATGCCCTAGATTTAAACCCTCCCCCTTGGCATCCTCTGGACCTCCTTCGGGGGTCAAGGGGAAGGCTCCTCTGTCCAATGAACCTGTGGATAATGAGGGGTTTACTCAGGTTAAGTCCCGTAACAAAGGTAAAGGAAAAAAGAGAACCTGGATGGATAGACAAAATGATGGCACTTTTAACAGGTTTGATGTGCTTGAGGAACTGGTTCAAGAGGAAGGTATTCCGAACTGGTTCAAGAGGAAGGTATTCCAGTTGAGCTCTCTTTTGGGGCTAAGGGTTTGCATGAGATTCAGGAGGAAGTTGCTGAGAAAGAGGAGCAGTTTTTATCTCCGGAGGACCATCAGGTTGTTCGTTTGGTGAAGGATGTGCCTACCCAGGGTCAGGATATCAGGGACCTTTAGGGGTCACAGGCTACGAAGGATTCTGTGGTGGTGTATCCTAATCCTCCTGCTCTTAAGGGGGCCTCAGATTTTGTGAAGGGTAACAAAGCTTCTCCTGGTTTAGGTTTGCAACAGAAATCCTTTAAAAAGGGGCTGCTTGATAAACCGTCAAGGAGTGGAAGGAAGACTGATCAAGAGAAGGTCAAGATTATGGGTGATACTTTGGTTGAGTCTGGGTCTGTGAAACCCATTGATTCCCACTTCTCCCACCCCCATAAATGATTGTTTTATCATGGAATGTAAGGGGGTTGAACAGCATCCCTAGACAAAAGGCTGTTCGTAGATTAATTGAATCTCAGTCTCCTGATGTGGTCTTTATTCAAGAAACTAAGCTTACAGTGGACGGTTTGGATAAGTGTGCTCCGCGTATCTGGCCCCAGGGTAATTGGCAGGGGGTGGGTGCTTTGAACAGTTCAGGGGGGGTGGCTTGCTTCTGGAACCCGAGGAAAGTTTTCCCCATATGGTGGAGTTCTAGTCGGTCTTCTATCTCTCTGGTTGCCTCTAGCTTGGAGACTGGAGAGAGGTGTCTTTTTTCTAATATTTATGCTCCTACTGATTTCTATGGTAAGTCAAATCTCTGGGCTCACATCAGTTTCATTCGAGCCTTAGACCCCTTTCTCCCATGGATTGTGGCTGGTGATTTTAATGTTGTTACTAGCTTGGACGAAAAACAAGGGGGGTTAGCCAGGCTGGACCCTTCTGCAGGTCTTCTCAGGGATATGATTAGCTCCTTGAATCTCATTGATGTGAAGCCAACCAATGGCGTCTTTACATGGAATAATAGGAGATGTGGTGTTGAGGCCATCTCAGAAAGGCTTGATAGATTTCTGGTTTCGTGCTATTGGATGAACAGTAGGTTGATCACCAATTCAGAAATTCTTGATTGGAGGGGCTCTGATCACTGGCCTATCAAGCTCTCTGTCACTGCTTATGGAGTCACCAAAAATCCTTCCTTCAAATTTTAGTTAATGTGGCTAAGAGATCAGTCTCTGCATGATCTTATGGTGGATTGGTGGTATGAGGGGAGGCCTGCCCATGGGACACACATGTTTACTTTCAGCAAGAGGCTTCAACATGTGAAGTACAGACTTAAGAGATGGAATAAACAATGTTTTGGGAACCTTCATGCTCAGAAGTTGGCTGCTCAGGCCAAGTTGGATATCATCACCCGTCAGATTCGGGACCAAGGGTTGACCTCGGATCTGAGTAGAGCTGAGTCCTTGGCTCTCAGGGGATTAGAAGAGTGGGAGCTTCGGGAGGAGATCTTCTGGAAGCAGAAATCTCGTGTTGATTGGCTTCAGGAGGGGGATAGGAACACTGCTTTCTTTCATAATTCGGTTAAGGCTCAGAGGCAGAGTTGTTCTATCTCCTCTCTGGTTTCACCTGAAGGGGCTCATCTCTCCTCCAATGCTGATATTTCCAGGGAAGCTGTCAATTATTTTTCAAATCTCTTTTCTAGGGAGGCTCTTGCAGCTGGGGCTGAGGAGAGGGCCATCTTGGAGTGTATTCCCCACCTGGTCTCTGCTGAGATGAATGGAGCTCTCTTATGTCCTATTTTGTTACCTGAGCTGGAGAAAGTGGTGTTTAATATGAAAAAAGGTAAGGCTCCTGGCCCGGATGGGTTTCCGATTGAATTCTTTCAGGAGTTTTGGGAAATAATAAAGTTTGATCTCCTCGAGGTGGTTCAGGAATCACATAGGAACAAACAGATGCTCAAGTCCATGAATTCTACTTTCTTGGCTCTCATACCTAAGAAGGAGGGGGCTAATCAGTTGGTTCATTTCAGGCCTATTGCGTTATGTAATGTTGTGTACAAGATCATCACTAAATTGATTGCGGAGAGACTCAAACCACTCCTCGGTACTCTGATCTCCAATGAGCAGGGTGGTTTTGTTGAAGGAAGACAAATTTTGGATGGTGTAGTGATAGCAATGGAAGCTATTCATTCTATGGCTCAGTCTAAGGAGAGGGCAATGTTCATTAAACTTGACATGGCAAAAGCGTATGATCGGGTGAGCTGGGAGTTCTTGCAAAAAATCCTCTTGACTTTTGGCTTTAATGAGGAGTGGGTTAAGTGGGTTCTTAGTTGTGTGACCTCGTCCTCCTTCTCTGTTCTCATTAATGGGGAACCTTCTGCCTTGTTTAGTGCATCTCGGGGTCTCCGGCAAGGGGACCCTCTATCTCCGTATTTATTCATTCTCATGGCGGAGGGCCTTGGAAGATTTATTAAGTCTCAGGTGAGGCAGGGTTTTATCCAAGGTTGGAGCTGGAACAATCATCTTCCTCCCTACTCCCATCTTCAGTTTGTGGATGATACTGGGTTGATGGGCATGGCGAGAATTAGTGAGGCAGTGAACTTTAGGAGAGCCTTAGACATCTATTTGAAGGCTTCAGGTCAGAGTATCAATGATGAAAAATCCTCCATTTATTTCTTTAATACCCCTCGGCTCATTCAGAGCAGGATTGCTAGGATCCTTCGGTTTCAGATTGGTTCTCTTCCCCTGATGTACCTGGGGATCCCTTTGGCTCTGGGCTCTCAGCGTAGAGAATACTGGCAGGGGATTTTGGATAAATTCCGAAGTAAGGTCAGTCATTGGATGTACAGATGGTTATCTTCTGCTGGGAGAGTGGTTCTTCTTAAGACTGTGATGCAGGCTCTCCCCATTTATAGGTGTTGTGTGCAAGTTCCCCCTTCCACCTTTGTGCGAGAATTTGATGCTCTGTCTCGAAAATTTCTTTGGTCTGGTAGCCTTCTTTCTTCAAAGTGGAGTTTAGTCAAGTGGGAGTCGGTTTGCAGGCCGAAGCATGCCGGGGGCCTTGGTCTTAGGTCTATGGCTCTTGCTATCACGGCCTTGGCTGCCAAGCTTTACTGGAGGTGGTGCAACCATCAGGATCAGGATTGGGCCAAGATTCTTTCCCACAAGTATCTTCCTGGTGTTGATAGCCTTGATGTGCCACGGCTTGTTTTGTTGGGTAAAGGTTCTGGTATCTGGGAGACCCTTAAGAAGGGAGCCCAGTTGATTAAGGAGGGTCTCTTCTGGATCTGTGGTAGAGGTTCTGATGCTTTGTTTTGGCAGGACTCTTGGGATGGCCACCCTCCTATTCTTTATAGCTTCCCTCAGCTGCAGCCTCTTTGCCATATTTTCTCTGAGGCTGGTTGGATAAAGGTGGAGCATTTTAAAACTGTCAAGCGTATTGGTCAGGTGGTGGTGGCTTGTTGGAAGGACCCGCAAGAGTGGCCCTTGGGGGGTTCTGAGGAGGATCGTGCTACCCTTACTAGAATTTTGGAGGGTAGGCTCTGCAGCTCCCTTAATGAGAGGGACGTGTTGGCTTGGAGTCCTAGTCCAAATGGTAAATTTACTGTGGCCCAAGGCTATGCTATGCTTGACAAAAACTTATATGGTCCCGCGGAGGTGCACTGGTGGAAGAAGGTTTGGGACAACTTTTCTTGGCCCAAATGCAATTTCTTCTTATGGTTGGTTGCTCAGAAGAAGTGCCTCACTTGGGAAAACCTCCGCAAGCGAGGTTTCCAGGGTCCTTCTATCTGCTTCCTGTGTTCACACAGTGAGGAATGTACCTCACACTTGTTCTTTCTTTGCCCTTTTTCTAGAGAGATTTGGCATAGATGGTGGGAGGCTTGGCAGCATGGTTGTATACACGCTTCTTCCCTAATTGAATTTTGGGAGAGTTTGGGCAGGCCTCCAGCGAAGACTCCTTTCTTGCAGGTGGCCTGGTCTGTTGGACCTGTTTTTATCCTCTGGAACCTTTGGTTGGAGAGGAACCGCAGAGTCTTTGGTGGCTCCAATTTGGGGAGTTTTCAGCTGTGGAAGAAGATAATTAGCAGGCTTCAGGAGACTATTTCTGCTAAATGTGATATGTCTGAAAATATTGATCCTGGTGATCTTGCTATCTTGCGGAATTTGAACCTGGAGGACAGTAGAAGGGGTGGCTTTGCAGGAAGAAGACCCCGTCATGTCAGGCAACATGTTTGTCACGATGGGCGTTGGTCGCCTCCCCCAATGGGGGTCCTTAAAATTAATACTGATGGTTCTTCTCGTGGGAACCCTGGTCATGCTGGTGTTGGAGGTATTGGGAGAGGTAATGATGGTGGTGCTGTGTTTTTCTTCTTTATTTACAAAGGTCAGCACTCTAATAATCTGATGGAGGCTCTTGCTATTTTGATTACTATTGAACGTGGATGCTCTTTAGGCTGGAGGAGGATCATTTGTGAGTCTGACTCTCAGATTGTGGTGGATATGTTGAACAATCAGAGGTTGGGTGATGTTAGTTGGCAATTAGCCTCTGTGGTCAGACAGATTCTGAGGCTATGTAGTTCCTTGGATTTTGTTTCCTTTTGTCATATCCCTAGAGAATGGAACAAAGTGGCTGATTGTTTGGCAAAGTGGGCTTCTGAGAATGTGGATGGTTGGGATATTAGTGGAAGGGAGGTCTTACCCTCTCATTACCTTGAGATCCTGGAGAGGTTATTAGTGGAGGACATGAATTTGTAAGGGTGTTTTAGGTGTTTCTTGTGGTGGTCTTGCCTTGGTGGGCCTCTTG
>VDFB02373365.1:329536395-329561455 GCA_007258455.2 Sequoia sempervirens | reverse complement strand
TTAGAGTGTTATCGGTTGAGTCGTTCCTTTGGGTGAGTACTTTTTCCCCAAGGTAGGCCCTCTAGGATAAACAATAGCAAATGAAGAACACTATTCGTAATTCGATCAATCCTTGTTGGTAACAAGGAGAGAGAATATACACAACAAAGCCCCCACTCACACTCACACAAGATTTTGTTCAATTTTAAACCCAAAAATGAAGTGTGGAGGTGATTGCTTTGTCTTAACCTAAAATCATGAAAAAGACCTTTTGATTCTCAAGATCACTATCAAGCACAAGAGAAGCGCATACGTCCTTTTTCAATGAAGTTAGTTCAAGTAAGCTCTCACAAAACAATGTAGCACATGTTCATTTTAGATCCCACAAAGCAATAATGAATTCATTTTAAAGCACCAAAGGACAAATGAGAGTTGTCTTGTTCAATTGTTAACCAAAAAAAAACAAACTCTAGTAAGTTGTAGTCCTAATGTCCATTTTAAACCCTTTGCAACAAGAATTCAAAAGTTCTTTTTAAAGCCCAAATTAATTTATTATATCCTAAGCATGAAAAGGATGACAACTTTTCCTTAAGAAGAATAATGAATCCTCAAAAAGTGTTAAACAAACACTATAGTGTTTAAAAACACTTGTTACAATGATGTGATAATGATTTTTCTTTGACTTCTATGCTCCATGATCCTTTAAAACCTACAATACAAGATCAAAATGTTAGATTACATAAAGGAACAAAAAAATATGAAGGTTAGATAAATGATTAAGCATAAAAACCCTAAAATTTAGATCATGTTTCATTGTGATTTGACATTAAGTGAAAATTTGAAAATTTAAACTCTACCAAAGTTAATAATAACCTACACCATTAGATAGCTTATGAAATTCTACCCCATTTCAAAAAACAAAGCTTCGAAAAAGACCAAGAAATGACCAAGATATGGCCATTTTAAATTTGCATGAAAAAGCAAGAAATCCAAGTGGTGCAGTTTGTGATGGCGGCGTTGTTTGGGTTCAAATAGTAACACTGGAGCCAAAAGCGGCACTGTTTAGAGTTTAAACAGCGATGCTAGAGCTCAAACAGCGATGCTGGAGCCAAAAGCAGTGCTGTTTAGGTTCAAACAACGACGCTAGAGCTCAAACAGTGACACTTGAGCCAAAAGCGGTGCTGTTTAGGTTCAAACAGTGACACTAGAGCTCAAACAGCGATGCTGGAGCCAAAAGCGGCGCTGTTTAGAGTTTTAAGCAGTGCTATATGGCACTACTAGGCTGTCAGTGGCTCTGTTTGCTGTAAACGCATAAAAACTAGAAAAGCACAGAATTTTGATGAAAAAACGTGATTTAAACTTTGGTTTTCCCTCCTTCTAGCGCCAAAATGTGAACCCTAATCCAAATAGCTGCAAAACAAAACAAATGAATACATTAGGAGATCAAATGCAAGCAAGAACAAGGATTCCTCAAGAAATTCATTTGAATGGAAAAATAGATAAAATATGAAATGAAGAACACAATGAGATTTCAAAGCATATCAAATCCTATTCTAAAGCCAACAAACTCCTAATCTCTTGAGGGAATTGGTGCTAATTTGATGTGAAAATTGGCCCTTTCCCAACTCCAATGATGCAATGTTGATTTGATGAGTGATCCACTTTTGTGAAGATTCAAATGTGCTCCAAGATGAAAACCTGCATAACCTAGCTATGGATGGATGAATCTTGCAAATGCTTGAAGATGAATTTGAGTAGAGTAAGTTTACTCAAATTGTGGATGATCAAATGAGGATATGAGCTCTTTATTTATAGATTGATAAGTTGAAGAGATGTCCAAATTTGATCAATGTGGAACAAAGATTCAACCAATGATATGATGCCACTTGTCAACATGTGAGAGGATGAAGGTTGAGCAAGTTTTGAGGATTGTGTCAATAAATGCATAAATTTGAAATTCAAATTTGTTGAAATGACTTGGAAGTGGGAAGAAAGAAAGTACAAATGCTACTTTGGCTCAAGGCAAAGGACGTAAGAGATTTTAAATGCCTTGTTGGAAGGACTTATCCATTTGGGAGATTTCAAACTTGGAGGAATATTCCCTTTGATGCCATTAAAAGCAAAAGGATAATTATTAAATCAAATAAATGATTTAATTGTGCAATAAACTCTAGGAGGATTCTGAGTGATTAGGTTTATCATTGGATCACTTCCATTTGATTAATTTAAATGGTGTTAGTTGATTTGACAATTTTGACTTTAGATTTTAGGGATTTAAATAACTCAAAATGAGAAAAGGAATGATTTAGGACTTCTAGTTAAATAAATATTTTGATTTATTTAACCAAAATGGGTGATGTTAGATTAAATTAGATAAATGTTTGATTTATTTAATTTAATTAGATGAACTTTAGAAATTTAATCAAATAATATGGATTATTTAATTAAATAAAGATAGGAAGATGAAATGACCTAGCCAATTACACAGAGACAATGATTTAATTCCTCAAATCGAGGGATTTATTTCTAATTAAAAGGGGAATTATGATGAATTTAATCAAAATAAGGCTACTTGATTAAAATGGTTAGATAGAGGGATAATTTAGGATTTAGCCACCATTAGTAGATCTGGGGATTGAGTGTGCTTATATCAATTTGTATATTTTCAATGTCTACAAGTGTCAATTTTGATAATTCTTTGTAATAGAGTATCTAGTTTTTGGGTCCACAATCGTTCGTAAATTAACATTTTTCTTTGTGGTTCTAATATTTTTTTTTTTTTTGATAGAAACACCTAATTCTAGAATTCCATCTTGTTTTGGCTTTTGGTTTGAAAGTTATGGATAACAAAAGTTTGGCCTGGAAAATTATAGTCATTTCCTATATAGTGTATGTGAGTAGGAGAGTCCATACTTCTCAGTGGATAGGATTTTGACTTTGTAGTTTTAAGAAGATGTTGAAATATGTCAATAGAGTGTGCATTCCATTTGTTATGATGTTTCGAGGTACACATGTACGAATATGGGTGTATAGTTGAAGATTTTTTCTATTAGGTCTTTTATGATGCTGACCTAATAGGTGTGAAGGTATGCAAAGATTAATTAAGTATTGCAAAGTTATGTGGGAGATATCATAGGTCCATGGCAACCTATTTCAATTTTTTTTAAGGATTGAACCTTGGCGTGAGGTGTGTATGGAAGGATTTGAGCCAACAAATTATATATTATATATTTTGTATGATACATCTAATTAGGCCGACCTAATTGATGTTATGCTTGAAGCAGATATATAAGCTAGATCATTTTTGGTGTTTTGATGAATGTGAGACATGTATATGATATGAATTGAGTGAATATTATCAAATCAGTGCGAATTTAAGTTGTGAATATTGAGTAGAATATTAGAGTGATGTGAATGCAAAGGAAAGAAAAGTGTTAGATCAGAATCAAATGAAGTGTTTAAAATAAGTTTATTAAGCTTCATTGGAACTGTATCTCATGCATATGATAGATGCAATTGTAATAGTTCAATCTAGTTTGTGATCCAAAACTCTCTTCTATCTCTTTTTATTTCAGTAGATAGTGAGTTCACTTGGATAGTGAGTCCACCTGCACCGAGCACTTCTGTAAATATACTATAATCAATTATAATACATTATGAGCTAATCCTCATTTTGGTTTTCCCATTTTGGGTTTTCCAAATAAAAATAATGGTGTTCATTTGTTATTTGATGTTGTTGAATGTTTCATGCTTTATTTCATTTACTACAATTAAATTTGCTAAGTGGATTAAATGTTTAAATGTTTGAATGGTTTAAAAGAATACTGATTGACCCCCTCTTAGTATTTTGGGTGTTCAAAAATTGGTATTAGAGCTTGGGTCATGGGTTGGAACCCCTCGCTTGCATTGAGGGGATTGTTGCAAGGTGTGCACCCTTGGTCTCCTTGTGCTATTTAGTGCAATGCTTGGGTTCATGACATGGCTTAATCACCTCCCATGGATTGATTAACTCTGTCGGTTGTATCATGAATTAATAGGTCGATATTTTGGTACAACAACTGTTTGTGCAACAAATATTTCCATAAATTATTTTGTTACCTATTTCAAGTATGAGTAATAATAGAAGATACTCCAAGTCCTTTTATTGTAGATTTGAAAGTAATGAAATAGCCAAGAGTTAGATGGGGGGTCCTCATAAGAGAATGAAGCCTTAGTCTTGTGAGGCTCTCATGCAAAATGTTGAGCTCTATGAGCTCTTTCAAAAAGGGGATTGCTCCCCCTTTTTCAAATTTATGAAAGAATTTAATGATAAATTGACATCTAAGTTTGTTAATTCTTGGAAGAAGGTTGTGGTTACTATTAGAGGTGTGCACTTTTGGGTTATAGAGGATCCCATTGTGAAAGCTAATGTGATGTAGGAGCATCCCTGGTTGTAAAGCAATCTTGTATCAACCAACACATTTCTTTTCTTGCATTCATTTAGTAGCAGTTTTAGCATTTCATTTTGTATTTCACTGCATTATCATTTCTTAGCTTGCGAAGCAAGATATATCATCTACACATCAAAATTTATCACATATCTATATTTTTTCTCATTTGCACTTGTCTACTCAAAGTTATCCCTCTTAGAAATTCACTATAATTACTAGTTAGAGCATTTGGGGCTGACTTGGTCTAGATTTCTTAGTGTAGACCCATTCTAGAACATGCAGAGCTTAATGGGATATTACACAAGAATTTTGGGTCCAAGAGGATCTATCTTGAAGATTCATAAGTCTTTTCTTTTTGCAAAGTATTATCTTTTCATATTATGAGGCCAACCTTCACAGTTGATCATTTATTGGGTTTGTAAACCATTTTGGCTGACACAAACCTTTGTTGGAGCTTGAGAAGTATATTTATAATCATTTGTAATGCATAGGACTTAGTTAGCAAGTTAGAGATAGTTTAGCATTCAATATTTCTGAGCTTCCCCATTAAGGGACTATAATAAGGCCTTTGGCTAGTTGTAATGTTGAATGCCCTTGTAGCAGGCTTGTGAGCCTTGGTTATTCACCTTGAGGCATATTATGCATGTAATATTTCCAATTCAATAAAGATCCATATTTGTAGATCATTATCTTATTTTATTTCTGCTATGTTGACTCTAAGCTACACGGTTTGGACTATTCTTTTTGAACCCTCCATTCGTGTTTGCACCAAGTGGTATAAGAGAAAGTTTGTGAGTCCTAAAGGCATTCCTTAAGGTGGAAATATATTCAACCTAAGGAAAAATACATGTGTTTTCAATCGATCATAGAATGTGAGGTAGTTGAAACCCTTGTAGCCAGATCACTGAATTGAGGCAGTTGCATCAATTCAAGGGGAAATATACCACTAAGGAGAGCGCCTACTATGGTGAATGTTGCTAGAAGAATGGATGAGATGTTGGAAATGATGCAAAAAATGTGAGTCTGATTGGATGCTGTAGATGAAGACTGAAGGCGAGGCCTAAACCCTAGGCATGAGCATGAAAGTGATGATGAAGTAGGTCATGTTGTGAATCAACTTGCAGAAGCCTTAGGCAAAGAAGAAGAAGAATCATATCAAGTGAAGATGTTGAAAGAAATTTCCAAAATTGGTCAGCGACCTAGAGTTGAAATTCAAAATTACGTGGGAAATTTGAATCCTGAAGAATTGATTGATGGTTAAATGAAATGGAAGAATACTTTGAATATGAAGAAATTGAAGATCCAGAAAGAGTCATATTTGCGAATACAAAGTTGAAAGGTCATGCTGATTTATGGTGGAAATAAGTTCAATTGGATATAAATAGAAGAGGAAAGGAGAAAATCATCAAATGGGATAGAATGGTGAAAATGTTGAAGAATCAATTCATACTAGCTAATTATGAACTTGAATTGTTGAAAAGATTGTAGAACCTGAGACAAAAGGATAAATCTACTAAATAATATACTTAAGAACTCTACAAGATGATAATCTGAATTGGACATAGTGAAGCAAGTAAGGAAAAGGTTGCAAGATATATCAATGGAATGAGAATAAGAATTCAAGAAGAATTGAGATTGGTAAAGATGACATCAATTGAAGAAGCATATCAATTTGCATTAAAAGTGGAAGAGTTTAGTTGAACAAGAAGTTTGAACAAAGGAAGAGAAGTGCAAGAGGAATATTCTAGAGGAGCGAATTCACAATCCAGAGAAAGAAAACCCTATGTAGAGTAGAAAAAAGATGGAAAACCCTGCCACAGTGAAGAAAAGGATGCTAATTCATATAGTAGAGGAAGATAAGATAGAAATTTATACCACAATGACAAAGAAGGTCATAATTCTTATTGCAATGATGGATTTTGGAGAGATGAAGGAAGATCTGAGAGAAGACCATTTAGAGGAACCCATTTCAAGTGTGGAGGTGAGGGACATAAAGCATTTGAATGCCATCAAGGAAGCATCGACAAGAAGCCTGAGCATACTAGAAGAGCAACTTATGTGGATGAAGAACATGTTGAATACCCTAATTCAGATGAGAAACCAGAGTAAGGTGGATCATTGGTGATGAGGAGAGCTTTGATGCATGAAGAAGTGACCAAGGAGTCACCACAAAGGAAGAGTCTATTCAGAACTAGATGTAAGTTTGGAGGAAAGGTATGTAAAGTTATCATTGATAGTGGTAGCACTGATAACCTAGTTTTAGAAGAGATGGTAACCAAGTTGAATTTTGAAATATTGAAACATCCAAACCCTTATAGGATAGGATGAATTCAAGATGAGCATAAGGTATTGGTGAATGAGCAATGTTTGGTGAAATTTCATTGTGGATCATATAGGGATGAAGTACTATGTGATATTATGCCTATGGATGCCTATGATTTACTGTTAGGAAGACCATGACAATATGATAAGAAATCAATTCATGGTGGAAGAAGGAATACTTATACCGAGACTTCAAATGGCAAGAGAATTAAGTTGATACCTTGCGAAGAAGAGGAGAAGATTGAAGTTTGTGGCACTGCTAGACTATGTTTGGTAAATGGAAGGAATTTATGGATGGATTGAGGAATGAGAATATGTGTTTTACATTGATTCCAAAGAAAAACAATGATCCAAAGGTAGATAATTCTACCACAAATAATTGAGAAGTAGCATAATTATTGATAGAGTATGAAGACATCATGTCAAAAAATGTACCATATGGTTTACTGCTAGTCCAAAGTATTAGTCATCATATAGATTTGATACTAGGAGAAATTTTTCCAAACAAGGAGAAAATAGAATGACACCAACAAAGAATGTAGAATTGAACTGACACATAAAAGAGTTGTTGAGGAAAGGATTGATTAGATAAAGTTTAAGCCCATGTGTGGTACTTTCTATATTGGCACCAAAGAAAGATGAAAAATGGAGAATGTGTAAAAATTCTAGAGTAATCAATAGGATCATTGTCAAGTATCGATTCCCATTGCCAAGGATGGATGACATTATGGAATGTTTGAGTGGAGAAAAGTATTTCACAAAGATTGACCTAAAGAGTGGCTATCATAAATCAAAATAAGAGAATGAGACGAATGGAAGACTACATTTAAGACTAATGAAGGATTGTATGAATGGTTAGTAATGCCTTTTGGATTGACCAATGCATCGAGCACTTTCATGAGGTTGATGAATGAGGTCTTGAAGAAATTCTTCAGTAAGTTTGTCATTGTTTACTTGGATGATATTCTGATTTTCATTAAGACTAGAGAAGAGCTTTTGTGGCACATCTGACAAGTATTATAGAGATTGAGAGAAGAGAAATTGCTGATTAATGCCATGAAGTGTAGTTTCATGAAGAAAGAATTGGTATACTTGGGATTTGTTATTTCTTCTAAAGGATTGAATATGGACCCTGAGAAATTCAAAGCAATAGTTGATTGGCCTACACTGGTGAACACTGGAGAAGTAAGATCATTTCATGGATTAACTAGTTTCTACTGGAAAATTATCAGGAGCTTTAGTATCATCTGTAACCCCATTACAAAAAAAATGAGACGCCATTACAAAAAAAATGAGACGAGACAAGGACTTTAAGTGGACATCCAGAGGACAAAGAAGTTTTGAATTGTTGAAGAAAAAGGTGATAAAACTACTAGTGTTAGCATTACCAGAATTTAATAAAGTATTTCAAGTTGATTGTAATGCAAGTGGAAATGCAATAGGAGCAATGTTGAGCCAAGAAGGAAGACCTATAACTTATTTGAGTGAGAATTTGAATGATTCCAAAAGAAGATATTTAGTTTATGATCAAGAATTCTATGCCATAATTCAAGCCTTGAAGAAGTGGAGACATTATTTGTTGTCTAAGGAGTTTGTGTTGTATATGGATCATCAAGCTTTGCAGTATTTGAATAGTCAAGGGATGTTGAACTAGAGACATATGAGGTGGGTTGAGTTCTTGCAAAGTTATACATTCAAGTGTTGAAACATAGGAGTGGAAATTCAAACAATGTTGTAGATGCATTGAGCAGAAGAAGGAATTTATTGACAGAGATGAGGATAGAAGTATTGGGTTTTCAAGAATTGAAGCATATGTATGAGGATGATGCAGATTTTGCAAAAGGTTGGGGAGCATGTAAGGAATTAGTATTGACAAATCAAAGCCAACAGTTGGACTATTTCATTCAAGAAGGTATGTTGTTCAAGGGAAATCAGTTGTGTATTATGAGGAATTCAATGAGGGAGAATTTGATCAAAGAGAAAGATAGTTGAGGATTACCAGGACATTTTGGAGTTGATAAGATAGTAGCTTTGGTGAGTGACATTATTTTTGGCCACAAATAAATAAGGATGTCATGAACTATGTTCAAAATTGCAAAATTTTTCAAGTAGAAAAAGGGAGTAGCTAGAATACTGGATTGTACAAACCTTTGACAACACTAGAGACCTTGAGAAGATATAAACATGGATTTCATATTGGGATTGCCAAGAAAACAAAAAGGGCATGATTCTATAATTGTAGTAATGGACAAATTTTCTAAAATAGCACATTTTGTTCCTTGCAAGAAGACTAATGATGCTGTGCATGTTGCTGACTTATTTTTTCAAGGAGATTGTGAGATTGCATGGATTACCTAAGAGGATAATTTCAAATAGAGAAACCAAGTTCATTAGATATTTTTAGAGGACATTATGGAAGAAGATGAAGATAGACCTAAAGTTCAGTTCAACATATCACCCAAAGACAAATGGAAAAATAGAGGTACTATACAAAAGTTTTGGTAACTTGTTAATATGTTTGGTTGGAGATAAGGTAGGAAATTGGGATATAGTTCTAGTGCAGGAGAAATTTGCATATAATAATTTAGTTACAAATTTCATGGAGACAGTACATAATCAAGTTTGAAAGCATTTGGAAGACATGAACATTAAGTATAAAGAGAAGGAAAATGAGCACCAAAGACACATGAAATTTGCTATTGGAGATAAAGTGATGGTATATTTGAGGAAGGAAAGATTCCTAGTTACATCATACAATAAGCTGAAGATAAGGAAGTTTAGACTGTGTAAGATTCTAAGGAAGTTTAGACTGTGTAAGATTCTAAGGAAGTTTGATTTTGGAAATGCATATGAAGTAGAGTTACCCGAGACATTGCGTATATCACCTATTTTCAATATTGCAGACATAAATGAGTATTAGGAAGGATAGTCAAGTGGTAGTAGTGATGAAGTGGATTTGAAGGAGTAGTTACCACATCAACCATCAAAGGAGATTGAGCAGATTTTGGATACCAAAACCAAAAGGAGCACTAGGAACAAGCAATACAAAGAATACTTGGTGAAGTGGAATGATAGAACAATGGAGGATTCATCATGGATTTCTTAGGCTAAGGTGGACTATATTGGTTTTCCTCTTAGCCTTGGAAACTGAGGGACTCACTTTTCTTTCAACCTTGGGTGTCTGATGCAGGAACATCCCTGGTTGTAAAGCAGTCTTGTATCAACCAAAACATTTCTTTTCTTGCATTTCATTTAGTAGCAGTTTCAATATTTCATTCCAAATTTCACCGCATTATCATTTATCAGCTCATGGAGTAGGATATAGAATCTACAAATCGACATCTATCACATATCCAGATTTCAGTTCATTTTCACTTGTCTACCAAAAGTTATCATTCTCAAAAATTCATTGTAATTACTATTCAGAGCATTTGGGGCCAACTTGGCCCAAGTTTCTTAGTGCAGACCTATTCCAGAATGTGGAGAGCTGAATGGGACATCACACAAGCATTTTGGGTCCAATGGGATCTATCTTGGAGATTCATAAGATTTATTTTTACGAAGGATTATCTTTTCATATTATGAGGCCGACCTTCACAACTGATCATTTATCGGGTTTGTAAGCCCTTGTGGCCGATGTGGACCTTTGTTGGAGCTTTAGAAGCATATTTATAATCATTTGTAATTCATAGGAAGTTAGTTAGCAAGTTAGAGATAGTTTAGTGGTTGATGCAGGCGAGGGAGATTTGGGTGGCGGTGGGTATTAATGCCTATAGGTTGTTTTTATGGACTATATTGGCCATGTGTTCAACTCATTAATCTCGATCTAACTGCTTTGTACGACCGCAGTGGGGAATGTAATGATGGGACGTGGGTGTAGGTTTTGTTTATATGGTTGTCTAGTAATGTATTTGCTATGGTTTTCTCAGATGGAACTCATGGAGTCTCCTATTAGCTTGCCTTCTGGCAGGAAACTTTGGGCTTTCTATGGGCACATTCGACATGGTCGTTTGAAGTTTGTGTTTAAGGTGTGGGATGATTTGGTTCTGGGTGTGGTGGAGCTTCTACTAGGAGAAGAGTTTATGTGCTCAGTGGAGTGTTGGTAGAAAAATTCTGACATTGCGGCCTGTTTTCTGGCTTCACTCTTGGACCTAGTGGTGCCACGAGCAATGGCAATGCTAATTGCAAGGAAAATGGTGTGGGAGAACCTATTGGAAGGCACCATGGATGTGATTATAATTGCTGTTCCGAGTGTTGGGGTTCCGCGGCCACGTGACTTGCAGAGGGCATTGGTTCCTAGGGAGCGGGTGGAGATATTTCCTTTCATCATGGACATCTCTGGCGAAGATCTCAGGCGTCATCGTGAATGGGCGAGGTGCATGCTTATCTTTCTAAAACATTTCCTCTTTCTGGAACCGTCTGGTGGTGTGGACTGGCGTCGCCTCTTCAAGGACTTCCTAATTGCGGATGGTGTGCTGTGGGTCGATTAAGGTGTAGGTTTCTTAATTTGTTCCTTGTTTTGTTCTACTCTGTGCGTCTCTCCTGGTGGTGGGTTTGGTTAGGGGTTGGCTGTATTTTGGTGGTTTTTTATCGAGTTGGTGTAGCTACTGGGTGGTTGTAGATTTTTTGCTAAGTCAGTGTAGCTTTTGTTTTTTTAGGGTTTGAATTTCATGGACAATACAGTGCAAAATGTAAAATATTTTCAAAATCAATACAAATATTTACGTACATCTAAGCAAAAAAAGTTAGAGATAGTTTAGGATTTAATATTTTTGAACTTCCCCATTGAGGGATTGTAATAAGGCCTTTGGCCAGTTGTAATGTTGAATGCACTTGTGGCAAGCTTGTGAGCCCTAGTGATTCACCCATGAGGCATATGATGCATGTAAGATTTCCAATTCAATAAAGATCCATATTTGCAAATCATTATCTTGTGTTATTTCTACTGTGTTGACTCTAAGCTGCACATTTTGGACTATTCTTTTTGAACCCTTCATTCATGGCCACACCATACTATATTGAGGTGCGAGGGTGAGCGAATTGAGAAGAGGAATGAGAACTACGAAAGATTCATGGTTGCTTTTTGAAAAAGGTGAAAAACTAGTTGAGGATCAAAATGATTACAACAAGGTGAGACTTTTGACACCCTAGGGCTTGGAAAGTCTCCATGTCATGAAGTATTTTACATTAGAAGGCCATTTTCAGATCATTCATAGCTATCCTTTTTTGATTTTAAATCATATTAGACATGGGTCTAAGATAAATTTTTTGTTTTACTTGCTTTCCTCTCTACAAAAATGTATATTAGATGGGTCTTACTCTCCCCTTCACTAGGTTCAATCATGGCTTTGTATTAGTATATTGTTTCTATTACCCCTAAAAACAACCCTTCGAGTAGGAAAAAAAGTGTTAAAATTCAAGATTTGAGCCACCCTTCGCCTATTATTGCTAAAGGTAGCCCTAGTTTTGGCCTCAAGCCTAGAGGTAAAAAGGATGTAAAAACCAGTAAGGTGTCCTTTGGGGCTGCTATCCCCTCCTAATCTCAGGGATCTTCTCATTACAACCCCTAAAAAGGAAAAGGTCTTGTCTAGTAGAAATTCCTCCTCATTGCCTCTTGATGATAAAACTCATATCATTGATAGTCTACATGTCCATGAGGTCTCCCTTATTAAAAGGAAGACCCTCTCTCATTCAATTCTACTAAAAAAAAAGAAAAAAGCATTGTCCTACTGAGATAGAATATAGTACCATCGACATCACTAATGTTGAAGGAGAGCATAACTCCATGCTATTGCTGGAGATAAACACACCACTATCTTTGGGGGGATGAAGATCTACTAGGTTGGCCAATTAGCCAACTATGGGACCTTCTTTGGTTTCCAAAGGTAAACAAGCAACATCCCCCTCAAACTTGAAGGTTGATGATTATGAGGTTGGGGAGTTCATCCCTCAGCTTGAGGAGTTAGAGGATGATATCCATAGTGATGAACAAGTAGAGTTGATGCTAACTAAAGCCTTTGAAAAACAATTTGAGGACATAGAAGAGGAGCTAGGTAATGGTAAGGAGAAGGAGGCACTACATGTTGATGGGGAAGGTAAGGTTGATAAGGAGGATGATGATAAAAAGGATCTTGAAGTTGAAGAGGCAGATATTGATGACGATGAAGGTAATAAAGTGGAGGATGATGAAAATAAGGAGGAAGAAGAAGAGTTTTCTATTGTTCCTCTTCATATGGAAAACTTACACCAAGAAACTAAGGATATGAAAGCCAAGATTGATACTAACAATGAAAAAATTAAAAGAATGAAGAAGGCAATCTATAGTATCATCTTTTTCACCCATGGTATTATGCTAAAAGCAGCCATGAGCACTATGTTGAGACAATAAAAAATTAATAAGAAAAAAAAAAACTTGGCATTGTTGAAGACCCTTAGGTGGCTAAAGATAATAGAAAAGGAAAGAAGGCTCACACTAAAGATGACTGAGAGGCATTGTTGGACACTCTATAGAAAAAATGCGACCTGATTAATTAAGTCTATTTGGGTCCTGGGTGTTGTTTCTTTCTATGCAGGTGTTGCTATTTTTTGGCTACTATTTATTCTTTTTTTCTTTCTATTCTTTATTTGGAAAGCCTATGTACCTTTTAGTTTCATCTATTGGCTTGCATGCCTCTATTATAATTTCATAATGTTGATGTTTTAAACTCTTGTGTTAGGGCCTTTCCCTACTTAATTAATAAAAAAACAATGAAAGTCTTGCTAACAACAAAATATGGGTTTTTGATGTATTTGGACAAAATGATATGTGTTTATTCAATAAACAAATGATTGGATAGATTACTTTTGAAGAGATAAATAATGATAAACATATGTAGGAGAAATAATGCTAATATTAAATTAATAGAGAGAAAAATGACACAATCATAGTATTACAAGGGATTTAACCTTTGGAAACCCTTTCAAGGAAGAACCTAATGAAAATAGCACACACATTGTATTTTTTGAATTGTTTGCAATAGAATAAGGTATTTTGCACTTGTGCTTAACCTTAATCCATGTGTGAGTATTTATAGATGTATCAATATAGGAAAACACTAAATGAATATAGAACCATAGGCTAAAAACCATTTAAAAGGTATAATTTTTTTTTATCAAGAACACCCATTCATCCCCAACACACCCAATTGAGGCAATGTCCTAGATCTCCAAATTGTGACAAGCTATATTGTTTATAAGGGGCCTATAACATAGAAAGTATTGAGAACATACCTAAACCTAGTACACTTATTGATGCCTTACATGGAGGCACATGTGTATAAATTTATTGCTAAGGGTAGCTATGCCTATTGATTTTTTATACCAAGAAAACATTCCAATGCACTAAAATTCTAGACTGGAGAGTGGAACAATTATCTAGCTCTTGTGCTTTGTCTAATTTCTCCACAAAATAAATTAAGCACATAATTATTTGTAGATATTTTTAAGTCAATATGTCTACCGCATTCAATAGTAACGAAACCTATGTATAGATAATATTTTCATCTCAAGTCTTCCTTTATAGAAAATTGTATAATCCAAATTTCTAACTTAGACCCTCTTTATACTTGTCTAACATTCCTTCCCCAAATTTAACAAATATATGCTAAAAAATCCCATTGTATGAGCAATGTTTGGTTTGATATAGACCATGCCATACATTAGACTCCCAACAATAGTTGTACAAGAAATATGAGGTAAGCCCTTAATATTTTCTCATGACTTGGGACATTATTCTATGGATAATTTTAAACCAACAAGAATATGAATATAAATAAATTTTCATTTTTGCATTCTAAACCTATACAATATAGTCTTAACATATTTCCTTTGATTTGAAATTGGAATTTTCTTGTTTAAATGATCCATTAGTAGTGAGCAACCTTGACAAAGTAAATCCACTTAGAATTTAATCCTAATACAAATTCTCAATGCTTAATCAAGCTTAAGTATTACCATTCACTTGCATGAACTTAAAAATAAACTTCTCATTAATCTCACTGAGATTTCAACCATATGCAAATAAACTTGTGTCTTTATTCTCACCATACTATCAAAAAAATGCCCAAGTAACAGTTGCAGGGAGATGTGAAGCCAACATAAGCAACACCCATAGTGATGCAAGTTGACAGGGAAGAGTTTAAGCTTCACCTACTTATATAACAACAATTTCAACACTATCTGTGCAAGTCCCTGCTGACCAATCACAACAGTTGGAAGTAGGAAATACATGGAGACTCGTCTAAGCGAAGGAGGACAACCATTCAGAAAGTCATAGTTAGAAGCAACAAGTCACTTGCAAAAGCTTACTTTTGTGTTGGACTGCAGTGGGTCCATTGCTTTCAATACCCAATTGGCTCGTGCTGCCAAATCTCTATAAAAGGTCACTCTCATTGCGAATGTAGGTGGGGAGAAAATTTGAATGACTGAAGAAACCCAATTTGTCAATGCCTATTTTACAGCTCATCTTTGTGGTTAAGAAGACTATGGAGAAATCCAATTCCCCAATGGGAGTTTCCCACCTCTTCTTGTCTTATTTACCTTTGTCTGTGTTTGATGGTTGATGTTTGATAATAGCCACCGACTGTACCCAATATCTCAAAAGACAAAATAGACTCAAAAAGTAAGCTTTCAAATAAGGAGACAACTCATGCTGTTAAATGCAGATCAAGCCAATGAGTGACATTGACTAAGTTGGAGATTTCACATTGTACGCTTATGATATTGAGCTTATTAAAGCTGTTATATGAGCAGATATTTGGAAGCTGGAAATTATCTCTTATATGTGAAAATGAGTCTGCAGTTGATAATACAAACACAGTGCTCTGTAAGAGCACATTTAGACCCAGTAAAAGATCAATTAAGCCAGCTTATTAGATACTTTACAACATATATGGGTTTTAAGTATATTTAACTTGGATCAACTGTAAATTGGCCTACCTAGACTTAAAAAATCCAGCCAGCATTGATTTAATTCTTGAGAGAGCATATCTCTCCAAAAGCAAAATAATCTGATAGGCTGAAATTTTATGGAAGGGTTTGTTGAATTTTTTAAGTGGGTGTTCTTTAGAAAAGTTAGAAGTTCAAGCGAGGGGTCATAAAGATTTATAAATTGTTTCTGGTAAATAATTTTAAGTAAAAGAGATGTTTAGATGATGATAAATTATAGTAATTAAATAATGATAGAAATTAAAATTTAAAAATTGGTATGCAAGCTGTCACACAAATATAAAAGTCTATAAGTTGGTAGAGGAAACTTTCAGTCCCTTTCTCCACTACCCACTAAAAAATTGCATTTGTAAGGCTTCTATTTATTGATATTAATTATGTATTTGTGTTTTTAATTACATGAGATTGCTTGCAAAGTAAATATAAAAATCCAAGTCCTTTTCATGGGACCACTTCTTGACTATTGTTTCTCTCTTTGGAGAATCTTACTAATTAGTCACTTGTGATATGTAAAGTTGTATGTTGACGTTAAATTGAATGTAGTCAAAGTGAAACATTCAACTAGTAAACAAGAAAAACACACAACTAGTCCAATAATATAATTAAAAATTTAAAGGCTAGAAGTGAGTATTATATATTATTCTTGTAAAGAAGAAATATGTATATTTTATATTTATATTTAATGTCTTACATTATTTTGTATGGATGTCATTAATGCATGATTTATGTATCCAATTTAGTTTTTGGACATGTTTTATAATTATGAACTTGAATTTCTAATTATGTTATATGAAATCATCTATCTTAGAGCCTCACTAGCCTAATTCTCAAGACTTTTACTGCCTAGACTATATCAAACTTGTAATTATGTCCCATTGAACAAAATTGTGTGTAATCTAGTCCTTTAGTTTCAAAATTCCAAATTCTCAATTTCAAAGCCAACAATTATGGATGTAGTAATTACTTGTTGACGTAGGAACCAAAAGTTTTAAATTATGTGTCTACGGTTTTGTATTTAAGGACATCATTCTAGGTCACTTTTTACAACACAAATTATTGAAAGACCACTTGAAAATCAAATATCAATCACATGTATTAGTCTCAATGTGCATTAGATACAACTAACAAATTGATACCCACTCTTAGTTTATCTCTTTCAATAATGATGTATTAGCATAACTTCTAGAGGCAATAAATTTTGAACCAACAAAGCCTATTTATTTAAAGTCAAGAGCTCAAAGATCACTACAACCTAGTCATAGACACTAGTTGATTATGAAAAACCTTGACCAAAATTTTGGGCCAAATTCAACCATCTAGGGCTTCAATTTATAATTTAATGTTTTATTAAATTTTTATAAGTTTAATAAATGGTGTTTGAGTGTTATCTTGGGTTGAAATTCACTCTGAAGATTCATTTATTTGTTTAGAAGTTATGGGTAAATTTTAAGGTTTTGATGCAAAGGCATCCCAACCAAACCTATTGCATCTCATTGTAGACACTAAAAATATTCCCTTAATTATTGTCCTAATAGTTGATCATTAAATTATCATGATTAACTATTCCATCACATTAATCATTTATCACATTAATGAAATCATTTATCATTTAATAATGATCACACCATTTATTAATTCTCATTATCAATTTAATTAAATGATATTTATTTATTTAATTAAATGTGAAATAATTTCCATTTTTCTAAATTAAATTTCCTTTTCTAATTCATTAGTTAACTCCAATTATCTCATAAGTCAACTTCATCTTCATTGATCAATTAACTTAGTCTTTGTTTAGAAACTCAATCTTCTTCCATTAATTAATTTAGTCTCTATTTAGAAATATCTTCTTCTCTCCTCACTTAACTCAATCTCTAAAAGGAAATTTTGTGTGCACATTCATCCATCATTGTAATTAGAAAATTCAATATTATCCTCTAATAACTCAAAATGACAATTTTCCCTTTGTAGTCGAGTTTACTCCACTGATTCTTGATCTAACTTAGGAAATCATTCTTATCTTCATTTCAAAAGTCCATAAATATCTTCATCATTTGATTCATTCAATCACGTTTAAGTAATCAAATTATGTCAAAATCACTCCATAATCCATCATACATCTAAGCAAGTCCATTTTGTTGAATATATCACTTATTGTTTTATTAGTGCTATGATATTTGAGATTGCCTCCACATACCTTCAAGGAGAATCAACACCATCAATTTATTTTGAAGTTTACAATGTATTTTATAGATTAGATTTATTTCAATTCTATTTATTGTTTTCAATTCCATTTGATTCCTAGTTTTTAAAATTTGTTGCTTACACTCATTTTGACTCACAGTAGAGAACTAGAGTTCTCTAATAGATCAAAAACATCATATCCATATTTCAAGAGTTTTGGATTAGATTACAAAAAAATATCATTCTTAGAAGATCATGGTTCAAAACAACCAACTTATAGTCCAACATGCAAATTTTGTGAAACCCTTTCGTACCTTGTTGCATTTATCCCAACATATATTAAGGCCAAGGAAATGCAAGACTAGATAGACCTTCAATTAGAACCACATCGAGTTTCAACACCCAATGATTCACCCATGAATTTTGGCTAACCCAAATGCTACATAGGACATCGAGATTTGGAAAAACTTATGGTCAATGCAGATCATTCCTAAATCTTGGAATGGGTATATAATCACCTATGTAACTCATTTGGAGGATAATGTAACCAATAATGAATTGAAGATAGTCAACAACCAATATTAGGAGGATAGGAGTAGGATAGTAGAGTGCTCACAGTTGTCATATCTTTGCTCGTAAGCTTGTGGAAACTTGTGAGTTATTTTATATTTGTAAATTTTATGTGATGGGACAATGAGACAATTGTAAGAATTATATGATCAATGAGAAGTTTCTTTTTTATTTTTTGTTAATTTTGCTATGTTGACTCTAGGTTGCATGGTCAAATATTCCTTCCTTTGGACTCTCCATCCATGACTTCATCAAGTGGCATTAGAGAAATTTTTTGATCCATTTGGAGGGTACTCTAGAAAATTCAAAGGTGAACAAATCATCAAATTGAGGTAGCCTGCAAGTGTTTTCCAATAGAGCATTGAATGTGAGGTAGTTACAACCTTGTAGCTAGATCATAAACTTGAGGTAGTTGCACTAGATTCAAGGAAAGATACAACCAAGAAGGATGCTTTCTATGGATAATATTGCTAAAAGGATGGAAGAAATGGTAGACATGGTGAAGAAAATGAAGATTCAATTGGATATTATAAAATAAGATATGAAAAGATGCCTAAACCATAGACATGAGAATGAGAGTGATGATGAATTAAGAGATCAAGTTACATATTTGAATGAGGAATCCCTAGAAGAAGAAGAATTAGAATAGATCAATATGTTGAAAGCTATTTCCAAGATAGGTAAGAGACCTAGAATTGGGATTTATAACTACGTGGGTGATTTTAACCCTCAAAAATTGATTGATTGGATAAATGATATTGAAGAATACTTTGAGTATGAAGAAATTGAAGATCTAGAAAGAGTGAGATTCACAAAAATCCAAGTTTAAAGGACAAATTGCCATTTGGTGGAAGGAAGTTCAGTTATCTATCATAATAAAAGGGACAAAAAATAATCATAAAGTGGGATATGATGGTGATAAATTTGAAGAATAAATTCATACATGCCAATTATGAGGCTGAATTATTGAAGAGGTTGTAAAACCTAAGGAAAAAAGAAAACTTGGTGAAGGAGTGAATTGAATAATTTCATAAGATGATCATTAGAAATAGACATAATGAAGCAAGAAAGGAGAAAATTATGTGGTACATCAATGGATTGAGAACAAGAATATGAGAAGATTTGAGCTTGGTGAGAATGGAATTATTTGAAGAAGCATATTGGTTTGTGTTGAAAGATGAGGAAAATTTAAATAAAAGATTTGAACACAAGTAGAGAGGCATAGAAGGAAGATTCCAAAGAGATAAATCACAAAGCGGTGAAGGAAGGTCACACACAAGACATAATAAGGAAGTTAGTCCATATCAAAATGATGAAAGATACAATATAATTTTCAAGAGAGGAATGATAGAACTTTCTACCACAATGACAGAGGAAGAAAAATACTTACCACAATGAGAGATATTAGAGGGATGACAAGGGATTCAATAAAAGACCATTCAAAGGAACCTGTTTCAAATGTGGAGGTGAAGAACATATGGCATTTGAATGCTACCAAAGGAATGCTAAAAAAAGGGTAGAGAATAATATAAAGGAAATATATGAAGGAAGAAACTATTAGATCACCAAGTTCAGTAAGGAAACCTAAGAAGCATGAATAATTGGTAATGAGGAGAGGTTTTTTGTAGACAAAAACACCTGAGGAATCAACACAAAGGAAGAGTTTGTTTAGAAAAAAATATAAATCAAGAGGTAAGTGTTTCAACATTACCATTTATTATGGTAGTATAGATTTTTTTTTGAGGAAATGGTAAGTCGAAGTTGAAAAGGATAAACACCCAAACCCATATAGGATCTTATGGATTCAAGATGAACATAATATACCGGTAAGTGAACAATGTTTAGTGAAATTTCACATAGGGTCATACAATGATGAAGTGTGGTGTGATATTATTCCAATGGATATGTATTCCATATTTGTTGGGAAAATATTGAAAATGTGATAAAAGGTGATTCTTGATGGGAGAAAGAATACTTTACTATAGGCCTCAAATGAAAAATGACATATCCTTATACCTTTGAAGAGAGAAAAAGTGAAGTGTGTGGTAATGCTAGAATTTATTTGGTCAACTGGAGAATGTTTTTGGATAGATTGAGATGTGAGAACATGTTTTTTTCCTTGATTCCAAAAAGGTGCGATACTTAGAACACCAATGGAAATGAGGAAGAACCACCATAGAGGGAAGTTGTTGAATTGTTGATGAAGTATCAAGATATTATGTTAGAGAATTTACTAGAAGGATTGCCACTAAAAAGTATAAGCCATTAGATGGATTTGATACTAGGAGCCAATTTATTAAAAAATGGCACATAGAATGGTACTAGCGAAAAATATGGAGTTAAATAGACAAGTGCAAGAGTTGCTAAGAAAAGATCTGGTTAGAAAAAAATAAGCCTATGTGTGGTACTAGTAGTTCTAGTACTAAAGAAATGTGGAGAATGGAGTATGTGCACAAACTGAAGAGCTATCAACAAGATCACTATAAAGTACTGATTCTCATTGCCAAGGATGGATGATATATTTTTTAGACTACAAGAATTGAGTAGCCCCCCTATAAATACTTTGTAAATTTTTTTCATGTGATCGGTGATGCTGGCGTGACACATCCTCTGGTACCATAGGGATGGGGGAGACTAGACCTCATGACCTCTTTCCTGCAACAAGATGCTTTGGATAATTGAGCTAGGTCCCTCATGCCAATGATGGATGATATTATGGACTATTTTAGTCACACAAAATATTTCACAAAGATTGACAAAAAGAGTGGCTATCATCATATTAGGATTATAGAGGGTAACAAATAGAAAAATGCATTCAAGATGAATGAGAGTTTTTTTGAGTGATTAGTAATGTGTTTTGGTTTAACTAACATACCAAACACATTCATGAGATTGTTGAATGAGGCATTGGTATTTTTTTGGGTAAGTTTGTTATTGTTTACTTGGATAATTTTTTTATTTTTAGTAGAACCAAAGAAGAATATTTTCAACATGTTAGAAAAGTATTTCAAAGGTTGAGAGAAGATAATTTGTTGATAAACACAAAGAGATATAGTTTCATGAGGAAAAAAATAGTGTATTTTGTTTTTTTTCATTTATGTAGAAGGATTGAAGATGGATATGGAGAAAGAGATAAATTATTGAATGTACTACACCATCAAACATTAGAGAGGTAAGATGTTTTCATGGACTGACAAGCTTCTGTAGGAAGTTCATCACAAATTTTAGTAGCATCTACATATCATTGACATAAACAATGAGAGGAGATCATAAGGAGTTCAAGTGGACATCAAAAGCACAAAATAGATTTAAATTACTGAAGAAAAAAGTAATAGAACAACTAGTGTTAAGACTACTTGATTTTGATAAAGTATTTCAAGTTGATTTTGATGCGAGTGGAAGTGCAATGGGGGTAGTTTTGAGTTAAGGAGGATACCAATACCCTGTTTCAGTGAAATTTGAATGATGCAAATAAGAGATACTTAGTTTATGATCAAGAGTTCTATGCTATAATCTAGAAATTGAATAAGTGGAAACACTATCGATTACCAAAGGATTTTGTGTTTTACACTACCATCAAGCCTTATATATTTGAGTAATCAAGGAAAGTTGAATTAGAGACACATGAGATAGATAGAGTTCATGTAGAGTTACACATTTTTGTTGAATCATATGAGTGGAAAAATCAAACAAAGTCATAAATGTATTGAGTAGAAGGAAATTTTTGATAGAAATGTGAATATAAGTAATGGGCTTTGAAGAGCTCAAACACATGTATGAAGATGACCTAGATTTTGTGGAAGATTTGAAAGCAAGAAGGGAGCCAATTATAATAGACAAGAAAGAGTAAGTCATTGGATTATTTCATTCAAGATGGCATGCTATTGAAAGGGATTTAATTGTGCATCCCTAGGAGCTCAATGATAGAGAAATTGATCAATGAAAAGTGTAGACACTAAAATATTCTTTTTATCATCAACATTAATTCATTACCATTCATTAAATATTCATCACATTAATCATTTATTCATTATCATTTATTATCTATTAAATACGATTTATAATCAAATATCATTTATCCATCTATCACATCATTATTAATACTCATTTAATGATTCCCGTTATCCATTTAATTAAATAATATCTTATTATTTAATTAAATAAGAACTAATTTTTATTTTTCAAATAAAATTTCTATTTTAAAATCATCAATAAACTCTTTCTTCCATCATCAATTAACTTTGTCCCATTTTAGCATCTCAATCTTCAATCCTTAGTTAACTCTTCTTCATTTTAGAATTTTCTTTTTCATCCATCAATCAACTTAGTCTTCAAATGAAAACTTGATATGGACAATTATCCATCAATTAAATAATATAATTCAATATTATCTCCTCAATGCCTCATCACTTTGAAATGGAAAATTTCTAAATGTCAGTTGAGTTGAATCCATAGTCAATTCAATTAATTGAATTCCTCAATCTTATCCTCATCTTTGAGTTGTTTTTCCTTGAAAATATATAAATATGATCATTCCTTTTGTCATTTTCATATCTCACGTCTTATGTAAATCCATTCTATTGAAATATATCATTAGTCAAAACTAATCAAAATCAAAGTGTTATGCTGCTGAGATTTAGCATCCACATCCAAAGGAAAAGCAACATCATCTTTTTGAGGTTTGTAGTGGGACTGGTGTAGAAGTTTAATTTTATTTCAATATGTGTTTTCAAGTTCTTCTAGTTTTTAGTTTTTTGATTAATGTATACATTTTGGTGAACTTGTTGTGAACATGCTAACCTTTATTTTTTTTGTCTGTGAGTGTGTATTGTTTGTTTCTTTTCTCCTAGATTGCAAGTGTGTTCAATAAGTTTTAAAAAATAAAGATTTTTTAGGAGTCTCTGAAGGAAAAACAGATCAAAATTGCATCTAGAAGGATTGATAAATGAATTTTAATATATAATAGATCATATATTGGTGCAGGATAACATTCTAGACTTAAAAAAACACATTTCAAGCACTTTCTTGTTGGGAATCAAGGTCTCTCAACCTTGGCAATTCCTAAGTTGTTTATTTATTATTAATTTAGTTTTTCCCATGGATAAATATCATTTATGCTATTAAATAATTGTGCTCTATCAAAAGGGGCATGAGATTTTGAGTTGGCACTTTTGCCACATGTTGGTGCCTTGAAAAATAAGTTATTAGTTGTCAAAAGATGCCCACTTAGTAGTATAACATGGAAAGCCTATTTTTAAGGATGCTATGATGGATTCTATAAGGGCTAAAAGTGGGGGATCTCATTTTGGATGTGAGAATCATCTATGACATGCATAAGAGAATCTTTGCATAAGTTATTGATGGTTTGACACATGTAAGAGCATCTCCTATTTTTCAGGGATTCTTATGGCAACTTGTAAGAGGGTGTAATGTCATGTAAGAGACCATGTTTAGCATGTAAGAGGTCAAATGGATTTTTACCATGGTATTTTCAAACATTTTTTTGACCCATGGTAATGTTTTATGGTGGTATTTTGAGCCCCCATGAGTCTATATATTGAGGGGTTGAGTTGGAGACACTATGAGATGTTTTATAGGTACATAGATATTGTTGGATTGAAGGCTGAAGAGGAGTTAGTGTGGATGTATTGTACACATATTTGCTATTAATACAAGCTATTCATCTCTTCTTTGGTGGAGTTTTTTCCCGAAAAGGGTTTCTCCACATTAAACACCGTGTTATGTGTTTTGATTTCCTTTGTTGCATTTCATTGTTATAGCTGATTTAAACTCTATATGATTAACATTGTTAGATCTGATTTATAGTTGTTTTAAGCTTCTATTATTGTTGTTCACCTATCATTTTCTAACATTTCTTTGTTAATCCGTAAATTTTTATGAATTTGTACTTTTTAGACCGTGTTTTAATTTTTGCACTTATTAAATTCTACTAATAATTAATTTTATTGTAGTTTTTGGTTAAAAAGATAATTTATAGAGGTTTAATCATTTGGAAAAATTGCTTGCCTTTCCTCTTTGTGATTTTCAAAGATACAAACTTGCTTTCATGAAAATGCTTATAAATTTTGATGTACTAATTAGATTTTCAATTTTTTGTAGGCATTGGAAAGATGGTTTTGAGCTAGAAATTGTGAATCAAGTTATTTATTCAAATCAACAACCACAAATAAGGTACAATCAATCAAAGTGAGTGTTTCCTTTTCAAACTTCAAACAAGCACATAATGAACATGCTTTTTGATGATTTTTTTAAATTTATCAAAATTTCATAAGGAGTCTAATGGTATAGTTCATTTTTCAATTTTAAGAATTTATTTTTATGTTTATAATTGATCATTGAATTCAACCCCTTTTCACTGTCAAAGAGAAAAATGCTGTAAACAAATCCTTTTCACAAGCCAAAGAGAAAAATATAAAAATTTAACATTTGTAGGATGACTATAAGAAGATAAGTTTATAGACCATTTTTATTTTTTTCTTCTTTGTTTGTTTATGCTTCTTTTTAAACAAATGCTACAAGGGATTAAAATGAGCATCACATTTTAATTTTGTTAATCAATGAACTGATGT
>VDFB02373365.1:329426648-329536295 GCA_007258455.2 Sequoia sempervirens | reverse complement strand
GTTGAGTCCAAGGTTTATAGAAGAAATGAAATACATTCTATAATTTATTTTTGATAACCATATAAATAAATATAGAAGCAAGAGATAAAGAACCTCATAGATGGAAAATAAAGTTTTATCCTTTTTGTGCAATTGTAAACACCATCTTCCTGCCACAACAAACCTCATGAAATAAATCAAATTAAAACGAATTAGGGAAAACTGAGAAAAAGAGAGAATGTGAAATTATAGTTATATTAGGAGGCAACAAATACATTTTACCAGCATTTAGTTGAAAACCACTCATGGCATTGCCCCCATTCTCGTCATTCTTGTAGCTTGGAAATAGAAAAGGAATACAGAGTTAGGTTTCCTTTAGGGTTTTGCAATATCATGAAGGAAAGTGGGCATGAAAAATACAAACATTTAAGTCAGTTATTATTTTCATAGATGCTCGTTCAATTTGTTCTATCAAAGTATTCAATGGTTGTAGGTTTTGTCATTTACGGTGGCTTTCAATTGAATTTTGTGAAAAGCACAATGTTTATTTTACAGAAGAAGGATGGCTATTTGAATAATGTTATGGGGTGGAATTAGTTGCCAAAGTTTCCTGATAAGAGGATGGCTGTTTGAATAATGTTATGATTTGATGGCTGTTAATAATGTCGGTATTAGGCGTACTCTCGTTGACATTGATTCATCTCTCAACGTTTGTGGTATCAACCTATTACCTAAGATTAAGGTTGATTCATCTTCTTTAGCAACTTCTTCCTTGTATATTGATGGGTTTGATAATGCTGGTCGTCAAGCTCTAGGTATGATAATACTACCTTTGCAACTGGGTCCCATTACCTTACCTACCTTGGTTTATGTGATGCCTAGCCCTTTACCTTACAATCTTCTCTTGGGGAGACCCTAGATTCATGCTATGGGTGTTGTAACCTCTACTTTACATCGTTCCTTAAAATTCATCGCAAATAATCAGATGGTCGTGGTTAAAGCTGATCCAAAAGTTGTTCACCATAGTGAGCTAGCGGCTGCCGAATGGGCTTCAGTCATATCCACTCTTAAGAATTGTATTCAATCCTTAACCGCTGATGCTATGATGTGTTCTTCATCGATACCCTCTATGGAAGTTGTCCCCGAAGTGAGTATTGTTAAAGACAAATAACCTAAAGTAGAAGATCCTAAGTCTCCCCCATCTTCCCCTTCTTCCTCTCAACTGAATGCTTTCCTTGGGGATGATTGGGGCTCCTTGGAATTCTCTAAATTCTTTATCACAAAATACAAGGTGAGCCCCTCTTGTATAGAATTCCCAGGTACCTCTGATGTAAAGATGGATGTTTATTCAAACAACCATCCTCTTATCAGGCAACTTTGGCAACTAATTCCACCCCATATTTGTTGGTGCCTATGGAAAGAAAGGAACAACAAGATTTTTAGGGATAAAGAGAATAGTGTGAACAGTGTGCTGGTAACCCTTAATAAACTCCTTGAGGACAATATTTCTATCTATAAGTGGAAGATTCCTAGTTTCCCCCCAATGAGTAGGGACAAATCTATTGCTAGAATTTGGAATCTGCCTAGTGACTTTCACAAGTTCGATAACTCCAAGAAGATTGCCAGAAACAACACGAAATGGAAAAATCCTAAACCACCCTGGTGCAAGTTGAATTTTGATGGGGTGACCAGAGCTAGGAAAGCTGTTGGGGATGGTATCATCATAGACCATAATAGTTGTCTGGTTGTTGCCTACTTAGGGAACCTAAAAGAACACACAAGTAATCAGTCATAAAGTATGGTGCTCCTTTGGGGTCTCAAGTTTGCGCTATCAATTGGCGTCAAGTCCTTGGAAATTGAGGGTGACTCACAACTGACAGTGGAAGCCATGAAAGGCACAATGGTGGTTGGATGGTCAATCCAAGGGATAATTGAGGAAATTTGATCTCTTCTTACTAGTTTAGAGGAGTTCACTCTTCAACATGTCTACAGGGAAGGAAATGTGGTTGCTGACAATTTGGCAGCGGTGGGTCTTGATCAGGAGGGTCTACTGTGTTAGAGGAAGGAAGACTCATTGCCTTCTTCTGCATTGGAATTTCTAAGAAGCGATTTTAAAGACCTTCATCATGGTTGCTAATTTTTTTTTATCTTTTGGCCCTGGTGTGGAGTTTACTAACTTTTGTTAGTGATGTTGGCGGGAGTCTATATTTGAATAATTGGCCATTGTGCGGGAAGACTGATAGGAAGGATTTTCCACGTGGCGTGTACTTCCCTTGTTGGATCATCGCCGAGACTTGTCATGATGAACCTAATGACCGATGGGGTCATTATTTTTTGAACCCCCTCGATTTTAGTGATAATCACATTAGCCTTGCAGATTTTGATTGATTCTTTGGGTTGTCTGGATTTATTGTCACTCGCATTTTTTATCGTGCCTTGGACTTCTCGCATGAGGGAACTGCTAGGATTGCATTGGATATGGGAAGTGGCATTAATTTCCTTCTTTTTCGTGATTTACAAGTTACTTTTTAGCAATCATTTTCTGGCAACCATTTCCAAATTGGGATTTTATCGCATTTGCTTTACAATTTTCACTCGCATTTTCTTTTTTCCTTTCACTGTTCTGGTTTTTTGCTATATTCTTGCTGGTGCCATGGGTGGTGACTGGGTGCATGTTGAGCTGGATAAATTCCACACATGGAAGACAAATGGAACCATCTGACATATATGTAGGGAGGGTGGAATTTCCTAGTTTATGGAGTGCATGTCTAGCTTTGATGAGGGCCTCTCCAAACAATTTGTCACCTCTTGGGATGCTAGAAGGGTAACTATGGGGATAATTTATTTTGAAGTTAATGAGGAGGTTATTGCTAAGGCCATGGGTCTTGCTATGGATGAACGTAAATGGAAGAAAACCACCAAAGTTTCTGACCAGACCAGTCTCAACCTGTTCTTCCAAGGATGAGAAACTTGTCAAGCTGCATGGGGGCTACGACCGCAAGGCACTTCTGGAGCCATGGGACAAAGTTTGCATGGTGGTGATGAAGTATTTCACTCTTGAGGAGAGATACAGTTTGTATTATTACTACCATTTTAATTTCCTCAATCACCTCAGAAACCACAACAATATCTCCATTCCATTTTTTCTTTTACATTCTCTTGAAAATACTATGCTTGATGTGGTTGAAGCCATGAACTCGAATAGAAATTTCACTATTCTCCACCAAGGGCTTATGTCCAGACTCTACCATTTCCACCTTTCCCTTTGCCCTCCTTGGCCTATTATTGTTGAAGAGGCCCCGGTCTCTTCTTCTCCTTTGTTTGCTAGCATTATGGATACCCTTGGCCCCAGTAAGAAAAAATGTTTTAAAAACCTTGCCGTGAAAGCCTCTCCCTAGGACACATCCCCCATTTAGGGGCCTTTTGTGAAGAAAAAGGATAAAAAACGTATAGCTCCCACCTTGAAAACTAAAGCCACAGCCTCTAAGAAAACAAAATTTAGGCTTCAGTAAATTGAATTGACATTGAGATCATCGAGGAGACTAGTACCCCTCGCAAGTCAAATAGACTTGTCATCAAACAAGAAAAAGAGAAGAGTTTTAAGGAGGCTTCAAAGTCTGATAATGGTAATGGGAGTGAGAGCAAGAGTAAGGAGGAAATGGTTGTGGAGGAAAGGCCCTTTCAGTTTCTGCTAGTAGCTCCTCCCATGTTTCTAAAAGTCTTAAAAGGGGTTCCTTGGGTCCTACCAGTATTAGGATCAAGGAGGTCAAGATTAGGGCCTCAAACATTGTTGAGGGAAAGGCCCCCATGGAGGAAGCTTGCAGTAAAAAGGATGTTGTCTGGGAGGAGGTTGACAATCTTAAATGCAAAGTGGAAAGTGTTGTGCGTTTTCACCACACGGCCAACAAAGCAGTGGACTCTCTTTGCTTTTTCATTTTGGTGTGCCTTTGGCCCTTTATTTTGAGGTTTTGCTGCCTTAACGCGCTTCTTCTGAATGGATTATCTTATCTGCAAATTCCCCTTCTGTGGTAGCTGAACTTTGAAAATATAGTGTTCTCAACTCATTTTGGGAAAAATTCTAGAAAAAATTCTGGCGTTTCCTTGAAACCTGCTGGTGGGCTACTTTACACTGTGATCCAAAGATTTTGGTCCTTCTCACATATTTCTGGTGACCATATTTTCTCAAAAATTTCATCACCGTTGATTCCCTGCTCTTGGTTTGGCCTATCTTTGTTGATCGTGATTAAGGCTTGATTGTACAACTTCTGTGGTAGGTGTTTAATTTGACCTTTGGGGAGTTTTATGCCATTATGTTTCATCACTTGCTTCGCTGATCCGAGGCTTGGCTAGATTTGGCATGTTGGATTTAAAGGAATTTTGGATTTGTGGTGATTTTCCCCGGCATCATCTCTGCTGTTTGCTACTTAAAGATTGTTATCCTGGTCATTGTCAGAATCAGTTTTACTTCATCAATGGTATGGCTTCATTTCTTTGGATTGTTGAATGTGAGTGATTCTTTGGCATCCTGAGTGTGCTTGGAGTCCAAATTTCTATATGTTTGGGCATTAAACATTTGAAGCTAGGGTTGCTCGGTTTTGTTAGATTGATGATTCCTAAGTGGGTTTTTAAAGCTTGTTTTTCAATTTCATTATGAGCTAGCTCACATGTGTATGCCATAAATAACCTTTTGAAAACCTATAAATCGAGTAAGTTGAGCCCAAGCTTGTCCTGTGCATTCATGGTGGAATTTTAGGGTTTCATGCTTAGGGCATCACCAATTCCTTTCGATTTACTTTAGGGTGAGCCTTGAATTTAAAGATGATCTATAGGAGGTCCAAATCAAGCTAGTTCCAAACCCAAGATCCTCAAATTTGTGATTGTTTGATCAATTTGAGTGAATTCATGAGAAAACATTGACATTCGGGTTTTCCTTCAACTTCGGGATTTTCCTTCGCTAGCAGAATTCTCCAACTTTCCATTTTCTCTTTGTGTTCCCAAAATGTGTTGTGATCTGGAGTTATTCCTGCTTCACAGATTTTAGTTCCCTCCGGATCTTACTGAAATTTCCTTTGTTCCTTCATTTTCCCAGAATTCGTAAACTATTGTTGTTTTTGCGGATTTCCATCCTGGGCGGAATTCTTTGGAACTTTGTTGAAAATGAAGAATTGAGAGATAGTATGATTTATTAGCTGGTGATTATGCATTTTATGATCAATTTGAATTATTTAAAGATGTATCATGTTTTTTCTTGGTTAATGACATTTGATTAAATGATTATTGGGTGCTTTTATGTTTATTTCGCTAAAATCCACCTAGTTGGAAATTTTTTGAAATTCCTCTCTGGCCTAGATTCCACGGGAGGACTAAAAACCCAAACTTTGAGATGATTAATTTTATGAGGTTTTAGAGCATTCTGCTTATCTTGGGACTTATATTGAGGTTGAATATGTCATTTGTGATTAATTAACTTGGTTTTCATGCATCTTTGTTATGGTTTCTTTGTCGAATGCAGGCTGAGTCAAGTAAGGCAGTGACAAGTGGAACCAAGGGTAGAGTGCTGGATCCAAGTGTAGAAGGGTCTTCTATTTCTGAGGCATAAAGAATCAAGATGGATATCAAGAGCATAATTCCTGAGAGCAAGCTTACTTCCATCTGGTCAGAGGTAATTGATACAAATGTTGGATTGTGGGATTATGAGGAGTTCAAGACAAGGATGGTAGCATAGAACCTTCCTTTGCTAGCCAGGAGGACATTGGAATTAGGGTTGGCACATGTAGCTGGATTCCCTCCTACAGTACAATGTTATGAGTTGGTGCTCGAGTGTGCTAGACACTATGATAGAGGTACACAAAGGATAGTTGGTCCCCAAGGGAGAATTGTGGCAAATCTAAATCCTGTGTCTATAGCCCAAACCTTTGACATGCCAGATAGGTCTCATGTGGTGGCTTTTGATATAGATATGGAAAATAAGTTGTATGAGGAAGATACCATCAAGTCCCAACAGGTCATCAATTCCTGGTTGGAGAAGCCTAAGTCCCATTTCCAAGTTACCCAAGCAACTATTCAGAGCTAAATTCAAGAAGGAATACTAGGATGTTATCACCCTTCTTAGTAGGGTGGTAGGTTTGAAGAGTGCAGGAGTATTTAAGAATTGGATGTTCCATGTCATTGTGAGGATGGAGCAGAATGTTAATTATCATTGGGCAGACATTATAAGTTCCATGATTCATGAACAAATGTGTAATGTCTTGCAGACGAAGACCTTCACAATGACCTCCTACTTGGTTTATGCACTTGCAAGATTTCATCCATACAAAGGACTAAGTACAAGGGGTGTGTTTGGACAGGATGTAATTTATGAGGTTTATCCACAACTACACCTGGGTAACTCGAGCTATAGGAGGGTGAATGATTCATTCACCATGTACATCACTAGGTTGCTCCAAGGTGCAGAGCGTGTGAGGATATTTAACAGTGCCAAGGAGCTAATCAAAAGGTATGGGGCTTGGTTCATATAGTTTCCCACCTTTTCATATATAAGGATAGATGGTTGTTAGAGGCCTCCATACAAACTTCCTAGGTATCCCACAAATCACATTATACTTTTGGAGGTCACAAGGAAAATATGTGATTTTGATGCAATTGTGAAGAAGGATAAGCATAAGACTAGATTCGGTGGAGATTTTCCTCTGAGGATAGGCACTAGTGAGGCATGCCCTTCTACTAATTCAGCCTATGCTTCTAAAGAAGAAATGAGTACTCTTGGGTTATCCTTTCATTCCAAGAGATCTAGGTTTGATAGGGTTGGTGAAGCACAGAAGAAGGCCAACAGAGAATATAGTCACAAGGATGATATAAAGGACTATTTGGCCAATTGCAGTGATGAATTTGGGATTAGAAGGAAGAAGTTTTACAGGCTACCTGTTAACTTGGTTCGGCTATATAATGTGAAGGCCATTCCAGATCAAGTTGAAGATGATGGAGATTTGATTTAGGGCCATGATTATGAGGGAGTGAAGGATAAACCAGTGGGAGAAATAGATTGGTTGGAGGAAGAGAAAACAGAGTTAGAGCAACTTATGACTCTAGTGATTAAATATACAAAGTTGTGGCTCAAGCATAAGATGTGGGAATTGGAAAGTGAAGGTGTGCAATGCACCTATGATTTAATGGGAGACTTGGAGTCTCATTCCACTTTTGAGGAGTCAGCTGAACAAGATCTTAAGTGTAAGGGAAAGACGAGCTCTCCTTTTAAGATCAAGATTAAAGATGTTCAAGTGGAGGAAGTACAGGAGGTAGAAAAACAAAGAAAGCCTATTGCAAAGATAAGGAGGCACTTTTCGAGGACCAGGAAGTCAACAAAAGATGAAGCTGAAAGGGAAGATAAAGAGGTTAGTGTCCTTGTGCCCAAGAGAAGAAGGATAGTAATATTGTCACAGAAGGAAAAGGAAAGCTCCAAGATAGGGGAGGAAGTTAGCCCACCTGTGATAAATGTGGAGAGTCGGGAGAAAGGACATAGGTATATACATGGAGATCAAGAACTCCTTCTCCTAAAGACAACGTGTTGAGGAAGGATGCTCCTCCAGTCACTCTTGATACAAAAAAATATGATAATATTCCTCTTTCTCATGAAGCTTGCAGTGCACCAGGTGAACCAGGTGAATCCAAAGAAGTAGAAAGTCATCAAGATCCAGAAGGAGAAGAATTTCAAGAAGTTGAGCTCTATAGTGCTGAGGAAGAAATAGAGAAGGTGTTACAGTCTCCCCTGGTAACTTATGAGGATTCACCTATCTGGAGTGAAGAAGATAGACCTCCTCAGAGAGAGGAAATACCAGTTAGGAATCCATCCCTGGTGCATGAAGAATAACATAATAAAGAAAAAGAAGATAAAGCTGAGGAGATTTCTGAGAAATAGGATTTGAGCAAAGATACACCCAAGGATCAACATGATGAAGTTGGAAAAAGCAATGTACAATCATAATCTATTGTTCTGGGTTGGTTGGATAAAGAATTAAAGTGTAAGCAGATTGTTGTAGATGACACCCCTCCCAATTGGGATGAGCTATTGACAAATATAGGAAAGGGTAAAGGAAAGAAGAAAGCCAGGGTCATCTCCATGATTGAGAGAGATGAAGCAAATAACAGGGTGGTTCACATTGCTACTCCTGCCCCTGATAAGAATAGAGATGATGTGACTGGAAGTGATTACAATGTGCAAACCATCAACCTAGGGCCCACTTCCATGGAACAAGAGATTGAAGAATATGAGGGCTCTAGTGCTGTGATCTTGGGTAGGTTGAGGAAAGAAGCATAGAACAAATAAGAATTGAAGAAGGAAAGTGATAAACTCAAGAGATATTTGCAAGACTTGATGAAGCCTTTGTAATCCATCAGTTCCTCATCATCTACTGCAAGCTTCCTACCACAAGAAACAATATCAGAGTTGGAAAGAATGAAAATCACCACACATGCTACAATCAGCTGGTTACAGGGGGTACAAACCAAGGGAGATGATGCTATCAAGGACATCCTTTCGATTGGAGGAGATGCAATGAGATCATTAGATTGGCTAAGAAATGTGCTAGCACAGGATAAGGAGGACGTAGATATCTTGTTGCAAAAGACTAAGACCATCATGGAGTACACCGAAGAAAAGTTGGTTAGTGATGGAATCCTTCCTTCTTCTAAAGTTCCAGAACCTTGGGAATGGTATGAAGCTTTGCAAATAAGGTAGAAGGATTTAAAGAAAGTATATAAACAGCCTTGGGAAACAGATTGAGGACACCTTGACTGAAATTTACAATAAGTGCATTTCCTTCTTTGAGGTGATGACAGGAATAGAGAGATTTGTGCCAAAACATCTTAGCTTGGAGTAGTTGAGAAAATGGTGGCAAGATGTGTATTCTCTAGTAAATGAGGGCCCTGTCACTGAACATCATTTGGATGATGTAGGTACCTACATTGCAGTAATTGATAAATATCAAACAAGTAAGGTAGATTGGGATAAAATGGTAAAACAGTCAAGAGATGATATCAAGTCCATTGAGAGGAGAGTTAAGGTTTTACCTATGCCTCATGTGGTTGACTTGGAAAAGGTATTTTTGATGGTGCAAGATAAGATGGAGCGCGTTAAGGATAAAGGGGGGAGTAGTTAATGCAATGCTACATCGGAATTTGTGCTTCCCCATTATTTTCCTTCTCCTCTACATGCATTGGTCCAGATTATGTTGGAGATCCCAGGCCGACCTGGATGGAGTACACACATTTAATGCATATTTTACTTTATTTTGAATCCCTCTTGGCCGACTTGTTATGTGGCCATTTATTGTTGTAAACCCTAATTAGGCCGACATATCTTGGGGGATTTCTATGGCATTTCACCTCATTTGTAAGGGCTAGATAGTTTTTGATATTGGAGCGAATTAAGTAGTATAGAAAGAGTTAGAGTTAGGAGTTAGTCTTATTTTCAAGCAAGCAAGTGCTATAACAAAATACTAGAATTGTTGCTACTTTGGGTAATTTAATGCAAGAGAAGACATTGTGATTTGGTGCCTTTATTGTGTTGAATTTTATCTGGTATGGTTCTTTTGATTCTATCTTTGGAATTGCTTAAGTTTATTTGATAGATGTGCTAGGTTTAATGTTAGATGAATTGATAATGTTTATGATTTCTTTTTTTATTCAAGGGGTAAACGCTGAGCTATGAACCGAATACAACCATTCAACAATACCACCCCAACGGGGTTTGAACCTTAGTGGCAAGAACAACAATGCCACCTATAAACCATCACACCATAATACCGTGATAGTGTTCATGATTTGATGCTTGAGGTGTTGCAGCAATCTCTAATCCATACTTTTTGTAGCTAGCTGATTGTTAGTTGCTTTGCAAAGTTAGCCTGGACTTTAAATTCACCGTGCTTTGTTCAATTGTGGGTGTTTGTTCATTTCAATTGCAATTGGATTGTCTTGAATGAATGTTCATAATCTGAATATCCTTAATACCTTAGAAGATTGCACTATTTCTGTAAGATTGTAGATTTATCTGGGTCAAGCAGAATCAGTTTATGAGGGATTGGTCCATTTCAAGTGTTTCATCATTTGCATTGTTAATCTTAGGTTTAGTGTTAAATTTAGAAGTCTCTCTAAAACCTTATCTTTTTCTATTTCTTTATCATTTGGGTTAGATTTAGGATTGGAAGTATCATCATATTGCTAGATCTGATAAATCTAAGGATTCAGTATTTACTTGTAGTAAGGTCCCTTTGTGATTACCAACATTTTCACATTTATCACTGAGTTGTTTTATGCATTGTCAAGACCTAGAATTAGAGACCTTGGGGTTATCTCTTGAGGCTTACTGATAGATATTTACCTTTCAAGAGAGATAGATACTATATTCTCTGAAAGTTGTTGTTGTGTAGAAAACACCATCAACATAAAGTTTGGAGAAAAGGTTGCAGGATGTTACACGATTCGCGCTGAAGATCATGCACAAGTTTTCCACCACTCTATGTCTACTGCAGAAGGAAAAGTCCACTGACAATGTGGAGGAGGAAGCTATCAACAAGGAACTTCTTAAGTTCCTCACTGAAGATTGGGCTACCATAACTTTAATCAAGCCATGCAGTGGGAAGAAGGATTAGGGTCGTGAGTGATTCAGTTTTTTGGCTGGTCCTGGCCTCAATGACCATCGTTTCTATTTGATTTCACTAAAGTTATTGATACTGTTTTTATGTTTCCTTATGACTAGTATGACCCTTGGTGGTCCGTGGTTAAGATTGCTTTGAATCGTGGTTTCATGATGGACATTACTATTAGTATTAGTATTTGTGTTATGTTTTGGATGTGTTTTTGATATGAAATGTTTAGGGTGTTGGTTAGGTTTTTAGACCTTGCTGTTAATATGCTATTAGTGTTACTCTGTTGTTGATGGCCTGTGGGGCCTTGTACTAAAGGGACAATGCCCTAGTTTTTCTGCTTTTTATATAAAAAATAATGGTGTTAGTATTAATGGTATTGGTAGTTATAATTCTAATATTCATGTTAAACAAGTATTATTATGAGAAAATATACATGATGCTAAAATTTGTATCAACAATTATGATTAAGCCTTCCCTCTCAATGAACAAAAGTAGAAAATTATTTAACATGGCTATTACTTTTATTACCAAGCCTAAATCAGTTTTAGGGGATAAGTGTAATATATATATTAAGAATTAGTATTGTGTATAAATGGTGGGATTCTAAATAGTGGCAACATTAATGTTATTACAATTTAATGAGATTATAGTTGTTACATAGCAAATTGCTTGTATTATCATTATTATTTCTGCACAGTTGGTATGATTTAATAATTTATCTCATTTAATCATTAGTATGATTTAATGAGCACATTTGAATGGTTTTGTAGTAAGAATGTTTTCTTTAAAAAAAAATGGTTCTTTTTGGGTTTTATCTTGCGTAAATTTTGGGAATTATAGTTGGTATCAGAGCGAGGTTTTTCAACACTGGGAGCTCGGTGTATGGGCATACATATGTAATAAGCCTTATGTTGGTTAAGTATGTAAGAGTGGGCATGTGAGAAACATTAAATTCCTTCTCCTTTTCTTGTGACGTGAGGGAACCTTACTTGTGAATGGTTAAGCATCCAACTTTACCTTTTCCTTTGTTGAATACACTTATAGGATACATGTTTAATGCCTAAGCACTTGCGATTAAAGGCCACCTTGTGGGGTATCGTATGATAGTATTTAGGAAATGGATGTTAAGTTTTGGTAAAGTATCTTCAACCTTCTTGTTCAATGAAGCACATAAAACATTGAAATAGAGTTATTAGTTGGTCACATAGATAAGGTTCTCAAAATAAAGCATATTGTAATGTCAAACAAGAGATTTTGATTAGTAATCGTATTTATTTAACTATTTAATTTCTATATGAACTCTTGTGAAAAATATTTTGATATAATTTTTGTGGTAGATGTTTGAGGTTATATGAACTTGTATATTGAGTAGTAACTATTATATTATGGGAGTGGAAACATTATATGGAAAAATGTTGAAAAATAATAACACCCCAAGTTTTATTTGCCTAGGATTATGTTGTAGAATTTTTAACCTAAATAATATATATGTAAGTCCTACCATTAGTAGTATGGTTCCCTTTGATGGCACATGACAAAGGGTTAGTAAGTATGTTTTCCTTGCCCATTTTGCTAGTATGCAGTGGTATGAAGGTTTCTAGTCACAATATCTCTAGTAAATAAGGGTGTGTTGTGTGGTCCTACACATCCTATTAGGATAACTTAATAGCATCTTGATTTTCTTGATTTATTGTGTTAATGGTAGTGGTTTTATGTATTATGATGTGAATGTTCCCACACATGTGAAATAATGTATGTGAATTCAAGACTAAACCTTAGATAAAACATAGTGTGCAAATAGTTTTGATATTGCATTTCTTTCATTTATCTTGTGTGTTTTGTTGCACTTTTGAGGGTAATAAAGAATTCTAAATACAAGAAAAGTTATTAGATGTGTGATGAATGATAATCCAGTAAGTTATAGTATTTTAATATAGTGCATGTAGAAGCATCAACTTAAATTCTACCTTTATTATCTTTATGTCAACACATCTAATTAGTAGTCATTGTTCAAAGTCGATATGGAGTACGAAAGCTGATTCAATGCATCCTAGAGATAAAATTACATGACTAAATATTCACCATTGGAAAAAGGGATATAACTATAGTATGAAGGAAGGGAAACAAGAAAATAAATAACAATTAAGATGGGAGGTATACAATAATTAGGTATATTTCCTTTTAATGTTTCAAAAAAACTAAGAAGTGGATCAAAAGAAAATCAAGGAAGAGTAGGTGCTAAAATGTGAAAACAAAACTATGGTTGTATTGATTTAAAATGAACCATCTAGTGTAATGTATTGTTCCTTTAGTTTGATGTGAATGTGCATTGGTACATGTTATGTGAATGCTCTATGTTATGAAAGATCATGGTGAATGCATGTGATTGTTACTGATGTATATTGCATAAGTTAGCATCTTGCAATATTATTTTTTTTTCTTATATTTTCTTTCTTGATGTATGTATGTTGTATATGTTAGTATCTCACAATGTTACCTTTTTCATGATATAGTATAAAGAGTTTCAAAAATAGACTTCATTTTTCTATGTCTTTAAGGTTAGGAATTGTAAGAAAAATGAGCTTGGTAAGGTTATGAGAAAAAAAATGAAACCATGTTAGGTAGTAGGGGTAACGAAAAGGTAGTGTATGCTTTCTAGGAAAATGAGCATTATTGTTGCAAGTAGCTACCCCTTGTTAAACATTTAGATAATATGAATATTTTTGCAAAATATTAAATCAAGTAAGGATAGAAATGTGGTATATTTTTATGTGACGAATTGGATGGAAATTGATAGTTGCATCGTAGCCACCACGAATTTAGATGATTACCAATAGAGAACAAAAGAACAAAAGAGGGCATATGAAATAAGTCATAACTAAGCAAATATTGTGTGAAGGAATAAACTATAAGAGTCAATGTGTAGTGCCCCTCCATTCTCACTGTGGATGTGTAGGTAATTTGGCTTTGGAACTTGGAGATGAAGGTAAAATAATAGGAATATTTAAAGGTATGTGCTAATGATGTTAAGCAGTTGATGTTGTATATTATGAGTTTATGGACTATGTGTGAAGGTTAGGATATGAATTATTATATATGTTTAAGGGTAGGTTTATCATAATGTGTGTGTGTGTGTGTGTTTAGACATGACCATTAGTAGGATGCATGCTATGGACATATTGATGTGATGGGAGTGCTTTGGTTACCTTTAGGGTTTTCACTTGAATCTAATATATTATTATTGGGTTGACATGTCATTATGATTTTGATTATGATTATCTTTATTGTCATGAAGATGTACTGAATTGTGTTTAAGTGTTGTGGTTGCAGATGGGACATGAGATTTTGTTAGTGCTTTAGTGAGTATGATGTATCTTGTCATGTTATTATTGCTATGAGAAGATTTTTTTGGATAGTTAGGGATGCAATAGTATGTTAGGTTAGGAGGAAAGGGAAACATCGTACCATTGAATGTATGGGGGACATACAAGAATGAGATATGATTACTAGAGTTCCTTTCCTAGTGCATTGGCTATTATGCACACGTGCTCTAACTTGTATCTTTGAGTGAATAGGTACTAGACTACATCTAAACTTGAATTGGCAGGTCTAAGCGTGTCTCTAATCCCAATGGTGGTTGAGGAGATAACATCTAGGCCCAAATATACCTTAACCCTAGCCATTGTCCTCAATTAGGGACAATTGATTTAGTGTGTGACCACCTTTCTGGGTTGTCATGGGACAATGCCCAATCTCCTATACCCTATGGTTGGAGTGTTGCACTTGAGTGAATGTTTTTGTTGGGTTATGTGGTTGTGTGACTCCAATGTCTAGCTTCGAGTATGGATTCAATTCAAATGGTGCTAAGTCCTTTGGTAAGTCAGGTTAGTCATTGTTATGATCATTCTCATTATTTATGTTATGATGTGAATGTCTCCTTTCAGTAAGAAGTTATTTTTTGGTTTATTCTTAGTCTCTGATTGTGACCTATTTAAGTGAAGTTAGCTTCTAGGTTGGATATGTTGATGGTAACTATAATTGTCATGTGGGTGTTAAAGTGTGATTTAATGTTATTATATATATGTATATATATTGCTATGGTTATTCTTTGGTGTGAGTGAATATTGGTTATTAATATTATTATGATGATATGTGTGAAAGAGGTGATTTAATATTGTCATGGGTTTGCACCAATAAGGTATTATTTTAATGTGCGTAGACTATTATGTGTTATAATGTCACCATGTATGTTATTATTATTGGTGTGAGGGGATATTGGATTATTATTATTATTATTGATGTAAGGGTATTATTTAATATTGCTAAGTGTTAATATTAATTAGCTGTTATGTTAGTATGTGCATATCATTATGTTCATTATTGTTGCTTGTTATGTTTATTATCATTCTATTATTGTTTATTGATTTTGGAAAAAAGGACCATTTGATTATTTAATTGTGGTTTATTGAATAATGTTTATTTTATTGAGAAATGGAATTAAAAATTAATTCGTGTTTAATTGATTGAAAAGGAATTTGGAATTGGGATTTATTTATTGATCAATTATTTTTGAAACTCTTGTTGGAGGGAAGTGTCGTTTCGGGTTTCCTTTTTAGTTGGGAGTTGTGTGTGGAAATGGATTTTTTTTGATGAAATAGTTATGATATTGTGAGAAAGGATTTTTTCTAGGTGTGCAAGTGGTTGCAATTTGGGGGTTTTGGAAGTTGAAAGAATTGTGATGAATTTTGATGTTTTTGGTGAGATTTAGAGTGATTTGAGACGAGATTTGAAAAGGGTGGTTTGGATTTTGGTTGTGAATTCATGAGAATTTATTGTTGCTGGTTTGAATGGATATTTTAGCTTCTGATCGTGGTTTTGGATTGGTGATTTGAGCTTGGAGGATTTTTCAGGGTTTCAACTTATCTTCATCATTGTTCTTCGAATTTGAGGTAGGAATTTTCTTGATTTTGTTAATTTATGCATTTCAGATTTGTAGGAATTTGAAAAGGGTTAAATTAATTGAGGTTTTAATGTTTTTGATAATATGGAAAATATTTGGTTGCTGGGTTTCTCATTTTGTCATTTAGCTATAATTGGGTATGCCGAAAAGAGGGTTTTTAAGGGAGTTGTTTGTTATTTCGCATTTTGTGAAATTTTGAGTCATTTTTTGTCAATTCCACCCATGTTTCTAAGTAATTGAGGTTCAAATATGAAATAGTTTTTTGATGGATTTGGATTTTGAGATGATTTGATTGTTTTATGGCTGGTAGACTTGACTGTTGTCAAGAGGGTTTTTAAGGGAGCCATTTGCTGTTTCTCATTTTGTGAGTTTTTGAGTTGTTTTTGGTCAATTCTGCCTGCATTGCTAAGTAGTCAAGGGTCAAGTCTAAAATGGGTTTTTGATGGATTTGGATTTCGAGTTGATTTGACTATTTTATGGTTGATAGACTTGACTACTGTCAAGAGGGATTTAACTTAGTTCCGAAGGTTATATAGGAGGATATAGCTCTATCCTTTGATCTGTACTGTATTGTACCATTGTGTTTGAATGCGTTTACTATCTATATGTTGACAATCCCTTCCTATTTGAGAAATATTGTGTTGAGGCTTATGTACTATATAAGGATCAATTGTACCAAGGTTTTGCATTGTTGGTCATGATTTTAAATTGCTAAGAAAGATAAATTAAAGTTGGCTATCATGGTATAGGATTGTGCAAATGATGTAATGTGCTTCATTGTATGTGTTGTGGTATAATGATAAGCTTTTTGGTTTCCTATTTGTTTGTGTTATGTGTTGGGCCTTTGGAAGTATCTGAAAGTCTGTGAAAGTTCTTGTTATTTTTTAGTTGATTATTGTTTTAGGTAGTCTCTTTTGGATGTTTAGTGTCAAGCACTTTTTGTTGTTTGTTGCTTGCTTGTGTGTGGGGCCTAGTGTTATCTCCTAGCACATAGGGAGTGGGCCTCAGGGTTCCACGTGGTAAGGTGGTATTTTCCAACCATTCATTGGGGTTTAGGTGGTACAGTTCATGTGCAACATGGAGAGTCTTTCCTTCCACTTCATTCAAGAGATGGTTTTATGGTGTATATGATACCTCTAAAAAAAATGTGTCCAATATGTATTTTATATATATGTACCTCATAGATGAATGAATCTTGCACACTGTAGCATTCTTGTAAAGGAAATTTGAATGAATTGATGCAATCTTGAAGATATATTTATTATGGTTTATTATGTAATGGAAAGGTTAACGTAGGAATGTTGTATTTATGATGCATATGAGCATAATTTAGTAGTGGATGTGATGTATCTTTATGTACCTATTTCATGGAATTGATTAAAATTAGGTTCATATTGGCATAGGGTTAGATGAGATTTAATTATATTTAAATTCATGTTGGCATATGTAAAATGACGGTTGAGATTTAATTTTCATTCATGTTCACATGATTGAGTGGGTGTATTCTTAATTTATATTATGTATTGTTATAGGCTTAGTTTAGAGTAGATGCATCATAGTAGCGATGTTAGGGGACCATGGTGGATAGGTGTGTAAGTGGGCTATGATTAATGTTAATTTTAGGTCATAATGTGATTATGATATGATGTTAATTTGTTGAGTTGCATTATTTAGTGTCACTTTAGTTTCTTAAAAAAAATTATTGGCATATTATTTGTGGACTTTTGTGTTGATCCACCGAGTCCCTTAACGGGGCGTTACACTTGGTATCAAAGCCAGTTTTGCAACATTGGGATCTCTGGTTAATGTTGTCGCCCATGTCTAGTTATAGTAACTTTTCTTATGCATGTGTTCTTAGATGTCTTTTGGGTGGCTAGAAGGTCATAGGGACCCTTGTGTTAGATACCATGTTTTAATCTAAACGCCCAGCTTGATATGTTAGATTGATGATTAGACGCCTTGTGCATTATCCTGTTGTGTGTGATCCCTTGGATGCATGTAATTGTTGATTCTCCTTGTGTGGCCTTGATTCATTTCCATGACTTCTAGTTCCTTAAAAGTGAAAATTTAGTTTTGGAATGCATGTGTGGGTTTAGATTAATTACTGACAAGTTGGCATGTGGATTTCTTTTGTTTGACTAAATGTGCATTAAGATAAGATGTTATTTTGCACAACTAGGTTACTTATATGGTTCCATGCAAGTGGGAATGTATGTTATGTGGTTTAAAAGGGAAGTCCTGGCCTAAGTGTGTCATCTCTTCGTGTGTTTTTTCGTGGTTTGTAGGAGTGTCTACACCCATATGTTGTTCAATGCATTTTCATAATGTTAAGAATATGCTGCATGTAAAAGGGCTGTTAGAATAGACTAAGGAAAAGTATGTAGGTAGTCTATAAATGAATTATTGTCTATGTAATCCTAATCTTGTGTTTAGTTATGTTTAGAAATGAAAAACTTGCTTGATGGTGATAGTTAATATTTGGGTAGAAAGCGTGACTTAATTTTCCTTTATATAGATGCTTTATTTGGAAAGGTGTTTGCAAGTTGCTTGCATAGAATTAAATTATCTTGTTTCCTCTTTCTCTTAACCCACATATAGTTAATAAAGAGAATTAGTTTTAAACCACATTATAATAGAAAATCATTTAGGCCTTAAACTTGTATGCTTAAACCTTGACTGCAAATCAAAGAAATTATGTCTGAAATTACTTGAGTGATAGATCTTATGTTCTCCTTAAACTACACTCCTTAATTTTGGTTTATGCATAAAAGATAGATTATGAATGAGACTGAGTGTAGATGATGGGCATTTAATCTATGCATTTGGAAGTAAATTTATGTGATTAAGTTTTGCATTACATGATGTGATATTTTTTTATTGGAAAGTGATACTTTTGTGGAATAAATAAGATGCTAGTGCATAGAACTAGGTTTCTATTTTGAGAAATTATGATGACTATATTGGTATTTGAACATCTTGTTTGCTAGGTGTAGCTGAAACCTATGATGTAACGTCTTTCTCTTTTCTTACTATTGTATAAATAGTAAAGATTTATGCATTGGATGTCTTGCATGTTGAATTGTTATGAGGGGTTAACATGTGAAGTAATTAAGATTAGGTATGGAACAAGGATGTTTGAGTAGCCATAATCACTGTGTAAGGATTTAGTGTTACTTGAACTAGATTGGGATAAAGTTTGAGAGAATGTGGGATTGTGTTTTGGAAACAAATATGTGAATCCTCTTGTTAAATGAAAATTTATATAATCTTTGATGAAGTAAGAGTTGTTTGTGTTTAGGAAAGACCTACATGAAGTAGTAAGAGTTAAGTAGAGAATCATTATTGTTCTTTTGTGAATATGGAACTTATGTACAATTTGTTGAACTTTGGATACATGAATGTTGATGTGAAAGTATTAATGATTCTTGGATGCATTTAGAAAATCCATAGTTATTATGTAAAATTATTATTGTGTGGAAGAAAAGTTAGTTTGCATATGCATATGTTATGAGAATAGAATGTTATACCAAATGAATAAAAGTGAATGTGAATTTGTTAAGAGGAGTTGTGATCATGCCATTGACATTTAGTATCATGTGATATATGAAAAAGAGTAGAGTGAAAGAAAAACTATTAAAGGGTTATGGATAATATGTAATGATATGATTTTGGAAAGGGAATCACATTGGTTATGAAAATAAATGTACTTATAGTATGTGATCCTTGAGTAGTAATGAAATTGAGTATGTAAATGTAACCCCCTTGTAAATGTGAGAAACTAGTAATTGTGCATTAGTTGAGTGTTGTGAATACCTCATACTTGCTTTGTGTTCCCATGGGATGGTGATACTATATACCCATCCATGGGGAATATTTTTTATTTTAGGTGTGGGATTAACCATACCATTATGTGTACTTGTATGTTTGTTACCTGATTGAGGGCCAACCCGCATGTGGTTGAAATTTATATATATATATATATATAAGAGTAGCCAAAAGTTAGTTTCGTAGATTCTTTTCTTTTGGTTCTCTAGTCCCTCAGTGCATAAAGGGGTAGTAGCAGCCACAAAGTTCCTTGGGCAGGGCGTGCAACGTACGCATAATGTGGTGTAGAGCGGTCTTAGCTCAACCGATCCCGAGGAAAGTACTCACTATTTGCCCTTATGATGGATCATGTTACTTGATTCATATGTGCTAGCCTAATCCCCACAATTTAGAGTACAACAACATTGGTTTGTTAGTATATGCCTGGCCATCCATAGGGACGTTGAGCTAGCATTGCCTGACCTCCTGTAGGGGCATTGAGCTAGCATTAGTGAGTCAACCTTGTCTATATAAGAGGTGAAGCTCGAGTAGTCCCATATTGATATACTCATATATGCATTATATATACCGTATCTACATGTGTTTCGACATGATGCAATGGATACAATGTCACACCCCACTGATGTTCTGAAACAGTGTTGGTGATGATGCCGTGTTGCTGATGGTAGTGAGCTGGGCTCGAGGACACAATGCCACATGCATAGACACATGAAGGTGCACTATGAGATTATGTTATGATAGCCTACTTTTTGTGATGAATATAATAGGCCTCGCGACACTTGTAGAGGGATAATTCATGTTTTATTTCGATAGTGTTTGGGTTAATTAGCATATGGGTATGTTCTAGCCATGATGTATACTTGGTTACTGGAGTAACCGGTGCTCCTTCTCCACGCAGGTATCACTTCATGTGAGGTGTGTGTTTTGTGCATGCCTACCGGCAGAATCATAGTCATTTCCATGTGGCATAAGACTAGTACGTGCCTTCTCTAGCTGGCGTATGGCCATGTCGAACTGAGATGCGATGTGGGATGTGACTGAGGTGCACATCCCATGCAGGCAACCAAGGAGTGCATGGGCCACTTGGCTATTCCATGCCATGTGACGACGTAATGCAGGGTGTAGCCAATGAGTACACTTTGAGCCATGTGGATGGTGTGCTCACTCCACACCACATGAGGACTACTGCTATATCTTGATGTTGTTCCCTCCTTCCTTGTTTGGTGGCTAGTATCTAGTCATGCAGTGTTGTACATGCAGTGTTGTACAATATAATTTTAAAGATTGTGTATTTTCTTTATGGTATTGATGATTTTCTATTGACTGTGAAGGTCAAAATTTTGTTTATGTTTGATTGTGATGGTTTAGACACACCTTATGATCTTATTTGCACATAGCCTTCATGGTTACATTTGGTTTAGTGTTGAAATTGTGCACATTTCTTGCTTTATTGCTGAAATTAAATCTTTATTTGGTATTTATTTATGACTTTGGTGGCTAAAATAGTTTATCCTTATTATTTTTGATTTTGGCCATGTGTCGTATTGTGATTCCTCTCCAAGGACGTATGAGGCAGACTTGGTGAGTATATACGAGGAAGCAGACATAGGGAACCTTGAGGATGGGGGTATGTGAGGCTATTACGCAGCTAGGACCCACTACCCACCTATGTGTGATGACTATCTCTTGGAGGCTAACCACCTTATACAACAAGAAATTGGCCATTGTGGTCTTGTTGGATGGTCTAACCATGTGTGTGTGGCTTAACACCATCAAGCCACTGAGTGTGAGGTATGGATTATGTGAGATGGATATTGGATCTTGGCTCATGGATTATGTATCATGGATTAGTATGCTACTTCCCAGTGTCCAGATGGACCCTTGTGTAGCCTTGTGATGTGATTCCTAGTGATGTGAATTTTTGTGTATGTGAAGAATGTATGTTAAGTCATGAATATAGTACTTATGAAATGATAAATTATGTTTCCATGCTTCTAAAAAGGTGTAAAATCATGATCTTTTGTTGAACATGTTATGAGATTTAGTGTTGTAAAATGAATAAAGTGGATTGTCTTATTTGTAAATGATGGATATGTAATGGAAAATGTGTGCTTTGTGTGTATAGTTATGTTGTGTTTTATGGAAGTGGAACATTCTGATGTATTGATTGCTTAATAGTGTATTGGAAGAGGAATTGTAATTTAAGAGTAAAGAAAATGAAATGGTAATGCATTTGAAATTGAATACTTTTATATGTTTCTGTTATGAGAAATTCTGCTAGTTAGGATTAAAAGGGTGCAATGTTTTCTTTGTCCTAAAAGAAACTGATGGGTGTTAATGCTAATATTTAAGGATTTTGAGTGGTTTATGTACTATGAAATCATTTATGAAATGCAAGTCTTGATTGTGTTATTATTGTGACATTGAAAATTAAAAGGATAGGTCATGTTTGAAATGGACTATATAAGTATATATCCTTGTGAGATGAATTATTTTCATAGGCAAAACTGGTGTATATTATTTTGATGTAATGAATCAACTTTGATGTTGGCAATAGAAAATTGTAATACTACTGTGTTATGTTTCCACTCTAGTTTTTGACTTCTAGGAGTAAGTCAAGTTTTAGGGGGGGAGGATGTAGTGCCCCTCCATTCTCATTGTGGATGTGCAGGTAGATTGGCTTTGGAACTTGGAGATGAAGGTAAAATAATAAGGATATTTAAAGGTATGTGCTAATGATGTTAAGTAGTTGAGTTTGTATATTATAAATTTATGGACTATTTGTGAAGGTTAGGATAGGACTTATTACATGTACGGGCTGTTATGGTTTCGGGCGGATATTGCCCGTGGTAGGGTACGGCTGTTGCCGGAGTGCGTAACACGCTAGGACCGCAATATCGAATGGCGAATCGGGAGCCAGCTGCGGTTGCCGCCGGGTTTTCCGCGCCGTTCGGCCACCATGGCATGCGTAGCCAGTGACATCAGCCAGGTACGCCGGATTGCTCAGCGCTGACGTCGACCGAATCGCTGGGCGCCGGATGGTTCCACGGGATTATGAGACATGGGCTTTATTAGATGCTAGGCGTGGAAATTATAATGTAACATATCCTATATAAATTGTATTCACCCCTATCTGAAGATTATTACTGGATGTAATTGGGTGGTCAATAATAGTATATTGATTCACGGAGAAAAAATTAAAATATTTTGACTGGACATATGGGGGACATACAAGAATGAGATACGATTGTTAGAGTTTCTTTCCTAGACTTCGACTATTATGCACATGTGCTCTAACTTGTATGTTTGAGTGAACAGGTACTAGGCTACGTCTCCACCTGAATTAGAAAGTTTGAGTGTGCCTCTAATCCCAATGGTGGTTGAGGAGATAACATCTAGGAACAAGTTATACCCTAACCCTAGCCATTGTCCCCAATTAGGGATAATTGATTCAGTGTGTGACCACCTTTCTAGGTTGTCATGGGACAATGCCTGATCTCCTATACCCTATGGTTGGAGTGTTGCACTTGTGTGAATGTTTCTATTGGGTTATGTGATTGTGTGACTCCAATGTCTAGCTTTGAGTATGGATTTAGTTCAAATGGTGCTAAGTCCTTTGGTAAGTCACGTTAGTCACTGTTGTGACCATTCTCATTATTTATGTTTTGATGTGAATGTCCCCTTTCAGTGAGAAGTTATTTTGTGGTTTATGCTTAGTCTCTGATTGTGACCTATTTAAGTGAAGTTAGCTTCTAGGTCAGATATGTTGATAGTAACTATAATTGTCATGTGGGTGTTAAAGTGTGATTTAATGTTATTATATATATATGTATATATATTGCTATGGTTATTCTTTGGTGTGAGTGAATATTGGTTATTAATATTATTATGATTATATGTGTGAAGGAGGTGATTTAATATTGTCATGGGTTTACACCAATAAGGTATTATGTTAATGTGCATAGACTATTATGTGTTATAGTGTCACCATGTATGTTATTATTTTTGGTGCGAGGGGATATTGGATTATTATTATTATTATTATTTATGTAAGGGTATTATTTACTATTGCTAAGTGTTAATATTAATTAGTTGCTATGTTAGTATGCGAATATCATTATGTTCATTATTGTTGCTTATTATGTTTATTATCATTATGTTATTGTATGGTGATTTTGGAAAAAAGGACCATTCGATTAGTTAATTGTGGTTTATTGAATAATGTTTTTTTTATTGAGAAATGAAATTAAAAATTAATTAGTGTTTAATTGATTGAAAAGGAATTTGGAATTGTAATTTATTTATTGATTAATTATTTTTGAAACTATCTCATTTCGGGTTTCCTTTTTAATCGTGAGTTTGTGAAAAAGGAATTTTCTTTTGTGTGGATTGGGGGTGAGAAATTATGCATTTTTGGGGGTTTGAGAATGGAGAGAATATGGAGAGATTTTACATGGTTTTAAAGTAATTTTTCAAAGGTTTTTGGGAAATTTTGAGTGGGTTTGAATAGAAATTTGGAGAGTGAATTGGATTTCAATTGTGGTTTGAGGGGAATGGATTTTCTGCTAGATTGTGGGGAATTCTAATTTCTGATCATGCTTTGGATTAGAGATTCAGGTTTGGAAAGCTTCTTCAATTTTCAACTTCTTTTTCATCATTGTTCTTCAAATTTGAGGTTGGAATTCTCTTGATTTTGTTAATTTATGCATTTTAGATTTATAGGCATTTGAAAAGGGTTAAATTAATTGAGGTTTTAACATTTTTGATAATTTGGAAAAGCCCTGGTTGTTGGGTTTCTTATTGTCATTTGGTTGTAATCAGGTATGTCGAAAAGAGGGTTTTTAAGGGAGTCATTTGTTGTTTCACATTTTTTGAATTTTTGAGTTGTTTTTGGCCAATTCCGCCAGCATTGTTGAGTAGTCGAGGGTCAAATTTGAAATGGGTTTTTGAAGGATTTGGATTTCGAGTTGATTTGACTGTTTTATGGTTGGTAGACTTGACTGCTGTCAAGAGGGTTTTAAGGGAGCTATTTGTTGTTTCACATTTTGTGAATTTTTGAGTTGTTTTTGGTCAATTCCACCCATATTTCTGAGTATTCGAGGGTCAAATCTGAAATGGGTTTTTGATGGATTTGGATTTTGAGTTGATTTGACTTATGGCAGACTTGACTATTGTTAAGAGGGTTTTTAAGGGAGCTGTTTGTTGTTTCACATTTTATGAATTTTTGAGTCATTTTTGGTCAATTTTGCTCGTAAAACTAAGTAGTCAAGGGTCAAATATGAAATGGGTTTTTCGTAGATTTGGATTTTGAGTTGATTTGACTATTTTATGGCTAGCAAACTTGACTGCTGTCAAGAGGGATTTAACTTAGTTTAGAAGGTTGTATAGGAGCATACAACTCTATCCTTTGATCTGTATTGTGTTGTACCATCTATGATTGAATGTGTTTACTATATGAATGTTGATAATCCCTTCCTATATGTGAAATATTGTATCGGGGCTTCTATATTGTGTAAGGATCAATTGTACCAAGGGTCCTGATTATGAATTGTTGAGAAAGAGAAATTAAAGTTGGCTATCATGTTATAAGATTGTGCAAATGATGTAATGTGCTTCATTTTATGTGTTGTGGTATAATGATAAGATTTTGGGTTTCTTATCCATTTGTGTTATGTGTTGGGCCTCTAGAAGTATCTAAAAGTCTTTGTGAAAGTCCTTATGATTTTTGGTTGATTCTTGTTTTAGTAGTCTCCTTTGGATGTTTAGTGTCAGCCACTTGCTATTTTTGGTGCTTGCTTGTGTGTGGCTCCTAGTGTTGTCTCCTAGTACAGAGGGAGTGGGCTTTAGGGTTCCACATGGTAGGGTGATATTTTCCAACCATCCATTGGGGTTTAGGTGGTACAATTCATGTGCAACATGGAGTCTTTCCTTCCACTTCATTCCAAAGCTGGTTGTGTGGTGTAGATGATATTTCTAAGAAAATTGCGTCCAATATGTATTATATATATATGTACCTCTCAGATGAATGAATCTTGTACATTGTAGCATTCTTGTAAAGGAAATGTGAATGATTGATATAATCCTGATGATATATTTATTGTTGTTTATTATGTAATGGAAATGTTAACGTATGAATGTTGTATTTATGATGCATATGAACTTAATTTAGTAGTAGATGTGATAAATCTTTATGTACCTATTTCATGGTGTTAATTAGGATTAGGTTCATATTTGCACAATGTTAGATGAGGTTCAATTATAATTAAGTTATGTTATAATATGTAATTTGATGTATGAGATTTAATTTACATTCATAGGATTGACTGGATGTGTTCTTAGTGTATCATATGTCTTTCTATAGGTTTAGTTAGTGTAGATGTGTTGTAGTAGCAACGTTAGGGGACCATGGTGGATAGGTGTGTACGTGGGCTATGATTAATGTTACTTTTAGGTCATAATGTGATGATGATATGATGTTAATGTAATGATGTTATCCATATTAATTTGTTGAGTTGCATTAGTTAGTGTCACTTTAGTTTCTTTAAAAAATTTTTATTGGCATGTTATTTGTGAACTTTTGTGTTGATCCACTAGGTCCCTTAGCGGGGCGTTACAATGGATTTGATACTAGGAGCTAGTTTATTAAAAAATGGCATATAGAATGGTACTAGCAAAAAATATGGGGTTAAATAGACAAGTGCAAGAGTTGCTAAGAAAAGAACTGGTTAGAAAAAATAAGCCTATGTGCGGTACTAGTAGTTCTAGTACTAAAGAAATATAGAGAATGGAGTATGTGCACGAACTCAATAGCTATCAATAAGATCACTATAAAGTACTGATTCTCATTGCCAAGGATGGATACTATATTTTTTAGACTACAAGAATCGAGTAGCCCCCTATAAATACTTGGTAAATTTTTTTCATGTGATTGGTGATGCTGGCATGGCACATCCTCTAGTTCCACAAGGACGGGGGAGACTAGACCTCATGACCTCTTTCCTACAACAAGATTCTTTGGCCAATTGATCTAGGCCCCTCATGCCAAGGATGGATGATATTATGGACTATTTGAGTCACACAAAATATTTCACAAAGATTGATAGAAAGAGTGGCTATCATCATATTAGGATTATAGAGGGTAATGAATAGAAAAATGCATTCAAGATGAATGAGGCTTTGTTTGAGTGATTATTAATGTGTTTTGGTAACTAACATACCAAGCACATTCATGAGATTGTTGAATGAGGCATTGATTTTTTTTGGGTAAGTTTGTTATTGTTTACTTGGATAACTTTTTTATTTTTAGTATAACCAAAGAAGAATATTTGTAACATATTAGAAAAGTATTTCAAAGGTTGAGAGAAGATAATTTGTTGATAAACACAAAGAAATATAGTTTCATGAGGAAAAAATTAGTGTATTTGGGTTTTGTCATTTATGCAAAAGGATTGAAGATGGATATGGAGAAAGAGAGAAATTATTGAATGTACTACACCATCAAACATTAGAGAGGTAAGATATTTTCATGGACTAACAAACTTCTATAGGAATTTCATCATAAATTTTAGCATCATCTACATATCATTGACATAAACAATGAGAGGAGATCATAAGGAGTTCAATTAGACATTAAAAACACAAAAGAGATTTAAACTACTGAAGAAAAAAGTAATAGAACAACTAGTGTTAACACTACTTGATTTTGATAAAGTATTTCAAGTTGATTTTTATGCGAGTGGAAGTGAAATAGGAGTAGTTTTGAGTTAAGAAGGATACCAATAGCCAGTTTTAGTGAAATTTGAATGATGTAAATAAGAGATACTTATTCTATGATCAAGAGTTCTATGCTATAATCTAGAAATTGAATAAGTGGAAACACTACCAATTACCAAAGGATTTTGTGTTTTACACTACCATCAAGCCTTATATATTTGAGTAATCAAGGAAAGTTGAATCAAAGATTCATGAGATGGGTAGAGTTCATGTAGAGTTAGACATTTGTGTTGAATCATATGAGTGAAAAATCAAACAAAGTCATAAATGTATTGAGTAGAAGGAAATTTTTGATAGAAATGTGAATATAAGTAATGGGTTTTGAAGAGCTCAAACACATGTATGAAGATGACCTAGTAGATTTTTTGGAAGATTTGAAAGCAAGAAGGGAGCCAATTGTAATAGACAAGAGTAGGTGATTGGATTATTTCATTCAAGATGGCATGCTATTGAAAGGGATTCAATTGTGCATCCCTAGGAGCTCAATGATGGAGAAATTGATCAATGAGAAGTGTAGACACTAAAATATTCTTGTTATCATCAATATTAATTCATTACCATTCATTAAATATTCATCACATTAATCATTAATCATTTATTCACTATCATTTATTATCTATTAAATACAATTTATAATCAAATATCATTTATCCATTTATCACATCATTATTAATACTCATTTAATGATTCTTGTTACCCATTTAATTAAATTTAATACCTTATTATTTAATTAAACAAGGACCAATTTTCATTTTTCAAATAAAATTTCTATTTTATAATCATCAATAAACTCTTTATTCCATCATCAATTAACTTTGTCTCATTTTAGTATCTCAATCTTCAATCCTTAGTTAACTCTTCTTCATTTTAGAATTTTCTTGTTAATCCATTAATCAACTTAGTCTTCAAATGAAAACTTGATATGGACAATTATCCATCAATTAAATAATATAATTCAATATTATCTCCTTAATGCCTCATCACTTTGAAATGGAAAATTTCTAAATGTTAGTTGAGTTGAATCCATAGTCAATTCAATTAATTGAATTCCTCAATCTTATCCTCATATTTGAGTTGTTTTTCCTTGAAAATATATAAATATGATCATTCCTTTTATCATTTTCATATCTCACGTCTTATGTAAATCCATTCTATCGAAATATATCATTAGTCAAAATCAACCAAAATCAAAGTGTTATGTTGTTGAGATTTAGCATCCACATCCAAAGGAAAAGCAACATCATCTTTTTGAAGTTTGTAGTGGGATTGGTGTAGAAGTTTAATTTTATTTCAATATGTGTTTTCAAGTTCTTCTAGTTTTTAGTTTTTTGATTTCAATGTATACATTTTGGTGAACTTGTTGTGAACATGCTAACCTTTATTTTTTTGTTTGTGAGTGTGTGTTGTTTGTTTCTTTTCTCCTAGATTGCAAGTGTGTTCAAGAAGTTTTAAAAAATAAAGATTTTTTAGGAGTGTCTGAAGGAAAAATAGATCATATATTGGTGTAGGATAACATTCTAGACTTAAAAAACACATTTCAAGCACTTTCTTGTTGGGAATCAAGGTGTCTCAACCTTGGCAATTCCTAAGTTGTTTATTTATTATTACTTTAGTTTTTCCCATAGATAAATATCATTTATGTTATTAAATAATTGTGCTCCATCAAAAGGGGCATGAGATTTTGAGTGGGAACTTTTGCCACATGTTGGTGCCTTGAAAAATAAGTTATTAGTTGTCAAAAGATGCCCACTTAGTAGTATAACATGGAAAACCTATTTTTAAGGATGTTATGACAGATTCTATGACAATTATAAAGGCTAAAAGTGGAGGATATCATTTTGGACGTGAGAATCATCTATGACATGCGTAAGAGAATATTTGCATAAGCTATTGATGGTTTATGACACATGTAAGAACATCTCCTATTTTCTAGGGATTCTTATGACAACTTGTAAGAGGGTGTAATTTCATGTAAGAGACCATGTTTAGCATGTAAGGGGTCGAGTGGATTTTTACCATGCTATTTTCAAACCTTGTTTTGACCCATGGTAATGTTTTATGGTGGTATTTTGAGCCCCCATGAGTCTATATATTGAGGGGTTGAGTTGGAGACACTATGAGATGTTTTACAAGTACACATATGCTGTCAGATTGAAGGCTAAAGAGGAGTTAATGTGGATGTATTGTAAACATATTTGTTGTTAATACAAGCTATTCATCTCTTCTTTGGTGGAGTTTTTTCTTGAAAGGGTTTTTCCACGTTAAACACTGTGTTATACATGTTCTGATTTCCTTTGTTGCATTTCATTGCTATAGCTGATTTAAAATCCATATGATTAACATTGTTAGTTTTGATTTATAGTTGTTTTAAGCTTCTATTATTGCTGTTCACCTATTATTTTCTAAAATTTCTTTGTTAATCCATAAATTTTTATGAATTTGTACTTTTTAGATCATGTTTTAATTTTTACACATTAAATTCTACTAATAATTAGTTTTATTATAGTTTTTGGTTAAAAAGATTATTTATAGAGGTTTAATCATTTGGAAAAATTGCTTTCCTTTCCTCTTTGTGATTTTTAAAGATACAAACTTGCTTTCATGAAAATGCTTATAAATTTTGATGTACTAATTAGATTTTCAAATTTTTGTAGGCATTGGAAAGATGGTTTTGAGCTAGAAATTGTGAATTAGGTTATTTATTCAAATAAACAACCACAAATAAGGTACAATCAGTCAAAGTGATTGTTTCCTTTTCAAACTTCAAACAAGCACATAAACAAATTCATTTTTCAATTTTATAAATTTTAAGAATTTATTTTTTATGTTTATAATTGATCATTGAATTCAACCCCTTTTCACTATCAAAGAGAAAAATGTATAAACAAATCCTTTTGACAAGCCAAAGAGAAAAATATAAAATTTTAACATTTGTAGGATGACTATAAGAAGATAAGTTTATAGACCATTTTTCTTTTTTTCTTCTTTGTTTGTTTATGTTTCTTTTTAAACAAATGCTACGAGAGATTAAAATGAACATCACATTTTAATTTTGTTAATCAATAAATTGATGTCTTTTCATCTCAAAAAAGAGAGTGTGTATTCTCTTCTCTCACACACTTGTGCAATTTTGAGAATAAAAAAATATTACTTGTTCTTTTCCCTTTTAGGGGGTCTATCTAACAATTTCATCAGTGCCCTAGAGGACAACGTCAAATCCACTATTTTTGTGGAGTATAAATAGAGAGGGGTGAATTGAAAGACATGCCTTTTGGAAGCTATAGTTTTTCCATTTAAGCTAAGCTCCCAAGAATATTATACCTTAGAGAAGTGAAGGAGAATGGTGGTTTCTACTCTTCTCCTAGCTGTATGAAATCTTTGTACTTTCAATTTCATGGATTAGGCCTCACATGCACTTGTGACATATCAAGGATTCCCCTAAAATCATGTATAACTTAGATATAGGATCTTTCAACCATCTTTTAGTTTGGTGCAAGGGATGTAGATCGTACCCTGAAGTTACTCACAACATACTTCCATGTGACAAGATAAAATTAACCAAGGTAAATATTTTAGCAACCTTTGGTAAGGGATTTCATGTGTATACAACTATCCCTATCTATGCTTTCATAAGTAGATGGTACCAATTGTGGTCCACACTAAGAGTCACTCCCACCTAATTAATTTTAGGCTTGTTCTTGTGTCTTCTATGTTTGTCATTACTATATTAAAAGCTCCCCACTTGAAACCAAATAGGGACCTTATCATTTTTGAGCTATATATATTTTAATCTTCTGTGTTTTTGTAAGTATAGTCTTTCAAAAACAAAAAAATCCAAAACCTTTGAAAAATGAAAAAACTGATAAACCAAAAACAAAAAGAGTCTTTGATTGCTTGTCTTTACCTTTCACTAGGGTTTAGAATCCAACCATTATCCACTAGCTCCAAAAACATCCTTTGCATCCAAAAAAATATTTTTCAACTTATCCATCTAAGTCATCAAAAATATAAAAATTCCAAGTACCTAACCAAAATAGTGGACTCATATCCCAAATAAGCCAAGCCAAAACTTATAATAAAAGGAATTCCAAAGATCAAAATCAAGGGAAAAGAAAACATCATGAGCCCTTGAGATAAAATACTCTTCCTTGTCAAACCAAGTACAATGACTATGATAATGATGATAATGAGAGTCTTATGGATCACCCAGTGTATGATTCCTATGATGATAATGAGAGTCTTGTGGATCATCTAGTGTATGAAACCTATGATGAAAAACCTTAGAGAAATTTTTTTATTAATAAAGTCTCATCCATCCATATTCCATGAAATCACAATCCCTAGCTAGTCATTCATCAACCATCAATACCAACAACCCAAATACCTAGTCACCCATCCATATACCCTCCTCTCCAATAAACCCCAACAATCCAACCTACTTACTAGCAACCACCTTTCCAACAAAATACTACTTATCAACAACCCATAATATCTAGTCATCCATCCATCCATCTATCCTCAATATCAAGAACAAATTATCACAATATATACCATTAATCCCCCAAAAAATCTATTACTCCTTCTTATCCTAACCTTGACAAGGGAAAGCAATTTTCCATCCCAAGATATTCTCAACATCAATCCATATCCAAAATTCCTATCACCCATCCCCGTCTTAAGTCCTCATCTCCATCACCAAGCTAAGAAATATTTGTATCCTTCAAATCCTATTATAATCCTTTATCCTCTAAATCATTACCATAAGTTCCATCCCAATCCAAAAACCTATTCAATGAAGACCCCTTTAGGTATTTTCTCCAAGGACTAATAGTAAAGGATATTAAACTTTGATATGAAAAAAATATTTAGGAAATCCCATCACATTGCTAATCTTATGTCATCCAAAACCTTTCACTACTATGCTCTCCATCACCTATCAATCTCACTTAAGAGCTTCCTATCCAAAATTTTGAGCCCATTGAAAATCATATTGTTATAAAAAACCATATTCTATTATCTAAACCATTAGATCTATGTCAAGAGGAAATTTCAACACATGACAAAAAAACTCCATTAAAAATCAAAATCAAGTTGCTAAGAAAACCCCTACAAATAATAATGACATCTAAACTAATACAATCCTTGATCAAGATCCTATTTATAGCATCTATGATAATCCATTTTTTGATCAAGATCCTATCTCTGAGTTCATCCTAGAAACCCCTATAGATGAATATGACATTCAAGTTAATCTAATTTAAGATCAAGATTCCATTTCTAATCATGATATCCAAGATGATTCAATCTTTGATGAAGATTCTTCCATTGACCAGAAGCTCTTGATGATCCCCTCATAAACCTCTATGTATCCATGATAAAAAAATTGAAGCTAATCCTATCCATAGTCCAACCACCTCCATTTCCCAAGTTGAGAAAATTTTCTCCCTCAGACATAGATAATAAAAGAATGACATGGATCGCCGGTATTGGCATGGTGTGATGGTTTATAGGTGGCATTGTTGTTCTTGCCACCAAGGTTCAAACCCTGTTGGGGTGGTATTGTTGAATGGTTGTATCCGGTTCATAGCTCCAGTCAAAAGCGTTTACCCCTTGAATAAACAAAAAAAAAGAAGAATGACATGGATCACATCAATAAATTTATAAAGAAGCTACCATGGATCACATCAACATACCAAATGATCAAGAGATAATAATCATGACCAAGGATAAAACTCTAGCATACTATCATCTAGGATCATCTATTTTTGTCAAAGTAGGATTTCTTGCAGAATAAAAAATACTAAACATTAATGGTTTCCAACTACACAATGGTTGGTTAACATCTTTCTTCCAAAATAACAAATACCCCATCATAAACAAAATATGTCAAAGCATGCAATATCAAGGAAAATTATTAGGCATAAATGAGAAAGGAATTTTAGAACCAATATAGCTTTGGGAAAATCCTAGATATCAAGGTCTTGGTTGTTTTAATGATGTTAGCGATATCTCCACGATATTGGGGGAAACTTCATCCATATAAACATCAAAATAGGGGCCATGTTTAGTCCTCACCATAAGGTTGTTTTCAACACTCCTTCTACCCATACCATAAATCATCATTCCAAAGTACTTAAACCCACCAATTGGAACCAAAAAATACAAGTATTATAAAGAAAAAGTTCAAAATGAAATGTAAAATTCCATTGAATCCAAAAATACAAGTGGAAAAATGAAGTCAAAATATTTTCTAAAGAAAATTAGATCAAGAAAAATAAATAATTCCAATCCAATATTCAATAAAAATGTGGAGCCACAAGAAAAGAGGTCTCCTACATATAATAAATTTGCACCTCCTTCAAATTGGTCATCAAACAAAGCATATTAAAGTGTTGGTTCCAAACATAATCCAAATCCAAATTCTAAAATCTATCATCCACTATCTAAATTTTAGAAAGTAAAAAATCCTACATCTAAAATTCCAAATAATACATCCATGTCTTCCATCCCCCATCACAATCAGACATCTCACTTAAATTCCAAAAATCCTACTTCACAAATCTATAATGTCCTGGCAATAATATTTTATCATAAGGAACCTCATGGCACTCTATCACGATGTGTGTATTTGGATAAGGCCAACCCAAGTATTACCAAGGCTCACAATGACATCCATGAGTTATATACAAGCACCATGCTCTTGACAAGGTGAATCCTCCATAGAGGTCACTATTGGCATATCATGAAACTACCATCTACATCAACACCATCAAAAGGAATAAAAAATATAGTGATTTTTTGAAGATCAATACCATCCAAAAAATACCCAAAAAATTAAAAAAATGAAAAAATCCAAAAAAAGTAGTAAATTTCCCTCTAGTGAAAACCATTTCTATGGTGCCTTGGGATAGTCAGCATGATGAAAACTTGTAAAAAGACATCATATATAACAATAAAAAAAGAGAAAAAAATTAAAGAGAAATAATTCATCCAATAGTGAAAACCATTCTTATGGCACTTTGGATAAGTTCTATGATGAAAACCTAGAAAACAAGTGTCATGTGTAGGATCAATTATCTACATGAACAATTAAACTTGGAGGCAAGTTGTCTCATCCATCACCACCCTTTTTGATGACATAACCATCCATAAATTCCACATAATTTTCATCCATCTTCCCTACCTAGCTTGATCTTGACAAGGATTGGGGCACAAAATTAAAATATGCTTTGGAAAAATCTTGACATGTCCATCATTTGGTCACACACTATCCAATATCATGTCATAAATTGTATTACACTATCTATAGATACTTAAAATTGTCCTAGTTTATGAGGAACATTTTTATGCTTTCACCCTTTTCCCCTAATGAATAAATAATACTTCATTATTTAATTATTATCAAATATCATATTCTACTATTAATTAAGTGACTTTACGTTATTTATTTAATTCATTCTAATTCACCCTTTCCGATTAATTAAATAAATCTTATTTATTTAATTACATCGTTAATACCACTTATTCCTTTATTTTAATTAAATGATTATCATTATTTATTTAATTAACATTCAACACCTTCCTAAATTAAATAATTATATTAATTATTTAATTGACCACTTTCACACTTCTAGATTAAATAACTAAATAAATTATTTAATTACCCTTTTTCATCTCAACATTATCCACTAACTATTAATAAATAAAATTTTTATTTATTAATTAATCCTCACTTGCACGTTCCTCAAATAATTAAACATTTAATTAATTATCCTCTCATGCATAATTTTCTCAAACTTAATGACCACTCTCTTCCAGTCAATTAGATAATCAATTCTAGTTCACTCCCACTCAATGTGAGTTAACAGATAAATCAAAACCCTTACTTGATCAATCAATTCTCCATGCGAAAAATTAACTGAAATCCTACAGCCAGTTAACTCCCTAATCAATTCCTCTCAACAATCCTCAACCCTTGATCTTAATCTTCCACCTCTTAATTTGGATCGTTCATTCAAATAAATAATTTCTATAAAATCAACCCTCACATATCATTGATGGCTAACCACAAACTTTGGATTTTTGCATCATTGATCTCTTTCACACACACTTGAGCTTGAAGCAAAAGAAGAACATGCCAAATCTAAGAGCAAAGCAAAGCAAAGGAGGACAATGGAAGTAAGTCATGTCAAAACGGTAAAGGTAATATTAATGCTTTCTTAATTGTGATTTCATTGTGTTTCTTGCATTCTATTGGTTAATTTGGATTGTATTTGGATTTCCTTAAAATTCTAAAAAAATGGGAAATTATTCCAATAGGCTAATTTGATAATGGTAACTGTGTTGGTAGCAAAATATTTTTATTTTAAGGCACTTCGGTGTTCGTTTTTTTGTTTGAAGGTCAAAGTTGATGCGTCTAGTTATACAGGGGGGTCCGCTTTTCCACTTAAGGTCTATAAATAGGCCCTATGGGGTCCAAAATACTCATTTGTGCATTTGAGTTTTATGATTTTGAGTGTTCTAGAGTGAGATTTTGTTGCAGAGCTGTGGAGCAATGTCACCAATTCTAGTGAGATCACTTTGAGGATATTGAGTACAGACCTTCTAGTGGACCAAGTGATCAGATAGTGTGGTATGTAACCCTTTCCCGCATTGATATTTTTCATTTTTCGATAGATTTTAGGGGTCAAAATTGACCAAATAGATGAGGTACAATTTTTGCACCACAACTATCATCACATTCATTGCATCTATCGATGGGTGCACCACATTTGTGTGGTGCACTACAATTGTCTTATGGAGCTGCAATTGTAGGCTGCTCACAAATATAATGTGTACCACAATTGTAAATTTGCATTGTAAATGTAGGAAATAGAGCTGCATGTACAAAATGTGCGACACAACTATATGTAAGCCACATCTATCAAAAGGTGTGATGCATATAAATGTTACCAAATTTTTTGAAGTGTACAAGGTCAAATAGGTTTTTTTAGGTGTCTTGATTGATGTAATGTGATTTTTGAGTATAGGTGAGACTTCTACCAATCTACACACATGAGAGATGACCCTCGTCATATAGATTGTGAGATCATTTGGATGACACAAATAGGGAAACTTTGTACACATTGGGTTTATACCATGTTACATTCATGCCTTAGATCCAAGCTAATCAGGGACTATTGTTTGTACTTGTTGAGAGGTGGCATTTAGAGATGAGTTCCTTCAACTTACTGACTAGGGAGGCCACAGTTACATTGGAGGATGTATGGTGTGTTCTTTAACTCCTAATCCATGGTGAGCGGGTAGTATATGATCCTGATTCTAGACTAGCCTCTATGCAAAGGTGCTTTGAGACCAATGATCTCAAAGTAGAGGAGTATGAGATATAGTGGGACATCTTGATTGATCAATATGAGTGATTGATTGTAGTTGTATGTAGTGTCATCGTTGGTGTCATGGTTCTAGACAAACATGATAATGTATTTCCTATTGGATGAGGCTTGATGCTATCCAAAAAGATGGAGGAGGGGATAATATATGCTTTGGGTCCCTATATGTTAGCTATGTTGTACTTCTAGTTGCATGATGCCACTTATAGAGGTATTCAATCGATTGGTTATGATATCACCCTTCTTATGATTTGGGCATGTGAGTATATTGTTGTGTTCTAACCAGTTACAAAAAATGATTTACCATCAAGGTTGCCATATGTATACATATATGAAGGGGCTATGACATAAATACATGTGGGGGATGTCAGATATTGGAGACATGTGATCAATTTGCTTGATTTATTCACTTAGAGACCATACAAGCAGTGTGTGGCCTGGGAGGATGATGTCGAGCATATTCCATATTATCAACAAACTAGCTACCTGATTGACTACACTGTCTAGAGCCAACATATTATAGAGTGAAAGTTATAAGAGAGAGTACTTAGATAGTTTGGAGAGAGACATGGGGAGTCTATCAGGGTTGCAAATTTCACGAGGTCAGCTCATTAAGTGTCTTAGTGGAGACCCATGATCAGTCCATAGGTGGCTATTCAAGAGTTTGAGCAGTTGTATATGATACAATGGGGTTCCTTGGTAGAGGTGGTAGATGCGAGCACTATTCTTGAGTACAATGCATGGTGGGCTTGGCACAGGCTAGTGTTTCTTATTGATCTAGACTCACTAGTGCCTATTGAGAGGCTAGGGAGAGATCCACGGGGTAGGATACAAGGGAGAGGATTGATTCAGGGTGGAAGGGATGGAGGTAGGGGGAATGGTGGTGGCGATGGCAAGGATGGAGGGATAGGAGGTGATAGAGGCCATGGAAAAGGTTAGGTGCCACTAGTTATTCATAGGCCACTATATCTTATTAGGGAGGAGGGAGAGATGAGGATAGAGGATGCTCCTCGACAGGAGGAGGAGGTAGATGTTGATGTGGTATATGAGGAGGAGGAGGTTGCACAAGAGGTGGCCATGGATGTTGAGGGGTGGTAGGACGTGCCTATTAGAGAGGCCATACTAGATATTATGGAGGACGAGGCAGAGAAGAGGGCACTCGATCCATAGATGGAATCCATGCAAGCACAAATCTAGGTTGCACTAGCACAGGTATAGGGATTTTAGGGTTAGGTTGCATAGTTGACTATAGAGCACAATATGTCCATCATCAAAGTGTAGAGGACTAAGTAGCGATCATTGAGCTTTATTGAGATATTTAGTGGGTCCAATGCTGATTTTTACCGCACCTTCTACCAAGATAGCAAGGAGTCATAGTATTACAAATATTTGTATGAGGATGTAGTGCCATCATCTCAGAGGGCACCTAGCTACACCTAGAGCTAGAGAAGATTTTGTTCTCAGAGGTCATAGAGCAGTGGTGGTGTTTCAGGACTGAGGAGGTCTCCATACTAGTCACCTCACCATTCCCACAAGGAGTAGTAGAAGCCATTAGGATCAAGACAAAGAGAGGACAGGGCTCCCTCCATCCATTCACCTTTAGGGGATAGAGGTAGCATAGGCTAGGCCTATTTTTTGTATATGTACAAATGTATTTTTGATCAAGCCTGTGAGCTCCATTTTTTATAGTCAATTGATTTTGTACTATGAAACATTTTTTGGATATATATATATATATATATATATATATATATATATATATATATATGAGATACATCATTTCTAGAGGTGATTATGTGATATGTTATGTTCTATATACATGTTTCTATGTGATGGATGCTTAAGGATGCATATGATGTTATGTTGTTGCTCATATATGGATGGATGTACATGACATTGATTTATGCTTATATGTATGTCATGATGTATGGATATCTAATGCTTATGATCTATGATGTGATTTAGGATGCTTATATGATTTATATGTTGGATGAAATTAAATTTTTAAGACATGTTATTCCATATTTGATATGATGTTATGTGGATGATGATGATTTTATAAATTTAATACAATGCTATCTTTATTTTGAATCTTATTTATGAAGTATTTATGGCCTATATGTACATGATATGTGATGTTCTAACATGATTATGGATGTAGGAAGATGTAGTTAATGCATTCACTTTTATGTGTCATAGCACGCCATTGACATTACTATAGGGATTGACAAAATAAATTTTAGTTAGAAGGAATAATTAGCAAGGAGTGAAGAATAGTTAGATGGATCATTCAACCAAATCAATCTTGATGTAATGATTGATAGTATTTTGATATTTTAGTAGTGCATGTTTTTATCATCATAGAGTGTTTTATTATGGGACAAGTAGATGTATGCACACCTAAGCATGAATTGTGAAGGAAAATTTTAGTTTATGTTTGCTTAAAGATTATGATATATTATGAGCAAGTGGATAATTTACACCAAGTTAAGACAAACCTTGGTGACAATAGTATCCATCTATCAAAGATTTAGACACATCATACAAGTAGTGGCCTGATTCATGCTAGTAACAATAGAACCTTGTTGGAATATGCGAGGAAATAACCATAGAGCACGTTAATATTTATGCAAGAAAGTGTTAGCTGACCTTTGACCTACATAGGATGTTTTTATTATGCCAAATAGAACTTTGATCACACACAAAGAACTTAGTTTCCCTAGCCATGTTACCAAGAAAAACCACAAACAAAAATCAATAGAAAAAAACTTCATGATCCATCATTGCTGCTCTAATCACTTGTGGATATCATCGAGAGGAACATGACATAAGATAAAAAAGATAAGATAAGACTTAACTAGGCAAAATGATTCCACAACTATTTAGATCTTCTTGTTCACTAGTATGCGTTTGATATAATTTCAAAAGATTGTGTCCATTTTAAGGAGTGAAACATTTCATGTAAGACGCCTGTTTTGGTTTCAAAAATGCAACAACCTAGGAGACAAATTATTTTGGATAAGATAGGTACCATTGATATATATGTAGACAATTGATTAGCTAGTTTGAAGGCTAGTTTGGTAGTTTCATTAGTTATTTCATAATTTTTTGAGCTTAGTTTTTTGTAGGATTTATTTGTTTATGTCCAACATGTTAGTTCCTAACAAGGGATAGTCTTATTATGGAATTTGGATGGTGATGAATTTTTTTATTATGATGGACCCTAGGGGACTGAACTATGCCTTGGGGGCTCATCAGTGATGGTCTTGCCTATGTGATACACTTGTAGGCAATGTATTTTGATTGACCTTGACAAATGACACTTTATTTTGGGATGTGGATTATGATGAAGACTTGATTATGATAGACCCTTAAAGGATAGACCTAGGCCTCAAGGGCTTATCAATGATTCACCTTGCACATGTATATGTGTATAGGCAATGTAGTTTGACTACTTTGATTGACATTAGAACATGCTGGATGGCTAATGTTGTTTTTGACTTTTTTGAATTTTTATGATTGTTTTAGATTTTGCAAGGAATATTTGAATGTTTTTTGGATTTTGTTGAATCTTTTGATGTTTTTGTATTTTTGGAATGTTTTAATGTTTTTTGTATTTTTGTGATAATATCCTAGGATACCATGTCTAATATCCTTTTAAAACCCTTAGATTGAGAATTTCCCCCAGTCTAGTATAGGAACAAAATTTGTTGAACATTTTGATACCATGCTAAAGCGTCATCGAGTTGCAACTGATATGGATTGTTTGGGTGATTCCTAGATCACAACATGAGCTAGAAGACATAGATAAAGATTTATTATGAAGCAATATGTAAGTATCTACCCCTAGTGTTGAGATATGTAGGAAATACCATGAGTGGAAAAACAAACCAATTCGATGGGAATGGATATGTGAAAGATAAGAATTATGCAAATAGATATAGTATATGAGATTTTACTTCCAAGGACTATCTCATAATAGGATATCATGTTTGACCCAAGTGAAATTTTTGGATAGTGCTATGTAGGTGAGGGTATGGCATATCATAGTATATGGTTGAAGGAACATGACCATGCCAAGATTTTCCAAAAGCATGTTTTGAAGTATGTGCCCCTACTCTTTATCAAGATAAAGATGGATAGGGAAGATGGATGCAAGTGGAATGGATGGATCATAGATTTATTATAGATGGAATGAATAGGATGCTAGATTTATTATGGATAAGATAAGATACTCCCAACTGGAATGGTACATAGCTAATTGATTATTACACATGATGCATGTTTTCCAGGTTTTCATCATGGTACTTTCCCAAAGTGCCATAAGAATGGTTTTCTTTTGGATGGATTATTTTTATTTTATTTTTCCTTTGTTTTTAATTTTTTGTATTTTTTGAATTTTGGATGATCATCGATCATGTTGGACCACCTGGTGGTGTTGATGTATATTTTTCCTTCATAGTGTTCCAATAATTTCCTACCTTGATGAGTTGCTTTGCTAAAATAGTAGAACTTGTATACAACCCATGAATGTTCTTGTGATCCTCTTTGATACTAGAGTTGACCTTATCTAAATGTGCACATCGTGATAGAGTGACATTAGAGTTCTTATGATAAAGTGTTGCTGCCAAGACACAATGAATGTGGGATTTGGGATTTTTAGATTTTAAATTGGATGGTGAATTTCGATGGAGGATATGAGATGGAGATGAATTATTCAATGGTTTGGATTGTGGGTATTTTATCCTTCAAACTTGAGATGGTGGACAATGGAGTGTGGATGTGAAATTTTGGATGGAGTGGGAACCAACTTTTTCATACACTTTTCATGTTGGTATTAAAGTTTTCTTTGAAGGAGGTGGACACTTTTGATAGTTTGAAGGCCTTTTTTGATGTGGTTCAATAGTTTCATTGACTATTGGATTCATATTTGGATGTTGATTGGATGCTTTACATGATCCAATTTTATTTGAGATCCATTTTGAATTTATGTGTCCACTTTGATTTTTGGATTTATTAGCTTAAAAAATCTTGACTTTGATATTCTTCTTTGTATAGATTTTTCTTTCATTGGTCCAAATCAATGGATGGAAAAATTAAGGAATTGTGGTATATGATGCAAATTGGAGTGCTAGCCATAACCTTATGATAAGGACTATTCATAACACCTATTTCAATGTTTGCATTAGATGTAGTTTCCCTCGGTATCATAGAGTTATCACTATCATTCTTAGATTTCTTGATTGGTGAATAACCGAGTCCTTGATATTTAGGATTATCAAAAAAATCTACTAGTTCTAGAATACCTTGTTCATGTAGGCCTAATCCTTTTACTATATACTATATTCTTTGATAGATCTTATTTGCAATAGGATATTCATTTTTCTAATAACAAGATGCTAAATCTTCTTTGTACTGCTAGGAATCATCATTGGTGTTTACCTTCTAATTAGTAAGAAAGCTTGCTCTGAAAAAAGTGATGATCTGAGTTGATAGGATATTGGTGCTTGATTGATATGTGGGATAGCTTCCTAATAGATATATTTGGCCTAATTTTGTGACATATTGGATTCTGATGGTTCTTCAAAAGATATCGGTGCTTCAAATTCAATGTAGAAACCTTCTTTATGGTCATCTTCCGAGTTGTCTCCATAAAGTCCTATGAATTCGACTATAGCTTGATCATTTGAAAATATGTCTAGAGTAGGAGACTCTTGTTATGAGGGAAGATCATCTATGTGTCAAGTGGAAGCAAGTGTCTCCACTACAAAAGTGGAGGTGATTGGAATATGAATGGGGTCAACATTATTTTTCAAATCATGGATGACATGGAAAGGAATAATGAGATCTTGATTAAGGATAGGATGAGTTTGCAGGATTTGTATAACTTGATCTTGATTAGTTTTAGGGACTTCTTCTTGATGCTTTGGATGGTTTTCTTGACATAGATTGGGTTTGGATAATGTAGTAGGAATAAAGGACTCTTGGATAGTCTCAATATGTGGGCATGGTGGTAATGGAATTTGAATAGGAATATTTAGAGTGGGTGATGGGATGGATGTCATATATGATTGTATTTGGTATAGAATTTCATGATTATGGATTGGATCTGTATCAAACATTGGATTACCTATTGTGGATAGCCCTTGGGGAAAATCCTATAAGGTGTTATCAGTGGATGGTTTAGTTGATGGGGATGATATGGTATGATGTTACAAAGGTATTAAATGAAGAAATGGAAGGAGATATGGACACTTTTTGTGGGCACACTTCTTCAATACGTCCTATCATGAAGTCAAATGAGGTGGACATTTTATGGCTATTGCTAGATGTAGGTAATTGGTTTTTATATTGCTTTGGAAAATTATCTTGATATATGTCTAACTTTTCATCACATGAGCTACATATATTGTTAGTGTGATTATTATTGGATGGGTTGATGTTATTGACTATGTACTCATAAGTGACATTGGAATAATTTTCTTGGTCTTTATCATTTTTTCTAGAACTAGAGGCTTTTCCCAACCAATGGGTTTGCAAAGGATCCTTAAAGATCATGTGATATGAGTTTGAGGATCGTAGTTTTCCATCAATTTGAATATCACCTTGCTTTATGTGATCATAAATGATGTTCTTTAGTTTAAAGCCGACAGATGTTTTATGTCCTTTAGTTCTATGGTACTCAAAAAAGTCGTTTCCATTCCACCAACTTGGTTTAAATGGAATGTCTAATTTTAGGTAGTTGAATGACATTATTTTGTATTAGTTTCTTCAAAAATGACTCAATTGGTTCCCCTAAGGGTGTGTATTTCTATCTTGGTGGGGTGGCCCTTGGAGGACCATGTGTTGTATTTTGAACCACCTTAGTGGCTGGATCTTACTTTTGTGGAGGTTTATTGTTGTTTTTCATTGTGGGTCTTTCAGATTGAACACAAGATGAGATTTATTCATGACCTTAGCATCTACAACATCATCATTTGTCACATTTTTATTTCGTGACCAAAATTTACTCTCATCATTGGAAGTATGAGAAGAATAATTAGTATTCTCCTTAAATATTTTTACAAGCCCTTTGCCAATGAGGTCTTTCTCGATGGAGAGACCCTTTTCAATAACCTCCTCAAAAAATTAGTATTGGTATTGTTTTGTGCTTCTTACATTTTATTGGTTAATGAAGTATTATTTAATCATTAGGGGAAAAGGGTGAAAGTTAGTATAAAAGTGTTACTCACAGATTAGGAGAATTTAGGGTATCTACACTATCCAACCCCATAAATTAGAGAAAATAAGTTATGAACCTATGCAAAATAGTCCTTGTAGATCTCATCCTAAACCCTCCATTAGACAATCCTCATGTCTCTTATCCACCACTTGATCATCATCCCATAATCTACCTAAGCAATCCATGTGATCTTTCATCCTTATCATAAGACTTGGTTTTATCCTTGTCATTGGTTATAAGTCTCTAGTACACCTATCTAATTATCCCTCCATCAAATCCTAAAATAAGTCCATTCAAATGTAATAATCCTAATCCATGCAATCTTGCTATGCAATCTAGCACATCATCCAAACCATACCTTTGTTTTGTTCCCATCCTTGATATAAACCTCGATCCATTTTTAGTCACATTATTATCATTAGGATATATTTCTCAATCCTTGCATTACCTTGCATTATTTTTGGATGTGTCCTTCCCACATTAATAATGTTGTCATAATCATCATCATCATCAATCAATCGATTGATTTTTAACTTGACTAGAGGTAAGATCAAGTTTGTTTTTTAATCATTATGCATTATTTATTGTTTTCTTGTGTGTATTTTTATTAATCTTCATTTTTCATGGTCTTTATAATATATACTACCCCATCAGTAAATAAAAATAAACATAGATACCAGACATCAACATATGATTTGAAACATCACACTTCAAACATGTACTTTCAATGTAAAACATTATAAATCTACAACAACCTCGATAATATATAGTTGTAAAAAAAAATCCTTTTCCATTGTGAAAATATCCTTTCAATCCATAGCTTGTCCTATATGGGATGTTTCCTTATTGATACCAAACATGATCCAAATCCATCCTTTAGTCCTTTCCACACCTTGGCAAAAGATAACATTGTTGTGTGTTTTTTTGATAGTTGCTTGTTGTTTTCTTTGGTTTATCTTTCAGATCATTTGATCTTTATTTTGATTTCTATTTTTCCCCACACTATGTATACTCAAGGTCACCACAATCAATTCATATCATGGTGTTCTTTGAATGGTATATACTAGGACAAGGTCTATTTTTTGTGTGTCTTGTTTGATGGTTGTCTCATCATGAACCCATAAAGAGTTGTTACAAGAGTTTTTCCCTTGGTCTCCTTGTGCTATGCATCATGACACTTGGTTTCGTGACATGGCTTAACCTCCTCCTGTGGATCTTGGATCTTGTATAAATCTTGTGATTTTATTAGGCATTAACATGTCAATATTTTGGTGCAACAACAACCGCCTATGTAACAATTGGTACCAGAGCCAAGGTCACAGTTTCGAACCCCTCACTTGCAATGGGGGGATTGTTGTTGAATTTTTTTTCCCCTTAGTCTCCTTGTTTTGTGTAACGTGGAACTTGGGTTTGTGACATGGCTTAACCATCTCTTGTGCATCTTGAATCTTGTATAAATTTGGTGGTTGTATTGGGCATTAACAAGTAGATATTTTGGTGCAATGATAGCCACCTGTGCAACAAGAGTTTCAGATTCCTTATGAGTGTTGGGGAATCCTATTGTCTATTATTTACTTGAGATTCAATCCATGCATTGGATACATCATCACCTTTCTCTTCTATACCCTGGTGCATAACATCCATTTCTATACTAAATAAAGGTTGTTAAACTCAAAGTCAACATAACACACATCATTATTTAATCCATCATCATTTTTCTTGTATCCATCTTTGAATATTGTTCTTCCATAATTTTCCATCTTTCATCTAACATTTTATTCAAAGATCACCCATGATATTTATGCACAAATATTCTCTTGAGGGGGAATCAATCATCTTACTTTTCTAGTTTTCCATTTCTCATATATGTCATCTTTTTTATATTCTCTAATTTAATCTTCATCTTCTCTAGTTTTTATTCTAATCTACTTTTATTTTTCATTGAAACAATATCACTTTGAATATTTTGCTTCAAAGAGGGGAAATGTAGACACTAAAAATATTCTTGTCATCATCAACATTAATTCATTACTATTTATTAAATACTCATCACATTAATAATTGATCATTTATTCATTATCATTTACTATCCATTAAATACCATTTATTATCAAATATCATTTATCCATTTATCACATCATTATTAATATTCATTCAATAATTCTCATTATCCATTTAATTAAATAATATTTTATTATTTAATTAAATGAGAAATAATTTACCTTTTTTAAATAAAATTTCTAATTTTTAATCATTAATCAATTATTTCTTCTATCATTAGTTAACTCCATCTCATTTTAGCATCTCAATCTTTAGTCCTTAGTTAACTCTTCTTCATTTTAGAATCTTCTTCTTCATCCAATCAGTCAACTTAGTCTTCAAATGGAAAATTAATGTGCACAATTATCCATCAATTAAATAAAATAATTCAATATTATCTCCTCATCACTTGGAAATGGAAAATTTCTAAATTTTAGATGAGTTGACTCCACAATCAGTTCAGTTAACTAAATTCCTCAATCTCATCCTCATCTCTAAATTGATTTTTCATCAAAAATATATAAATATGATTATTCCTTTATCATTTTCATATATGACATCTTAAACAAATCCATTATGTCAAAATCTGTCATTATTTAAAATGAATCAAATTAAAAGTATTATTATTGTTGAGATTTAGCATCCACACCTAAAGATAAAGAAATATAATATTTTTGAGGTTTACAGTGGATTGGTAAAGTAGAAGTTCAATTTGATTTCAATTTTTGTTTTCAAGTTCTTTTACTTTTTATTTTTTAATTTCAATGTATACAAGAAGCATAGTGGCAGATTAGAAAGACACTTTTCCATTGATAAGATAATAGATTTAGTAAGTGAATATATTTTTAGCCTCAATTATATTGTTCAAGGGTGCGAGACTTATCAAGTTGTTGAGGGGATTAGTTAGAATATTGGATTGTATCAACCTTTGACAATATTAGAGAGACCTCGAGAGGATATTATCCTGAATTTTATATTAGGGTTACAAAAAATTCAAGGGGACATGATTCTATATTTGTGGTAGTAGAATTTTTTTGAAATGAAATATTTTATTCCTTGTAAGATGTCCCATTATGTTGTACATGTTGAAATATTTTTCAAGGAGATTGTGAGATTGCATGGATTTCCATAGATTATAGTCTTAAATAGGGACACAAAGCTCAGATGATAGTTTTGGAAAACATTATGGAAGAATATGAAGACTGACCTAAAATTTAGTCCAACATTTCACACAAACTAATAGGAAAACAAAATTGATAAGCTAAAGTTTGGGCTATTTTTTATGATGCATAGTGGGAGTTACAACAAGAAATTGGGATATAATGTTAGACACACAGGACAAATAAGAGGGGGGGTGAATCGGTTGTGCATTAAAACCTTCAGACCCTCATTAATCTTCAAACCCTTATTAAGCATTAGTATGAATGTAAATAAATGAAACATCAACACATGAAAAACCATACACAATAGAACATTAGATTTTACATGGAAAAACCTAATCAAGGAAAAAAACCAGTGAGGATTAACTCACATATATATGAATATAAACACTGATTACAAAAGGTTCACTGCTAGAAGGGCTCACTGCCCAAAGTACTCACTATCCAAAAGAATGAAATGTTCACTACCAAGGGCTCACTACCCAGGAAGATCACTTCTTCCAAAATATTGGAGATTACAAGGAAACTGTTACAAGGAGGTTCACTACCTTAGAGAAATAGAAGAATCCACCACAACCATCCACAACTTTTTGGCTCACTACCTCTAATAACTTTAGGCACACTAAAATGTAGACACCTTCTACTCACTGCTTCCGATAGTCTTAGGAATTCATGCCCACACTCAGATCTCAACACTTGATCACATACACATCGTTTCACATCACACATCACACTAATACTTTATCCAACAATTGAACTTGCATATATATACCTTCCACAACCATGAATAACCTTCTCCAAGTTGGATTCAATGAAACATATGCACTTCAAACATGCAACCACTAAATAGGTTGGCACCAAACACTTCAGTGGTGGAAAGAAGTGAAGGTGGCCCACACCAAGGGTTAACTAGGACCCAAATCTACATTGTATGCTACACCAAGATTCCACAAACTATGAAGCACATCCACAAATAGCACTAACACACTAGGTTGGCCAATCCAACATCAATGCTACCAAGAAGCCACATACACACTTCACTAGGTTTGATACAGACCATATAGAAACATCACACATCATTCTAGAATATTCCAACACCAAAAAAATATTTAAAATCACTGACATAAACAAATGAAACTAAGAATACTATCTTATGCAACTGGTCAAACTTCCATTGAGACACAACTCATGAACCAAGCTTGCAAAATATTTGAACACCAAACCATCCAAGGAAAGATAGATACATGAATAATTAGCACATTCCCAAATCCACAAGACAAGAAAATTTAGTGTGGAGAAATTAGGAGCAATTCCATTTCTCATAGACATCCCTCTTCACAATCCAGACACTGTCAAATACATCTTCTACTGCCACATGATCCAAAACCTAAAACTCTAGATATAACACCTTTAAAGACTACTAGTCATCATATCAAAACCAAATAGGCACATATTCAAGAATGAATAAATGTGGAGCACAACACATAACACATCCCTGACACCTTGTACACAATTTGTACAAATTTTCTCAAAAGCACTTGGAAACCAAGTAACCTTGCTGTATCTGCAACACCTTCTCAACACCACAAACAACTTCTCATCATGACCACACTAGAGGTTGAAATCAATGAAAATAGTAATGAAAATATAGTGCAACGATCTCCCCCTTTGTCATTGATGGAAACACTTGCTGAAAACCCATCAACAACAAAAGCAACTTTGTATCTCCAATACTCAAGTAGCTCTCCCCTTACTTGGACATTATTTTATATTTTAGACTTCTTTCTCTCTCCTGCCCTTTCTTATGTTTTTCAAGATTCTTTCTCTCCTTCTCTTTTCCTATGTTTTTCAAACTTCACTCTCCCCCTTTGACATCAATGGAAGCAAGAAAAACCTACATAGTTCACTTCTCTCTCTTTCTCACTTTTAGGCACAAGATATGTTCCTCCTGAATACACCAACCAAAGATACCACTACCTACTCCCCTTGAGAGGTAGCCTTCATCAGTCTAGGATAAAGAATATACCTTGAATTTCTCCATTGGATAGATGCACCATCTTATGCATCTAGTTAAAAGAGAGAGGGGCAATAACCCCTAGCTTGTTTATGAGATACTCAAATGTATCTTTTGGAAGAGCCTTTGTGAAAATGTCTACTATTTGATCCTTTGTAGGCACATACTCCAACTTTAATTCATTCTCATAAAATTTCTCTCTTAGAAAGTGATATCAGATAGATATATGCTTTGTTCTTGAATGCATTACTATATTTTTTGAAGTGTTGATAGCACTTGTATTATCACACAAGATAGAGATAGGTTAATCATATGATAATTTGATATCTTTCAATGTCTAATTCATCCACAACACTTATGTGTAGCAAGATGTTGCAACAATATATTCTACCTCTATAGTAGATAATGACACCGAACCCTACTTACTCAACCAAGAAACTAGTTTATTTCTAAGGAAGAAACCACCTCCACTTTTACTTCTTCTGTCATCCACACAACCTTCCCAATTTGCATTTGTATAAGCACTCAAAGAGAATTCGGTATCCTTAGAATATTATAGACCATAGTCTAGAGTGCTCTTCAAATATCTGAATATCCTTTTGACTACTACCACATGTAATTCTCTAGTATCTTCTTGAAATCTTGCCACAAGACATATTGCATGCATGATATCTAGTCTCATTATAGTTAGATAGAGTAATCCACCAATCATGGACCTGTATTTTTTCTGATCTGTCTTAGGAGATTCATTATTTTATCTTAATTTACAACTAGTAACCATGGGAGTACATACTAGTTTAGAGTCCTCCATTCCAATATTCTTTAGCATTTCCTTAACATATTTTTATTGTGAAATGAACATACCTTTTTTTGATTGATTGATTTGCAACCCAAGGAAGAAAGTCATCTCCCCAAAAATTGACATTTCAAACTCATTTTGCATCTGCTCTACAATTTTTTTACACAATTCCTCATTTCTTCTAAAGGTTGTGTCATCAACATACACAACCACAATCAGGATTTGATCTCTCTCAACTTTGAAGTAAAGGTTGCTATCTATAGTACCCTTTTTGAATTCTTGTTGTAATAATTACCTATCCAATCTTGCATACTAGGCTCTAGGAGCTTGTTTGAGCCCATATAATTCCTTTTCATCCTGAAGACCATGTTAGGGTTTTCTGATAACTAAAAACATTCTGGTTGTTCAATGTATACCTCTTCTTCTAACTCACCATTCAAGAATGAAAAATTTACATCCATTTGATATACCTTGAAGTCTTTATGTGCCGCAAAATCCAACAACATCCTAATAGTCTCCCTTCTTGCTATAGGAGTAAAATTCTCTTCAAAATCTATTCCTTCCACTTGTGAGTATCCTTTACACACAAGCCTAGCCTTATTTCTGATAACTTCTCTATTCTCATTCAACTTGTTCCTAAAAACCCATTTAGTTCCCATCACATTCTTGTTTGCTGGTCTTGGGACCAGTTCCCATGTCTAATTCTTTTGAATCTACCTTAATTCTTCTTCCATAGTTTTGACCCAATTTTCATCCTTGCATGCTTTAGTAACTACTTTAGGTTCTATCTCAAAAATTAAACAAAATTTTACTTGTTCCTTTATCATAGTAGCTTTTCTTCTTATCAACACACCTTTTTTTTTCCTCCAATTATTTGATCCTCAAAATTATTTTTCAGCAAATACTTAGGAGTCTTAGGATTCTTTTCCAGATCTTCTTCCTCTTCCACTAACATCTCCTTTTCTTTCTCTTTTTCTTTTTCTTCGTCTCTACAAGGGGGTTCATCTGATTCATATCCTTCTATCAAAACTAAGTTTTGATGCAATTCTTCATCCACTTTGACACTTGCACTTTTAGCTGTCTTCTTTAACCTTTTATTGTAGCATTTGTATGCCTTGCTCTTTGTAGAATATCCAAGGAAAGTTCCTTCATCTTATCTTTCATCAAACTTTCCCAACTTTTCTTCATCTCTCCTGATATAACATTTGATTCCAAACACTCTTAAATATTTCACAATAGGATTTTTTCCATACCATATCCCATAGGGGGTCTTTGAATTGCTCACTCTTGCTTTACCTTTATTAAGAATGTAGACTACAATATGAATTGCTTCACTCCAATAGACACTTGGTAGATTTGCTTCCTTCAACATGGTTCTTTCTACTTCTTGAACTATCCTATTATTCTTCTCCACAACCCCATTCTACTGAGGAGTCTTAGGAGCTGATAAATGTCCTTTTATCCCATGATCTTCATAAAAACTATTAAACTCATTGGAGGTGAACTCACCACCTTTGTCAAACCTTAAACACTTTATTTTCAGATCCATTTCATTCTCAACCATAGATTTAAATGATTTAAAATTATCTAGAGCTTCTGATTTTTCTTTGAGAAAGTTCACCCTAGTCATTATAGAGTAATCATCTATTAACAACATAAAATACTTGTCACCTTTAGATCTTCTTATTATGGTAGGTTCACATAGGTCCGTATGCACCAACTCCAAAGGTCCTATAGTAGAGTATTCCTTAGTTTTGAACCTCTTATTTGTTTGTTCTCCAGGCTAACACTCTTTGAAAATTGCATTGATAGGGACTCCTCATATTATTATAAATATGATATGGCTCCCTAGATTTCAATAATTTTGAGGGATTAGTTTTTCTAACAAAATATCAAATATTTTCCCTTATGTGCATGGTGTTCAAGAGTTTATTTTTCCTTCCTAGCATCTTAATACATATATTTTTGATATTTTTGTTTATTTCAAGTATGTCCTTAATGGATTTCAACAAGGAAACTTCAATGCTATTTGTTTGGATCTCATTAACTAGTTTAAATTCTTGAGAATAATTTTAGAGCTTTCTAGAACTCTTTGGACTTGACTACGACAACTGTAGTCACTATGAAAATAATATTGCTAATATATTAGGTAAGTTTTTGGACTGAGTTGTGATGCTTATTTTTAAGGAGGCTCCTCTTTATTCTCTTATTTTATAAATTCCCTTTCTTTGGATAAATTTTAGTAGGTAGGGGAACATCATACCATTTTTTACAACATAGTTGTACCTCATTGATTCCTATTACGCTAAAATTTGTTGTGTTTTGATCCCCATCATCAAAGTTTTTTTAGGTTATTTGTTCATAGGATTGTTTATGGGGTTGATAGGTAATTGTGGTTGGTTTACCATTTTTTTTATATTCGAGTTTATTGTTGTCGTGACAATCTAGGCAATAAACCTTGTTTTTGGTTCATATATTTCCTTTTCCCCTAATTTTTGTAAGGAATCCAAGGTTTTTGGTATTACTTCATGTTTTAATTTGGCCATGGAGGAAAGAGCATGATGATTTTATCCATTTAGATTGAACCCATGGAGATCCTCATTGTGGCATGATCCCTATGGTAGTGGTGTTCTCCACAACCTTTCCCATTAATTTGGTATCCAATTAGAGGGGGCTCTCAATTCATATTGTTTAGGGGTCTAGTTGAACCCAAAATTAGGTTAAATTTGGACAATGAAAGTTAATTATTTGTTTTGGGGTATCAATCTATTTCTAATTTTGGTTAGAATGTTGCACTCATCTATAAAGTGTTTCTTCTTGCAATTTACACAACTTTATTTTATTTAAGGGAATTTCCCTAACTGGGTTCTTATCTCTAAATTTAGAATAGTATGTGGCCAAGGGTTTTTTTTCTTTTTGCTTTTAGCCTATCTAATATGGTATTAAGGTAGAGTGAGATATTATTTAAAAAAAAAAACTAAATCCTTCATTACCTTGGTGACATCATGACTACTTTTCTCTTTCTTAATATTTCTACTTCTATCCTTGGTGTGGGAGTGATTTTTACTAAGTCAAATGATATCATCAAAGTCTAATTTTTTGATGTTCCCTTTTCCCATAACATTGAGATCTTTATGAGATTCTTCATCTATTTCCCTAAGGAAGATTATTTTTCTTATTTCCTCATCTAAAGTGTTGCTACACCTTCTATGGACAAAGAAGAAGTGGTCTAGGAAATTTCCTTCTATATTTTCATCTTTTAATTGTTTCATCTTGAAGACTCATCCTTCCTATCTCTAACCTAAAAGTAATCTTGGTATTTACCTAAGAAATTTTTTTCATCTAATCCCAAGTATGGATGGATTTGGTTGTCAAACTCATGAACTAGCACAAATTTTATTCATTCAACATGGAGGGGAATAGTTTTATCTTTTGGAATTGTCAGTCTCATAATCTTAATTTTGATAGAGAACATTGAATTAAAAAATAAATCAATATTTTAAAAAGGCTTCCCCTTGAAGGTTGGTTGGATAGAAGGTGAGATGTTTTACATAGGGGATTCATTTCTCTATAGTGTTAGAGATATTGGATAGAATTTTTTTTAAATGTTGGTATCTTATTTCACATTACCTATGGTGCTATCTCTATTTGTGATAGTGGTGTGAATTTCTTCATCTAATTTATGTAATGGGATGGCTAGTGTTTCCACCTATATTTGAGTGGATAACCCTTGGATGTGTCTAGTTGACAACTTTAGATTTGAATTCCTTTTTATTTTTGATTTGTCAACTTTCTCTTGTCTTTCTATTATAACTTCAATAGGTGGGTTTTTTATAAAGTGATAGGGAATCCCTAGGTCTATTAATAAACTAAGAGAATTCTACTAAAGTCAATGCTCAAGTTTTGTTTGACCATATTAATTCATATAAATTTTATATTTTCTATCCCTAGAAACAACACCAAAAATGTTGATATTGTTGGAGTGGTTCAAATTTCTTATCATTTAATACTTATCAATCTTGGTGGTGTCTAGGGGTGATCTACAATATGATATTGAATTCCAAGGGTAGAAATCTTCTCATAATTAATTCTAACCTATATTATAGCCTTATAAAATAAAATAAAATATATTCAATTAATGCTTGAAACTAAACATACTTTGATAGGAAATAAATATGCTAAGATCAAACACACTTTGCTAGAAATTAAATGTAGTCAAGTTAAACTATTTTTCACACTTTGCTAGAAATTAAATGTAGTCAAGTTAAACTATTTTTCTTGAAATGGAAAATATTTGCATGGGAATTAGAAAATACTAAAAGATATTTTTCTTTTTCTTTTTTGGATGTGTAAATGAGATGCCTATATGTATTTAAATGAGAATATGAAAGTAAGAAATATATAAATGATTATGCAAGTGAAATAAACTATATAAATAAATAATAGAATAAAATGTTGTAAATATAAAGTACCTTAGGATATTCCTCTTTAGGTGAGTGGGCCATACCCTTTCCAAGGTAAACCCACAATAGTGACTCCCACTTATGGGACATCGCTTTTTGAACTTGGATGGAAGTGTAAACTTAAAAACAATTTCTTTTGAAGGTATTTCTTTGAACAAAGGTACCTTCATTAAAAGGTATGAGAATAAGTACCTTAATTAAAAAGAGAACCTTCATTTGCAAGTCCCTTTTTATTCCTTTTATGGAAATTACTAGAAAAGGAATAAAAAGGGACCTTCAAATGAAGGTCCTTTTCCATTTTTGGAAAAAACCTTCGTTCGAAGGGTTTTTTTGTGTGGGAATGAAAAACCTTAGAATGAAGGTCCTTGAATACCTTAGATAAAAAACACCTTCATTAAAAGGACCTTTGAACAAAGGTACCTTCGCTCGAAGGACCTTCAAACAAAGGTACCTTCATTCCAAGGACCTTCAAACAATGGTCCTTAACTAGCCACTTTCACTATCTTCCTCAAATTTTCTTCATAAATTTTAGTTTCAAACCTCAATTTGGACCTTCAAATGGAATGAACATGACAAGATAATTTTCAAGATTTTAGTCCTCAAAATGAGCTTTCCAACAAGTATAATTTTAATATATTTTGTGTAGCATAAAAAATTGCCACCCTTGACAATTTCACATTAGGTTTAGCTCCCCTATGTACTTGGACCTAATTATGCATTTAATTTCCCATTTAAAAACATCTTTGAAAAATAAAACATGGGAAATGGGATAATGAACTCAATATTTTCCCCCGACACTTTTGGGCCCCGAGAAGAATGGGTTTGGTTTAAGGCACTCTATGCCCTAGACCACCTCTTTAGGATCCAAATTTGAATGTCAGTGTTGGTATTTTATTATTTGAATTATAATTTCAATTTTTAACTATTAGAATTTAATTTTTGGTAAATTAGAAGAATTGGATATAAATACTAGTCATTTTATCATTTGAAATCCTAATGAGACCTAGAAGCACACATAAGAAATAGAAGCACACATAAGAAAATTTATTGAGTTGTAGAGGATGAAATGTGCTACCCTCAAGATGATGAGTTTTGTGCATTTTTCACATACACCCTACTGAAAGCACATACCCCCTCTTTTGCTGCTTTTCCCTATCCTATTGCTTATTATGTTTTAGGGTCTAGTCATAGTTTATTAAAATGGTTTGCATGGGTTTTCCCTTTAGTTAGAGGTTATTCTTTGTATTTGGGTTTTTGAGTCATTTTCCTTGTTTGCGCAATGGATTTTGGTGGATTTGACTTATAATCCATTAGCCTTGGCCCTTTCACGATGGTTTTACCACACACCAAGTTGATTTGCATAAAAACCCTAAGTTTTATCTTATGCAAAATTTTTTGTGGGAATGTCGTTGCAAAATTTTTCTTGCAGAATCCTAGTTGATCGACAATGAACTCTCCAACTTCCACATTTCTATGGCTTGCAAGTCTCCAAATTTCACAAGGTCCATCCCTACAATTAACCCAATTTCTACAAAAGGGAAAATCTAGTCTTTTGGTGTTGTCATGCTCCATCCCCGCAATTTCATCTATTCACTCTTTTCTTGGATTAGTTTTGAAAATTTGACCCCCTTAAGTTTTTTTTTAAAATTGAGGAAGTTTTAATTTTGAGGATTTTTGGTTGCAGGTTTCCATTGGTGGGATTCCATCTCTCCAGCGTCGTGCTCTCTAGCTTCTACAATCATGTTTTCTGCAACTCTAGAAATGGGTAAAATCATCAAGTACTAAGCCTAGATGCTCTTCATATCCATTTCCCCATGTGATCAAATAGATAAAACCAAAAATGACTAAGTGTTGGGGCCTTGCAGAAAATATTTGAGGGAATGCCATTGCGGAATTCTACTTGCAAAAACTTCATGAAACCCTTGTCGAGTCTTGTAAGCTTCCAACCCTATTGAACCATAGATGACCCTTGTGATACCAAAAAATCACATCAACTATTGAGTTTTTTTTGCATCGTCAAGACTTGACATCCAACCCTTTGGGTCATTTTCTAAATATTTTCTTTAGGAATTCACCTTTCAAGAGTGATAAAACACTTGTGTTTTAGCTATGTTGTGCAATGAAAAAAAACTCATCAACATAATTGGCGCTAGAAGGAGAGGGTTGAGCATAAGAAACAAAGCTAGAAGCTGAATGAGCCTTCATGTACAAATCTGAGATAGATAGATCTCTTCATATGAAAAAAAATACAAAAAAAATCATAAAATTTGAAAATATAAATTTTTTTGATTCAAGATGGAAAGGAAACAATTTCATGTTTCCTATTGTGAGGACAACCTTTAAGTTGATATTTTTTTAGCTCCAAGAGTCTCTAAATAGTAAATTGTATCCTAAGAGTTTGCATGACCTTGCATTATCAAAAAAATGCAGAATTCATAATACTTCTAGGCACAATGAGCTAAACCACTTCACCTTCTTGGGAAGCATAGAAAGGGCTTTACAAGGGAAAATATTCTTCTAGGAAGTGTATGGACCACTAAAATTTGCAGAATTAGAAGATGGAGTTGCTAATGTTGTAGTTGTAGCCTTCAAAGATCTGGTTAAAGATCAACTAAGCAGTGAGAGTGGGTTATGTTTGGAAGATGTACTAATGTCTAGTTGGTGTAGGGTGCATAATGCACCTCATTTAGAGTCTACCTGTCCTCTGTGTGAAGATATAATCAATCAAATCAAAAGTTGTTTGGTCTTGATGAAATAGATGAACAATAGCAATGGGGAATCATTTGCAACAAAACTTGCATACACTGAATCAAAAGAACATTTGATATATGATGGGGAGCATATAGAGGTTGAATTAGAAAGATGTGCAGTAGTGAATGCTAAAAAATCCATAGAGGATGTTGGATACAAGAAAAAAGATAAAATCCCTAGGACAACAAGAGTTGATAATAAAATGGAACCTGAGGTAAGAGGTGGGGTCATTGAGGAAGGTAATCAAACACCTAAAATAGAACATTTAACTGAACTGGATAAGCTACAAGAAGAGGGGGTTATTGGTCACAATCCTCTTTTTAGCAATGAGGATGTAGTGTTGGTGGGATGTGACAAATTTGTTGCAAAACTCTTAAAAGATTGGTCAAGCTTACTTTATAGAATATGATTGGAGGAATTTCTATTACCAGGCTAGTGTAGGATACATGATACCACACATTTCAAGTTCACATGTCTGTAGTGCCAAATAATAATCAGACAATCAAGGAACAAGTAGAACTGTCAAAGCAATTCAACACAGAATTCCCTACCGTCATTGTAGAAAATACACTAAATGTGGAAAGACATGAATCTAGTGATTGCTCAGTTGAGTATAACTCATCAATAAACTCTGGAAGGACATTTATAGAGAAGGATCAATGTAGTTTGAAGGACGATATAGGAGATGCATCACCTCACAAGGATACTAAATATTTGGTGATTGATCCATCAATTTGTAGTCAAGAGATTTTTCCTTCTCAAGATGACTTGTAAATGCATACTCAAGAGGATATCCCAAACCAAAAATCAAACAGTTTAGTCCCATTGACATAGAGGAAAATTTTTCTAATTTATTTGCATTTAGTGTTAAGCTACAAAATTATGACGACACAGGGTAAATGGATAATTATAAACTTGGGGGTAATGAAAATACATTACCCAAACCTCCAGATGATGAGGTAGTTGAAGTATTATATGAGGAGAAGGATACAATTTTAGCATATAGCAGCAATGTACATGAAGAAATATGCTCAATGGATGGGTATTCTAATGTGCAACAACATGAGGAGACTAGTGATTTGGCCAATGAATCTTATCAGGTGTTCACACATGAACCAAAAGAAGAGGAAGTCCAAAGGGATGAAGTCTTGGAGGCTATCGTCACAAGCAATGTATCACACCAATCACAAGCTACAATAGAAATTAAAGAGGATGTTGTGATATATTTTGAGGAAAAAAGTCAAGTGGATGTGAAAAATGTGGATAATTAGCCAGTTGAAGTTACTGATTATGGAGATACTCTTGAAGAAATATATGCAGATCCATTATCCTAGTCTTATTCAGTTGTAAACCCTAGTAAAAAATTCCATGAATTTAAAATTTTTAACCCTTTGCATGGTTTGTTACCTAATGATTATGATTATGACCTACCAATCTACAATGTAAAGGGAATGCTACACCATGAGTTACGACCCCTTGAAGCTGAGAGTACAAGGTCTAATACCATACATGCTCTAAGTACTCAAGTATCACTACCTACGCAGGAGGAAATCTACGTTGTCTTTCCTTGTTCCTATCACTATTCACACTTATCATTTTGATTATGGGGATGTTGGAAATAGAACCTGCTTATGGATCAACCACTGGTTTGATGAACTACCTCAATTGTTAATGTTTCTTGACTTCATCATTGAGTTTGAGAGTGACAATACGAAAGTCTATTTTTTTGAGTACAAGGATGAGTTTGCGTGCCTTAGGACTACAAATATTTCTTTATTACTTGTCTATGCATTGAGAAATCATATAGGGGTGGGTTTTGGTTTTCCTAGTTTGAATATGCTTCATTTAGGGTCTCTTTGTATATACCTTGGTTTGAATAAATGCAGTTTTCTTTTTCTTTTGCTTTATTGCTTTGGTTATTTTAGGTTTGGATTTTGCTTGATATTTCTAGTATGGTCTAGGGTCTTCTCATTTTCTTATGGGGATATTTTATAGGCACAACAACAATTCAATTATTTGGGAATATTCTAGGTGTTTTCTTGAGAAACACTAATCATGATTTCAAAATGGATGGTGAAGGTCTTCTGTTAGTGTCAAATAGTTTGGGATGTTTGATTTAAAGAGGATAAGTTATTGGTTCAATTTGATTATGAATTATTTTAAATTTTTATATCTCTCACACATTTTAAGATTCTTGAGGTCATTGTAGGTTCCTTTGTGAAGTCATGTTAAGTGAAAAATCTCAAATTCTGCTTCAATACCACTATGATTCTTAGCCTTGAGTGCAAACTTCATTGTTTTCAAGTTGAAAAAAAAAGAAAATAAAAGAAGAATCAAAAGAAACAAAAGAAAAGAGAGAAAATAGTGAAAATCACAAAAAATTCAACTTTAAGGAGGATTCAAATAACTCTACTAGGGCTATGGATGCCCAATTGGTAGTAGAGCAATGTTTGAGAGAATCACAACAACAACCTCGTCGGGGCTATAGATGTCTAACTAGTAGCGAGCCAATGTACAAATCAATTTTGAAGTAGAATCATTCATGTATCTTAACATGATAGAGCGTAGGTTCCTGTCACTTAAGGAAGGAAATGAATACATTTGCACACACTTGGATTTTTCAGCATATGGAAGGTTAGATCAACTAGTGATTTTGATTCTTTGATCGAGTGTTTCAGTTTGTTTGGCCTAATGTGGAGGTCAAAACTAAAGATTCTGGGTTCGTGATTCTTTTTTGTCATCAAAATTCTCTAGAGAATTTTTGTAGTAGAGTATCCATTTGTTGTGCATTTTGCACACATGCCCTGCTAAAAGTAGAGACCTCCTCTTTTGCTGCTTCACCCTCTCTTGTTGCTTATTTTGTTTTAGGGTCTGGTCATAGTTGATTAAAATGGTTTACATGGGTTTTTCCTTTAGTTAGAGGTTATGCTTTGCATTTGGGTTTTGGATTCATTTTCCTTGTTTGCTCAATGGATTGCTCATGGATTTGACTTATAATCCTTTAGCCTTGGCCCTTTCATGATGGTTTTCCCATGCACCAAGTTGATTTGCACAAAAAAACCTAAGTTTTAACTTTTGCAAAATTCTACTTGCAAAATTCTAGTCAACCAACGTCAAGCTCTCTGACTTCCACATTGCTTCGACCTGCAAGTCTCTGGCTTCTAAAAGATCCATCCCTGCAAATAACCCAATTTTTGCAAAATTGGAAATCTAGTCTTTTGGTGCTATCATGCTCCATCCTTGTAATTTCACCTTTTCTCCCTTTTCTTGGATTAGTTGTAAAAATTTGATCCCCTTAAGATTTTTTGGGAAAATGAGGAAGTTTTATTTTGAGGGTTTTTGGTCGTGGGTTTCAGTCAACGGGATTCCATCTCTCCAGCATCACACTCTTTGGCTTAGGTAGTCACATCTTCCACAACTCTAGAAATGGGTAAAATCATCAAGTACTAAGCCTAGATGCTCTTCATATCCATTTCCCCACACACTCAAATAGATAAACCCAAAAATAACTAAGTGTTGGGGCCTTGTGAAAAATGATTGCAAGAATGTCATTGCAAAATTTTTCTTGCAAAATTCTAGTTGATCAGTGCTGGGTTCTCCGGCTTTTGCAATGCTCCGAACTGCAAGTCTCTAGCTTTTGCATTACTCCAACCCGCAAGTCTCTAGCTTCTGCATTGCTCTGGCTCACATCTCTCTAGCTTCTGCATTGCTCCAACCTGCAAGTCTCAAGCTTCTACATTGCTCCGGCCCACAAGCTTTCGACTTTCACATTGTTCTAGCTTGCATCTCTTTGGCTTCCGCATTGCTCTAGCCCGCAGTGGTCCAATTCCCTCAAAAGTGGAAATTTCACTTTTCGACACCGTGCTCACCGACTTTCACATTGCTCTGGCCCTGAAAAGTGAAATCCCCTCAAAAGTCAATTTCCCTAAATGGAAATTTTCTCGAAATGAAATTTTTTCTTGAAATGGAAATTTTCTCGAAATAGAAATTTTCTTGAAATGGAAATTTTCTTCAAATAGAAATATATTTCTTAAAATAGAAAATTTCTTGAAATGGAAAGTTTTCCAAAATATGAAATTTTCCTGATAGACCATAAATTGATAAATTTTAATATTTTAAATAAAGGAAATTTATCATTTTTGGAGGTTTAAATTATGATATTTTATGACAGGTGTTTTTCAAGATGCTTGGAGGGATAAAGGATCAATTCATTAAAGGACCCACATATGGTGTCGTGCTAGGTGTTAAAGGGAGCTATAATTAAGGGATGACTAAATTAATTAAATGGTCAAGATGAACATGCATATGGATTCATGCAAGGCCTTATTCACTAGCAAGGGGACTCAAAACTAAAATTAAAAGATGAAGCTAAATATTTAATATTGATCTACATAAGAATCTGTGCCAAGATTTACCAGCTAGAAAAGTATTTTTGAAAGGAAAATAGGGGATTATTTATTTCTCCAAAAGGCTTGTTCATCAAGATTAAGGAGGAGATGTTTGTTTCTCCTTGGACCAAATTTGTAGCAAAATTATCCGATTGGATGCAAATGAGGCATGTGTTGCCAAAACCTAATGTACCTCGAATATTAAATGCTAATGTAAATTGGGACATTGAATTGGATTTAATCTTGACCATTGATTTGTAATGTAACATCTATAAAAGGCCTATGGATGCTCATTTGTAAAAAAGGTAAGGAGTAGAACAATAGGAGAGTTAGTTTTAAGAGAGGAGAGAACTAGAAATTGTTAAGCAAATGTTGTAGAAATTAATATAGTTAGATCATTGACTTCTGTGTTAAGTTTGAAAGTGTTGTGGTTTCTTTCTTCTTATTCTCAAATTTTAGTTTCAATTAATTTGTAATAATGCTGAAATGTTAAAGATGTTTGATGAATCTGCTACTCATGCCATTTAGGATTTGTTGATTGTAAATCATAGTGCATGGTTAGTCTAATTAAGCCAATTATTGCAATAGTTCAACTGTGAGTGCTTATTCATGTCATGCTAGTAATTGGGTGTATGAATGGCTATTCATGGTCTGAAAATATTTCACTTTCCTTTGAAGATTGCACTATTTATGTGGTGTTACAGATTTGATCTTGGCTAAACAAGAATAGGTTCTGATGGGGATTTATTAGTCTACAACATTATCCATTATTACGATTGATCTTAGGTGTTAAATTAGGATCTCTCTCTTAACCCTATATCTTTTGATATTTCTTTGGGTTAGTTTAGAATTGAATCAACATCACCACATTGCCATATTTGATGATAAAAGCATTTTTAGATTTTAGATATGGAAAGTTTAGTTAGGTTTTGCATACATTTTTAGACTTCATGCCCTTGTTGAGTCTTGTAAGCTTCCAATCCTATTGAACCATAGATGACCCTTGTGATACTAGCAAATCACATCAACTATTGAGTTATTTTTGCATCATCAAGACTTGACATCCAAACCCTTGGTGTCGTTTCTAAAGATTTTCTATAGGAAGTCACCTTTCAAGAGAGATAGAAAACTTGTGTTTTATCTATGTTGTGTAGTACAAAAATACTCATCAACAATGTGAACTACCTCAATTGACACAACTCAAGTGAGTTGGGAATGGAGGAATCTACTTGTGGTAACAAAGTACATAAATTATTCAGACCTTTCAAACATCAAAAATCAAAACTATAGGGTACAAAGGTCTTTTGGATAGCTCTAAAAGCTCTCTATCCAGGATGACAACACACCACATTGGTGTCCCATACAGACAAGAAATAGTTATTATCACCAGAAAGACACAAAGTAATGTGCACCAATTTCTAGACATGAAAGGGGTGGATAATATGAACATACACAATTAAAGGTACACAAATAAAGAAGCTAAATGAAAATGAGATGAAAATGAAAAGTAGAGGTTTTAGATATCACTGGAAGTGTTTGATGACATTCAATCTTGATTTAGAAAGTTCTTCTACCTACACCTACACACAAGACCAAAAATAAATGTTTGGGTGGATGTACAAGAGTTTTCCTCAGTCAAACCCTCGTATTTGTGTTTCCACCTCCATGGAAAACCTTAGACAAGATCATAAAAATAGATGTGAAATGATAAAAACAACCATATACTAATAAAAGGCAGAGATAATATGCTCAATAAAGATTCTTGAAGAGTTACCTCATTCAAGCACCAACAAGTGAAGCTTGTTGGTGCAACAAAGGAGCAACAAGAACCTCCAAGATGACAATGGATTCCTTGAAAGATGAGCTCATGTTGCAACAATGGAGTTTACTTTGAAATCCATAAAAGAGCTCTTTGCAAGATGTGTGTAGAGAGATGGAGAGGAAGAACAGAGAGTTGCATGTTTCTTTAAGAAATCAAGAATGAATCACCTTCATAATTAATGGAGAGTGTAAAATCCATAGGAGAGTGAAGAATTACTCTCAAAATGCAAAAGAGAGGGACTTTTTGGTCTAGGAATCTTGCCCAAGCAATTCCCGATGGGGTTGTAGGTTGGTAGATGTGTTACACTACCAAAAAATGGAAGGTGTAACATCTCAACGACCACCTTAGTCATAGATTTTCGCGGGATGCTAGCACAACTCACAAATTTCTTTGTGGTTCCCATTGGTCCATGGGAAAATCAGACTCAATGATTGAGGAATTAGGCATGCTAGATGGTGATAAATGGTTTTAAGTTAAGGGAGAACATAATTATCTTAGTTTATCTAAAGAGGAAGGAGTATGTAGTGTGAAATTGCATAGGATGCAATTTACGACATCACATGAGAAAATTGAGCATCCTAAAAAGAAATCGAGCAATCAAGGGTAGAATTATCAAGATTATTATAGAATTTTATCATTCAAGCATCATTTCATATGTTATATAAGTTTGTTCATGTTTTGAATACATTTTTTAATGAGTATTAACACTTGTAGGTATTCAAATCAATTCAAGTCAAGCAATAATTGATCCTTGAATGTGATGAGTATGAATTCAGTCCATCAAGGAGATCAAATTTGAGTGGTGAGTTGTAGCAAGTTGTCAATACATTAATTGTTTATCATTAGCCTCTATCCAACCAAGGATACACTCTCTTTTATATCATAATTTTCAATAATGTAGGTAGAAATACCTACATGGGGTTTGAATTAGGCCGCTCCTATATGGCACAACACTTACCCTCTTTTCATGTGTGCAGGTTATAGATCTAAAATGAATTGGAGGAAGATTTAATTCTATTTTTTCATTCATGCACTCAAACCCTACAAGTTTTCAAGATACAAAAACTAGATTTTCTCATCAACAGTCAAAGTTTCGATAATACCTCCAAAAGAATAGGAGCTATAGACTAGGTACCTTAGGCATGTAATTTTAGATCTTGCAAAAAAGGGGGATAGTCTAGGGTGCACTACACCCTAGACTAGTGAATTCAAGATCAAATTTATATCCTAGGTTCTTCTGTGTCTACCTTCTACATTTATGGATTCTATTTTTGTCTTGTTACATTTGATTTCTTAAAATTCATAATAGACTACTAAATTTGCATAGTTTACATAGTTAGTTCATTGTATCATTCAAAATCAATCAATTAAAAATCATCCAAATCACTCATTGCACCCATATTCACAAGGATTAGAACCCTGGTCCACCATTCTAACTCTTCCTATTAGATTTTGTAGTCAAGTGGATTTGAGATCATTTCTAATCGTTCAAACCAAATTGGGATAAGTTTGATTTAGGACCTAGATCCCTCTTCCCAATCAATTTTTTTGGTGAATCTGACTATTTCAAACATTTCAAACATTTTAAACCTTCTAATATCTGAATTAGCTTTTAGATTATTTGCATTCTTCATTAATACATACATAATTGTCATAAAAACATTAAAAAAGTAAAAAAAGTGCATTGTATTTTGCATCCAAAAGACATCTAGGGTTAATTTCAGTCATTATATAGTAGATCTAGTTTAGATTTGCATTAATAATTTTGTATTAGGTCATATAAATCTGAAATCATATCTAAAAGTGTTCAAAACACTAATTTAGGCATTGGAATATAGTGAAAAAGAGGAAAAAGTGCATTGTTATTTTTGCAAAAACAAAGAAAGTTTTCAATTTCCATATTTTTCAAGTTAGGATCATTAAGTTCATGTAATTTATAGTTTAAAAATTGAATTTTCCAATTCTATTCATTGGTTAAGAGTTCTGAAAATTTCTTGCATAGTTGTCTTTCATATTGTAAAATTACAATTCTATAAAATTCTAGAAATTTATTTACTATTAGACCTGAATAGTCACATAATAGGATACTTAAACACTATAGAACACATCCAAATTTTGAATTTAGTAAAAATTCCTTGATATTCTAAGGCATAGTATACCATAGACCAGTTAAATTTCACATAGTAGATGCTAAAATCCCTACAATAGCTAGTTGTTCTCAAGCATTACCAAACACTCAAAACCAAGGAGTAAAGCAAGTTTCCTCTATGATAACCATACCTTCTATTCCCACATTCACACCTCCAACTATAGAATCAACCATACAATACACCAATGGACTAAATCCAATCTTAGGGTTTCCTAGTGTGAGTACTTATAGTTTTATCACTTCACCCATAACACCTCCATGTTCATCACCACTCGTAAACATACAACATAGTAACCCACTGGTCACTCACTCTAGTTCACCATATTCAATAAATTCTCAAAACATGTCACCCAAGGATCCAATTATAAACCAAATTTTACAAAATGTGACATCACTTCAACAAAAAATTTAAACTTTAAATCAAAATCAAAATGGTAAACCTCTATAATACCTTAGATGAAATCCTTTTTCATTTTCCATCCTTAAAAAAATCATACCTCCAAACATTGAGATACCTTGATTTCAAAAGTTTAATGGTAAGAGGGATCCTAACAACCATGTGTTAGCTTTTATTGTGTTGTGTAGTTATTTTATTTTTGAAGATGTGATCTTAGCAAAGCTCTTCCCTAGAACATTGAAAGATATGACCTTGGAATGGTTTTTCTCATTACCAAATAACTCAATCACTTCATTCACACAACTTGTTAGCATATTTCTTCAACATTTCAAGTGAACATTGGTCCTTAAGTGATGTTAGTAGACTTAGTTCATTATAAAAAAGACCTAAGGAAAATGTAATAGACTTTATAGGATGATAAAAATCACTTTACTCATAAATCTCCTATAGTCTTCTTGATGTTGACATCCAAAGAGTGTTTATAGGAAACTTACAACCTAGTATTCAAGACAAAATCTTATTAATGAAGTATCCATCCTTTAAACACTTATGTACAACTCTTTATGATTATTAGATATTGGTTAGTAAGTATGAGGGAACACCTTTAGTGGCTTGTACTGGTCAATCCGAATCCATACCTCAAAACAACTAGCCTTCATTTAGAATTTTTTTTTTAAAATTCATTAAGATAAACACTCCTTAAACTACCTCAAGATTTGAATCAAGTGATTGGTATGGGAGTTGGGTGCCGTAGGGAATGAAACTCTATGGTATTTATTTTCCCCTATTCTAATTCTTGCCTCACATAGATTCTGGGTGGTCTTTGCATTATTTTCTAGAGTTTTCTATGCTCTGTTCCTGGAGCTCTCAAGCTGGTTACTTTTGTTAATTGTGGTGACATGGGTGGTGATAAAAATCGAGCCAAACCTTTCTCATGTGAAGCTATTAAGAAGAAGAATGAGGTTTGGCAGGCGCTAGAGAAAGGAGGGTTAAATCTTTACCTAAAGAAGTTACATGGAAATAACCCTTAGGTAACAATGCTTTTTGCTAAAGGATGGAATGATAGCATGCTGAAGCTTTATGGGATGAAATTTGAGGTCAATGAAGAATTTATAGCTGGTATTACTAGCTTGGCTATGGATGGAATGAAAGTCTTTAGGGATAAAAAGGAGGCACAAACTACTATGAAAATATTTTTCAAAGATGATGAGGAGAAGAATTTGAGGACTGCTAGTAGTGGAGAATATCAGAGAAGTTCTCTTAAGGTGTTATGGGGTGATGTTGCAGAAGAGCTAATGCACTACATAACGTTGGAAGGCCAATTTTCAATGGTTAATGCATACCATTTCATCTTGCTTAATCACTTCCGACATAAGAAGAGGGTTTCCTTCCCTTATTATATTCTGATGTCTCTTGATTAAGGTCTTAAGGATCATAATTAAAACCCTAAAAATCTTGTCTTGCATGTGGGGTTAATACTTCTCATCTCTGATTACACAAAGACTTTTGAGTTTGCTAAACCGATGGTCACCCTGAAGGGTAAACAGTCCAAACCCGTTAAGGAGTATCAGACTGCTTCTGAAGAGGAACTGGTGAGAAAAAAAGTCAAGAAAATGAAATTGATTTTGAAAAAAGAGTTAGAGTTGGAGGAAGATGTTGACTACGTTCCTGATTCACTTGCTTCTTTGGAGGGGGGTCCATATTCCCCTACTATGGGAAAGAGGAAAAAAGGGTAACCGTGTGCTAGTGAGGATTATTTGACATGTAGTGATGAGGTGGCTACTAATTTTCAGAGTAGGGGTGCAAAGGTGAAGAGTGATCTATATGGTGAGGCTTCCTTGCCACCCCCTATTGCCAAGCAGAAGAAGGATGTGGAGGAGGGAAGCAAGAAGAAATGGGTATTGAGGACTACGAGCCAAATTCTGGACAAGGAATTTCCCCTCACTATTATGGGAAATGTCTATGCTGATGATTCCTCGAGTGTCGAGCTGTATTTGTAGTTGAAAGGTAAGTCTAGGGATGCTGATGTTGCTGTGGAAACCTAGGATGTGGAATTGGAGAGGCTTAAGAAGAGAAAGGTGGTGGCAGTGGAAATTGTTTGCTCCATCCACAAACTCAAGTCTCCGGTTGTTTTTGAAAAAGGTAAGGACACCCATGTTGGTCAGGATAGGGTTAGTTCCTCTGAGGAGGAAGATGCTTTGGGGAAAGGGGTTTTTAATATTGATAGAGAAGATTTGTTTGATTTTCTTGGAACTACTCATGAGGGTTCCATTGTCTTGTTTAAACTTTTTAAATGGTTTTTTCATGAACTCAATAAAAATAATGTCAAAGTTAGGGGCATGGTTAGTAAGTTTGAGGGGTCCTCTGTCCAGAATTAGATAGATGAGTTGTTTGAATCCTTAAATACTGTGGTGGACACTGTTGTGGAGGAAACTCTCAAAATGAAACAAAATATTTACGGAAGAATCCTCACCCTTGAGGATCAAATGGTGAAAATATGGGATACTGTAATGAGAGGAGGGGAGGTGCATAAATCTGCTGGTAAATATGATTCTAATACTATTACTTCTCCTATGGTTAGTGTTAAGAAGTGTAAAGATAGTGCTCATGTTGAAGAGGCCGATGCTACTGGTAAGTTGATGGAAGAGGAGAGTGATGCTGGGAAGGGTGGGGAGAAAGGTATTGTTTTGATTTTTGAGGTTAACACAGATGGACCTGGAGCCAGGACTAGGAACAAAACTAAAGCTCAAGTTGGGGCTTCTGGAAAGGAAATTTATGTTGTTTTCAATGAAGCACAAAAGGCTGTGGCTAGTGACGTGGAGGAGGCGAATATTTTGAAAAGCATGTAGTGTTGTTGGTGGGGTCCTCCTTTTTGGTTGAATTTTTGCTGATGGGTCGCTATTGTTGGGCTATTTTTTGCTTTATGATATTATCTTATATTTCAGCTGCTTTCTAATGTAAAGGGTTTCGGGCCCCTTCAAAACCCATATTTTATATCTAATAAAAAACACTCCTTAAACTGCCAATAACATTGAAACACATGTCATTGCCATAAATACAACTCCATATCAATTTAGACCAATAGATAGGCAATTTTTACAATTACTCGATTCTCTTCATGTGATAATTTACAAGTATTAAATACAAACCTATTCAAATCCCTGTAATTAGGCCAATAGAAACAAGTAAACCTTTACTGCCAAACTTCCATGCCAAAACATTTTGTTAGTATCATCGTACACATGGACATGATAAAAAATGATGTATGCATCTTAAGCACCAATTGCTGGACCTCATCAACTCTAATCAAATATAATTGGTTGACACTAATAACAACAAAAATAAATCAGTCTTATTTCCTAACCAAAATTTGTGAATCTTCAGCAACCCCTTACCAAGTCATTCATCAAACTTTTTGCAAAGTAGTGATAATGATGAAGATGAAGATGATGATGATATGTCCACTATGATAAACACAATAGAAGTTCAACCTAGTAAGGGTCAAACCATTTTCTACCCGATATTGATTTTACTCATATTGATGCATACATAACTACACCTCATGGTCCTCTCTATATCATCAATTGTTTTAATGAAAAATCCACATGGGGAATACTCATGGATTATTTGCATCTTGATGTAGTAGCATCCATGGCATAGTGGCTATCCTATTTCAACAAATAGATATTTAATTTTAATTGAAATTTTTGGTGTGAATTGAATTTCATATTTTGATGTGCATTTGGATTTTATTCCATGTTGAAAATTTGAAATTTGAATTTGGAGTTAATTTGGAGAAAGCAAGATAGGTGGAGATAATGGAGAATATGTTTTAAAAGGAAAAATCAATTCATTTTGAAGAAGTTTTTCTCCAAATTATAGGTGAAGGAACATGGAGGTGTGGGATATCTCCAGGAAGTATTTTAAGGGGTGTTGTTGTAGATTGTAGGCTGATTATAGAGATATGAATATCACTATTTATTGCAGATTTTTGTATTGTGCTTGTTGTAAGAAGTTTTGTTGTTGCAGGTGCTAGAGAGAAATTATGTTGTGAGGGTTTGATTTATTGGTAAAAATCCTTTTATTTATATATTTTCCTAGAGTATTTTAAGGGCTTGTTACATCCCATTTTCCTTTTGGGCTGATTTGCGATTCCATTTGCAAAGGGTAATTGAATTTGAAGTTGCTGGTTACAAGTTGCAAACCAGAGTTGCATATTGTTGCAAGAAATTTAATTTATTTTGTGAAGAGAGTTTCTCAGTATTGTGTGAGATATTTAAAATTAGTTTCCATTAAATAATTCAATTTAATTATCTCCATACATTAGTGGTATTATAGCAACAAGATCTTGTGTGTGTAATAGACTGCCGAAGAGAGGCAGTTGCACTAGGATTGAGCTTGTGGGTATTGGAGAAAATGGATGGGAGAGGAGCCCATTGTGGTAGAGGTAGAGGAAGAGAAAGAATGGATAATTTTGTCCATGATAATGATTTAATATCTTTGAGAAGACAAGTAGAGGGACTTCAAGAAGAGATAAGAAGAGGGTTTGCACAAAGAAGGGAACCTGGTAGTGATGAAGAAGAAGCTTCAGAGAATGCTAGCATAAACACTGAACAAAGAGAGGAAATTGTAGCAGTTGCAAATGATCCATTACTGAGGGATTTAAAAAAAATGGGAAATAGACCAAAAATTGATGTTCCTACCTTCAACAGAAGCTTGAATCCAGAGGAACTCATAGACTAGACAAATGATATGGAGGAGTATTTTGAGTTTGAATAAATTGGAGACCCAAATAGAGTGAGATTTTCCAAGATAAGTTTGAAGGGTCATGCTTCAATTTGGTGGAGAGAAATTTAGTTGGAAAGAGGAAGAAAAGGAAAAGAGAAAATTACAAGAATTGAAAAATAGTAGAGAAAATGAGAAGGAAATTCACTCTAGTAGACTATGAGCTAGAATTGCTTAAAAGGATGAAAATCTTGAAGCAAGAAAGAAAGATAGTAAAGGAGTACATTGAAGAGTTTCAAAAAATAATCATTAGAACTGGACATTCTGAGGCAACCAAGGAGAAGGTTGCAAGATACCTTAATGGTTTGAGGTCAAGCATGCAAGAGGAGATGACATTGGTGAGAGTTGTGACTATGGAAGATGCTTAGCAAATTGCCTTGAAGATAGAAGAAAGGCTGAATAAAATATTTGAAAGTAAGAAAAGAGGAATAGGCCATGAAAAGGAGGTTGAAGGAAGAACACATGTAGTAGAAAATAATCTTAAAAATAAAAAAAATATAGACCAAGGCAATGGAAAACAACATAGGAATGAAGAATTGTATGGGTCAAAAGAGAAAAATCAGAGAGGTAGAGGAAGATTAGGTAGAGGTTTTGGAAGAGAAGCCTTTCAAGGAAATTATTTTAAGTGTGGGGAAGAGGGTCATAGAGCATATGACTGTCCTAATGAAGAGGAAAGACCAAGAAGAATGACTAAAAATCAAAATAGAGCAGCAAATGTAAATAGAGAAGGCACATGATCATCACATTCCAAAGAAGAAAAATATGGTGAAACTTTAATGGCTAGGAGAACACTGTTAACTGAAGATGATAAATCTATTAAAAGGAGAAGTTTGTTTAGGAAAAGATGAAAGTGTGAAGTAAAGGCATGTATTGTCATTATTGATACTGGAATAACAGAAAATCTTGTGTCAAATGAAATGGTAAGAAAATTGCAGCTAGAAAGGAAGAAGCACACAAATCTATATCAGATAGCATGGGTACAAGATGACAAGAAGCTTTTGATCAATGGACATTGTGAGGTAAAATTTAAGATAGGAGGCTATTACAATGAATTTTTATGTGATATTCTTCCAATGAATGCTTGTCATATTCTTCTAGGAAGACCTTGGAAATTTGATAGTAAGGGGATGCATGATGGTTATGCCAATGCATACACATTGACGAAGGATAGGGTGAAACACAAATTGAAGCCATTGAAAGAAGAAATAGTTAAGGTTTGCAACAATGCAAGGTGTTGTTTGGTTGATGAAATTAGACTTTTAGATGATATGAAGCATGAATATGTTGGATTTAACACTAATCGTGATGAAGATGAGAAAGATGATTTGCTAATGCAATTGGGAGCAATTGAAAGGGAGTGGAATGAGAAAATTTCAGCTAATGCAAAGGTTGCAGCCAAAGGTAAAGAGTTAATTTCAGATTTTAGTACATGTTGAGATTGAGAATGTAAAATTAGAGTCAAAGGTTTTAGTAATAAATCCTTTGGAAGTAGATGAGAGTGGTGAATAGATTGAGGTGAAAATGAAGTTTTCTTATGATTGTTTGATTGGAAGTATTCAAGATGAAGATTCATTGATAACCGAGCTTGACTATTTGTTACAAAATGTGGAGAATGAATTTATGGATTGTGGTACTAATACTAAATTGGGTGTTGAAGATCAAATTGCATCAACAATATGTCTTTCTGAAGGAATAATAGGAGTGACAAACCACATTGCAAACCAGGTAAAGGAGGAGGAAAAAGGCATAGCAGTAAGAGAGGTAATACATGATTTGTGTTTTACTGAAGAGGGATACATAAGTACATTTGATTATTCTGATTTTGATAAAGCACATTCGTGGGAAGTTAATTTTGTTACACAAGTTTCATGAGGAGCATAAAAAGAGGAAAGTTGAGAGTGACTACTAATGTGAAGTTGCAAAATTAGTTGAGAAAGACATTTACAGTGAGAAAAGAGGAGAAATGGATCCAAGAAAAACATAAAATTCATAAATGTTTATGAGGTTCACTCATGAAACATTTATTTTCTATTGTGGGTGTATGATGCAGTAGCATCCATGGCATAGTGGCTATCCTGTGTCAACAAATAGATATTTAATTTTAATTGAAATTTTTGGTGTGAATTGAATTTCATATTTTGTCTCATGAAATTCATATTTTGATGTGCATTTGGATGTTATGCCATGTTGAAAATTTGAAATTTGAATTTGGAGTTAATTTGGAGAAGATAGGTGGAGATAATGGAGAATATATTTTGAAAGAAAAAATCAATTCATTTTGAAGACGTTTTTCTCTAGATTACAGGTGAAGGCACAAGGAGGTGTGGGATATCTCCAGGAAGGATTTTGAAAGGTTTTTTTGCAGATTGGAGGCTAATTATATAGCTATTAATATCACTAATTATTGAAATTTTTTGTATTGAGATTGTTGTAATAAGTTTTGTTGTTGCACGTGTTGGAGAGAAATTGTGTTGTGAGGGTTTGATTTGCTATTGCAAATCCTTTTATTTTTATATTTTCTTGGAGTTTTGTAAGGACTTGTTACAACCCATTTTCCTTTTGGACTGATTTGTGATTCCATTTGTAAAGGGTAATTGAATTTGAAGTTGTTGGTTGTAAGTTGCAAACCAGAGATGCATATTGTTGCAGGAAATTTAATTTATTTTGTGAAGGGAGTTTCTCAGTATTGTGTGAGCTATTTAAAATTAGTTTCCACTGAATAATATAATTTAATTAGCTCCATACATTAATCTAGAGGACATGATAACAAAAAATTTCTATTTGTGAATGAACTTTACAAAGACAACTATGACCAATCAAAAGCATGGTTAAAAACTTATGATGGTTATTTTCACCCTACAATAGGTTCGATAAATATTTCACTCAAAGTTGGTCCAAAATAGTTAAATGTTTCATTCAACAATATCCTAACATTAGATCAATTTCATTTGAAGTTAGGCTATCCATGACTGGGCTCAATGAATGTGGTCCCATAGATTATCCACAAGTGCATAAAGTTCCCTTTTGAAAATGAAATACACACAATTTATGAAGGTGGGTTTAAACCTTTGGCTTCCTATGAATTTTTTTTATTAGATTATGTTTGGCACACACCTATTGAACCTATAAAACCTCAAGAAGATCACTTTTTCATATAATACTAAAAGTTTAAAGCCAAACGTATAGCCGAGTTATCTCTTCGCAATATCCCACCCGAGGTTCCTTGACCCACTGTGATTTTAATAGATGTTTCTCCTAGCCCAAAGGTAGTGGAAAAACCTAATTCTAAACCAGGTACCCTCCCACATGCACCTAGAATGTATGATTTTGTTCCACCTCCACTGTCTTATAAAAGACTAAGGGATAATTGTATAATCAACTTTGTAACTCAAAAATAAACATAGGTATATGTACCTAGACATACAATGGTATCCCAACCCACGGTGGTACCTTCAGTTCCTCCTCTAAAGGAAGAAAATATACCTATGTTGGGAAGTACCTAGGTTGATCCTTTGAAAGCTAAGACTCATGTAAGGAGAAACAAAAGTGTAAAATAATGTAAACATAGACATCGTGCCATCACTCCCCAATTGGTTGTTGAAAAGAATAAAAATGACCAACCACCTAGCCAAACAAACTCTGATGAATTATCTCCCACCCATCTATCCTCATCATCACCTGATTCCACTTTTCCAAACTCGCTAAAACATGAAATTGAACCTTACATGGCTCAACCTAAACAAATAATGAAAAATGAACATATGATTGATATTATTTTAAACCACCTATTGTGATAAACTTGGATAATGAAGATGAAGAAGCTAAGATAGAAGAACAAGTGCATAATGAACTATCTATTTTTTTTTCCACATATATGAATTTAAATGGGGGCAACCATGATGATCCTCTTGATGAGATTGATCCACCATGTGTTGAAACTAGTGATACTCCTTGTACATCACTTGTTATAGTCCCTTTAGCATATTATCCGCCTTCCATTTATTATGAATAAGATTGGGATGTAAACAATTTTCTTTAGATCACCTTGCATATGTCATACCTTTAGAGTGTGTTTTATGTGTTTACTTGCACATGATGTGATCTCCTATATTGTTTTTCTCATAGTGTATTTATTTTTGTTAGTTTTCTTTGGATGAACCTTGTTCTCATTGACACAAGGATACAAAAGAAATGAATCTGATGTAACATCCATCTATTTGTATCTGTATTCTTCTTTATGTCATAAACATTTATTTTTATGTCATGTCTTCCTTTTGGGGATAATGCAAGGTGTTGAGACATTTAGGTATCTTCCATGTTGAACCGAAAGGTTTATTGTGTCTTTCTTCCATTGTGTTCATAGTTCCATAGTATCCAAGGGAATGATGTCAATTCTAAGCATAATCATATTATATATTATCAAAGGTCTATATTGACCCCGGATTTGTGGATCCCTTATGTGATATCTTTTGTCTTGTTATGTGGCTTTGTCTTGGGGACAACCTATTGTCATGAGTCAACTTTATTGGGAACATATCATTGGCATAGGGTTTCCTAGTAAGCTCTCATGACCTTATCATATTAAATTTATCATTTTATTTCTACCTCAAATCAATTTCTCATAGTTGGGGTTTAGCAATTACTTTAAGGGGGGGCATGCATTACATTATGTTCTTCACTTTGTTCACACATGTTGGACTTAGTAATGTGTTGACTTGGTATTTTGATTATTTTTTAGCACCTTATCAAAGTTATTAGGACTATAACTCTTGATATGGTTGACATGGGATCACACCTAGTAAAAATAGTCCTCAGTAGCCCTTGTGTGTTTCTCATTTGCTACTTTTAGAAAGCTCACCTAGTGAATATCACGATTCACTAGCTTGCGACATGCTTTGGTTCATGGTTCACCTAACAAACATTAGAATTTGTTAGCCTATGAATCATGAATGTCTTGGGTATAGATCCTAGTAATAATTAAGTGGATCTTACTGGTCTGTGTTTGCATTGTATTTGTATTTTATTTTCATGTTATGTTATGCATAGTGCCTTCTTCATGTTTTCTTTGTGTTTTTCATGATGTATTGTATCTTACATGTGTGTTCCTTTGTCCTTATGTTGTCTTACCATAGGATCTTGAATCCTAGGGGCTAGTGCATCCCCTAGATTCAATTCCATCCCATCTCTTCAATATTTGGGTAATAGAACCCCCTCTTGATATATTATTACTTTAGTGTGGGTGAACATAAGTTCATACTCTCACTCAAGTGGGGGATAAATGTGTAAGGAAAATTGCAGCCATCTAATGACAATTTACACATAACCCAAAAGAGATATTCATGCAAATAAGTACTCAGAATCCACATGCAAGAGAATATACAACATACCCATCAAAGATGACACAAGATATATCCTGGGAAAACCCTCAAGAGGGAAAAACCTAGCCTCTAAAATTATCCATACTCCATCATATTAATCATCCATAAAGCAAATACAAGAGTTATAATGAACACTTTTGAAGCATCAAGTCATCCAATGCACCCCCATGTGTCCAAGCATGAATCCACACATCCCATGCCATGCTTTAGAATGCACTCCTCAAGAAGAATCAATAATGACAGCCAAACTACTCAGCCCTCAACCTAAACCACTACACATGTGTTTGATTTTATAGACAAGCTCACACAAAATACAACTAGTGGAAAGGTGAAACCATGTACCACAAAACCATGTGAATACAAAACCACTAACCCATTATTTAATATTGGGTACTAAGACATCACATTATTTAATATTTCCCTAATATTAAATTATTTCCACATGTCTCCCACACATTAAATAATAATACAATGTTACAATACAACATCAACTGGTCCCCAAATAATTACCTAGTGTGATTATCCACACCACCAAGGTGCATCACAACTAAATAATTATTTAATTACAACATTATAATAAATCAATTTATGCAATGGTGTACAACACCATATCCCAACATTCTCTCACTTGTATACATTGCATAATGGATCAATACAAGAAATACATCATCATAGCCATACATGTAATCACATGAATCTCCAACATGCTCTCGTGATCCATCAAGATACCTGCAATAAGAACAAAATGACCACCATCTCAAGTAACAACTCCTCTCATCCTTCAACATGCCACCTATGGAAGAAAAGGAACATGTGAAGGTGAAGAAACACCAATCCACGAGCACAAGCATCAAACCCAAGTGGTATCAAAGGCTCCAACCCAGTTGCTATCAATTGAAAAACCCATATGATCAGAAATAACATCCACAACACATGCTAATAAATCCAACCATCCATACCTCCAATGTATCAATACCTTAGTAAACTCATGCCAATAACATATACAACTTGTAAATTGCAATCATAAGCTCCATGTATCAAACCTGTCAATGAATAACATACATATCCAGGAACTCCCACTACATAGGTAATTTCAAAGCATATCAAGTCTACCAATCAACACTATATCAAGGTGTGATAAGTAAATCAAAGCATGAAGTACCAAGAACAATAACAATGATCCACACATATAACCCAAAGAGCTGCATAATCTCTCACAACATGTTGCAACCATCCTCCCCAAATCATATGAACATGAATATCCATAGAAGGAACCATGAAAAGAGAAACCTGTAAACCATAATGTCCTCCTACCAACACCTAAAAAGTGTACTACTGTGTCAAGTATGATCTCCTAAAAAACCCCAAATTAAAAGCCTTAACAAAATCCATAACACTCAATCTCATAGACCAAGTACAACATATAAATCAATGTAACAACATCAACATTGATGTAAGCATCTCTAATCAAGAAGATAAAACTCAAATTATCCACCCCAAAATTGGAAATAATCCCATAAAACATCTCCTAACAATCCTCATCAAAGAATGATATCATAAAATCAAATGCACAAGGAGATAACCATGCCATAACATCCCTCAAAATGAATCCTCTAGAACCATCTATCCATAGCTCAAGATCCATATCAATGAAAGATAAAGCATATAAACTCATGCTAAACCATCCTCAAATGAGTATCCATAATCAACCACCATGAATCAACTTAATCCCATGAGAAATCAAAGAACGAAACATAACACATTTGAAAGATATAATGGGAAAATACCTCTCAAATAATAAATTGCTGAGTAGACCAAGAGTGGGGAATGAGAATGCTCCTCCAAGATAACCAACTCATCATGACTCACTCCAAGAACAATCTCCTCTATTGGTCCATAATGAACTCACGTCCATATCTAGGTGAAAGCTCCTTGGTCTTCCTAATGAAACCTCCAAAGAGTAACCATCTCAAGCAAATGCCTCTAATCACAAGAGAATTGCAACCATAACCTAAGTCTCCAAGTATCCATGAGTACCTGTAACCAATAAATCCATGCCAAAATCCAAACACAACATAGCACCATCATGAAGTAATCAAGCAAATGATCAATGTATCCAATACCAAGAGAACCACACATGATCAATGTCAAAGCTCCAATCATAAACTAGGAACATAAACATGAAAACATGATCTATCTATCTCCTCCTAGGAGAACACATGCACCATAACATATATACATCCTCATCTCAAGAGAACAAGTACCACACCAAACTCTAAACTGGTATCAAGAGTAAACCATGACATATCCCCAATCACGTGAAGATAATCATACCCAATGATGCATCTACATCACTACCAAAAACTCGTGCACTAAAATGTGGTATGAGCTACACATGGAATCATGACAACCATCCTCTCCATGAAGATCATCTAGGTATACACACACTCAATTGCAATATCAGTAACATACAAGTGAAACCAAGATCTACAAGCCAAGAAGATACCTACAACCACAAAACCATCATAAACATATCCATCACTGCCAAACCATCACTTTCAAAAGCTCCCACTAAAAGTGTATAACCAATGAATGTAACAAGCTATTATGACATCATGATAACAATATCCTAATGAAGATCAACCAAGATGCCCTCATACAATCAAAGAACTCAAATGCAACATGAGCTCCCAAATCAAAGAAGGTAAAGTAAACAATGATCCTCATACCAAGAAGATACACCACCACAACCTGAATCAGGATCCAATCCAATACCACCAACAATGCACCTGCATAAACCATCATGATATGCCAAAGTATCTAAAGCACAAGAAACATCCATGACACAATGATCACCACCAAATGTACCAATAACACAACCCACCAGTGTCCCACATATTTTCATAACATAGTCAACTACATAGGTATCACATCATGACTGTAACTAGTAATACCATCTCACCTCCTCAACATGATATCAAAACCAAAAAACCAAGTGACTAAACCAAGTCACCAAAACTGAAAATACATCAATGCTGAAATATCTATGGGCATAGACAACCCACATCCAAGTCATAGGTGCAACAAGTATATACTGCCCACAATGCTACACAACTTGTAGATATAGCAATGAAGCATACAAATCCAACCAAATACTAATAACCATGTCAAAAAGAGAATAATATGAGATGTACAACTGAGCATACAATTAATCCAACATCAAATATCCTAGATCTGACAATCCATAAGCTCATAGTATCACCATAGTCAAAATAACCCATAAATAACTTATGATAGAATATCAACAACAAAATCATATCTAAACAACTCCAAACTTGATCCACTATGTAGTGCTTTGAACAAGATTTTTGTAAACAATTTTAAGTCTAAAATCTGACTCTGTATGCCCCTGATATGACCTCTCAAAGCTCAAATAGAACACCTAACTTCTAGTAAGAACGAGTCCAAGAAGAGAAAAAACTAACAATCTAGGTGAAAGTTATGCCCCCCAGAAGAAAAAGCATAGTTTGAGTATGAGGAATTTTTTTTTAAGCCCCTTGGTGGTGGGGTAGTGGCCCACTAATGCTTGTGGAGCCACTTGGGCGATGCCACCTCTGCACAACTGGACCTAAATTTTCATTTCAATGCATTTAAATTTCATATATTAAAAAGGGTCAACATTTTATAAATATCCATGGCGGATTTTTAAATGGTAAAAATTTTATTTAAAAAACATTGGCGAATATTTTTTTTAACCCCATAAAGGGGTGTGGTAGTGGGGGGCCCACCCACTATCGACTCGTAGTATCATCGATGGTAGACTTTGCCATCCGGCTATACCTATCGTGGTAGGTGGTGGGTACGGGGGTGGCCCTGCCCACCCCTTTTAAATCCGTTTCTTATTTAAAAAAAAAAAATCAGACTTATAAAAGCTAATAGGGTTTTTTTAATAAACCTTTTGATTTTTAATTTATTTATTTTCATTTATTTTGCAGGGCTATTTTATACTGATGGGATGTTAATTTTTTTTCGAATTTTATTTTCTGAGTACAATAATGATGCCCGTATGACTTGCAAAAGGGGGTTTGACTATTTTTTTTCACATTCTTTTTAAACTTCACTAAAATATATCAAATTTTATATTAAAATTTGTCTCTTGGCCAACCTAAATCCAACCATGAGGTCTGTTTTGTCCTAGGAGGTCATTTGTAAAATTTCCTCCATAAAACCCCCATTTAAATGTACAACTAAGAAACCCTTTTTAGCCAAAATTTTTCACACCCCAAATCTATAAACAACCCATCATAACAACAAACCCAAAACCCTTAGATCTACTATAAACAAACTGCAAAACCCTCATATCTTGCCATGTCTTTCATTCTCTCATGCATTGCATAGATTCAAATTTAACAAATTTTTTCTCAACCTACGTTTATAACATAAAATATTCAACCATGAAATCTCTAATACCACTTGTAAGGAAACTTGCAGCCATCTAATGACAATTTCCACATAACCCAAAAGAGATATTCATGCAAATAAGTACTTAGAATCCACATGCAAGATAATAAACAACATACCCATCAAAGATGACACAAGATATACCTTGGGAAAACCCTTAAGAGGGAAAAACACAGCCTCCAAAAGCATCCATACACCATCATATTAATTATCCATAAAGCAAATACAAGAGTTACAATGAACACTTCTAAAGCATCAAGTCCTCCTATGCATCCCCATGTGTCCAAGCATGAATCTACACATCCAATTCCATTCTTCATAAATGCACTCCTCAAGAAGACTCAATAATGACAACCAAACTACTCAACCCCCAACCTAAACCACTACACATGTGTTTGCTTTTATAGACACAAGCTCAGACAAAATACAACTAGTGGTAAGGTGAAACCATGTACCAAAAAACTATGTGAATACAAAACCACTAACCCTTATTTAATATTGGGTACTAAGACATCACATTATTTAATATTTCCCTAATATTAAATTATTATCACATGTCTCCCACACATTAAATAATAATATAATGTTACAATACAACATCAAGTGGTCCCCAAATAATTACCTAGTTGATTATCCACACCACCAAGGCGCATCAGAACTAAATAATTATTTGATTACAACATTAAAATAAATCAATTTATGCAATTGTGTACAACACCATATCCCAACAAAATGTAGCATCAAAAATTGTCACCCTTGATAATTTCACATTAGATTTAGCTCCCGCCTATGTTCTTGGACCTAATTATGTATTTAACTGCCCATTTTATAAAATATATTTGAAAAATAAAGCATGGGAAATGAGATTATGCATTAAATATTTCCCCCCCAACACTTTTAGGCTCAAAGAAGAATGGGTTTGGTCTAGACCACCTCTTTTGGCTCTAAATTTGAATATGTCGATTTTAGTATTTTATTATTTGAATTTCCAATTTCAATTGTTGGCTATTGGCATTTAATTTTGGGAAATTGGAAGAATTTCATATAAATACTAGTCATTTTATCATTTGAAATCCTAATGAGACCTAGAATCACACATAAGAAATTCTATTGAGCATCATAACAAGCACTCAAGAGAAGTCAAAGGAAAAATTATCAAGATTATTGCAACATTTTATTATTCAAGCATCATGCCATATGTTATGTAAGTTTGTTCATGTTTTGCATACATTTTTTTATGAGTAACACTTGTAGGTATTCAAATCAATTGAAGTCAAGAAAAAATTTAACCTTGAAGATGATGAGTATGACTCCAGTCCATCAAAGAGATCAAATTTGAATGGTGAGTTGTAGCAAGTTTTTGATTCATTACTTGTTTATCATTATCCTCTATCTAACCAAGGATAAGCTCTCTTTTATATCATAATTTTCCATTGTGGAGGTAGAAATACCAACACAAGGTTTGACTTAAGCAAACCCCTATATTGAGCAAACCTTCTCTTTGAAGTGTACAAGTTACAAATTTGAAGTGAATTGGAGGAAGATTTAAGGCTATTTGTTCATTCATGCACTCAAACCCTACAAGTTGTCAAGACATGGAAAATGGATTTTCTCATCAATAGAAGAAGTTTTGACAATACCTTAAAAGAACATGAGCTATAGACCAGGGACCTCAAGCTTGCACTTTTAGATCTTGCAAAAAATATAGGGACCTCAAGCTTGTACTTTTAGATCTTGTAAAAAATGAGGACAATCCAGGGTGCACTACACCCTAGACCAACCAATTTAAGCTCAAATTTATATTCTAGGTTCCTCTATTTATCCATTCTATATTTTTGGATTCTATTTTTATCTTGTTGGATTTGATTTCTCAAAATTCATAACAAACCATTGCATTTTCATAGTTTACATTGTTAGTTCATTGTATCATTCAAAATCAGTCAATTAATAATCATCCAAATCACTCATCACACCCCATATTAAGAAGGATTAGAACCTTGATCCATCATTATGACTCTCCTATTAGGCTTTATAGTTGAGTGGATTTGAGGTCATTTCTAATCCTTCAAACCAAATTGGGATAAGTGTGATTTAGAACCTAGATCCCTTTTCCCAATCAAACATTTTGATTTTATTATATATTTTTCTATGTTTTATTGAACAAATATTTTTCATCAAACATCAAGTTCTCTATTCTCCACATATGGGAAAATAGTAAAATATTAAAAAAATTCCAAAAAATATTTGTGTTTTAGTTATTTATGTCCTTTTTTCCAAAAATAAAAATTGAATTTGAATACATACAAAACAAGTTATGCATTACGACCTAGACCTATGTCCAAATTATAATTAATCTAACTTTGAAAATTATTTAAGAAAAAATATGTAACAAAAAAAATATGAAAAAATATTATTGTATTAGATATTGATGTTACAAATCTATATTTTAAAATTTAAAATTTTATGTTTTCTATAAAAAAATTTATAAGTTGCAACACAAATGCCACTTTAAAAAAATGTTATTTACTATTAAAAATAAGTTATTAAAAGTTACATAAAAAAAATCACAATTTTATCTGTACATATTTAGAACCTACGCACAAATCCTCACAAATTACTATTGAGTGCACAAGACAACTAAGAGGGGGGGTGTGAATTAGTTGTACCTTAAATCTTCAAAACCTTCATACACATTCAGATCCATATTCATTCAATAAACCCTTAAATATGTTATGATGATTTAGCATGACAAGAAAATAATAGAAACTGAAACAAATTAACACCATACATAAGAGAACACAATATTTACATGGAAAACCCAAGATGGGAAAAACCAAGGTGAGGATTAGATCATATTATAAGTAATAAAAAAATTGATTAGAAAGGCTCATTGTTGGAAGGCTCACTACCCAAAGAAAGAAAGGCTCACTACCATAATAGAAAAGAAGATAGAGAAAAAATGTTACATAGAGAAAACTATCTCAATACAATAGAGAATCCACCACAATGTCGCCAACACCTTCATAGCCTGATTGAAGAATTGTAGACACCTTCTGCTCACTACATCCAATAATCTAACACATGAAAGCTCACACTGCACTTCTAAAGTTTTCACTCTATAACTTTGCAATTCACATCATACTTGTCTATCTCTTCTATCACTCAATCCATCAACAACTCAACTCTTATTTATACCATCTTCAACCTTGAAATATTTCTCCATAGTCAACTATGCACCTCAACCGTGAAAATTCAAATTAGGTCAACACCAAAACATTCCTGCAGTGAAAATAAATGAAGGTGGAACACAAAAATCCTTAGCTAGGACCTAAATCAATCCATACATGTCACACCATGCTTCCATAAACAATTAAGAATCTTCATAAGTAGTGTAAACACCAAGGTCAATCGATACCTGTGGAATCACCATTGAGATTTTAAGTACATGCTTCCTCAAATCCAAAGATAACTCATATAACACACACCACACTTGAACATGATCTAGAATATTCCAAAAATACCCTAAAATCCAACAAAATCCTTTGCAACAACTTTTCCCTAAAGAATGCATACACCTAGTACATCCAAACAACTCTACCATACACTACCACTCAAGAAACATACATCCTTAGCTCGAAACCACAAACCACCTTGAATGAGAAAAGATACCAACACACTCAAAACACCTTCAAATCCATAAGACCCAAAACATAATTGTGGAGAAACGTAGAGCAAAGACATTTCTCCCAGACACCTTTGCAATGCATAGTTCACACTTTTATGAACACAACTTTTGTACACCAATCTAGAAAACTAAATTTTGAATACAAAACCTATGAACATGTATAATAAACATATTCAAAGCACAAAAATAAATATTCAACCTAGAAGAAATGTGGAGCAACATAAGAACATAACCTTGCAACCTAGAACAACACTGCAACACTTTGTTTATTCTTTTTATCAAATTTTCTCAAAAGCACTTGGAAACCAAAAACAAGAGACACATCCTCATCATCTTCAACACTTCCTCAATACAACTAAACCAATTGCAACATATCAACTCAACCATAGATCACAAAAGCTTATCTCAACAACACTAGAGGTTGACAATAGTAGCTTTACCAATGACAACATAATGAAATTAATTAAAGCATTGATAACATCAATCACTCTCACAAAAATCTCTCCAATAATGATATTCTTCCTCCTTATACAGTTGACACCAATGACAACAAAAGCTTGTTGACATCAATGACAACACTAATATGCTCATTCTTGCAACAATCTCCCCCTTTGTTATTGATGGAAACACATGATGTGAAAAACCATCAAAGACACAATCAGCTCTGATCCATACCTATTTCCTTTTCTCTTTTCACAACTTACACTCTTTCCCCCTTTGATACTTATCTTTTCACATGTATCTCTCTCTCTTAACTTTTCTTCTTTTTCACATGACTCTCTCTCCCCCTTTGACATCAATGGAAAAGGACAACATAATTGTATCATTTATTCTCCCCTTTGACATCAATGGAAAAGGAAAACATAATTGCATCATTTATTCTCCCCTTTACATTAATCAACCTTCTCACAACTACTCAGTATAATCCCCCTTAGGAGTACACACCAAACTATACCAAATCAACTATCACTGCATAATGACAACATACACCCTTTTGAATGCAACAACCAACAATGTGACCACCTACTCCCCCTGAGAGGTAGCCACGAACAACAGTCCAAAACAAAGAATGAGTCTTGAAGTCCATTGGACTGATGCATCTCCTTTTTCATCTAGTTCAAAGAAGGGTCAATAAGCCTCAAATTTTCCTAGAGATACTCAAAAGTATCCTTAGGAAGAACCTTAGTGAATATATCAACAATCTAATCTTTTGTAGGCATGTATTCAAGATTCACTTCATTCTCCATAACCTTCTCTCTCAAAATGTGATGCTGAATTGAGATATATTTTGTCTATGAATGCATTACCAACTTCTTTCAAATATTGATTGCACTTGTATTATCATAGAAAATAGTACCTCGTCCTCTAGTGAAAACCACTTCGGTGGCACTTTGGGCAAGTACCTCGGTGAAAACCTGGCAAACAGGCACCTTGTGTAAATAAGCACTTTCCATCCACTAGGATCTTTATGGCTTGATCTGCATCATCCCTCCATTTCACTTCCATTATCCATCTCATCCATATCTCCATCCATCACTCATCCACTCATGTCTGCACCATAGCTTGGTCCTGCGTTCATATCATGATCCCTCTTAGTACTACTCAGCCCATCCTCAAGGTCAGTTTGTCCTACCTTTATCGGAGTAGTCTATTGCATCATGCTGGGGGCATGTTCCCATCGGATCGGATTCATGTATGGTCTTAAAGTCCTCAACATCAGAAAATCCAAAAACATCAAAAAATCAAAAAATCCAAAAATATTCAAAACATCAGAAAATCCAAAAACATCAGAAAAACATCAAAATCCAAAAAAATCAGAAAAATAAAAAAAATCCAAAAACATTCAAAAAATATCAAAAATCCAAAAGGTCAAAAGTAAAAAACAAGGTCATCTTGTCAAACTATGTCATCTCTGAGCTTGAACGTAGGCAAGGTTGATCTTTGATCATCCCCGGAGACATTTAGGTTAGTCCTATAGGAGTCATCATAATAAACTGACATCTCATCATGTATATCTCATCTCAAATCGGTCAAGTCGTCAGTCGAACTATGTGGTCTCTGGTATAACGTGGTAAGGCATCGTGATCAGCCCCCTCCAGGATAGGTCTTAGGTTAGTCTCTTGGTCAAAGTCTCATAAAATTGGAAAATCAAAAATCAAAACATTTGAAAATCTCAAAAAATACAAAATAGCCTCAAAACATTGCAAAACATCAAAAACATCCAAATATTTGAAAAATCCATCCGCCTCACCTCGCTTGCACCCATAATAAACACCATTCATAATAAACTGATCATCATCCTCAACCTTTGGTGAAACAGTTAGAAACAAGTCTAGCAGGTTAAAAGCAAAACTCAAAAGCGTCAAGTCTCAAGTCTAAGTCAGTACGTAAACAAGTTGGTCAAGTCTTTGTGTCGATAGTCCATCATCCAAACAGTCTCATATCAATCATCTGATAACGCATGTCGTAGGATGAATCCTTCCTACAAGGGGCATTTTTAATTAGAAAGAACACTTTGGATAAACGAAATGACGTGCCGCCATCCACTAACATGTCCTAGGATGTATCCTTCCTACAATGGGCATTATCTTTTGGAAATAAGTTTTGGTTCTTATCCTTAAAAAAAAAAAAAACACATTCCCTTTGGTTAGCGTATTGAAGAACATCAACTTGTTTGTGTGCTTTATCTTTTCTTTTGACTTATCTTATTGCTCACCAAGGACCTCTCGATGATATCCGAACGAAGGATTTAGAGAGATAGGAATGGGGCAACGATCATTATTCTTTTGTCTGCTGTGCTTGTGGAATGTTCTTGTAAAATAACTTGGCAAATACTTGCTTTGTTAGATATGTATGGAGGATGTTTCAGATAGCTTGTTGACTATTGCATTGATTGGTTATACCTTTATGCATTTTGGTCTGAGATGTTTGAGACTTCTAAAGTGCATCCTAGCAAGGTTTCCGTATGTCAGGTGTGAACAAGAATACTCCTATCTATTTGTCAAGTCAAAGTCCATCACACTAAGTACAATGCCATCCTGGTCCTTTATACCTTGACGCATCGTGCTTAGGCGTGTTATCAAACATAAAGTAAGTGACCCTTTGAAAATCCCAATCCTTGATAAAGCAAAATCATCCATCTATCATCATCATCTCTCATAATGTTGGCTTGTTGATCCTCTTGTCATCATCTCATTTCCGCACCAACATCATCATCACCAATGCATCCATCATGCATCCATTATGCATCCATAAATCATTAGTATTCTGCATATCATCTCACATGCATCATCATCATAATATAGATCTGTTAGTCTAAGCATCTCATAAATCATCCATTGCATAATCATAGCACATCACATCATCCATCTCATCACATCATATCATCATTTAAGTTGTTTAGGATAATATAGATCTATTATTCTAAGCATCTTAAAATCATCTCATTTGCATTGTTGTCCATAACCATCCATTTTGAACCTCTTTATCATGAGATCGACCCTCAAATCAAATCTTTTCGCTCAATCTCTTGATGGGGCAATGTACCAGTGTACTTCTTTCTGCTGGGGCATTCGAAAAATCAGAATTTTTTTGATTTTGATCACGGCAAGTTATTCTTTGAACCAACGCAACAAGTACATTGCTTCAAAGAGGGGCAAAATGTAGACATGCAAAAGTAACATTATGCATTCGATCAGATTCAGTCAAATTAGGTCTCACATTAGGCCCATTCATCACTTTCATCCATTCATTAAATAATCTCATTTCCTAAGGTCATTTATCAAATAAACATTATCATTCAACCTTCATCTTGCATCATCCATTTAATTAAATAAATCAGGACTTTATTTAAATCAAATCCTAAATCATATTCCATCATTTTCTAATTCAAATAAATCAATTATCAAAGTTTTAAAAGTCAACTCACCTAATCAACATTAAATCAGCATAATCATCATCTATTTAATCTAACCATGATTAAATACTAATCTCACCCACTTGCATTCTCTAGATATCTCCACTTGCACAATAAATCAATTTGATTGATTTATTAAAAACCTCATTTTCCCTCAACATGACAAGTCCAACATTGCATTTATTGCTATTTTTCTTGTCCCCCTCTCAAAATTTATTGCAAATTCAAATTCAAATTCTCCCTCTCATGGGCACTCTTCCCAAATCTTGCACAACCATTGACCACTCACCACTTGACAAGTGTCATCTTCTCATTGGAGGATCTTTAGTCCCACATTCACCATCTTGGCCAATCTATCATAAAGAAACTCTATAAAATAAGGCCTTCATTCTCATTCATGGATCCACAACTTTATGCAAGGTTACTCTCTTGGTTTGAGAAATAATCTTGTTTTCATCTCCATTGCACTTCATCATTTTAGCTATTAATCAAGGATTGGGAAAGGGTCACTAGCACATGTGACACCAATCCACTATGGAATAGGTAATTTGTTGAGTGTTTTCATTATGCTTGTGGTTTTCTTTTATCTTTTGTTGCATTTTGGAACATTTGCAAGATATTTCATAGGGTCATGCTTGAGGAATTTGTGATTTACTAACCTTGTATGAAGCTTAGTCTTTTGCAGATTTCAAAAACATGCACCACAGATAGAAATAGGCTCATCATACACCACTTTGATATCCTTCAATATTTTCCTCATCCATAACACCTATGTGCAGCAAGATGCTGCTGCAATGTACTTAGCCTTTGTAGTAGATAAAGAAACCGAATCTTGTTTCTTTCTTAGCCATGATACCAATATACATCCAAGAAAGAATGCACCACCACTTGTACTTTTCTTGTCATCTACACAACCAACCCAATCTACATCTATGTAAGCACTCAAAGGTGAAATTAGTATCCTTTGGATACCATAACCCATGATTTAGAGTGCCCTTCAAGTATCTGAATATCCTTTTTACTAATGCAACATGTGATCTTCTTGAAATATAGCCACAAGAAAAATTGCATGCATAATATCCAATCTAGTAGCAGTTAGATATAGAACTCCAACAATCATTGATTTGTACTTGCTTTGATTAGCCTTAGGAGATTCATCATTCTTACTTAGCTTGCAACTAGTAACCATAGGAGTACATACCAGTTTAGAATCTTCCATTATAATCTTCTTCAACATTTCTTTGACATACTTTGATTGTGAGATGAAAATGCCTTTATTTATTTGATTGATTTGTAGCCCAAGGAAGAAATTCATCTCCCCAAACATAGACATTTCAAACTCATTCTACATCTCTTCTTCAAACTTCTTATGCATAACTTCATTTCCTCCAAAAATTATGTCATCAACATATACAACCACAATCAAAATTTGATATTTTTCAACTTCAAAGTAAATATTACTATCTATGACACCTTTATTGAATCCTTTTTGTATCAAATGCCTCTCCAACCTTGCATACCAAGCTCTAAGAGCTTCTTTTAGTCCATATAATTCCTTCTTCAATCTACATACCATATCCAGTTTGTCTGATAACTGAAATCCTTTTGATTGTTCCAGGTATACCTCTTTTTCCAACTCTCCATTCGAGAAAGTAGACTTCACATCCATTTGATAATATTTGAAATCCTTATGTTCTACAAAATCCAAAAAAATCTCGATTGCCTCCATTAAGAAACTTCAAAATCAAAGAATGAAACAAAAAATAGCAATCGGAAAAAATTGGAAGATGTTAAGCTTGATTCTTTACAGGATGAAGGAACATAAGAGGATGTGGCAGAATTGTTTAATGAGAAAAAGTCAAATGATGCTGAAGGATTTCAAAACTCAAAAAATTCTAAACAAAATTTGGTGAGTGATGAAGCTATAGTCAAGTCAGATGATGCTTCAAAATATCCTATTAATTTAGCTTCTTCATAGAGGAATTCAACTACAAAATTTGAGTATCCTGATGGTGGAGATGCTATTTCACAGGATATTCCAAGTGAGAATGAAGTAGGTGATTGTATAGACCTTGATACCTTACTCGAGAGTGAAACTATAGGATAGAACTTAGAGGAAATTTTTGCACAATGAACATGTTGAAGAGTTGATGTACCAGAAAAATGAGGAAAGGTTGATCTATCTAATGTTTTTTATGATTCTTGATTTTGTGACAAATCAAAGGTTGTTGAAGCTGGTTTTGGGATATAACGAATGCTTTGCTCAATTATATTTTTCTTCACAACTAGTATCTAAACATGAAGATAACAATTCATTATTTGTTATAAGAATTTTTTTTTGTTTCTTGGTGTAGACTGTGGACAATGACCTTTCATTAAAAATTTACATTAAAGCAAGGGCTACCCCCAAAGTTGCAACTTTTGCTGAGAGAAGGGAACTCAAAAAAATACTTATTTACTCTAAACAACTATACCTTGAATTTGTTTTCTTGTCATTTATGATGGAAGTAAGGGCTTGTTTATGTTTAAAATAATGGGAAAAGATATTCAATCTTTTTGGGAGCATTTATTTCTTTTATTTCATCACTCTCTTTTTTGTTTTGTTTAATGCTTACAGTTGTACAAAATAATGTGAATGGTGGCATAACACAGGGCTCTCCTAACTTTTGTAGGTTGGGTACACTCCTGATTACTTGTTCCTCTAGATAATTTTCCCCAGGTACTATAAATTGATATAAATATATTTTTGATGTTGAATCTAAAGATGTTTTGAAGAGAGGTCTTATTTGTTGAGTAAATTTTGTAGGGCGTTGTAAAATTTTCACTAATGATGTCTCAAATGAAGGGTGGTTGTCCAGTTGATTACAATGCCATCACAAATCTCTTTCTTTAGGTAATTGCTTTCTAGTTGTTGTAAATTCATATATCTTCTTCCTATTGATAAATAGCTTATGGTTTTTGATATGAAACTCTGAAGTTTAGGTGACTATTAAACTATTTCTCTCAATGTAATTTTCTTTGTCATATGATTATTTCTTGTAGTGCTTGTATTTGGTGATAAAGTATATTCTTTAGAAAATACTTAAGAGCTAACTAGAAAATATTTCCCTCGAAATCAGAGTTAGTAACTTTTCTGGGTTATATATTGTTCTCAACACATTGTCAAAGTAACTTTTCTGGGTTATATATTGTTCTCAACACATTGCCAAAGGTTCTTTTGTTTGTCAATCTGATTTAGAATATTGTCTAGATATTCTGTAGCCAAATTAAGCATAGGTAAAACTTCTTATGTTGAAGTATAATCATTTGTCAATATAACTTACTATCTATCTTTTTGTTTTATATGTAAATCTATATGCAGCGTAACCTGATCTATGAAGCAACATCCTTTTTGTTTGATGTTTTGAAGCCTACTTTTCCAAAACATGAACATCTTCAAACTAATGCAAGTTGTTAATATGATCATGAAGCAACTAGATTTTAATTTTTCTTAGACATAGTTTAAAACATGCTTACGTGCAAAGTCCAACAAGAGTGAAAATGAAATATTTATACATTGTTGGTTGTAGAAATTATTGTGATTTTAGCTTTATTGATTTTATCTATTCTGTAGGTTCTTGAGATTAATTTGGTCACTTTCCCCAAAGTTGCTGATGCTATCTTGGAAAATGGAATTTTCAATCACTATGATCGTCCTCGTATTGCACAATTGTGTGAGAAAGCTGATTTATACATTGAAGCAACAACCAAAAATGGAAAAATCAAGGAGGTGGAATGTGTAACCATAGAGTCAAACTTCTATGATACTGAAAACACAAAGAACATTCTTATGGAAGAAAGACTTCCAAATGCTCATCAACTAATAAATGTTTATGATCGGTTTGGATTTGTAACTCAGTTTTCTCAGTTACAACACTCAAAAATACACTTTGTAACACATTTTTCAAAGAAAAGACACATATTTAAGTCTTCTATCTACTATACAAACACCTTTTCTCATTAAAATTTCAATATTTTTCCTTCTTAATAGCTATTTCATTATGTGCAAATGAATAATTGATTATGCTTTTTTGTGTTTTATGTTTAAACCTCAAAAGCATTGTCTCATTTCTAGCACTTTTAGGAAGAAATAAGTGAACAAAAACAATTAAATAAACTACCTATTGACTAAATATACTACCAATTGATAGAAATAAGTGAATAAATATGACAAAATATATGATAGTTTAGGAGTGAATTTTCACCTCTCTTGTAAATTCCACTTTTACATCCTCCACCTTAGAAAAATCAAATTTGACTAAGTAATTCCACGTCCTCATTCCGTACCCCTTCCACTTGGCACTTGTTTTTAGTGTCGGTGGGGGAATTTCTATTGGGGACACACACATAGCACACAAACATTTGCGTGACATGCTGCCATCTTGATAGAATTCCTACCTCTAAAATTTGTAGAGGCATTATGTTCTCCATTAGTGATGAAATGTAATGTCCCTACACCTTTCTGCTGACCTTTGAATGACTCTTTCCCTCCTAATTGTCCTTCAAATGGCTATATTTCACTTACACTTCATCTCTTTAGAAATTCCTGATCTCCTTCACACTTTAAACACCAATTTGATCATCTTCATACGTTTGAGATACTTGTTGCACCACTAGATTCATGTTTCCAACAATCACAACATCCTACGCATCTATCGCAAAAGCTGCAACTTGGTGTCTAGTGAGACTGCTTTTGGCATTGTTGTGGTTGTGTCATCTCTGCCATTGATGTGGGCTTGCATTCCTCTCTCATTGGCCTTGAGTGCCTTTGGTTGAGGTTGGTAACGTTTTTGTATTACATTGTTATTGGATTTGAGTAGCTTAGTGTCTCTCATAGTATTCAATTCCATTTTCATTCTAGGATCATTTTCTTTATCATATTTCTATCATGTTCATGTGGAGCTTATTGGTGAACTAGACTCCTCATGAGTTAATCTTCATCACCTTTGCTTTTGTCATCTTCTATATAATATTTCTAGTTAATTTATTCATTCTATTAGCTATCATCTTAGTTAGTACTTAGAATCTTAATCTCCAAGCTGTTAGTAGGTTTTTATACCTTTTACTATACTTTTGTACTTTTTGGCCGTATGGATTCCAGTGCCCTTGTGAGATGCTAGTGCATTGCACTGTCATCCTTGACCTGTGCTACTATCCTTTGGCAGAGAGCTTTCTGAGGTATAGTTTGGGTTCTAGAAACCTACTCGTTTAGCCCCATTAAAAATATTGGGTTAGTAGAGTGATAAAATCACTTGAGAGTGCCTTTCATTCTCTATCCTTGACCTAAAACACTTGTCTAACTTGAGGTAAACTAGGGTAGCCTTCCGCTCTCATCTCTCCATGACTTGGAGCCTTGGTGTGGTTGGCCTCCCTCTACATTTTGTTGAACCTGACGTGAGCGACATCTATCTGTTTCTTTGTGTTGAGACTTTTTCCCTTGCACTTGGTGACTGTTGTAAACTTGGGTGTTGTGAGTTTTTATGAGCATCACAACCTAGTCTATGACCTTTGGGTATGTTGTTAGAATAAGTGTGCGACACTTGCAAATAGAAAAGATGAAGGTCACTTCTAGTTTTACTATGGGTTTTTCTACAAGCTTAACAAATGAGATGGGTTTCATTGGTGAGACCACTTGTGAACCCAATCCTCCAATGTCCCCTATGACTTCATCCATGGATGAAGATGAGGCTATACACATTCCTACAGAAAATTTTTTGGCAGTAGATAGGAGGTTGTTAGACCTCGTGAATCATTTGGAGAGAGTATCGAATATGACAAGAGCCACTAGGCTTGTTGGTGAAGTGAGATACATGTTAGGAAAGGATCATATGGGTGTAGAATTCTTGGGTGGCCTCACTGATCTAACCAAAGCATACATCCCTTCATATAACAATAGATTAGGTACCACCCAAGGAGAGGTGATTGATGCCTATGAAAGACAAATAGGTGTCTCGATGCCTACCACATCTGTATGCATGGCTGAAATAGGCCCCTTGATCAACATTTCCTTTGCTCCTAAGAAACCACACACTATCAAGGCAAGTAAGATACCCCTTGGTTTCAACTTCACCCCTCCTACTACCCCTAGTGGTGAGGGCTTCAGTGGAATGAGTGGTGGTGTCTTTGGTAGTGGTGGTTGTGCTGGCAGTGGTGGCTTTGACGAAGGCCATGGTGGTGGATCTGGTGGGGGCCACACTGGTGGTTTTGGTGGTGGCTTTAGTGGTGGTCATGGTGATGGCTGCAGAGGTGGTTTTGTTGGTGGTGGTTTTGGGGGAGGCTCCATTGGACCTTTGTCATCTTTAGACCCCGTTCTGAATGCTCTTATTTAGAATATGGGCCAAATGCAAAGCTAGTTGGTGAACCTATCTCAAGCCCCCTCCCAACCTATCTTTCAACCCTTCTCTCAACATAGTCCATTGATAGTGACAATTTTGAGCACTCATTTCTTGTAGGGAATGGAGATTCCTAAGTTCAAAAATTATGGTGGTAAAGGGGATCCAAAAACACATGTATTGGCTTTTAATGCCATGTGCACAAATTTATTTTACCACGATGCCCTAAGGGAAACAAATTTCCCTCAATATTTCAAGGATACAACACTCGAGTGGTACTATTCCTTGCCTAAAAATTATATATTCTCATTTGACTAGATCATCAATCAGTTTATCTATCAATTCTAGGCTAACATCGGTCTGCAGATGACCTTCTTGGATCTCGTCTGATGTAAGTAGGGAGAACATGAGAAGATAATTGATTTCATTGTGCAACACCAAGCACTCTTTTCACAAATCTCGTATCTATTGCCTGACTTGGATGTGCAAAAGGTATTCATAGGCAACCTATAGCGAGCTTGATAGGAAAAAATTTTCTTAATGAAAAATCCTTCTTTCATACACCTGTGCACTGCATTGTGGGAGTATCAACAAATGGCGGTTCAGTTCAAGGGATCTTCCTTGTGCTCCCATTCTAAAGGAAAATCTATTGTGTACATTTCAAGAAAAGAAAAGTTTGATGCAAATGTAGTTGCCATGAATAATGATCATGACCTCAGAGGTAATAGAAAGTTTACAAAATTATCTAAATTTTACTCTTCTATTCTGCAAAAGTTATTGAAGGATAAGATTATAACCTTAGAAAATCCTCACCCTTTGAAGGAGTGTTATCATGATTGGTATGATGGAAATGATTTTTTCTCATACCATCAGGTTCATGGGCATGATATTAAGCGTTGCATGTGCCTGTATCATGAGATACAGGACCGCATTGATGATAGTGCCATTCGTGTTGATGGGAAAAAGTAGAACATGAATAATTCAGTAGCAAAGGACAATGGCGAGTTGTAGATTTATATGGATCCATTTTTGTCTCACTCTACAAACTTGATTATTGATCCTTCTGATGCTTCTCATAAATCCTCTACATATGCTAATGTGGTTTCATTTTCTCCTACTTCTCCCTTGTAGCTTGTGACTGGTTCATTAGATGTGGTTTTCACCTAGTAGGATTTTAATTTGAATAATAAGCCCCCTCCCCTATACATTCCTATGTGCCTCAATGGAAACATTGTGATAGGAGTCCTAATCAACCCCATGAGTCAGGTGAATGTTATTACATAGGAGACATTATGGATAAATTCATTATAGAGGGAGGAATATGAGAAAATGAAATCTATTATACATACACACAACAGTCTCTCTTGCACCGTATGGATCTATAACTCTTTCAATCCTTATAGGACCTAGGGCTATGGATACAAATTTTAATGTCATTCTAGAATCCAATTTATTTAGGGTGAAGTTGGGCATCCCATGGATACCTTCCATGAATGAAATCACTTTCATTATTCATAATTGTCTAAAGTTCTCTCACAAAGGTGTAGTGCATGTTGTGCATGAAATTGGATATTAGCCATTGGTATCCTGCAGGGGTTATGCTTTGGATCATTTTTGGCCTACCCCAGTTTGTCTGTTCCCTCCTAGGATGGACCTACTTTACTGAAACTACATAAAGTACAAAATTGAGGGCAAAGGACAACCGAAAATGACTCACTCAGTAGCACAACAAGCTGTCCCTTCCTCTCAAAAGGGAAAGGAGAGGCCTGCCTGTGCTCAAGGCCCTAGCTCTGCCTCCCACCCTATAGAGGAACTTTGGGTCACCACTAGATTTTTCTTAAGGGATCCTATGGTGCTCGCTTAGTGAAAAGCTAAGTGTTAGGTATCTAACCTTCCTAGCTTACCTATAGGACCTCGGCCTGATGCATATGGTAAGGGGAAGGGTCCCCATGGGAAGTCCTCTATGTATCAAACTCTGTGACCTCCTACTTCTCTTACCTCTAAGGTAGTGAATGGGAAGAGGTGCACTGTTGAGGCATTAAATTTGGCTTCCCCCACTATCAATCCATCCTCTCAACCTTTCCCTCCTATTCCCATCCAGGAGTCCCTCCCTTTGCCAGAAATGGATATGATGGATACTCTGATGGTCAAATAGGAGTCTTCCATCCCATCTCAACCTCTGGCCTCTAGCTCCCAAAGTTGTAGGAACTACCTTGTGCATGAATGCAAGTGTTAGAGAAAGGCTCTAGCTGCTAAGTAGGATGCCCTATGGAAGATGGAAGAGGACCTGGAAGTTATTGCTTCAACACCTTTTATTGTGTCATCCTATCCTATCCCCTCTGCTTTAGTTCCTTTAGCTTTGGTTCTTCTTCTAGCTCTCGTGCAAGTGTAAATGATCCTCACCCAAATAGGGTACATGTGTTTATTACTCCTTCGGCACCTCGATGTTGTCCACTATGGTTTTCTCCACCTTCTTTGCATCTTCTATTTCATTTGTGAGGATCTCACATCCTCTGAAAAAGTGGAAGATGAAGGATGACCTTGCTAGCAATGGGGCTCAGAAGAAGGGGTTACCTTCTTTGGAGGGTGGTTCTATGATGGCTTGTGTATTCTTAGTGATGGAGGAAGCCCCAATGTCCCCAAAGTTCATCACTACTCTAGAGTCTTTTGGTGAGTCTAGCAGTGGATCTCAGGCACCTCATCCCTCACCCATTGAGTTAACACATGGAATTCCTATGAAGTGCATGTTTAATTCTACGGATGAGGTCCCGACCTTGTCAGTGATTTTTAGGAAGTAGTTGACTTTCACCCCACATAAACTAAGTGGAGAAGACCTCAAGGGCCCTTCTTCCTTGAATCTTGTCATTAGAGGGTCAAAGGATCCCCCTTGATATTCCACCCTTGTAGGCTCATCCACACTCCCCTTATGATGATTTAGATTGGGAGAACGATGACCTCTTGGTTGATAAGGACTAGTGGGGTGCCTCTTCTTTATCTGTAGAGTAGATTGTGTGTGTGTTTGTGTTCCCCTATGCTTGTGTTATATGTTTATGGATGACCCTTATCACCCTTGTGTTGGATCTCACTTGTGTTTATGGTTTGTCCTTGATGAAAAAATCACTTTCAGTTGGTTCTCTTTGATGATTAGTCTTAGATTGGATCCTTATGCTTTATTATGGCACCTCTTTGATGACATTGTCATTGGTTTAAATTTAGATGGCTTCAGTTGGTTTTGATATTTTGCATTTATTCATGGAAAACCTTGTGTGTTTTCACAGTTGATATAGTTTGTTGTGTATTGATGCTTCGAGTTCCATGTGCAGACAGGTGGCATTCACTGTTTATGCTTTCAGATGTTTGTGATGATTAGTTTAGTATGAAAGTTCTTCAAGTGAAGGTATATCTTATGTTTATCACTATTGTTGTATATACTCCTTCACATGGTATTCAACTTGCTTGCTTCATTGGAAAAATTCAGTCATTATCATATGATAGCCTATCAAATTTCATTGATATGATCTCTTTACAATACATCATATTGGGACATATATTTGTATTGCTTATGCACTTAAGGTCGATATCATTTTCATGATCTTTCAGGCTCACACATATTTAATTGGCTCAAAGGTAATTGTCCTTGGTGAGTTTGTTTTGATAAATGACTTCATTCTTCATAAGCTTTCTACCCATTCATATATAAAAGAAGATAATGATTTTTTACTATGGGTAAAGTCATTAAAATTGACTTTGGAAAAGTCATTGACTGCCATCATTCTTCATATGCTTATGTCAGCATTATGAGATTACTTGTCAAATATCAAAAAGTCACTTTGAAAGTATTATATGTTATCATTTAACATGATTATGAGATAATAATCTAGTCGGCTTCCTTTGAACATTGATTTGATCATATTCATTTTGATTATCATAATGTCATTTTGACTTGGAGTGGACTTCAAATATTTCTTCATTTCAGCATAATGATTCGTTTGAGAAGAAAGCTTGTTAGGGAAAAATTCGTGGTCTATTTTTTGTTGGGTATGGAACCCTAGCCTGGCCGCCATCATGAGAGATTATGTTTCATAGCTGTTCTTTACTATTGTTGCTAGCTATAACGACATTGTCAGGGAGAAATTCATTTTTTGTTTCAGCATTGAATGGTATGGCTGCTATGTTTTGGTGCGCCTCACTAGCTGGAAGCTCGAATTGCATATTGATCTTCATTAGTCAATGGAAGTCATTGGTTGGAATTGAATCTCTGGTATTTATTTATTATTGCACAAACATGTATCTTTATTTGGTGTTTTTATTTTGCAAATGGCAGTCTTTGGGCATTATTGTTTGGAAATCTCTTTATGGCTAGAGACATTTTTCTTTGCATGGTCAGATTTATGTAAAAGCTATTTTTGACTCATTCATATCAATGATTGTTGTGTTCATTATTTGAAATGAAACAGTTCAAGGCATAATATTCTTTGAGAATTGAGAGTTTATGATTTTCTATTTTGGGCAGTCATGGTTTTGATGAGAATCTATCAGTTACAATTTGAAATCTCTTGATTCAGCACAAAAATTAAAGGTTTAGCCTTTTGGGTATTCAAAAATATTTGCTTGAGCATTTGGGTTATCTCAAAATAGTTTCAAAATGATGAAGATTCTTGATTTAATCCTATCAAATCTTTGATATATCATGTCAAAGTATTTACAGCCTATTGGATAGGCGTTACTCCTGCAAACATCTATTATTTGGCATCTTTCTTCCTGCAAATAGTATGAGGTTTCAATTTCCTTTTGACCTCGCATTCTTTGAAGACCTTCTTCATGGCAGACATACTTGAAATGTATATAAAAACCAGTGTTGAAAATAGTGTAAGAGCTCTGGTTGTAATTCTGGAATATTATTCTTTAGCTGTATCAAAAATGTATTGAAATACTCTGTATTAAAAATATGAAAAACAAAGATGTAGAGATATATTGTAATATTCTTTTCTATGTAATATTTTAAGGATTCAATTTTTGAATTCTTAGGGTATTAGGTAGATGAGAAAAAAATAGAGTTATGAGCTTAACTGAAAAACAGAGAGATCCTCTGAGATATTATTATTGTTCAGATATATAATTTGAGGGGTTGGTACTCCTTGAGATAGATATATCTAAATGAGGGGTTGGTGCTCCTTGAGTGGGTGCTCAAAAATCAACCTATAAGGCATTGTGAATAGTTGATTAAAAGATTAAGCCTGGAAGGCATTTCGGGAGTGGTTTTTATACCTTAGGAGGGTTTTCCACTCGAAAAAATCTTGTGTCTCTTTGTACTTATGTGATCCCACTACTTTACTGAGTTGTTTACTGCTTTGTTCATTGATTGCTTATTACATTTCACAAGTCTGATTCTGAATGATTACATTCAACTTATGAATGCATTAATCATTTTAATATTGAGATAAAATATGAGCTATGGTTTATTTTTATGCAAATTGTTCAAATCTGTTTTGACACTGATTCACCCCCCCTCTCAGTGTCATTTTCACTCCAACACCTTGTAGGTGTTTGGATATAGGAGTGTTTATGTGTCATAAAAATTCCTCTATTGTTTATTGATTTTTGATAATTGGGGATGATGCAAAGTGTTGGGGGAATTTGGGCTTCCCTTCCATGTTGACCTAATTTTTTAATTTTATTTTATCTTCATGTTCCTTTCTTAATATCATCTGATATAGTAGGGGGTTGATGAAAATTAATTTATATACTATTATATCTATTTATCTATATTTATGAGCAGCTCTAATCCCAAAATATCAGATTGCCCCTATCCCTTATTTGTGATGTTATTGTCTCTTCTTTCTTTGTGCTTATCTTTCTTGCTTGTTTCATGATGTTGTGGTGCTCATGTGTTGTACCTCATGTGTGTGACAACATTACCATGGTTACATTTCATTATGTTCCGCGGGCCACACCATCACTTTTTCATTCTTTCTTTTCTCTCCTTAGGATGTCACACACCTTTGTGTTCAACATGCACCATCCTAAGGGGGGATATCATGTCACTTTGATTTTTAGAAAATGCATTAAGTGGCCAATGAATCTTTTCAAAATATTTTTCAAAAATCACATTCCTCAACAAGGACCATTAGCGGAATATTCTTCCTTCACCATGGGTTCATAGAGAAATAATTTGAAAAAAATTCCTCCAAGGAGGAAGCACCTTCTCCTAGAGGTGAAGTTCTGACTTTCCCCTTGCGAGGAGGCTTTCTTCCTTTCAAATTCCTTGATGAAGTGAAAATATTTCAAAAGGATTCCTTGATGTTGAATTGATTTGCGAAAATACTCTCTTATACTTTCAAATTGAACGTCCTTTGAGTGGACCCCTTTTCTTTTGAATGGGTTCTTGAGGGACCCCTTTGAAAGCTCTTCAATTTTTTGACTATTTACATGAATGTCTGTCTACTTTCTTTCCTGCGTGGCTACTTTTTGATTTCTAACATGTTTTGTCTATGAATTAACATGTTGATTTTCTAGTGCGCTTGTGAAGCTACTTTCCAATATGAATCTATAGAGTCCCTCACATTTGGATTTCTTTAGGAGAGAGTACCCGGAGGCACCTTCTTTGTAGGTTTGAGGACTTGTGAAGTGCTTGCATCCTATGAGATTTGTCCATCGTTGGTCTATGGGCCTTTAGTGCACTTTGTTTGAACCTCCTCAAGAGAGAGTACTTATGGAGATATTTTCCTACCCTGCACTTTCAAGTTAGCCAGATTGTGGTCTTCTTCCTCGACGGTTCAGGTATACATTTCTAAACCCTTTCAATCTACTTTACTGAAAATTCATTAGCACTCATGTTCACTAAAGTGGGGGAAAAATGTATAGGAGAAATTTTTTTCCCCTCTTGCAAATTCCCCTTTTAAATCCTCCACCTTAGAAAAATAAAATCTGACTAAATAATTTCACATCCTCATTCCATACCCCTTCCACTTGGTACTTGTTTTTAGTTTCAATGGGGGAATTTCTACCAGGGTTGCGCGTTTGGTGAACAAATTTTTGCATGGTGTACTGTCATCCTGACATGATTCCTTCCTCTGAAATCTGTAGAGGCATTATGTTCTCCATTGGTGATGAAACAGAATGCCCCTGTGCCTTCCTATTGACCTTTGAACAACTCTTTCCCTCCTAATTGGCCTTCAAATGGCTATCTTTCACTTTCACTTCATCTCTTTAGTAGTTCCTAATATCCTTTACACTTCTACACACCAACTTGATCATCTTCATACATTTGAGCTACTTGTTGCACCACTAGCTTCACATTTCCAACAATCACAACATCCTATGCATCTACCACAAAAGTTACAACTTGGTGTCTAGTGAGACTGCTTTCAATGTTGCTATGGCTATGTTGAATCTACCATTGCTATGGGATTGCATTCCTCTCTCATTGGCCTTGAGTACATTTAGTTGAGGGTGGTAACACTTTCATATTACTTTGTTGTTAGATTTGAGTAGCTTAGTGTCTCTTGTAGTATTCGGTTCCATTTCCATTCTAGCATCATTCTCTCTATCATATTTCTATCTCTTGATCTATCTGGCTATCTGTAGAGTTGGAAACACCAAAGCGAGGGTTTGATTGTGAAAAACTAGGGGTTTGACTATAGCAAACCCCTATATAGCTCCAACATTTTTTCTCTCTTAGCTGTGTGTAGGTACACGTTCATGTGGAGCTTGCTGGAAAAATGGACTCCTCGTGAGTTAATCTTCATCACCTTTCTTTTGTCATCTTCTATATCATCTTTCTAGCTATTTTGTTTATTTTTTTAGTTATCATCTTAGTTAGTACTTGAAATCTCAACCACTAAGCTATTAGTAGGTTTTTGTACCTTTTACTATACTCTTGTACTTTCTAGCTATATGGACACCAATGCCCCTGTGAGACGCCAGTGCACTACACTGTCATCCCTAACCTGCGTTGCTGTCCTATAACAAAGAGCTATCTGAGGTATAGTTTGAGTTCCAAAAACCTTCTCATTTAGCCCCATCAAAACTCTCAAGTTAGTAGAGTGAAAAAAATCACTTGAGAGTGCTCTTCATTCTCTATCCTTGACCTAAAACACTTGTCCAACCTAAGGTAGATGAGGGAAGCCTTTTGCTCTCAGCTCTCCATGACCTAGAGCCTTGGTGTGGTTTGTCCCCCTCCTCTACAATGACTAAATCAATGACTAAAAATATACTACCAAATTGATCAATAAGAGCACATTATAAATAACTAAAAATGGTTTGGTCATAAATTTGGTCACATTATAAATGACCAACAATAGAATACTAATGGTCATGTGACCAAGCTTAGTGAATAAATATGACTAAATATAGGACTAAATCAATAACTAAATTAGTGACTAAATATACTACCAGATTGATCAATCAAAATGACCAAATAAATGACTAAAAATGGTTTAGTCATAAATTTGGTCACGTTATAAATAGCTGGAAATAAACTACTAATGGCCATGTGACCAAGTTTAGTCATTTATATGCAATTTTTAGTAGTTTTTTTAGTCATTTTTTTTCTACTAGTGATTCTTGCCATCAGAGCAAATGTCTCTTCAAAATCTATTCCTTCAACTTGTGAGTAACCCTTACACACAAGTCTTTCCTTGTTTCTTACCACTTCTCCCTTCTCATTTTTTTTTTTGAATACCCATTTAGTTCTAATTATATTTTTGTTTGTAGGTCTTGGGACAAGTTCCCAAGTCTGTTTCTTCTCAATCTACAGTAGTTCTTTCATAGCTTTTATTCAATGTTCATATTTGCATGCCTCAATTACTATTTTAGGTTCAACTTCGAAAAGTAAACACAAATTTACCTCTTCTTCAACAAATTTCCTTCTTGTCAATACACATTTGTTTTTGTCTCCAATGATCTGTTCTTTAGAATGATTCTTCTGCACATACTTAGGGGTTCTAGGTGTCTTTTACAAAGCTTCTTCCTCTTTAATTTGTACTTCTTTTTCCTTATACTTTTCTTCTTCTCTCCAAGTAGACTCATCTAATTCATATCCATCTATCACTACTGAATTCTGATAATCTTCATCAAATTTGACACTTGCACTCTCAACAATATTTCTCAATCTCTTGTTATAGCATCTGTAGTCTTTGCTTTTAGTAGATTATCTAAGGAAGATACCTTCATTAGACCTTGCATCAAACTTTTTGAAGTTTTCTTCATCTCTTTTGATGTTACATTTACTTCCAAACACCTTGAAGTACTTGATCATAGGAATCCTTCTATACCATAGCTCATAGGGAGTCTTTTTGTTGTTTTCTTTTGCTTGAACTTTGTTAAGTATGTAAATAGCAGTACACATTGCTTCTCTCCAGTAGACTTCTGATAGGTTAGCTTCTTTCATCATAGTCCTTGTAGCTTCTTAAATAGTTCTATTTTTCCTTTCAACCACTCCATTTTGCTGAGGAGTTATAGGGGAAGACAAGTGCCTCTTTATGCCATGATTCTCACAAAACCTATTAAATTCATTGGAGGTGAACTCTCCACCCCTTTCAAACCTCAAACACTTGATTTTTATCTCCATTTCATTCTCAACCATAACTTTAAATGCTTTAAACTTGTCTAGAGTTTCATATTTTTCTTTGAGAAAAGTAACCAATGTCATTCTAGAATAATCATCAATTAAAATCATGAAATTCCTTTCACCTTGAAGACTTCTTAATCTTGTAGGACTACAAAGATCTATATGCACTAATTCTAACAATCCTGTAGTAGATTGTTCTTTACTTTTGGAACTTCTTCATGTTTTCTTTCCTTTTACAATCCTTGTAGACAACATTGATAGGCTTTGTAATCTTTTGGAGATACCTCACAGCTTGAACTGAACTAATTCTTACTAGATTATCAAAATTGATGTGACACATCCTCCTATGCCATAGCTAGTTTTCATTAATTTGAGTCATAAAGCAATGACCATTAGCGCCTTTGAGCTTATAAACATTTCCATCCATCCTTCTTCTAGTAGTAATCACAGTTTCTAACCCTTTTCTAATCTCACATCCATTATCTTGAAACATAAGATTGTATCCTTTTCTACACATTTGTCCAAAACTCAAGAGGTTATGCATTAATCCTTTAACATAGTAAACATCATCTTTATTATGCTTACTATCAAATTTTTTTGAACCTATTCCACATATCTTAGCACCTAAATCATCACTAAATCTAACAAGTCCTCCATCATACTTTTCAAGTCTAACAAACTTACTCTTGTCATCGATCATATGGTTAGAGGATCCACTGTCAATGATCCAATAATTCTTATCCTGTCTAGCATGAAAAGTAGATACCAAAGTACCTCCAATCTTATCCTTTCTCTTTAGAGGGCTATCCTTCACACATCTTTCAGAGTTAGTGAAAACAAATCCATATTTTAAAGCCATGAACAAGCATTCACCATCAGATCATCATCTCCATAATTAGACTCATCATTAGAAATAATTGCATCTTCTCTAACATAATATATTTTCTTAATCATCTTACCTCTTTTCTCCTTGTTTTTGTCATTCACAACTCTATTTGGACATCTTGAAGCATAGTGACCTATATTTCCACAACTGAAATATTTGAAAGGCAACATACCTTTATACTTACCACTACCATTTTTCATCCTTCTCAAAAAGTTAGCTTCCACATCATAAAGATCCTTCTAATTTGATTCTTTAGTCTTCTTTGATTTTCTAGCCTTAAACTTAGTCTCAGCTTCTACACCATTATTTGCACCAAATTCTCTCATTTCAAATGTAGTTAGGGAGCCATACAACTGATCTCTAGTATATAAATCTAGATTTGCAATTTCCTCAATTAAAGAAACTTTATGACTATAGTCTTTAGGAAGAGTTTTGAGAATTTTCTTTACCACTTTTGATTCTTTGACTTTCCCACCAAGACCTTTGATGGAATTGACCACTTCATCTGCCCTTTGCATGTATCTTGTAATATTTTCATCTTTAGACATCCATAGATTCTCAAATGTGATCTTCATATTCTGCATCTTAACTTGTTTAACCTTATCATCTCCTTCATAAATACTTTCCCCAAATTTCTCCATATTTCTTTAGTAGTTTTTAGATCCATAACTTTCACTAATTCAAAATTTGTAAGACTACACAAGAGAGCATACTTTTCTTTACCATTGCATTCATAGGAATTGATTTCAACTTTAGTGCTCAAATCGTAGGCATAGTATAATCCTTCTATACTACCTTCCAAATGTCAAATCCAAGGTAAACAAGATAACCTTCCATTCTTGTCTTCCAAAATGCATAGTCTATGCCATCAAACATGGGGATCTCCTTCTTGTGTGCCATCCTAAATCTACTTCAAGTGGTTAAGATTTCTTCCAATGAACCTTACTCTGATACCAATTTTTGAGTGCACAAGACAACTGAGAGGGGGGTGAATCAGTTGTACCTTAAATATTCAAAACCCGCATACACATTTAGATCCACTTTCATTCAATAAACCATTAAATCTGTTATGATGATTTAGCATGAAAAGAAAATAATAGAAACTAAAACAACTTAACACCATAAATAAGAGAACACCAGATTTACATGGAAAACCCAAGATGGGAAAACCATGGTGAGGATTAGCTCACATTATAAGTAATAACAACACTGATTACAAAAGATCACTACTAGAGGGATCATTGTGTAAAGAAAGAAAGGCTCACCACCAAAATATAAAAGAAAATAGAGAATAAATGTTACATAGAGAAAAATATCTCAGTGCAACAAAGAATCCATCACAATGTTGCCAACACCTTCGTAGCTTGATTGAAGAATTGTAGACACCTTCTACTCACTACATCCAATAATCTAACACATGAAATATCACACTACACTTCTAAAATTTTCACTCTATAACTCTGCAATTCACATCATACTTGTCTATCTCTTCTATCACTCAATCCATCAACAACTCAACTCTTATTTATACCATCTTCAACCTTGAAAGATTTCTCCAAGGTCGACTATGAACCTCAACCATACAAATTCAAATTAGGTCAGCACCAAAACATTCCCATGGTGGAAAGGAATGGAGGTAGACCACACAAATCCTTAGCTAGGACCTAAATCCATCCTTACGTGCCACACCACACTTCCATAAACAGTTAAGCACCTTCACAAGTAGTGTAAACACCAATGTTGGTTGATACTTGTGTAAACACCATTAAGATTTTAAGTACACACTTCCTCAAATACAAAAATGACTCATGGACCACACTCCATGCTTGAACATGATCTATAATATTCCACAAACAACCTGAAATCCAACAAACTCCTTAACATCTTTCACTTGAAGAATGTACACATCCAATACATCTAGACAACTATGACATACACTATCACTCAAGAAACATACTTCCTTAGCTCCAAACTATAAACCACCTTGGCTGAGAAAATATACCAACACAATCAACATACCTTCAGATCCACAAGACCTAAAACATAACTGCAGAGAAACACAAAGCAAATAAATTTCTTCCAGATGCCTTTGCAATGCACAGTTCACACTCTAGTGAACACAACTTCTTTTGTACATTGATCTAACACACCAAATTATAGATACAACACCTCTAAACATCTATGATCAATATATCCAAAGTGAAAAATAAGATCTTCAACCAATAAGAAATGTGGAGCAACACAAGAACACAACCCTGTAACCCATACAACACTACAACACATTGTTTCTTCTTTTTATCAAATTTTCTCAAAAGCACTTGGAAACCAAGCACTAGAGACACATCCTCATCGTCTTCAACACTTCCTTAATGCAACTAAACCAAATGAAACATAGCAACTCAATCATAGATTGCAAAAGATTATCTCAACAACACTAGAGGTTGACACTAGTAGCTTTACTAATGACAACATAATGCAACTAATCAAAGCATGGATAACATCAAATGCTCTCACAAAAATCTCCCCAATAATGATATTCTTCCTCCTTATATAGTTGACACCAATGACAACAAAATATTGTTGACATCAATGACAACACCAATACTCTCATACTTGCAACAATTACTAGTTCACATCATCTTCGAATTCTTAACAGTTTAGCTGTTATACATGTTAGCAAGTGAAGATTTAGATAAAAATATTGTTTTCAATTTCCTACTTTGGCCAAAAATTTGGACTCATTATTATGGGATCACCTTCCAAATCAATCCTTTGTTCCTTAAATAATATCAATATTACTTATTCTCATTTAAAAATAATGAAAAATAGGATCTTACATGCCAATGCTAGTACTAAAATCTAATTACATGTTGCTTCTACTTTTAGATTGAACTATGCTAAAAAAAATGATTTCCCTAGATGTTTTCTTTGCTAGATTTTCAATAAACTTAGAAAAAGAAATTATTACTACTCTAAGACTACCAGACCATAATAGTTTTTATATTTTTGTACATTAACGCATGAAAGGGAAAAATTCAATATTAAATAAATATTTCTCTTTGATCTTAGATAAATATGGTGCTAGTATAGTTGAACTAGAGTGCACAAAATTATTAGAGATGGATTTAAGTTTTAACACTTCAACTTTTTCAAGTTGAAGTGCCCCATTCCTTAAAATCAATAGAAAATAGAGCATGTAGAGGATGTTTCCAAGTTAGGCAACAAAGAATCACTTAACAACTATGTTTTGTTGGAATCAGTTAAGATCAACTCAAACTCTACAAGACATGTGAAAAAATTACAAGGACAAGTGGCATGAGTTGACATTCACTAAATTACAAGATGGTAGGATCATGATACAACATATTTTGAAATTAGCTGATCTAGTTTAGTGACAATTGAGTTTAATTTTGAAGCTATTTCTATGCATTCTAGAACTAACTGTAACAACTCCGACAAACTAATTTTTTTAGAAAATATCAATCTCTAGCTCTAGATTCTTTTTCTCTATGTGAGATCTATATTTAACATAAAAATACATAAATATATATAAAAAATGAGATTTTTATTACTATTATACATGTTTACATGGATAATAAATAAGTAAAGGAACACATCATATACTATAATTTATAAGAGTATTAAGTCATTTATTCCCATAATAAGTTCACTATAATAGCTATTTAATAGGAAGCATGAAATTTATTTGGAAAATAAATGAGACACTATTTTTGTCTCATAATATGGGCCAACAATAAGAACATGTGAATTAATAACAAGAGTGTATAGTTTGAGATCCTTCATCTATGAACTCCACATTATGCATTGCATGCAAGAACTTTTGCATTTGAGATAGTGGAGAATAAATTTTTGACATAGATAAATTATTAGAAGAGAAGCCATTAGGAAAATCTCAAAAAAAAATATAAATAAACCCCATTCAAGGTGGAAACTAAATTAGATACAAAATATTTTGAAGGACAAATTAATACTAAATTTATAGATACATGGATTAAAAAATAGAGATGTTATTTTTTGATAAAGGATAATAAATACATATGGGTCAAGAATGAGATCAATTTGCATAATAAAGCTACAAATAAGAAAATAGTATAAATGGTCAATTCTAACTATGTTATTTAGTTCATTTGATAAAATAAGAAGTTATGTTTATGATGCAGGAGCATCCAGTGGTGTAAGGGCAATCTTGCATCACCCAAAAATAGTTAAATTTTAAGTTTCTCAGTTTTTAGATGTTTTTACATTTTTGGATACCCTTTTCGTCATAATGAAATTCCCAATTTATGGTTTTTATTTCCTATTCCTGGGTGGAAATATATTGTAGTTTTAGTTTCCCAGATTTGCACCTGAAAATCTTTCGAGTTAGATTTTAGGCACTTAGAGTTCCCGGATTGGCCCTGAAATTTTCCAAAATTGGCGTAGCAAATTTCGAGCATGTTGTTGACTTTGTGACCTTTCCAACGGTTCAAATGGTTCACGAATCAGAATCCCGGATCAAAAGTTATGGCCCCGGGAAGTTGGTGCATTTTCTAGAAGATACAATTGCAAATGTTCTTTTGAAATTTGAACTTCAAGTTGTAATTTTTCAGCGCCAAACCGCCTAAACTCAAATTTGAATGTTGTTTTGGCTCCAAACTTAAGAGGAGCTCTATTTATGGGTGGGTTTCTAATTTTTGGGTAACTTTTTGGGGGCAAGCTCGCATATTGTGAAAGGATTATTCTGTAGCTTTCTGTAACTTGCATGTGCTGTAAAACTTGGGGATTGAGATCCTCTGAATGTAAGAAGCTCCAATTTCTGA
>VDFB02373365.1:329412177-329426548 GCA_007258455.2 Sequoia sempervirens | reverse complement strand
GTTTAAAAGGGAAGTCCTAGCCTGAGTGTGTCATCTCTTCGTGTGTTTTTCTATGGTTTGTAGAAGTGTCTACACCCATATGTTGTGTAGTGCATTTTCATAATGTCAAGAATATACTGCATGTAAAAGGGTTGTTGGAATAGACTAAGGAAAAGTATGTAGGTAGTTTATAAATGAATTATTGTCTATCTTTTGTGATTGCTATAATGCATGCAAAGTGATGTAATGGAATACTAATCTTGTGTTTAGTTATGTTTAGAAATGGAAAACCTTCTTATGGGTGGTGGTTAAGATTTGGGTAGAAAGTGTGACTTAATTTTCCTTTATATAGATGCTTTGATTGGATAGGTTGTGTTTGCAAGTTGCTTGCATCAAATTAAATTTTCTTGTTTCCTCTTTCTCTTAACCCACATATAGTTAATAAAGAGAATTAGTCTCAAACCACATTATAATAGAAAATAATTTAGGCCTTGTATGCTTAAACCTTGACCGCAAAATCAAAGAAATTATGTTTGAAATTACTTAAGTGACAAATCTTATGTTCTCCTAAAATTGCACTCCTTACTTTTGGTTTATGCATAAAAGATAGATTATGAATGAGATTGAGTGTAGTTGCTGGGTATTTAATCTATGCATTTGGAAGTAAATTTATGTGATTAAGTTTTGCATTACATGATGTGATATGTTTCTATTGGAAAGGGCTACTTTTGTGGAATAAATAATGATGCTAGTGCATAGAACTAGGTTTCTATTTTGAGAAATTATGATAACTATATTGGTATTTAAACATCTTGTTTTCTATGTGTAGCTGAAACCTATGATGTAATGTCTTTCTCTTGCCGTACTATTGAATAAATAGAAAATATTTATGCATTGGATGTCTTGCCCATTGAATTGTTATGAGGGGGTGACATGTGAAGTAATTAGGCTTAGGTATGGTATAGGGATGTTTGAGTAGGCATAATCACTGTGTAAGGATTTCGTGTTACTTATACTACCTTGGGATAAAGTTTGAGAGAATGTGGGATTGTGTTTTGGAAACAAATATGTGAATCCTCTTGTTCTATGAAAATTTATATAATCTTTGATGAAGTAAGAGTTGTTTGTGTTTAGGAAAGACCTACATGAAGTAGTAAGAGTTAAGTAGAGGATCATTATTTTTCTTTTGTGAATATGGAACTTGTGTACAATTTGTTGAACACTGGATGCATGAATGTTGATGTGAAAGTATTAATGATTCTTGGATGCATTTAGAAAATCCATAGTGCTTATCTAAAATTATTATTGTGTGGAAGAAAAGTTAGTTTGCATATGCATATGTTATGAGGGTAGAATGTTATACCAAATGAATAAAAGTGAATGTAAATTTGTTAAGAGGAGTTGTTAAGTGATCAAGGTGATCATGACATTGACATTTAGTGTCATGTGATATATGGAAAAGAGTAGAGTGAAAGAAAAACTGATAAAGGGTTATGGATAATATGTAATGATATGGTTTTGGAAAGGGAATCACATTGGTTATGGGAATAAATCTACTTATGGTATGTGATCCTTGAGTATTAATGGAATTGAGTATGCAAATCTAACCCCCCTATAAATGTGAGAAACTAGTAACTATGCATTGGTTGAGTGTTGTGAATACCCTGTACTTGCTTTGTGTGCCCATGGGATGGTGATACTATGTACCCATCCATGGGGAATATGTTGTATTTTAGGTGTGGGATTAACCATACCATTATGTGTGCTTGTATGTTTGTTACCTGATTGAGGGCCAACCCACGTTTGGTTGAAATTTATATATATAAAAGTAGCCAAAAGTTAGTTTCATAGAATCTCTTCTTTTGGTTCTCTAGTCCCTTAGTCTGTGAAGGGGTAGTAGTAGCCATAAAGTTCCTTGGGCGAGGTGTGCAGTGTATGCATATTGCGGCACAAAGCAGTCTCAACTCAACCGATCCCGAGGAAAGTACTCACGACTTCCCCTTATGATGGATCAGGGTACTTGATCCATATGTGCTAGTCTAATCCCCATAGTTTTGAGTACAACAACATTGGTTTGTTAGTATATGCCTGGCCATCCATAGGGACGTTGAGTTGGCATTGCCTAGTTGCCTGTAGGGGTGTTGAGCTAGCATTAGTGAGTCAACCTCATTCATATGAGAGGTGAAGCTCGAGTAGCCCAATATTGATATAATCATATATGCATTATATATACCATATCTGCATGTGTTCTGACATGATGCAATGGATACGATGCCACACCCCATTGATGTTTCAACAAAGTGCTGGTGATGATGCCATGTTGCTGATGGTAGCGAGATGGGCTCAAGGACACGATGCCACCTGCATAGACACGTGTAAGTGAACTATGAGATTGTGTTATGATATCCTACTTGTGTGATGAGCGTAATGGGGCCTCATACACTTGTAGAGAGATACTCATGTTTTCTTTCAACAGTTTGGGCTAGTTAGCATATGGGTATGTTCTAGCCATGTATACCTTTGGCTACGTCAAGTACTTGTGTGTGCCTTTTTCACGAGGTAAGACTATACAGGGTGTGTTATGCTCGTGCCTAATTTTGCGGAGCCATAAACACATTTCCATGTGGCATAAGACTAGTACGTGCCTTCTCTAGCTGGCGTATGGCCATGTCGAACTGAGATGCGATGTGGGATGTGACTGAGGTGCACATCCCATGCAGGCAACCAAGGAGTGCATGGGCCACTTGGCTATTCCATGCCATGTGACGACGTAATGCAGGGTGTAGCCAATGAGTACACTTTGAGCCATGTGGATGGTGTGCTCACTCCACACCACATGAGGACTACTGCTATATCTTGATGTTGTTCCCTCCTTCCTTGTTTGGTGGCTAGTATCTAGTCATGCAGTGTTGTACAATATAATTTTAAAGATTGTGTATTTTCTTTATGGTATTGATGATTTTCTATTGACTGTGAAGGTCAAAATTTTGTTTATGTTTGATTGTGATGGTTTAGACACACCTTATGATCTTATTTGCACATAGCCTTCATGGTTACATTTGGTTTAGTGTTGAAATTGTGCACATTTCTTGCTTTATTGCTGAAATTAAATCTTTATTTGGTATTTATTTATGACTTTGGTGGCTAAAATAGTTTATCCTTATTATTTTTGATTTTGGCCATGTGTCGTATTGTGATTCCTCTCCAAGGACGTATGAGGCAGACTTGGTGAGTATATACGAGGAAGCAGACATAGGGAACCTTGAGGATGGGGGTATGTGAGGCTATTACGCAGCTAGGACCCACTACCCACCTATGTGTGATGACTATCTCTTGGAGGCTAACCACCTTATACAACAAGAAATTGGCCATTGTGGTCTTGTTGGATGGTCTAACCATGTGTGTGTGGCTTAACACCATCAAGCCACTGAGTGTGAGGTATGGATTATGTGAGATGGATATTGGATCTTGGCTCATGGATTATGTATCATGGATTAGTATGCTACTTCCCAGTGTCCAGATGGACCCTTGTGTAGCCTTGTGATGTGATTCCTAGTGATGTGAATTTTTGTGTATGTGAAGAATGTATGTTAAGTCATGAATATAGTACTTATGAAATGATAAATTATGTTTCCATGCTTCTAAAAAGGTGTAAAATCATGATCTTTTGTTGAACATGTTATGAGATTTAGTGTTGTAAAATGAATAAAGTGGATTGTCTTATTTGTAAATGATGGATATGTAATGGAAAATGTGTGCTTTGTGTGTATAGTTATGTTGTGTTTTATGGAAGTGGAACATTCTGATGTATTGATTGCTTAATAGTGTATTGGAAGAGGAATTGTAATTTAAGAGTAAAGAAAATGAAATGGTAATGCATTTGAAATTGAATACTTTTATATGTTTCTGTTATGAGAAATTCTGCTAGTTAGGATTAAAAGGGTGCAATGTTTTCTTTGTCCTAAAAGAAACTGATGGGTGTTAATGCTAATATTTAAGGATTTTGAGTGGTTTATGTACTATGAAATCATTTATGAAATGCAAGTCTTGATTGTGTTATTATTGTGACATTGAAAATTAAAAGGATAGGTCATGTTTGAAATGGACTATATAAGTATATATCCTTGTGAGATGAATTATTTTCATAGGCAAAACTGGTGTATATTATTTTGATGTAATGAATCAACTTTGATGTTGGCAATAGAAAATTGTAATACTACTGTGTTATGTTTCCACTCTAGTTTTTGACTTCTAGGAGTAAGTCAAGTTTTAGGGGGGGAGGATGTAGTGCCCCTCCATTCTCATTGTGGATGTGCAGGTAGATTGGCTTTGGAACTTGGAGATGAAGGTAAAATAATAAGGATATTTAAAGGTATGTGCTAATGATGTTAAGTAGTTGAGTTTGTATATTATAAATTTATGGACTATTTGTGAAGGTTAGGATAGGACTTATTACATATGTCTAAGTATAGGTTTATCATGATGTGTGTGTTAAGACATGACCATTACTAGGATGCATGCTATGGACATATTGATGTGATGGGAGTGCTTTGGTTACCTTTAGGGTTTTCACTTGATTCTAATATATTATTATTGTGTTGACATGTCATTATGATTATCTTTATTGTCATGAAGATGTACTCACTTGTGTTCAAGTGTTGTGGTTGCAGATGAGACATGAGCTTTTGTTAGTGCTTTAGTGAGTATAATGTATATTGTCATATAATTATTGCTATGCAGAGATTTATTTGGATAGTTGGGTGATGCAATAGTATGTTGTTAGGTTAGGAGGAAAGAGTGAAATAATACCATTGGACATATGGGGGACATACAAGAATGAGATACGATTGTTAGAGTTTCTTTCCTAGACTTCGACTATTATGCACATGTGCTCTAACTTGTATGTTTGAGTGAACAGGTACTAGGCTACGTCTCCACCTGAATTAGAAAGTTTGAGTGTGCCTCTAATCCCAATGGTGGTTGAGGAGATAACATCTAGGAACAAGTTATACCCTAACCCTAGCCATTGTCCCCAATTAGGGATAATTGATTCAGTGTGTGACCACCTTTCTAGGTTGTCATGGGACAATGCCTGATCTCCTATACCCTATGGTTGGAGTGTTGCACTTGTGTGAATGTTTCTATTGGGTTATGTGATTGTGTGACTCCAATGTCTAGCTTTGAGTATGGATTTAGTTCAAATGGTGCTAAGTCCTTTGGTAAGTCACGTTAGTCACTGTTGTGACCATTCTCATTATTTATGTTTTGATGTGAATGTCCCCTTTCAGTGAGAAGTTATTTTGTGGTTTATGCTTAGTCTCTGATTGTGACCTATTTAAGTGAAGTTAGCTTCTAGGTCAGATATGTTGATAGTAACTATAATTGTCATGTGGGTGTTAAAGTGTGATTTAATGTTATTATATATATATGTATATATATTGCTATGGTTATTCTTTGGTGTGAGTGAATATTGGTTATTAATATTATTATGATTATATGTGTGAAGGAGGTGATTTAATATTGTCATGGGTTTACACCAATAAGGTATTATGTTAATGTGCATAGACTATTATGTGTTATAGTGTCACCATGTATGTTATTATTTTTGGTGCGAGGGGATATTGGATTATTATTATTATTATTATTTATGTAAGGGTATTATTTACTATTGCTAAGTGTTAATATTAATTAGTTGCTATGTTAGTATGCGAATATCATTATGTTCATTATTGTTGCTTATTATGTTTATTATCATTATGTTATTGTATGGTGATTTTGGAAAAAAGGACCATTCGATTAGTTAATTGTGGTTTATTGAATAATGTTTTTTTTATTGAGAAATGAAATTAAAAATTAATTAGTGTTTAATTGATTGAAAAGGAATTTGGAATTGTAATTTATTTATTGATTAATTATTTTTGAAACTATCTCATTTCGGGTTTCCTTTTTAATCGTGAGTTTGTGAAAAAGGAATTTTCTTTTGTGTGGATTGGGGGTGAGAAATTATGCATTTTTGGGGGTTTGAGAATGGAGAGAATATGGAGAGATTTTACATGGTTTTAAAGTAATTTTTCAAAGGTTTTTGGGAAATTTTGAGTGGGTTTGAATAGAAATTTGGAGAGTGAATTGGATTTCAATTGTGGTTTGAGGGGAATGGATTTTCTGCTAGATTGTGGGGAATTCTAATTTCTGATCATGCTTTGGATTAGAGATTCAGGTTTGGAAAGCTTCTTCAATTTTCAACTTCTTTTTCATCATTGTTCTTCAAATTTGAGGTTGGAATTCTCTTGATTTTGTTAATTTATGCATTTTAGATTTATAGGCATTTGAAAAGGGTTAAATTAATTGAGGTTTTAACATTTTTGATAATTTGGAAAAGCCCTGGTTGTTGGGTTTCTTATTGTCATTTGGTTGTAATCAGGTATGTCGAAAAGAGGGTTTTTAAGGGAGTCATTTGTTGTTTCACATTTTTTGAATTTTTGAGTTGTTTTTGGCCAATTCCGCCAGCATTGTTGAGTAGTCGAGGGTCAAATTTGAAATGGGTTTTTGAAGGATTTGGATTTCGAGTTGATTTGACTGTTTTATGGTTGGTAGACTTGACTGCTGTCAAGAGGGTTTTAAGGGAGCTATTTGTTGTTTCACATTTTGTGAATTTTTGAGTTGTTTTTGGTCAATTCCACCCATATTTCTGAGTATTCGAGGGTCAAATCTGAAATGGGTTTTTGATGGATTTGGATTTTGAGTTGATTTGACTTATGGCAGACTTGACTATTGTTAAGAGGGTTTTTAAGGGAGCTGTTTGTTGTTTCACATTTTATGAATTTTTGAGTCATTTTTGGTCAATTTTGCTCGTAAAACTAAGTAGTCAAGGGTCAAATATGAAATGGGTTTTTCGTAGATTTGGATTTTGAGTTGATTTGACTATTTTATGGCTAGCAAACTTGACTGCTGTCAAGAGGGATTTAACTTAGTTTAGAAGGTTGTATAGGAGCATACAACTCTATCCTTTGATCTGTATTGTGTTGTACCATCTATGATTGAATGTGTTTACTATATGAATGTTGATAATCCCTTCCTATATGTGAAATATTGTATCGGGGCTTCTATATTGTGTAAGGATCAATTGTACCAAGGGTCCTGATTATGAATTGTTGAGAAAGAGAAATTAAAGTTGGCTATCATGTTATAAGATTGTGCAAATGATGTAATGTGCTTCATTTTATGTGTTGTGGTATAATGATAAGATTTTGGGTTTCTTATCCATTTGTGTTATGTGTTGGGCCTCTAGAAGTATCTAAAAGTCTTTGTGAAAGTCCTTATGATTTTTGGTTGATTCTTGTTTTAGTAGTCTCCTTTGGATGTTTAGTGTCAGCCACTTGCTATTTTTGGTGCTTGCTTGTGTGTGGCTCCTAGTGTTGTCTCCTAGTACAGAGGGAGTGGGCTTTAGGGTTCCACATGGTAGGGTGATATTTTCCAACCATCCATTGGGGTTTAGGTGGTACAATTCATGTGCAACATGGAGTCTTTCCTTCCACTTCATTCCAAAGCTGGTTGTGTGGTGTAGATGATATTTCTAAGAAAATTGCGTCCAATATGTATTATATATATATGTACCTCTCAGATGAATGAATCTTGTACATTGTAGCATTCTTGTAAAGGAAATGTGAATGATTGATATAATCCTGATGATATATTTATTGTTGTTTATTATGTAATGGAAATGTTAACGTATGAATGTTGTATTTATGATGCATATGAACTTAATTTAGTAGTAGATGTGATAAATCTTTATGTACCTATTTCATGGTGTTAATTAGGATTAGGTTCATATTTGCACAATGTTAGATGAGGTTCAATTATAATTAAGTTATGTTATAATATGTAATTTGATGTATGAGATTTAATTTACATTCATAGGATTGACTGGATGTGTTCTTAGTGTATCATATGTCTTTCTATAGGTTTAGTTAGTGTAGATGTGTTGTAGTAGCAACGTTAGGGGACCATGGTGGATAGGTGTGTACGTGGGCTATGATTAATGTTACTTTTAGGTCATAATGTGATGATGATATGATGTTAATGTAATGATGTTATCCATATTAATTTGTTGAGTTGCATTAGTTAGTGTCACTTTAGTTTCTTTAAAAAATTTTTATTGGCATGTTATTTGTGAACTTTTGTGTTGATCCACTAGGTCCCTTAGCGGGGCGTTACAATGGATTTGATACTAGGAGCTAGTTTATTAAAAAATGGCATATAGAATGGTACTAGCAAAAAATATGGGGTTAAATAGACAAGTGCAAGAGTTGCTAAGAAAAGAACTGGTTAGAAAAAATAAGCCTATGTGCGGTACTAGTAGTTCTAGTACTAAAGAAATATAGAGAATGGAGTATGTGCACGAACTCAATAGCTATCAATAAGATCACTATAAAGTACTGATTCTCATTGCCAAGGATGGATACTATATTTTTTAGACTACAAGAATCGAGTAGCCCCCTATAAATACTTGGTAAATTTTTTTCATGTGATTGGTGATGCTGGCATGGCACATCCTCTAGTTCCACAAGGACGGGGGAGACTAGACCTCATGACCTCTTTCCTACAACAAGATTCTTTGGCCAATTGATCTAGGCCCCTCATGCCAAGGATGGATGATATTATGGACTATTTGAGTCACACAAAATATTTCACAAAGATTGATAGAAAGAGTGGCTATCATCATATTAGGATTATAGAGGGTAATGAATAGAAAAATGCATTCAAGATGAATGAGGCTTTGTTTGAGTGATTATTAATGTGTTTTGGTAACTAACATACCAAGCACATTCATGAGATTGTTGAATGAGGCATTGATTTTTTTTGGGTAAGTTTGTTATTGTTTACTTGGATAACTTTTTTATTTTTAGTATAACCAAAGAAGAATATTTGTAACATATTAGAAAAGTATTTCAAAGGTTGAGAGAAGATAATTTGTTGATAAACACAAAGAAATATAGTTTCATGAGGAAAAAATTAGTGTATTTGGGTTTTGTCATTTATGCAAAAGGATTGAAGATGGATATGGAGAAAGAGAGAAATTATTGAATGTACTACACCATCAAACATTAGAGAGGTAAGATATTTTCATGGACTAACAAACTTCTATAGGAATTTCATCATAAATTTTAGCATCATCTACATATCATTGACATAAACAATGAGAGGAGATCATAAGGAGTTCAATTAGACATTAAAAACACAAAAGAGATTTAAACTACTGAAGAAAAAAGTAATAGAACAACTAGTGTTAACACTACTTGATTTTGATAAAGTATTTCAAGTTGATTTTTATGCGAGTGGAAGTGAAATAGGAGTAGTTTTGAGTTAAGAAGGATACCAATAGCCAGTTTTAGTGAAATTTGAATGATGTAAATAAGAGATACTTATTCTATGATCAAGAGTTCTATGCTATAATCTAGAAATTGAATAAGTGGAAACACTACCAATTACCAAAGGATTTTGTGTTTTACACTACCATCAAGCCTTATATATTTGAGTAATCAAGGAAAGTTGAATCAAAGATTCATGAGATGGGTAGAGTTCATGTAGAGTTAGACATTTGTGTTGAATCATATGAGTGAAAAATCAAACAAAGTCATAAATGTATTGAGTAGAAGGAAATTTTTGATAGAAATGTGAATATAAGTAATGGGTTTTGAAGAGCTCAAACACATGTATGAAGATGACCTAGTAGATTTTTTGGAAGATTTGAAAGCAAGAAGGGAGCCAATTGTAATAGACAAGAGTAGGTGATTGGATTATTTCATTCAAGATGGCATGCTATTGAAAGGGATTCAATTGTGCATCCCTAGGAGCTCAATGATGGAGAAATTGATCAATGAGAAGTGTAGACACTAAAATATTCTTGTTATCATCAATATTAATTCATTACCATTCATTAAATATTCATCACATTAATCATTAATCATTTATTCACTATCATTTATTATCTATTAAATACAATTTATAATCAAATATCATTTATCCATTTATCACATCATTATTAATACTCATTTAATGATTCTTGTTACCCATTTAATTAAATTTAATACCTTATTATTTAATTAAACAAGGACCAATTTTCATTTTTCAAATAAAATTTCTATTTTATAATCATCAATAAACTCTTTATTCCATCATCAATTAACTTTGTCTCATTTTAGTATCTCAATCTTCAATCCTTAGTTAACTCTTCTTCATTTTAGAATTTTCTTGTTAATCCATTAATCAACTTAGTCTTCAAATGAAAACTTGATATGGACAATTATCCATCAATTAAATAATATAATTCAATATTATGTATCAAAACAATAAGTGTCTCCTAAATCAGTATTAATCTCTTCAGTCTCATCCTTCTATCAGCCTCAATCTAATCTGTCTCAATAAAATCAAAATCAAGCATCCACATCCAAAGGAAAAGCAACATCATCTTTTTGAAGTTTGTAGTGGGATTGGTGTAGAAGTTTAATTTTATTTCAATATGTGTTTTCAAGTTCTTCTAGTTTTTAGTTTTTTGATTTCAATGTATACATTTTGGTGAACTTGTTGTGAACATGCTAACCTTTATTTTTTTGTTTGTGAGTGTGTGTTGTTTGTTTCTTTTCTCCTAGATTGCAAGTGTGTTCAAGAAGTTTTAAAAAATAAAGATTTTTTAGGAGTCTCTGAAGGAAAAATAGATCATATATTGGTGTAGGATAACATTCTAGACTTAAAAAACACATTTCAAGCACTTTCTTGTTGGGAATCAAGGTGTCTCAACCTTGGCAATTCCTAAGTTGTTTATTTATTATTACTTTAGTTTTTCCCATAGATAAATATCATTTATGTTATTAAATAATTGTGCTCCATCAAAAGGGGCATGAGATTTTGAGTGGGAACTTTTGCCACATGTTGGTGCCTTGAAAAATAAGTTATTAGTTGTCAAAAGATGCCCACTTAGTAGTATAACATGGAAAACCTATTTTTAAGGATGTTATGACAGATTCTATGACAATTATAAAGGCTAAAAGTGGAGGATATCATTTTGGACGTGAGAATCATCTATGACATGCGTAAGAGAATATTTGCATAAGCTATTGATGGTTTATGACACATGTAAGAACATCTCCTATTTTCTAGGGATTCTTATGACAACTTGTAAGAGGGTGTAATTTCATGTAAGAGACCATGTTTAGCATGTAAGGGGTCGAGTGGATTTTTACCATGCTATTTTCAAACCTTGTTTTGACCCATGGTAATGTTTTATGGTGGTATTTTGAGCCCCCATGAGTCTATATATTGAGGGGTTGAGTTGGAGACACTATGAGATGTTTTACAAGTACACATATGCTGTCAGATTGAAGGCTAAAGAGGAGTTAATGTGGATGTATTGTAAACATATTTGTTGTTAATACAAGCTATTCATCTCTTCTTTGGTGGAGTTTTTTCTTGAAAGGGTTTTTCCACGTTAAACACTGTGTTATACATGTTCTGATTTCCTTTGTTGCATTTCATTGCTATAGCTGATTTAAAATCCATATGATTAACATTGTTAGTTTTGATTTATAGTTGTTTTAAGCTTCTATTATTGCTGTTCACCTATTATTTTCTAAAATTTCTTTGTTAATCCATAAATTTTTATGAATTTGTACTTTTTAGATCATGTTTTAATTTTTACACATTAAATTCTACTAATAATTAGTTTTATTATAGTTTTTGGTTAAAAAGATTATTTATAGAGGTTTAATCATTTGGAAAAATTGCTTTCCTTTCCTCTTTGTGATTTTTAAAGATACAAACTTGCTTTCATGAAAATGCTTATAAATTTTGATGTACTAATTAGATTTTCAAATTTTTGTAGGCATTGGAAAGATGGTTTTGAGCTAGAAATTGTGAATTAGGTTATTTATTCAAATAAACAACCACAAATAAGGTACAATCAGTCAAAGTGATTGTTTCCTTTTCAAACTTCAAACAAGCACATAAACAAATTCATTTTTCAATTTTATAAATTTTAAGAATTTATTTTTTATGTTTATAATTGATCATTGAATTCAACCCCTTTTCACTATCAAAGAGAAAAATGTATAAACAAATCCTTTTGACAAGCCAAAGAGAAAAATATAAAATTTTAACATTTGTAGGATGACTATAAGAAGATAAGTTTATAGACCATTTTTCTTTTTTTCTTCTTTGTTTGTTTATGTTTCTTTTTAAACAAATGCTACGAGAGATTAAAATGAACATCACATTTTAATTTTGTTAATCAATAAATTGATGTCTTTTCATCTCAAAAAAGAGAGTGTGTATTCTCTTCTCTCACACACTTGTGCAATTTTGAGAATAAAAAAATATTACTTGTTCTTTTCCCTTTTAGGGGGTCTATCTAACAATTTCATCAGTGCCCTAGAGGACAACGTCAAATCCACTATTTTTGTGGAGTATAAATAGAGAGGGGTGAATTGAAAGACATGCCTTTTGGAAGCTATAGTTTTTCCATTTAAGCTAAGCTCCCAAGAATATTATACCTTAGAGAAGTGAAGGAGAATGGTGGTTTCTACTCTTCTCCTAGCTGTATGAAATCTTTGTACTTTCAATTTCATGGATTAGGCCTCACATGCACTTGTGACATATCAAGGATTCCCCTAAAATCATGTATAACTTAGATATAGGATCTTTCAACCATCTTTTAGTTTGGTGCAAGGGATGTAGATCGTACCCTGAAGTTACTCACAACATACTTCCATGTGACAAGATAAAATTAACCAAGGTAAATATTTTAGCAACCTTTGGTAAGGGATTTCATGTGTATACAACTATCCCTATCTATGCTTTCATAAGTAGATGGTACCAATTGTGGTCCACACTAAGAGTCACTCCCACCTAATTAATTTTAGGCTTGTTCTTGTGTCTTCTATGTTTGTCATTACTATATTAAAAGCTCCCCACTTGAAACCAAATAGGGACCTTATCATTTTTGAGCTATATATATTTTAATCTTCTGTGTTTTTGTAAGTATAGTCTTTCAAAAACAAAAAAATCCAAAACCTTTGAAAAATGAAAAAACTGATAAACCAAAAACAAAAAGAGTCTTTGATTGCTTGTCTTTACCTTTCACTAGGGTTTAGAATCCAACCATTATCCACTAGCTCCAAAAACATCCTTTGCATCCAAAAAAATATTTTTCAACTTATCCATCTAAGTCATCAAAAATATAAAAATTCCAAGTACCTAACCAAAATAGTGGACTCATATCCCAAATAAGCCAAGCCAAAACTTATAATAAAAGGAATTCCAAAGATCAAAATCAAGGGAAAAGAAAACATCATGAGCCCTTGAGATAAAATACTCTTCCTTGTCAAACCAAGTACAATGACTATGATAATGATGATAATGAGAGTCTTATGGATCACCCAGTGTATGATTCCTATGATGATAATGAGAGTCTTGTGGATCATCTAGTGTATGAAACCTATGATGAAAAACCTTAGAGAAATTTTTTTATTAATAAAGTCTCATCCATCCATATTCCATGAAATCACAATCCCTAGCTAGTCATTCATCAACCATCAATACCAACAACCCAAATACCTAGTCACCCATCCATATACCCTCCTCTCCAATAAACCCCAACAATCCAACCTACTTACTAGCAACCACCTTTCCAACAAAATACTACTTATCAACAACCCATAATATCTAGTCATCCATCCATCCATCTATCCTCAATATCAAGAACAAATTATCACAATATATACCATTAATCCCCCAAAAAATCTATTACTCCTTCTTATCCTAACCTTGACAAGGGAAAGCAATTTTCCATCCCAAGATATTCTCAACATCAATCCATATCCAAAATTCCTATCACCCATCCCCGTCTTAAGTCCTCATCTCCATCACCAAGCTAAGAAATATTTGTATCCTTCAAATCCTATTATAATCCTTTATCCTCTAAATCATTACCATAAGTTCCATCCCAATCCAAAAACCTATTCAATGAAGACCCCTTTAGGTATTTTCTCCAAGGACTAATAGTAAAGGATATTAAACTTTGATATGAAAAAAATATTTAGGAAATCCCATCACATTGCTAATCTTATGTCATCCAAAACCTTTCACTACTATGCTCTCCATCACCTATCAATCTCACTTAAGAGCTTCCTATCCAAAATTTTGAGCCCATTGAAAATCATATTGTTATAAAAAACCATATTCTATTATCTAAACCATTAGATCTATGTCAAGAGGAAATTTCAACACATGACAAAAAAACTCCATTAAAAATCAAAATCAAGTTGCTAAGAAAACCCCTACAAATAATAATGACATCTAAACTAATACAATCCTTGATCAAGATCCTATTTATAGCATC
>VDFB02373365.1:329398893-329412077 GCA_007258455.2 Sequoia sempervirens | reverse complement strand
GAAGTTGTCACTGCAATCCCCATGTACATTGGTCTATTGCCAACCGAGCATCCATAGCCCCAATAAAGTTGCTCCCACACCCACATAGTTTCCTATTTCTCAATATTTTCCTTTTCTTTTTTTTCTTTTCATATTTTCCTTTTGATATTATTTTGCTCAACTATATAAGCAATGAAGCTTATAGTGGGTTTGGAGATCACAGTGGTCACTAGAGCAGATTTAAGATTTTTTTCGCTTGCTAAGGTTTCATGATAACTATCGTATAACTTATCAAGAACCTTAAGATGCGTGTTATGTGAATTTTGAGATAAGCATGAGAAGATTCAAATAAGGGTTCCTTTATGAGTCAGGCCAGAGTTCAAGTGAGGAAACCTAACTCACGGTAGTGAACAAAAATTCCTGGTAACTCATGAAGACTTATCTAGGGAAAAAAAGGGAGTGTGTAGCAAAGTGGGCCCCTTAAGAAGGCCAAGCATTGCCACTGTATCAAGATTGAATAACACCCTCAACAAAAATGGAGGTCGAGAAAGAAAGCGAAAGAAAAGAAAAATAAAAACAAAAAGAAAAGGACCTATCCTAACTATATACAAAGGGTGAGCCTAATAGCTCATGGAAGGAAATAATGCTTAAGGTACTTCCCATTGACAGGAAATGGGACATCCTCTCTGATTAGCATTTTTAGGTGAAAGGCATTATCTCCTAAAATTTCAAAAATTTGAAAGGGGCTAAGCCATAGCTTATCGAATTTGTCATGTTCCCCTTTCTTCTCATGCGCTTTGTCCTAGCATAGGACTAGGTCAGCAATTCAAAAGGTCTTAACTTTGGCTCTACGGTCAAACCATCTCTTGACTACACCCTGGTGTTTGGAAATTTTTTCTATTGCTTCATTACAGACTTCCTCCAAATGGAGTAGCTCAACTAAGCGACCCTCAAGGCGTTCTCCCTCCTCATAATAAGTGCTGATGAATTATAGTGTAGGGATCCTGAGGTGAATTGGGAAGACAGGCTCTAAGCCATAAATGAGGTGGTATGGTAAATTTCCTAAAGTATCTTTATGGCGAGTGTGATTTTCCCATAGAGGAAAAATGCAACTGGGTGTGCCAATCCTTTGGGTTTTTATCTAGCAGTTTACGTGTGACACTCATCAAGTTCTTGTTCATGGATTTGGCTAACCCATTCCTTTGGGGATATTAGTTTGATGAAAAATTAAGGACAATCCCATAATAAAATGCCCAATTAGAAAAATTAAGGGAAGCAAATGCATGACCATTATCACAAACTAAAGCAAAGGGACAACCAAAATGATTTATAATAAAAATTTCCAAAAAATTAACAACTACATCAGTTGTATATTTCCTACAAGTGATCGCTTCATTCCATCTAGTACAATAATCAATAGTAGTCATAATATATCTATGGCCTACAAAAGATGGTGGGTTTACCATATCAATGAAGTCAAGCCCCCACTAAGCAAAAGGCATTACCTCAACTATTGGCTGCAGTGGAACAAAAGTGTACCTTTCCTTGGTGGCATCAATCTGATAGATGTGACATGATTGGACATGGTTGTGAGCATCTTTAAATAGGGTCGGCCAATAATATCAATCCTGTAGTATATGATGGGCTATCAAAGGGCCGGATCCATGTCTAGTGCCAAATTTGTCATGGAATTGTTTCAACACTTCAACTGCTTCTGCTTTCCCCAGGCACCTAAGATAGATTCCCGCATGATTCTTCTTATACAACATAGCTCCTTTCAGCATATAGCTTTTACTTTTCAATGTCAAGGTCATTTTTGGACCCCTTGCAGTCATGGTGGACATTTATTGTTCAACAAGCAATACACTATGTCATCGTACCATTCATCCGGGGAAACGTCCTCCAAATGATATTGCTAAACTATGAGCTTCGATTCTATTTCTACCATTGTACTAGTGAGAGCTTGTCCTCGAACCAAACTCATAGGTTGAATCTCCATGTCATACTCTTGTAACAATGTAACCCATTTTTCTCTCCTTTCTCCTGGTTCATTCTACATCAATAAGGTTTTAACATTTGGGTTTGGGACAATGGAAAACACTTTGTTTCTTAGGATGTAATGCCTAAATTTATTGACTCCACAAACCAATGCATATTCTTATTTCTCAAAATTATGGTAATGTAGTTCAACATCCTTTAATGGAGCGCTCATAAAGGCAATAGGGTGTTCATTTCCTTCATCATCCTTCTGTGTTAACATGTTGGCGCATGAGTGGTCTGAAGCAAAATAGTAGATATAGAAATGCTTTAAATAATCTAGGTTGACCAGCATCAGAGCATCTGCAATAGCCCTCTTAATTTCTACAAAGGCTTGTTTAGCTTCTGATGTCCACTCTACTTTAGCATCCTACTTGAGCATAGCATTCAATGGCTTCACTATTTTTGTGAATCCTGTGATGAACTTCCTGATGAAGTTGATCTTCCCAAAGAAGGACTTCATCTCCTTTTTGCTACCCAGAGTCTGTATTTTCAAGATGGTATGTATACACTTTGGATCTATGGATATACCCTTCTTTGAAATTATGTGCCCCAACAATTTTCCTTCTGTTACCCCAAAGATGCATATTTTTGGGTTCAATGAGATGCCAAATTCTTAGCACTTTTGGAACATTTTCCATAGATTAGATATGTGGTCCCCTCTTTTCCTTGAGAACACTGTAAGATCACCCATGTATATGATGATTTATTTCCCAATTAGATCTTTGAAAGCTATGTCCATAGCATTTTGAAATGTTGCACCTGCATTAATCAAACCAAACAACATCCTTTTGTATGCAAATGTCCCCCATTTTGTGGTGAATTCCATCTTGTACCTATCCTCATATTGAACCATCACTTGATTATATCTTGAGTAGCCATCTAGAAATGACATCATTTGAAAACCATCTACTATCTGTAGGACTTCATCTAGTGAGGGAACTAGGTAGTTATCCTTCTCAGAAGCCTTGTTTAGGTTCCTAAAATCCACACATAGTTTGATAGCTCCATTTTTCTTTCTGACCAGGACCAAAATTTCCACCCATGTAGAATGTCTGAAAGGAAAAATAATACGCTTCCTAAAGGGTCTCACATCTAGCTTGAGGGGAATGGTATGAGTGATGATCAAGGTGTCATACGTTTTGAGATCTTCATATCCCTAAGAAATCACATAATAATAAGTCTACAAGGTGTGAAAAATTCCTTTCCTTTCTTTTGGGGTACACACCTTGCCAATAAACATATTCTTTATATCTTCTGCGATGCCCATGTTATGTGTCACATTGATTATCTATGGAATCTTTTTAGTCTACTAATCTTGGTCCCTTCTGTGGTCTAAATCAAATATCCTTTCCAACTAGCCCATACCCCTAGGTATTGTGTTGGTCTTTAAATTGATTACCCCTTCGATGTCAAGTTCAGCTTCCTTTGGCTCTACTTCATCTATGATTTGAGAAGCAAATACATCAGAACTAGTAATGAAGTCTAGAATGTGTTTGTCATCATCAAATAGTTGGAAGCTAGTGTTATTATCAGGCATTGATGGGGTAGAGGTGAGCTCCACAATGAATTTATTTAGGCAAGTCAATGATAAGGGTTAGAGGGTACTGGCTACTTGGGCTAAGGCATCGATGATTTGATTCTTTCCTTGGAGAATGAGTTGGATGTTGAATGTATCAAACCCCTTTATGAGATCCCATACTCTATTCCTATAGTTTGCTAATATCCTATCATGACACAAGTAGAATTTCCTAACTTGCTTGACTACCAATTCAGAGTCCCAAAAATCTTGCAACATCATGACCTTTCTCAATACCATGAGCAACCCATGAACTAATGCTTCATATTCCGCTACATTATTGGTGCAATGAAATTGTAATCTATGGGATGCAAAGTATGTCTTACCCAATGGATTGATTAACTCGAAGCACGCCCATGCTCCTTGCTTGGATTTGGATCCATCAAAACATAACATCTAGAACTTGGAGGGAATTTTTCCTTTGGATCTGATTAAGCATACTTATTTCTCTAGTTGCACATCTATTTTATACCCTCGGGTAGCTATTTGCACTCAGGATGGCTTTGATCTTGTTGCTCTTCCATAACTACTTTAGGGGTGATCTGCCTTTTGATATGATCTACTACCATCTAGCATAAGCAACACTCAAACTCAGAATGGGCTGCATCATGCACTTTGCACCAGATGGGTAGCAACAACTCCTTGAAATCCATCCTAGCTCCCAAAATGAGCTGATCTTGCACACATTTTTGCATAAATTCCTAGAAGCTTTCAAAAAATATAAGGTGGCCATCCTCCTAGCATTCTTCATCTCTGGACTCAATCAGTACTTCCGTACTATTAGGAAGAGGATCCAAATTAATGGGTGCACTACATAGCACAAGGACCTCTTTAGCCCTTCTTCTTCACCTTGGTAAGCGACGAGAGAGTAATTTCCCAACTCTATTTTCACAAATAACACTTCATTTGTATTATTATACTCTGTGATCATAAAATTCATCCGTGGCTCTCATTGAATATAGATTTGATTAGGTAGACCCTTCTAGGGCAGCCACATATGTGAATAATTAGTTGCAACATAGCCATTCAAGGCTCGAGTGAAGTCTCTTCCCAATATGATATCATAGGTGTCAGGAATATCAACAACCTAGATATCAATAACTTGTTGCACTCTTGGATTAGCCACGATCTACATAGGGATCCTGCTCACCTCCCCAACTATGTTCACCTTTGTCTTGTCTAGTTGAGTCACCTTTCACCTAGATGAGGTTTGGGTTATTCCTAGTGCTTGGAACATAGTGAATGGCATGACATTGGTAGAAGCTCCTAAGTCTAATAGATAGTTATTCAGGTTCTTACCAAATATTTGAATTCTTAATAGGAAAGGAGGGGTCTCCAACTTCCCTTAGAACAACCCCATAGAAACATCAGCCTAGGCTACTTGAGCCTTGTCCTTGTCATTGCTTTTACCTTTTGTTTGCATTTGATTTTTCTCCTTGGTTGGATGTTTATCTGCTTGCTGATTTTACTAGGTGGCTGATTAGGTTTCTTTCCTATAATTTCCCTAATTACAGGGTCATTATTAGAGATATCAAATGAAACTCTCCTTACAGGTGCTTCTTGAGATGGTTTTGATGGGGAAATTCCATTCAATTATTGAAAGAGGGAAATCTTGATAGCGGGTACCCTTAGCAGTTCAAAGGATGATATGCTCACTTTAACTTTTCTTAGCTCTTCTTCTAGAGACTCCCCCATTTTTTCAATATCTCCTTCAAAGGAAGTTCCTTGGGAAACATTAGTAGGTTGATCTTGAGTTGAATTGGGCTGCCTATTCCTATTGAAATACCGAGTTGGCACCTTGGGATAGGTTGGGTTGTTGCTAGCATTAGGATCGGGTGGAGTATTGAAATTATTAGGTGGGGTAGAGGTTGTAAAGGTTCCACTGACTTGTCTATTTATCAAGTTATAAGGGGTTTCTCATTGGTGGAATATTTGAACCCTTCCTTACATTTCTCTTCCTCATCTTTAGGACCATTATCTATTGAATCAAATGGTTGAGATAAAGAGCTCTCGTTACTTACCTCTTTCACTTCTCCTTCCTTTGTTGCAGCTTCCTTCTCAGGAAAGTTGTTGTCATATTTAGGGAAAAGAGCTTGATTGACCACCAAAACCAAAGAATCATATGGTTCCTGTGTGAACCCCAACCTTGGTACCTACAAAACAATAGGAATAAACAAGTTAGACAAGAGATTGCAAGCCAAAACAAGGATTCTCCATGAAATCCATTTACAAACTCAAAGTAGGAGAGAAAACAATGAAAAGCATAATAAAAAGACCAAAATAGATTGAATCCTAATTCAAATGTGCAAACTCATGATCCCATGGGGGAATTGGTGCCAATTTGATGTGAAAATTGGCCCTTTTCCCAATTCCTAAGATGCAAGCTTCGATATGTTGATGAAATTGATCCACTTTGTTGGTGAAGGATGAGAGCTCCAAGCTAAAAATCTGCAAAAACCTAGCTAAGAACTCAATGACAATGGATGAAATTTGAGAGATATTTGAGCATGGTAAGTTTGCATAAATTGTGGATGCTAAAATGAGGATATGAGCTCTTTATTTATAGAATTCCAAAATGGATGAATGTCCAAATTTAAGCAATGTGGGACTAACATTCATCCAATGCAAGATGCCACTTGTCAAGCTATGAATGGATGGAGGATGTGCAAGATTTGGGGTTTGTGCCAATAAATGCATAATTTTGAATTTCAAATTTGTTGAAATGACATGTAAGAGGGAAGGGAAAATGCAATAAATTCCACTTGGCTCAAGGAAAGGAATGTAAGATTATCATTGCTTGTTGGATGTACATGTTGACTTGAAATTTTTGAATTCAAATTGAGAGAATATTCCAAAAGATTCTTGAGGGAAAATAGAGATTTAATAAATGAATTAAATCTATTTTCATGTGCAACTTGCATTATCTAGAGGATGGACACATGAGATGAGATTAAATTAATCAAGGGTTAATTAATTTAATGAAAGAGGTTAGATGATGACCCTTGACTCAAATTTATGGATTTATTTAAATCAAATAAGAGAGGAATATGATAAGTTAATTAAATAAGGATTTTGATTTATTTAATTAAAGAGATGAAGTGTTAGATTAAATCAAATAAGGTTTTAATTTATTTAATTTAATGGATAGACTTTAGAGATTTAATCAAATAAATTGATTATTTAATTAAATAGGGATAATTAGATCAGATGAATTGATTTAATTAACAAAAGAGATTGACTTAATTAGATAAAATGATTTATTCAATTAAGAGAGGAATATTGATGAATTTAATCAGATAAGGAGATTTGATTAAATGGTTAAACCAAGGGATGATTCAGGAAGAAACGATGTTAGTAAGTCAAGATTAGATGCACAATGTCAATTAGTATATTTTATGTGTCTACAGTTCCAATGGGACTATGTCTCTACAAATCAAACCGTCAATTGTATTTTGAACTTCCACTTGAAAGAATTCGGCAATAGTTTGGAACTTTGGACAATCAAGCTCAGAATGCCTATTGGTTTTATGAATTTTGCACCATCTAGATAAGGCAGCTTTGGCTAAGTAAACTCCACTTGTGAATTTTTCTGTACCACTAGGTGGGTCAAGAAGGGTGAGCACGCTTCCATTATTGGGCATGGTATTCCATGTTTTGTTCTACCTTTGGGGTTTCCTTCTTTCAAGATTCTATCTTAAATTTTGGCCTCCTTCGTAATTTAGGGCCAAAGATGGTTCAAAATCTCAGTGGTCTCTTTGATAGTTGGATTGAATGCTCTTTTGAGATGCTTGTATCTGGTTATTTTGATTCCTCAAATGTGTAACCTTTGTGAAAAATTTCCTTACCAATTTAGATAGTTCATCAATTCGTTCCTTGTTTGCACTACTTTGAGTTGGAGCTGAATTCTAAAGAAAAACAGGTGGTGCTATGAGTTGGTTATGTTGGGGAGCTAGAATTTTAGAGTTCTTTAGGTAAGAAGGTACTTGGGATTGTTGAGCATAATCCTATTGATGTGGATCTTATAGGTAGATGGGTATGGATGGAGCTTCGTTTAGCGGTTGCCCTGGATGCATAATTGGCAGTTGGGGAACTTGGTTCAACATAGGTATTTGATGAGCCAAAGAATGGGTAAGTCCATAAATTTTTCTATGGTTGGTAGTAGGTCCCAATGAAGGCAAAAGACCTACAATGTGCTATCCCAAATTAGTCCTTGATTTTACTACTTCAACATACACATCCACTAGTCTTGTGGGTGGTTGGTACATTCTTTTAACCAAGGTAGATGTAAGATTGTCCAGGGAAGCATAATATACTAGCCTAGTTGAAGGATCATTGACCACATAAGGTGGTTGCAACTTCATATACGCTCTATGAAATTGGTTGTTAAATGAGCTGATAGGCTCATTGAGTTCCCTCCTTATTGACATACATTGTTGATATAATTTTGTGGGGCTGATAGGGACTTTAAATTTATGCAAGAATGTGTTTTTCATTTGATACCAAGAAGTGATAGAGCTTGGGGGAAAATGGATGTATCAATAGAAGGATTCATCTCCTAGTGAATAAGGGAAGATCCTATAAGAAACGTCCTCATGTTTGATTTGTATATCTTTCAAGGTTGTTTGGAAGATCTTGATATGTTCTTCTGTTGTCCTGTTTGGGTCATTTGGATGAAACTTGGAGCAAAAGCCTTCCAGATTCTTTGGCATGTCATGGTAGTCATTGAATGATAGGGGTGATGGGTTATTGACCAAACAAGCCATTGGTGGGAGTGGGGGCACTGGTAATGGTTGTGTTGCAACAACTTGTGGTTGAGGTGGGGTGGCTACTGGGACAATGCTTTGGATGTGGGAAGTGAATGGAGAAAATACTAGTTGAAATGAAGGAGAGGAGGGAGATGGAGGGATGGAAGGAGATGGAGGGGATGGAGGTTGATTGGGTGGGGTTGAAGTTTATGCTTCCACTGTCTTGGCTCTCCTAGTCCTGGTAAGGGGTTTTAACTCTTGGAATCCTCCTTTGTTTGGTGTTGATCCTTCTATGAGATCTTTGGGAGGAAGATGACCCAGATTGATCTAGCTTAGCCTGGCCCTCCTTCTAGCACCAGATCTATTGATGGGTGTTTTTGCACTTCTAAACAAAGACAACACACAATTGTGATGTCTCTCTTGAAAGGTGAAAATCTGCACTTAAGTTTTAGAAAATCACCCCAAGGTCTCTTGGGTGTCAGGTCATGACTTACAAAAAAAACTCAATTGTTGATGTGATTTGTTGGTAATCAAAAGGGGCCTTTATGATTTTCCAAGCATGGAAGTTTTGGGTCTGCTAATGGAGTTTCATGAATTCTTGAAATGATGAAAAATAGTTACAAGTTTAGAACATCAAACTCAAACTCCTTTTGGTTCATTAGATTTGGATTTACAATGATGTTGGGACTTGTCTTTAACTTCATATTTTAAAGAAATATCAAAAGGGAAAAGGGTTAGAAGTTTTCCTAAATCTGCAACTAAGATGAATAGTAACAATGGAGGATGCTATAGTGGACAAACTTCCCAAACTAAATTTTACTTAACCAGGGATAGCCCATAGTTTCATAAAACTAGTGCAATCTTCAAGGATTCTTTGTAGATTGTCAAAATGTATATTCACCTATTAAGCACAAATAAAAATTGCACTTAGGTGGATTAAAATAAATAAGCTCAAACTAACTTTACACAACAATTTTTCATCAACAAATAGCCAAAAGTATGAGCTGAAAATGCATCAAACATTATAGCATACATCCACCATTAAAGCACATCATGAACTACTAACTGAAAAGGAACTTAAACTTGAAATAACAATGCTGAAATTAACTATTTGGAGATAGAATCATGCACACTTGGAGAGAAACACATAAGAAACCATAAAAACAATGCATTTCTCATATATTTTGTAGCAACATGTCTTTACACAACAACTCATCTCTTTCATGAAAATGAGAGGATTCCCCTATTTATAGTTTTCGAAAAGAAGAATGAATGGCCAAGATTCATTTATAATGAGTGGCTTAGATTCATTCTAACTTAGGGTTTCACCTACCCCCAATATATTACAATATAAAAAATAGACTTTTGTCTCTTTCGTATTTTGAATTCTAGTCTATTTCATCTTGTAGTTGACTTCTAGTTTTATGAGCTATTTTGACAAATATTCATCAGCTATCATAGGATTTCCAGCATTCATTTGGAGAGTATCATAGTAAATAAAATTACCAATGAGAGCCTAAGGCTTATCCCACTCTGGAAATTTTTATTTGGTAGTGCAAAAGAAGATCCCCTTGAAATCATTCACCATTTCCTCATGGTGGTTTACATATGTATCCCATACCTTAACCATCTATTTTGACCATGAGAAAACCCATGCAACAAAGTCCATAAAATTAGCTGATAGGTGTCGCTGGTGCCTTTCCATTTTTTTGTGAAATTCCCACTTCACTGCTCTGCATCCAATTCTAGAGCAGGCACCTCATAGCCAGTCATCAATTTTAGGAGGTCATCTGTATCAGCCAAATGAGTAACAATGTTGGCTTGGATGTCCTCCAACTCTATTAATGATCTTTCCAAAATTACCTTTCTGAACTCAAGGGTATGCAACCATTCATCAAGCAGGCCATGATTCCCCTTTGGAAAGGCTAATTCTTTCTCCTAGACCCATTGATATAGCTTTAGGATTCTTTGCAACTTGGGGTATGTAATCTTGAAGAGCTCAAGGAAGTCTTTACATGTATCTAGATGTGGCTCAATTGCATTTCTTAGGGCCAAGAAGTGGTTATGCACCCTGATTGCATAATGAATCCCCCTGTCACCTATGTCAAAAACTCTCTTGAACTAGTCCAAAGTGGACTTAGTCCAGTTCTTCATTATTTCTATTTTGTTCACCTCCTCCTTTGAAAGTAAAGTAGGTGTAGATGATTCTGTTAGAGCTTCTTACTTAGATGAGGTCCACTATTGTATGTAGGAAGTTAGTTCGGTCTCTTGTGCCTTTAGCTCTTCCTTCATGGATTGGTCCTTGTTTATCAATTGTAAGATAGTGGAGACAGACCCCTAGAATTCATTATTTTTCTAATCATGGGATGCCGGGTGAATATTGATGGTGGATATTTGGTATTCCTGGCCTTGAATAGTTCTTGTATCTTTATCCACAATGAGAGTAGCTACTTGCAAAATCCTTGACTCAAAAGCATTAGTGGTGATATGGGACCTAATTTTGGGATTATTTTCCTTATAGATCTTCACCTATGCTCTAGCCAGTATAGCTTCCAATTGATCTTTGGGGTCATCAATTATGGGAGCCTTCTTCAATTGTTGTTCTAGCCATGAGGGGACCTATGTTTTCTATTTTGGGGATTCATGACCTCCCTCCTCTTCTTGTTCCTTCTAAGGTTCATCCTCCTCATTCCTGGGAGCCTCTTTATCATTTCTTTCCTCCTTGTTTGGATCCTCTTGTATTTTGGCTTCCTCTTTGTCGGTCTCGACAGATACTACGTTATCTTTAGCAATATTCTCTTCTTCTAGAGCCATCCCCTTAGTTGTTTCGGGCTCATCCTTATCATCCTTCATGGACTCCACACTTTTCTCTTCTACCTTTTCTTTTTTACTCTTTTCCCCTCCTTTTCGGGAGGCACTTCTTCTTGTCCTAGGCCCTCATCTTGGCCAGCTTGTGGAGGCTCATCAATTAGCTCCATGTCAATCTTTGTGTCCATTTTCCCTTCTCAGAGCGATGCTCCTAAGGGTTTTCCTCTTCATTTGGATCTTGATTAGAAGTTTCGACTTCACAATATTCATCAAGCTTATCATCATCCTCTTCCCTGGGAATTTGTTTTGCTTCCTCATCAAAAGCTACTTTGTCTATATTTACATTTAACCCACCCTTAGGATGCTTGAAGTAATCATCCCAATCAAAATCTTCTGGCTCCTCAGTAATAGCAAAATATTTTTCTTTGGGTTGCTCCTCACTAAGCTTCTCCATCTCTTCAGAGATTACATAGTAGCCTCCATTTTTGGTGGCTTAGTGGGAGGTGGTGGGAGAGGAAAAGTAGTAGCAAGTTGGGCCATTAGTTCCTTGACTTAGGGGTTGAGGATTACCCCAGAGAGCTTGGTCAGCACAGTTTGCATGTAAGTGGAAAAGGTGTGTGGAAAGGTGATAGGTGCCATGGTAGTTGTTGACAATGAAGGCGAAAAAGTGGAAAGGGTAGGAAGTGGAGGTGGGAGTGAGGAGGATGACAGTGGGGAAGTGGTGGAAGAGGAAGAGTCCAACACTACTACTGGAGGGGTTGGTGAGGCAGAGGTGAGGTCGATAGAGATGTCCATAGCGGGCGAAGATGAGATGAGAAAAGATTTAGGAGTGGAAGGGGATGGTGTTGTGGTGGCAGTAGCAATAGTTGTTGATGGGAGAGTAGAGGTGGTAGGTGGTGGTGAGTGAGGTCACTCAACTTCTTCTTCCTCTTTGTCTTGGAGTCCTTCCTCCTGAATAGTTGGCATCTCAAGAACAAAGGTTCCCATTTTCTTTGCTTTCTTTGACGACTTCCCCTTTGTTGAATTTCTAGTGTATACTTTATGCTTGGGCTTCTATTCTACAATCTCCTTCCTCTTCATGGATTTGGTAATAGGTGGAGACTTGGGTGGCTCACATGATGACCCTGCAGTGGTGCCGCTGTCTATCTCACTCTCAAGCTCATCCTTGAGTTCTCATTGTTTAACTCTACACCTTGGTCCTGCAACTAAGCTATTTTCTCATCAATCCATTGCTTGGTCCTCTACTCCATAGGGAAAATGATATTATCTAGGTTAGTGACCTCTTGTTCATCCCAATCAATTATTGGCAATGGAACATTAGCCAATACATTGTATCTTTCATCTAAAATATTGTTGTCTTTGACAATTTGGCCAGACATTGGGAACAGATCAATAGATTTTACAAACTACGCACCATCATCACAATTTACCCAAAAGTCCTCAATGTGAGGTCAGTGAGTGTATTGTCTGATAACCTATTTTTTTAGCTTACCATGGGGATCCATGCCTCACCTATCTATATGCAATTAAAAATTATATTCCACCAACTCCTTGAAATTCTCAGCACATGGAGTAGTAGGGAAATAGTACATTCCTTGTTCAAATGTAAGGGGATATGGGACCCCAACACAATGCTTGTTGCTGAATAGGGTGTGGGTAGTCTACAACTACTGAGTAAGCTATGACAAGATGATTTTGTTGTTGGGGTAGTGCACCAACTGGTAGGGTCTTCTTGAGAATCCCTCCGCTCTGATGTGTGTGAAAATTGAGAATTGGATGAACAAATATCCAAAACCCTTTATGAATGCCTTGGTGTTGTGTGATACCATTTTGTGGTAATCTCCTCCCAAGGTGTTGATGATGTTCCCAATAAAGGCATCATTTACTCTTATGCAATCTTTCTTGAAATTTCTATACTATAATTGGGGGTAGCAGTCATACTTTGAGTTGTCCCTTCTTTGTTCCCAGTGTTCCAACATAGAATAATACTTTGTATGGGAAATTGATTGCTAGGAGGTAGACCAAATATGAAGTCA
>VDFB02373365.1:329374032-329398793 GCA_007258455.2 Sequoia sempervirens | reverse complement strand
TAGTTGATGGGTAAGCTCTATGGCCAAATTGTCTCTATTTTAATTGATATCGGAGCTCCTGAATGTTTCATAGATCCTAGAGTAATATACAAGATACCAATTAGACTTGGATACATGAAAAACTCATGGACAGTCCAATATGGTAATCGAGCAAAGCAGAGGGTAGATACCTATCTCTTTTACAGTGAGTTTGAGCTTCCAACCTTCCAAACCAAAGTCAACCTATATGTGGCACCTTTAGGCTCATATGATGTAATTTTGGGAATAAATTGGTTAAATGAGCATAAGGCTATAGCGAAATGTGAGGATAAGGTAGTTTACTTCCTAGAAAATTATGGGAATTGAGTCAAGATCTGTGGGATGCAAAGACCATTAAAGCTTAGAAAGATCTCTGCTATGTAGCTCAAAAAGGCTCATTGAAAGGGATGTGCTATTTATGTTGTACATATCAGTAACCCTAACAAGGAACCGTATCTCCCTATTCTCAAGGAGTTTCAAGATATATTCCATGATGAACTCATGGAGTTACTTCTAAAACAAGAATTTGACTTCTCTATTGACCTTGTACCAGGAGTTGAGCCTCAATCCGATTATCAGATGACCACCACTGAAATCTATGAGTTGAAGGCCTAGTTATTGGAATTGTTGAACAAAAGGCTCATAAGACCTAGTGTGTCTCCTTAGGGAGCACTAGTTATCTTTTTGAAAAATAAGGATGGTACCTTGCATCTATGTATAGAGTATCAAATGTTGAACAAGGCGACCATCAAGAATTGATATCCACTCTTGAGGATTGATGAGTTGTTTGACCAGATGAAGGGAGTGACAGTGTTCTCCAAAATTGATCTTTGGTTGGGATACCATCAATTGAGAATAAAGGAAGAAGATATTCTAAATACTTTCTTTCAAACTTGGTATGGAAATTACAAGTTCACTATGGTACCTTTTGGTTTCACTAATGCACCTATAAATTTCATGAACCTCATGAGTAGTGTGTTTAGAGACTATTTGGATGAATTTGTTTTGATCTTCATTGACGACATCCTAGTTTACTCAAATTCTATTGAAGATCATGATAGGAACTTGAGGGTAGTGTTATAGTGGTTGAGAGAAAAATAAACTCTTTGGGAAGCTATCAAAGTGTTCATTCTATCAAGACCGGGTGCACTATCTAGGCCATATTATTTCAACTGAGGGAGTCTTGGTAGACCCCAAGAAGAACAAGGTGATCATGGAATGACCAGTGCCACAAAATGTGACAGAAGTCTATAGCTTCATGGGCCTCATAGGATATTGTAGAAAGTTTGTGCAAGGGTTCTCCTAGATTGCATCTCCAATTACATCACTCCAAAGAAAGGGAACATGGTTTGAATGGACTAAGACATGTGAATAGGCATTCCAACTCTTGAAGGAGAGGCTCACAACAACACCAATGCTGACCACCCCTAATCCTAATAGAAGGTCCACTATAATCACAGATGCTCCAGGAAAGGGATTGGGGGAAGTACTAATGCAAAATGGACAAGTGGTGGCATATGAATCAAGGAAGCTTAAAAAAAATGAGGTGAAATATGCACCGCATGATTTAAAATTGGCCGCAATAATTCATGCCTTGCAAATGTGGAGGAATTACCTCTTAGGGAATCCATTTGAGCTCAAGATAGACCATTTGGGATTGAGATACATTTTTACTCAACCAAACTTTAATGCACGACAAAGAAGGTGGTTAGAGTTCCTTAATGAGTATGACTTCAAAATAAAGTATATAAAAGGAAAATAGAATAGAGTGTCTGATGCTCTTAGGAGATGAAGAAATTAGATAGCCATGATCTTGACAAGGTCTAATTTGAGACAATAAGTGATATAGAATTTTCCAGGGGATGAGCACTACGAATGAGTGAAAAGTGCCCTAGCAGAGAATCCATTAGATCATCAGTTCGATGGGTATGAGATCGAACTAGATGGAATTTTGAGATACTAGAGAAGAATGTATATTCTAGACTCTGGAGAACTGGGGAAGTTGGTTCTAGAAGAGGTTCATAATGCAACTTATTCAGGACACCCCAGAGTATCCAAGATGATCACAAAATTGAAAACTCTATACTTTTGGCTTAAACTAAAGAAGGATGTAGTGGAGTATGTAGCTAGATTCTTAGAGTGCCAAAAAGTCAAGGCTCAACATGCACACATGATAGGGCTATTTTATCCTCATCACATACCTAAGTATCAATGGTAGGTGATTAGTATGGAATTTGTACAGGGGTTAGCTTTGAGTAAGAATTGACATGATGTTTTCTTGGTTGTGATCGATAAGTTGACTAAGGTGGCACACTTCATTCTAGGAAACCTTAAGTATGGATCATTGAACCTGGCCAATAATTTTTTCCAAGAGATATTTTGCTTACATGGAGTGTTAGAGACTATCATTTCTGATAGAGACACCTAGATAAACTCAAGATTTTAAATGACCTTGAACGCCACATTGGGAATCAAGTTAAAGTTTAGCTCGGCTTATCATCCTCATACTGATGGGTAGACAAAGAGGGTGAATCAAGTAATTGAAGACCTCCTCTGAATGTATTGCATGGAACAACAACATAAGTGGGAAGAATACTTATTGTTGGTAGAGTATGCTTACAATAACTCTTATCATACATCCCTAGGTATGGAACTGTTTGAAGCTCTTTACGGGTGGAAGTGTCAAACACCTATCATTTGGGATAGATTGGAAGACAGGATCATAATAGGACCTAAAATTCTCAAAGATATGGAAGAAAAAATGAGAGTTATTAAGAGCAGAATGAAGGAGGTGGTAGACTGACATAAAATTTATGCCAACAAGAATAGAACTCTTAGACAATTTGTGATAGGGGATAAATTTTTCTTAAGAGTCAAGCCTCATAAAAGTTCCATTTCCTTTGGAAAGTCTTCCAAGTTGTCCCCAAGATATGTGGGTCCATTTGAAGTCTTGGAAGTGATCAACCCAATTGCTTATAGACTTGCAATACCACCTTCTCTGGCTCAACTTCTTAATGTGTTTCATGTTTCTTTTCTTAAGCCATATCATCTTGATGTAGCTCACGTGCTTGATTGGAAATCCTTGTAGGTATAGGATCTAGGAGTGGTGCTAGTGAAGCCTATTAGAATCCTAGATAGACACAACGTTAAGTTGTAGAGTAGAGATATTGCTTAGTTTAAGGTCTAATGGGACTAGTATTTAGAAGACAATGCTACTTGGGAGGATGTAGAAGAAATAGAACGCTCCTTCCCACATTTTATTTCTTAAAAAGAGACTTTGACATTTTTTTTGAAAATTTTGGATTGAATATTATAATGTTTTGGCTTGAAACAATATGATATGATGTTGAAATAGACATATATGCTTTAATTTTCATTAAATAGATATCGAGACGATGTCTCTTCCAAGAGGGGAAGGATGTCATAATCAAATTTTTATTGTATTTAAATTATAATATGATAAATTGAATTATTGGTGAAATTCAATATGTTGAATGAAAAATTTGATAATTTTCAAAATATAGAAAGAAGTTGACTGTTGTTGACTATGTGATCTTTTGAATTATCTTATAATTTTATCATGATTGAATGTTACTGATGAATTTTTCAAGTGCAAGTTTGTGCAAATGTAGGGAAACAAGTTGAAGGATGAGAACATGGTTGAAGTAGGATCGTTTAGCCAGATCAAATGGTAAGTTTGATGGAATTTGGGTGCACACACCACAAAATAGCATGATGACTGCATTTGAAAATTCATATAGTATTAATTTGAATTGAAATGTTTTGATGATTGAGAAGGTAGACTTGTGAAATGTAATACATGTGAAATTCTTATTTAATTGCCTATCTTGATCTTGTGTTTTGAGAATTTAAAACAAAATGATAGTATGACTTGACATATAAATGAATGTATGTATTTTGAAAAGGCTTATTTAAAGGATAAGAAAAAGCCACTTCATTTAAACATTATTGTTTGAAATAAAAATAAAAGTTCATTCATATTTAAATGTTGATATATATACATGTAAACATATATATACACACAAATATCAAATAATGAACATATGTGTGAATATATATATAAATATAAAATACATATATATATATATAATATATACATATATATAATTATATTCCTTAAAAAAATCGTATTTGGAATAAAAAATTACTACTATCATATTGATAGAATTCAAATGAAATCATGAGAAGATCTCATAAGGTTGTGGCCTGTATTCAAATTATGGCCAAGTAATTAAAATTCAATATAGTGGGGTAGATAAATTATTGTCCATTGTGAAAGAAATGACCCATATTCACGCGAACAGGTAAGAGAGAAAAATTTCCATTTTGGAAAGATATCATTGGCTAAACATCGAATAGTGGTGGCGATGGGTCTCTAGGAAAAAGAAGGAAAGTGACTTGGTTGTGAGGAAAATCAGAAGAAAAAGCTTGGGAAAAAGCTTGACTTTGAGGTAAATCGATATTATGTTTTGGAAATATGCCTGATTTCTCAGTATCTTTATTCAAAAGGCTTGGAATATTCTTTTAGTTTGTTGATTCTATTAAAATTAGTAATTAAATATTAAACATGTGCAAATGTAATCGATTTAGATTTGAGTCAATTTCATATAAATTGATCATCCTTTGTCTATGAAACCAGGGCCTTATCAACCGACCATGCATGCTTCTAGTTATGCATTCTTTTTTTTATCCTATCGATATGCTGGCCAAGCTTAGTCGAGCCAAGATTACTGTATATTTTTTCCTCTTTCTGTATTGTCATGCATGTGAGTTTATCTAGCCATTCTATGGCTATCCATATTAAATCCAAATAGAAGAAAATGAATTGTTTGAAAGAGATGTAAAGTAAAATATGTGTGATCATTCCATTTAGGGAAATGAATGTATTACCTCCATGATTTGACTGTTACTCTTTTTTTATAGTATTTTCTATCTCAATTGGCTATACTGAATGATTTAGGTTGCACCTTTTGGGTGTATAGATTTGATTAGAATCTCAGAGAAATACCAAACTGCCACTCTTGTTTATTAATTTTGCATCGTTCACCTTGAACGAAGGAGGAACATACTTATCATTCCAACCCTTGCATCATTGAATCATCTACAAGATCAACTAGCCGCATGTTTTAAATCATAGGTTAAACATTGCATGTCAAGCTATATATGCCATTAAAGGGAATTCATCAAGAATTGGGCATTGTTATTGTTTATGGTAAACTAAACAATCGATTTACTGTTGGTCATTCTTGGAATGTCAAATGATTTGATCATTTATTCTTTTCTTGCAGACCATAATAGAAAATATGGTTTTTTCTAAAACCCTGAAAATAATGAAAATTATTTCAAGACTCTTATGGTTATTTTGGTCTTAAATCGACAAGCAAGTTGATCTATACATTTATTGCATAAAGGAAATTAATATCATTTATATGTTGAATACCAGAGTGATGGAGATTCTATTCTTTTGTATGAAGTACTTGATAGCCTAAAATTTGTTAATGAAACTTAATGGCACTGGAAACTTGTAAGTTACTTCATCAAACAACATTGTTTTTTTATAAATAGTATTTGTTTAGCTACAAACAACATCGTTTGTTATAAATAGTATTTTTTTAGTTGAAAAAAACATCATTTTGTTATAAACAGTATTTGTTTAGTTGCAAACAACATCATTTTGTTATAAAAATTATATGTTTAGCTACAAACAACATTGTTTTGTTATAAATAGTATTTGTTTAGCTGAAAACAACAAAATTTTGTTATAAACAACAATTGTATGGGTACAAATAACATTGTTTTGTTACAAACACCATATTAGTATGTGGAAACTGTTCAAGTAGACTTGTTCTCTATTCTTCTACTTCTTGTAATTATGACAATCAATATGTTAATCTATTGTTGGTGTGTGGTGACTGATCATGCTATATTGTACATCCTGACATGTATCCTTGCCGGGGTTGTGTTTCAATTATCATTTGTAGGAAGGTCTCATGGTTGAGTGGGAGTAATGGCAGACGAGGGTAAGAAGGTTGAGAAGTTTAATGGGAAGAACTATCAATTATGGAAGATGCAGATGGAGGACTACCTCTATCAGAAGGATTTATGGTGGCTATTGGAAGGGAAAACCAAGAAACTCCAAGCAATGTCTGATGAGGACTGGGAGATTTTGGATAGAAAGGCTCTTGGCAGTATTTGTTTATGCCTGGAACAATTGGTGGCGTTCAATATTACAAAAGCAAAGACAACTCAAGAGTTGATGGAAGCCCTGGAAAAGTTATATTAAAAGCCTTCCGCTTCGAATAAGGTATTTCTTATGAAGTGTTTATTTAATATGAAAATGGTAGAAGGTGGGTCAGTTAATGATCATTTTATTGAGTTTAATATGGTCACCAGTCAATTAACTTCTGTAAAAGTAAACTTTGATGAAGAAGTTAGGGATCATTTGATTCCGTGATCTTTGCCTGAAAGCTAGAATAGCTTGGTAATGGCTGTTAGCAATTCTATTTCTGGTTCGAATACATTGAAATTTGATCATGTTGTTGGTGTTATTTTGAGCGAGGAAATTCGTAGGAAAAGCTCAGTTTGAACATCCACATTAGGTAGTGTTTTGAATGCAGAAAGCAGGGCAAAACAAAGGAGAGAGGAAACAATTCTGAAAATCATGGGAAGTCACGAGAAAAATCAAAGGAAGAAACCCAATCTAGAGACAAGAGGGATTGCTGGTACTGTGGTAAGTCAGGTCATTTAAAGAAAGATTGCTGGTCTCAAAAAAATAAAGGAGACAAAAAGGAAGGAAGTAAAGAGGAAAATGTGGTAAGTAATAAATCTGATGAGGATGCTTTGATTCTTTCCCTTGATAATGCTGATGATTCTTGGGTGTTAGATTCAAGGGCTTCATTTCATGCTACTTCGCACAGAAGTTATTTTCTTGATTATGTCCAAGGGGATTTTGGGCTGGTTTATTTAGGAGATAATGAACCCTGTTAGATTGTTGGAAAGGGAATAATCAAGATTAAGTTGCAGAATGGGAATCATTGGCTACTACATGAGGTAAGGCATGTTCCAAAGTTAAGTAGAAATTTAATTTCAGTAGGGCAACTAGATGATGGAGGTTGTGTTGTTACATTTAGTGATAAAAATTGGAAGGTCACAAAGGGTACCTTAGTGGTAGAAAAAGGTGTGAAAGTAGGCACCTTATATCTTTGTATAGGTCATATTGTTCCTTCTACTTTAATTGTTACGAAAAAAGGTCAATGTTCAGGAACAGTTGCTGTAGTTCAGCAAGAAGAAGATCATACAGTTGTTGTGGACTCTGAATCAACACTATGGCATAATAGACTTGGGCATATGAGTGAAAAAGGTATGAAATTACTTCATCCAAATAATGTTTTACCAAGTCTAAAATGTGTTAATATGGATTTCTGTGAAAGTTGTATGTATGGAAAACAAAAGAGAGTAAGTTTTCTCAAGGATGGGAAGCAAAAGAAAGATGAGAAATTGGAGCTTGTGCATACAGATGTATGCGGACCAGCTTAGGTATCTTCTCTCGGTGACTCTCTGTATTATGTTACATTCATTGACGATGCAACTAGGAAGGTATGGATTTATTTCCTTAGGAAGAAATCTGATGTATTTGAAACTTTTAAAAAATGGAGAAGCTTGGTTGAGAATGAGATAGGTAAAAAGATAAAATGTCTCAGATTTGATAATGGTGGTGAGTATTTTAGCAAATATTTTGAAGATTATTATTCCTCTAATGGTATTCGTAGGCAGAAAACGGTTCCAAGGACTCCACAGGAAAATGGAGTGGCTGAGCACATGAATAGAACAATAATGGAGCGTGCATGGACTATGAGATTGCATGCTGGGTTGCCTTTAAAAATGTGGGTAGAGACTATAAACACTGTTGTTTATTTAATTAATAGAGGTCCCTCTAATCCTTTGGATTGTGGTATTCCAGAGGAAGCATGGAAAGGTAAGAAGGTGAGTTATTCTTTTTTCATGGCATTGATGAATTTGGTTATAGGCTTTGGGATTTTGAAAATCAAAAAATTGTGAGAAGCAGGGATGTCATATTCAATGAGAAAGTGTTGTACAAAGATCTGTTGCTACAACATGAGAAGAAAGAAAATGATTATGCAGTGTTGGATGATATTCCAAACAATGGTGTTTCAGTGGTTCCTCATGCTGGGAAACAACATCAACAACAAATACCACAAACTCCTGTGAATGTTAGATGATCTTCAAGGATAAGTAGACCTCCAGAAATATTCTCTCCCTCTTTGAATACTATTTTGTTAACTGATGCCGGTGAACCAAAATATTATGATGAAGCTATGCAGGTGGATACCAAGGTTCAGTGGGAGCATGGAATAGAAGAAGAAATTGACTCCTTGCTAAAAAATTAGACTTGGGAATTATGCAAGTTGCCTGCAGGTAAAAAGGCTTTACCAAACAAATGGGCTTATAGGCTGAAAGAGGAGGATGGAGGTAAGAAGAGATTTAAAGCCAGATTAGTTGTAAAGGGATTTGTACAGAAAAAGGGTATTGATTTTGATGAGATTTTTTCTCCTATTGTTAAAATGACTTCTATTCGTATTGTTTTAAGTATTGTGGCTGCTAAAGATTTGCATTTAGAACAATTTGATGTTAAAAAAACCTTTCTCCATGGTGATTTGGAAGAGGAAATATATATGGAACAACCACAAGGATTTGAGGTCAAAGGTAAGGAGAAACTAGTGTGTAGATTGAATAAAAGTTTATATGGCTTGAAGCAAGCACCTTGACAATGGTACTTGAAATTTGATAGTTTTATGGCTGAGCAAGGCTACAACAGGTGTAATTCTAACCATTGTGTTTATTTTAAGAGGTTGGATAATGATAGCTACATTATTTTATGTTTATATGTTGATGACATGCTTGTAGTAGGGTCTAACATGGATCACATAAGTGAGCTAAAACAACAGTTAGCAAAATTTTTTGCTATGAAGGATTTGGGGGTAGCAAAACAAATCCTTGGTATGAAAATTTGTAGAGATAGGAAAAATAGACAATTGTTTTTATCTCAGGCTAATTATGTTGAAAAGGTGTTGCAGAAATTTCATATGGAGAATGCAAAAGCTGTCAGCACACCTTTGCCTAGTCATGTTAAATTGACTAAGGATATGTGTCCAAAGACACAAGAGGAGGAATAAAAAATGTCTAAGGTACCATATGCTTCAGCTGTAGGCAGTTTAATGTACACCATGGTATGCACGAGACCGGATATTGCACATGCCGTAGGAGTTGTTAGCAGGTATTTGAGTCATCCTAGAGTTGAGCTTTGGAATGCGGTAAAATGGATTCTCAGGTTCTTGAGAGGTACATCCAATAAATGTTTATGTTTTGGGGACTCTAATACTGATTTAAAGGGCTATGTTGACTCAGAATTGGTAGGGGATATAGATACCAGGCAGAGTACCATAGGTTATGTATTTATAGTTGGTGGGACAATAGTGAGTTGGATTTCTCAATTGCAAAAGGTGGTTGCTTTATCCACCACAGAGGTAGAGTATGTTGCTACAACAGAGGCGAAAAAGGAGATGATATGGTTACAACTTCTCATGGATGAGTTGGGAAAACAATAGGTTGGAAATCACTTGTTTACAAATAGCCAGAGTGCTATACATCTTGCAAAGAATTCTGCTTTGTATTCTAAAACAAAACACATACAATTGAGATATCATTTCATTCGATCGGTGTTGGAGGATGGATAGGTCAAGTTGGACAAGATACATACAGATGTCAATCCAACGGATATGTTTATGAAGGTGGTGACAAGGGAGAAGCTGAGCTCCTCTTCAGCTTCGGTTGGCCTTCAAGGTTGAATTCAAGTATAACAGAGTAGTAGGGTCCAAGGTACTTATTTCTAGTGGGAGCTGTAAGTGCAGCACTGTCATCCAGGATCAGTCTCCAAGTGGGAGATTGTTGGTGTGTGGTGACTAATCATGCTATACTGTACATCCCGGCATGTATCCTTTCTAGGGTCTAGGGCCGAGCTAGGCCCCAGGCGGGGGTTCAGGGGTGGCAGCCCCCGAGAAAAAAATTCCTCCTACTTTTTCGCGTCGTCACCAGAAAAAAGGAAAAATCAACGAAAAAAGAAAAATCTGATTTTGTAGAACCCGAATCTAGAAGCTTCTAAGTTTGTTAAAAAAGGGGTTTGGATGGGGGTTACAATGTAATGATAAAAACGTGATTATTCGCAAGATTGTAATAGGTTTTTTGTACTGGATAATAAAATCATTAGATGGCTGCAGTTTGGTGGATGTAGCCCGGATTGGGTGAACCATGTTAAATTCTATGTGTTATAATTTATTCTATGTGTGTTTTAGTTTCTCTATTTTTATTAATTAAATCTGCATTTAATTGTTAGATATCTGCCATTTCTAACCCTAACATTTGCAACATTATTGTATGGAAGCAATTTGATATATTAGTTTTTTTGTTTAAGAATGTATGCACAAATTAATAACTTAAGTTGGCACATATATGTGTATGCACATAGACCTTTGTCTACGTACATACACATACTTGTGACATACCTTCTTTTGTTACTTATTAAATTCATTTTTAAATGAATACTAATTTACTTGAATGTAATCATGTGTCATGAGTACAAAACGAACGGATAATGTATTGATCAGTTCCATTTGAATCATTTATCTATTTTTTCATCAAATGAGGAAATAAGTAGACTAAATTACTTTTCCATAGATAAGTGTGTTAAAAATATTCTCTTTATTGTGTAGAATAGCAACACCTAAGTAGACTAGAGTACCTCAAGGTAGACGCTGCTAGAAGGTAGATGGCTATTATGGAATAACTGTGTTGTTGAAAGTTACCATGGGTGTCGAAATGGACTTCAAAGAGTATATGTTTATGCTTTATCCAAAACCTATCATTTGTTGTTGCAACTTAATTTTTATGCTTGGCCAAGCAATTAGTCCATTATATATGTATGGAATTTGTGATAGCACTCTCTGCCATTCCTAGCATAGATCTTTCATTTTTCTAACTAATAGATAGAGATGCATGTTGATGTTTGGGAATGCACTAGATTCCACCTTGTAGATTGTTCTCTTGCTAAAATTTCCATGCAGGATCAAGTATTCTTCAAGTTGGAAGAATTCCAAGGAAACGTAAACTTCGTGGTTGGGCAGTAAAGCACTTCAACCATGTTCTCATCCACCAGTGGAGCTAAGCATCAAGAGGAAACCTTGGATGTTCTCAAGACTATCTTGGTCTATGATGTAATACTTGATGTAAAATTTGTACATTGTATTGACTTTGTGGCCCTATGAGCCAAGCCAACTTGGATATTGTAATTAAAATTGAAATTGAACATATATATATATTTGACTCATTTTAATTAGACATGTGTTGCTATGATTGAAAATAGCTACTTAGTTATGTCTTTTTAAAATTGAATATTCATAATGGCATTTGACATAATATAATTAAGTAATAATTAGAATGGATTATTACATTTTTATAGTCTTCTTTTCCACATTGAGGAGTGTAATACACCCAAGCAGGTATGGGATGAGTCCAGAAACCTATTTGATTAGGTCAATGAGTTTCGTGCTTTGCACTAGAGGAAAAATTAACTTCTCTTTCCCCTGATGTATTTCCTTCCATTGATGATTTCATAGTCAAGTTCAAATCTATGAGGTCACAATTGGTGGGATGTGGGAAGGAAAAAACCGATAAGGAGTCCATTTTTTTGATTTTATCTAAGTTAAGAGGTCCATTTTCAGTTTTTTCTTCTACCTTCTACTCCACCATGGATGCCTTGGGAAATGCATTCAAAATGCCTTCTTTTGAGACATTCTCTAACCGTTTGATGAGGGAGCAAGCCAAAATTTCCTAATTAGAGGGGGTCTCTATGAATCATGCATTAGTTGTACAAGCATCTCAGAGCAAATGGAAGAAAAAACCTAAGGCTAAGATAGAGTCTAATGAGTCCTCCACCTCTTCAAAAGAGGATAAACCTAAGAAGAAGTTTAGTTGTGTGTATTGCAAGAATAAATGTCATGATGAACACCACTGTTATAAGAAGATTGATGAGCTTTCACATCTTCTTCAAAAGAACAATATTCCACTGCCCCCATTTGTGACTCTGTCTTCTACATCCTCTCCATCTGCATCACCTTCACCTTCATCCAAACCTACACAGATAGAGAATATAGGATTTGTAAATGGAATGAAAGGACATGTATTGGTAACTTCTATAGTTCATTCTAGTCATGATAGATGTTGTTTGGATTCAAGAGCATCTCATTACATGGATTTTATTCCCTATCCTTTTTTGGGTCTTCATCCTATTGATACTTCTAAGATTTTGTTGGGAGATAGTAAGTTTTTGGATGTTTCAAGGATAGGAAATGTTGATATTGGTGATGGTTGTTTTAGAGATGTACCGTGTATTCCTAATTTGCACACAAATCTACTTTACATCTATCAGATTACTCATGGTGAGGTACCTAAGACTATAGAGTTCACTACAGATTCAGTTTTCATTAGAGAGACTAATACTGGAAAAGTCATTGTTGTTGGTGAAGTTGATCATAAGTCTCATCTCTATGCCTTTTATCATTTTTTTGATGATGATGATTATGAGCCTCACACCTCTCTTGCTAGTGTTGATAGAAATTACTCAGGAGAGATTGGTCATTTGAACTTTGGATTTCTTCAAACCTATGTTGATTCAGATCTTGTTGCTTCAGAGGTTGGTTCTTCAGCATAGCGGGATGTTTTTGATCCTTTAGATCATTCTTTGTGGGATAGTCACTTGACAGGTCTTGTAGAGTGGTTTTGAGAATCTCACATTTCTAATTTGGATGATGCATTTGAGGGTATATCCCTTCTTTTTGATGACAATAGCTACACTACTATCACACCATATGTGTCTTTGGAGATTGTTTCTTTAGATTTTCCACATGGTCTTGTTGATCCACCTTCTTTAGTTGAGGTCGCACCTGATCATGATGTGACATTTGGTTGTGTGGAGGCACCGAGATAGTTTTTAGAGGCATCTTTTATGTTAATTCTTCCTCTCCCTTCTCTTGTTTTAGAGTTGGAGTTTCTCTTGCATCAATGGTTTTTTCTCCCTAAAGGGAGGAATTTTGTTTTTAGACATGGAATATTCTTTAGAGTTCTAGGATCAACACAAGAGTTTCTTCATCATGGGGGGGATCTTCAACATTTCTACTCTTTTCTATGGGGGGCTACATAGTCTCTCTCCTTTTGTATTTTGCTGAGATTAGTGATGGGATTTTTCCTTGGGGGGTCTTGTGAAGTCCTCCTCCTTTCACTTGTTCAACCTTTTTTTCTCTCTTTTGGAGAGGAGTTTTCTCCCACAGGGTTTTTCTCCTTTTCTTCGGTTGTGAGAGATTGCATTGCATAACAGTTGTGCATGGGTTCCTAACATGGCCTTGTAGTCAGGACCCATCTTGCATTTCATTTTGCATAATAATCTCCCTAAGTTTTCACTTAAGGGAGGGTGTTAGTGTTAAGTTTTAACTTAGGGTTAATTACTTAATTAGTTTTTCCTGTATTGGGTAGCTTTTCACCCGTCTTATTTCTCACACCTTTAAAAGGCCTATACACTATGTCTTTTACATCTCATCACATCTCATTTTCTAAATATGATCTTTGGATATTTGGCATAATAGATTTGTGATTCTCTCGTGTATCTGTGAGGGTGGTTTGTTGTTGCAGGTTGAGGATTCTGGGAAGGATTTCCCATCTACACTTTTCAATCTTTTAGAAAAGATTTTTTGACTGTCACCCTCCATTTTTTAAATATCTTCACCATCTAAACCCCTTGTATCATTGTAATTACGTAAAAGGTACTCCCTAACATGGTTGTGATTTAGTGTTGTAAAATGTCTAACATTTTCACATTAGGTCTTGGCCCTTGTGAACTAAATGAGCTTATTGGTGCCTTATTTAGAGTGTTGTAAAGCATTGAAACACACTTTCAAATTAGCCTAGGGTTTTATTAAATAATTGGGATTCTTTATGCTTTAATTGGCCTTATTTTACATTCACAAGCCTCATTTAATGGATCTTTTCAAGGATAATCTTGACATGAACCAAGATCCAATAATAATTCAATTTTTTTTGATTATGTGGCCCAGATTTAGTGATCTGGGACTATTAGCCACATTGGGCATATGTGTCCCACCTAGGTTTTAGGGCCTCAATCTAGATTTTACATCTTTTTAAAAGGTTGAATTTTGTTTGATTCTATGCTTGGGAGATAGAATAGCAATCTTTGCACTCTCTCATTCAAGAATAACCCTATAGATTTCAATCCTAAGTATGCAAAAGAAAAAGAGATCTTACAATAGGGCTGTCCTAGGGCTTGATTATAAACTAATGAGTGGTTCACCACCAATCTAGGGCTTGGAAAGACAAATGTAATGCAAATAAAAATGCTTAAACCTAGTATGATGCAATCCTTCACTAAATGACCTAGAAAAGCATGTAAATCAGAACAAAAAGCTGTAAGATGAAATGTGTGCACCTAGAAATCTGAAGAAGACTGAATGAAGCTTTAAAATGATGGAAATTCTAAAACTTTGGCACACTGGGACTTATATGCCATTCTGGGTATATCAGTCCCAGAGCAGGATTTTTGGGAAGAAAATAAAATCTAGCAAAAGAGTGTTTGGAACTAGAAAAATCTAGAAAAACTACTTGTAGTGGGACTCATATGCCACTTTTGACATATTAGTTTCATTTTTCTTTTTCAGGTATTCAAAGTTCAAATCTACACTTCAACACCTACTCCTCTCCCAAATTGGTTTTTAGATCCAAACCTATAAAAATACCTACAAAATAGAATATATATTTGATTTGTTTATGGGGTGTTTGCCTTGGTCAAACCCCTAGTTTGGTAGTTAAACCTTGATAGAAACAATGAAACTTGAATGAAAATGTGAACATAAACCCTAACCTTAAGTGCATCTAAGATTAGGAAATAAAAAATGCAATGCAACCCTATTCTAATGTGTAAGAATGAGATGCATGAATGAAGTTTGAATACAATGACTCACTTTGAGAGATGTCAAATCACTCTAATAAGTCATGATGATGCATGTACCTTAGGATGAAAGTAGAGTGATAATGGAGGATGGAATCACTAGGGGAACAAGTCATTAGGCTTGGCTTGATGACTAGTTTCATCTCCCCAACCTAGAATCCATCATGATTCACCATAGACAACCATAATCAACCCTTGACAATGCTAGATATTGAATGAAAGTGAGCTTGAAGACCTATAATAACACTTTAATGCTGCTCCAAGAATTCAAATTTACTTGCTTTTGAAACTTGAATGCTCTTGTGAAAGAATGCTTGAAGATTCTTGAATGCTTGGATGAAATAATGACTTAGAAGCTTTCTTATATAGGTATTTACACCTAATTTACCATTATTCAGATCTCAAAATCCGACATCAACCAAAAATTTGAATTATAAAGTTATTTTTCCCACTCAAACCCTAAAAAAACCCCAAATGGGACTCATACGCCACCTCTCGAATATGGGTCCCACCTAGGGGCATGCATGCACCCAAGGTGGCGTATGAGTCCCACCCTAGATTTTTATGGTGGGTTGTTGAGGTTTTTGATGCTTTTGTGGATTTTATTGGGTTTTTAGTTGAAATAAGCCTTGAGATCCAAAATAAAGGGTCTTAGGGGCCTATTAATGATGACTTAAAGGGGTATTTAATGCAAGGGTGCTAATATAGGTCCAAATTAAGTGTGAAATTACACTACTTTCAAGAGCGTACAATTTTGTACACTACATTTAGCCCCCACTTTAGCACCCATATAACTCTATGTGCATATGTAAGCTAAAGGAATCCAAATAATAAACTCTATTTCATAAAAGGACACTCATATAGGTTCATTCACAACACAGGAGAATGAAGCCCCCATTGTAGCTATCTGCAAAACCATAATGTTAGGAACCACATCCTGCAACATGAATTTGTTAGTTGTCCAAAGATATTTTTATCTAACTTCTTCTAGAAATCCAATATGAGGGTAGATGTATGCCCCCCTTGATTCTGCTTGCTTTATAGAGGTGGAATCAAGGTAGCAGTCTAACTGCATTGAATAAGGTAAGTTGTATCATAGGGTATTTCCAAGTACCATACCACACAATTATAGATGTATGATGAGGATGAGAGTGGAATCATGATTCCAACACAACAAATGGTGTAAAAAATGGAGCTCTCTAGCTCGCATTATGTTAATTTGAATGAAAGGAACTTTTAACCCTAATATAGTAAAAACCCTAATTTTTAGAATATATAAGAGTAAAAAGTGAAGTAATTTCTAACTATTTTTTCTTTTACCTTCTTATAGCTTGACTTTGGTGAAGAGTGACTGAATATGCCGAGCCGATGAGAGTACAAGCGTCTGAGACTGGACATCTTGCGGGAGGAGGTAGCCCGTGGCGAGCGATAGTATCACGTTAGTTGATTTTTCTACCTTAGATTTTTCCTTACGCATTTATTTTATGTTTTTACACATTTCTAGATAGATTTAAGACTTGTTGATTGGTGTTTTTTCACTTCTCAACACATACAACACACAAGCATGATGTCTCTCTTGAAAGGTAAAAATCTGCACTTAAGATTTAGAAAATCACCCCAAGGTCTCTCAGGTGTCAGGTCATGACTTGCAAAAATAGCTCAGTTGATTGATGTGATTTGTTGGTAATCACAAGGGGCCTTTCTAATTTGCTAAGCATGGAAGATATTGGTTTGCTAATGGAGTTTCATGAATTTTGGAAATGATGAATAGGAGCTACAAGTTCAGAACAACAAACTCAAACTCCTTTTGGTTCATCAGATTTTGTTTTACAATGATTTTGAGACTTGTCTTTAACTTCGGATTTTAAAGAACTATCAAAGAGGAAAAGGGGTAGAAGTTTTCCTAAATCTACAACTAATATGAATAGTAACAATGGAGGATGCTATAGTGGATAGACTTCCCAAACTAAATTTTACTTAACTAGGGACAACCCATAGTCTCATAAAACTAGTGCAATCTTCAAGGAGTCTTTGTAGATTTTTAGACTTTATATTCACCTATTAAACATGAATAACAATTGAACTTAGGTGCAGCAAAATAAATAAGCTCAGAAAAAATTTACACAGTAATTTGTCATCAACAAATAGCCAAAAGTATGAGCTGGAAATGCATCAAACACTATAGCATACATCCACCACTATAGTATACATACACCATTAAAGCACAACATGAACTACTAACTAAAAAGGATCTTAAACTTGAAATAACAATGCTGAAATTAACTATTTGGAGATAGAATCATGCACACATGGAGAGCAACATATAAGAAACCATTAAAACAATGATTTTCTCATATATTTTGCAACAACATGTCTTTACACAACAACTCATCTCTCTCTTGAAAATGAGAGGATGCCCCTATTTATAATTTTCCAAAAGAAAAATGAATGGCCAAGATTCATTTACAATTAGTGGCTTAGATTCATTTTAACTTAGGGTTTCACCTACCCCCAATACATTACAATATAAAAAATACTTTTTTCTCTTTCCTATTTTGTCTTGTAGCTGACTTCTAGCTTTATGAGCTATTTTGACAAATATTCATCAGCTATCACAGGATTTCCAACATCCCTTTGGAGAGTAGCATAGTAATAAACTTCCCAATGAGAGCCTGAAGCTTATCCCACTCTACGAAGTCTAACTTGGCGATGTGAAAGGAAATCCCCTTGAAATCACTCACCCCTTCCTCATGGTGATTTACACATGTATCCCCCACCTTAACCATCTGTTTTGACCATGAGAAAACCTGTGCAAAAAAGTCCATAAAATCAACTGACAAGGTGTTGCTAGTGCCTTATTCCATTTTCTTGTGAAATTCCCACTTCACTGCCTCCACATCCAATTCTAGAGCAAGCGCCTCATAGCTAGTCAACAATTTTAGGTGGTCATTTGCATCAACCAAATGAGTAACAATGTTGGCTTCAATTTCCTCTAGCTCTATGAATGATATTTCAAAATTACCTTTCTGAACTCAAGGGTATGCAACCATTCATCAAGCAAGCCATGATTCCCCTTTTGCAAGGCTAATTCTTTCTCCTAGACTCTCAAAGATAGCCTTAGGATGTTGTGCAACTTGGGGTACATGTAATCTTGAAGAGCTTAGGGAAGTCTTTACATGTATCTGCCTATGGTTCAATTTCCTTTCTTGGGACCAAGAATTGGTTATGCGCCCTTACTACATAATGAATCCCCCTATCACCTGTGTTGACAACTCTCTTGAACTAGTCTAAAGTGGACTTAGTCTAGTTCTTCATTCTTTCTATTTTTTTCACATCCTTCTTTGAAAGCAAGGCAGGGGCATGCGATTCTGTCAGATATTCTTCCTTAGATGAGGTCCGATGTTGTATGTAGGTAGTTAGTTTTTCCATGCGTGCCTTTAGTTCTTCCTTCGTGGACTGGTCCTTATTCATCTGATAAGATAGTGGAGATAGACCCTTGGAATTCATCAATTTTTTGATCACAAGATGTCAGGCGAAGATTGATGGTGGATATCTGGTAGTCTTGGCCTTGAATAGTTCTTGCATCTTTATCCATAGTGAGAGTAGCTACTTGCAAAATCCTTGACCTGAAAGCATCTGTGGTGATATGGGACCTAATTTGGGATTCTTTTCCTTGCAAGTCTTCACCTGTGCTCTGGCCAGTATAGCTTCCAATTGAGCCTTGGGGTCAACAACTATGGGAACCTTCTTCAATTATTGGAGTCTATCCATGAGGGGACCTTTGTTTGCTATTTTTAGAATTCATGACCTCCCTCCTCTTCTTATTCATTCTAAGGTTCATCCTCCTCATTCTTGGGAGCCTCTTTATCATTTCTTTCTTCCTTGTTTCACTCCTCTTGTATTTTGGCTTCCTCTTTATTAGGCTCAGGAGATACTACATTCTCTTCAACAATATTCTCTTCTTCTAGAGCCATCCACTTATTTTCTTTGGGCTCATCCTTTTCATCCTTTGTGGACTCGACACTTTTCTCTTCTACCCTTTCTTATTTACTCATTTCCTCCTTTTCGGGAGGCACTTCTTCCTATCCTAGGCCCTTATATTGGATAGCTTGTGGAGGCTCATCAATAATCTCCACATCAATATCTGTGTCCATTTTCCCCTTTTCGAAGTGATACTCCTTGGGGTTCGCCTCTTCCTCTAGATCTTGATCGGAAGTTTCAACTTCGTAATATTCATCAAGCTTATCATCACCCTCTTCCTTGGGAGTTTGTTGTGCTTCCTCATTAGAAGCTACCTTTTCTATATTTACATTTAACCCATCTTCAAGATGCTAAAAATAATCATCCTAATTGGAATCATTTGGCTCCTTAGTAACAACCACATTTGTTTCTTTGGGCTGATCCTCACTAAGCTTCTCCATCTCTTCAGAGATTTGTATAGTAGCCTCCATTTTTGGTGGCTCAATGGGAGGTGGTGGGAAAGGAAAAGAAGCAACAAGTTGGGCCATTAGTTCTTGGACTTGGGGGTTGAGGATTACCCCAGAGAGCTTCGTTGACACAGTCTACATGTAAATGGCAAAGGAATGAGACAAGGTGATAGGTGCCATGGTAGTTTTTGGCAATGAAGGTGACATAGTGAAAAGTGTAGGAAGTGGAGGTGAGAGTGAGGAGGACGATAGTGGGGAAGTGGTGGAAGAGGAAGAGTCCAACACGACCACTCGAGTGGTCAGTGAGGTAGAGGTGATGTGGACAGAGATGTCCAAGATTGGTAGAGATGAGATGAGCAAAGATTTAGGAGTGGAAGGGGATGGTGTGGTGATGGCATCAGTGATATCGGTTGATGGGAGAATAGAGGTGGTAGGTGGTGGTGAGCAAAGTCACTCAACTTCTTCTTCCTCTTAATGTTGGGGTCCTTCCTCCTGAATAGTTGGCATCTCAAGAACAAAGGTTCCTATTTTCTTTGCTTTTTTTGACAATTGCCCCTCTATTGACTTTCTAGTGTATACTTTATGCTTGGTCTTCTGTTCAACTGTTTCCTTCCTCTTCTTGAATCTGGTAATAGGTAGAGACTTGGGTTCCTCACTTGATGACCCTATAGCGGCATTGTTTGTTTCACTCTCGAGCTCATCCTCGAGCTCTCCATAGGTTAACTCTACACCTTGGTCCTGTAACTGAGCTATCTAATAATCAATCCACTACCTGGTTCTCTACTCCATAGGGTGAGTGATAGTATCTAGGTCAGTGACCTCTTGTTTAGCCCAATCAATTATTGGCAATGGAACATTAGCCAAGACATTGTATCATTCATCTAAAATATTGTCATCTTCAACAATTTGGTCAAGCACTGGGAACAAATCAATAGATTTTACAAATTGGGAAGTCATCCTCATATAATGTTATCTTCAGACTTTCCTATCATTATCACAATTTTCCCAAAAATCCTCAATGTGAGGTCAATGAACATATTTTCTACCAACCTGATTCTTTATCTTACCATGGGGATTCACACCTCCCCTATCTATATGCAATTCAAAATTATATTTTTCCAACTCCTCATAATTCTCCATGCACGAGGCAACAAGGAAAGAGTACATTCCCTGTCTAAATGTAAGGGGATATGGGATCCCATCATGGTGCTTGTTACTCAATAGGGTGTGGGTAGTCTATAATTTTTGAGTAAGCTCTAATAAGATGATTTTGTCATTAGGGTAGCGCAACAATTGGTAGGGTCTTCCTGAGAATCACTTAGCTTTGATGTATGTGAATTTTTGGAATTGGATGAACATATATCCAAAGCCCTTTATGAATGCCTTGGAATTGTGTGATACCCCTTATTGGTAATCTCCTCCCAAGGTGCTGATGATGTTCCTAATAAAGGCATCATTTACTCTTATATAATCTTTCTTGAAATTTCTATACTGTAATTGGGGGTAGCAGTCGTATACTTTGAGTTGTCCCTTCTTTGTTCCTAGTGTTCCAACATAGAATAATCCTTTCTATGGGAACTTGACTACTAGGAGGTACGCTAAATATGAAGTCATGTAGAGTTTAGAGGTCTTATTCACCACCATGAATTGATTATGCAAATTCTCACTTATCATCTTTGCCCAATGGAATTTGGCAGTGCCTCAGAGGGTTTCTTCCATGAAGTAAAACATCCACTCTTCAAAGAATGTGGTAGTGGGAAGGCCCATCACTCTATTAAGGAGTGTGACCAGATCATTAAATTCCTCCACAAAATCACTCTTACACAATGTCAGAGGCACTTTGTTGGCACTGCCCCTTTTATCCTTTAGCCATGATTGATTTATCATTCTCTTGCACCCAAGAGGATCTTGTTGCTAGATTATTAAGGTGAATTCCTTTTCAGATTCCTCCATTTCATCAAAGGTTGGGATGTCAAATGTCTTGCCGATGGATTGGGTAGATAGGTCTGCCAATACCCTACCATCCTTTGCCACTATTCTTTTGTTCTGAGAGTGATAGCACTCTTGGCAAGCCATTAATGGTTCTGGAGAAATCAAGGTGAGAGGAAATCCAACTGCTTTTGCAAGGCCACTTTCTTTTATTCTTAATGCCTCCTTTGTGGTGGGATTGGTCACAACTATCTATTTAAATTCATCAATATTGATGTACCCAAGGTCAGTGTCAGAGATTGTGTCCTAGTTGGATGTGATTTTGGAGTTGCATTCGACACCATGGAATTGGTACTTGATCTGATCTTTCTCTTCTTTCCCTCTAGGGGTCTTGGCTGGTCTCTTTCCCTTGTCATCCTTTTCCATTGGCTTCTCCGACGACCCCTCAATAGCTTCCATAAATCTTGCACAAAAAAGGTGCAATACGTGTGTTGATAGATTAAGAGGGAAAATGTCAGTTAAATCATACAAATTCAATATTAATTGCATCCCCATACCTTCAGAAGAACATAACATTCATCATCGCAACCATTCAAAGCTCGTTTGGGCCATTTATAAAAATGTAGGTTTGAGGACGCAGAAGTACGCCTCACAAAAGCCATGAGATTGATGGGCATAAGGAATAGTGAAGGGAAGGGGAAAACCCACAAATGACATTCTAACGGTTGATTTCTACATGGCTTAATCTTTGAGTAAGTTTTGCATGAAGTTGTTTGGCACGTGCGGAAATTAGTAATGAGGGCTGTAGACACTAAAAATTGTCCTAGGCCTGTGACTCTTAGATTCTTCATCATTTCCCCTTTCATTCTTCATAATTAAATAATTTTTAATTATTTAATTATTTTCTAATGTCATATGTCTTCTATTAATTAAATAATTTTAATTATTTAATTAATTCATTTCTATCTTTATTCTTCCTTGATGAATTAAATAAATTTTATTTATTTAATTATGTCACTAATTAAGTCTATTTCTTTCTAAAATTAAATAAATTCTTATTTATTTAATTTTTATCACTTTCCACTATATTTAAATAATTATTTTTAATTATTTAATTATTCATTAGCTTCTTCTCTCCTAAATTAAATAAATTTTATTTATTTAATTTGGTCTGCTCTCTTGAATTTTGAATTAAATCATTATTTAATTCAAAAGGTCCTCTTTGTCACATTATTCTATAATTAAATAATATCTTTATTATTTAATTATTCATTGGCCACCTAGATTAAGTAAGTTTTATTTTTTAATTTCTCCTCTCACATCTTTATCTATGCCAATATTATCTTCCACATCAAATCTTATCTCTTGACATCTCATTTAATCCTATCCCTTGATTGAATTATCTCATAGTTCAATCTCAACCCTTCATCCTTATCATTTTCCCTAATTTAGCCCTAACCCTATTTCATACTACAACTTTCAATCTTGGCCATTGATTAAACATCTTATTGACATCCAATCTCAACTATCAATCCAAATCAGACCTTGCCTATAAATCAACCCTCTCATAAGCCATTAGGGTGTTGATTCTTCAAGCATCCTTATGTTGTCTAAATCATTCTTGAATCATTCATCCATTTCTATCTATCATCCTCCATCTATAATCTCCATCTTAATGTTATGCTACTAAATTGAACAACCAAAATATCAAATCAATTGACCAATTCATTCATCATTGCATCTATTTGAGATATTGAAGATTTGGATTAGTAAAACATGTTATTGTTTTATCATTTTTATTATAACCAAATTTTTCATATACATTTTGGTGAACCTGATGTGAACCCCCTAATAGATTTTTGGCTTAATATTTTGACAAATTTTGAGGAATTTTGGAGTTGGATCCTTTTTGTTGTAGGTTTTGTTAGCTTTTTGTTGTAGGTTTTGCATCATTTTGGGAAAAAACTCTAGTTTTCAAAGATTTGACCACATCTCTCAAATGACTATAGATATTTTTACAAAAAATGTTTCTACAAGTTAGGGACAATATTAGGAGCTTTTAGTTCAAAAATCAGATTTTTTGGAGCTATTTTTAATTTTTTATAATTTTTCTTGTTATTTTTCATAAAAAATCAATTTTGAGAGCAAATTAGAGATTTTTTCAGATTTCTTTATATTTCTGGAAATATCTCTAAATTCTAATAGAGGTCTATTCTTTATGTTTTAAATTTAGATGAAAAATAATTAGAAAAAATAGATTTTTGAAAATTAGGGTTTTACAAAGATTTGCTTATATCTCACAAATGGTTACACATATTTTCACAATTTTTTTTTTACAGATTTGAGATGATGGTAAATGCCTTCAGTCCAAATTTTTTGATTTTTGGACCTATTTTGAATTTTTTATAAATTTTTAATGATTTTTCATGAAAAATTAATTTTGGATGCAAAACAACAATTTTTTTAGATTTCTTTACATTTTTGGAAATCTCTTGAAATTTAAATAATGCTATGTTCTCTATTTTTTTATTTTTTATGCAAAAAACATTTCCAAAAAATAGATTTGTCTTGACTAGCTAACCCTATAATATTAGTGATCAATTATCTTGTTAGGGTTTTGGCTTTGTTGTTGGTTTTGTGAAAGTGCAGAAAAATAAACACCTCAAAAGACAAATTGGATCAAGTGGACAAAAAAATGTAGCTAAAGAAAGTCTAGGTGCACACATTTCATCTTTCATCTCTTAATCTTGTTTTTCACACACTTCAATTTGAGGCTTAAAAAGAACTTGTTTGATCACACATTTGGATTTTGGGGTCTAATATCAATCTTGTTTGCTATCACATCATTGAAATTAGGTTAAAATGAACCATTTTCTTCAATCACACATCTTGAATTGGGGTTAAAAAAACAAGTGCTTAAACTATTTTACACACATTTCAATTTTCTAAAGGGAAATTAACAACTACGAGTGTGAATCGAGTGCGTGTGTGGTTAAAATCACCTCACTTGGTTCACTTTTATCATACCTTTCTTAGGAGGCCTTCTTGAAGCACACACCACTCTAAGGGATGACCTCAATCAAGGTGTGAATCCAAAGACACACCTCTTTGGGAGTTGAAATCTTGGCACTCTTGGATAAGCCCCAAAGAAATCTATACCTTTGGGAAGTGAAGGTGAAGGGTGGGTTACCCCTTTCTCCCAGCTGTGTGGTAGGATTTTGCTTTCAAAACATCCCTAGTCAACCTCATGCATCCTAGCTCAAGACCTAATTGTCCAT
>VDFB02373365.1:329296360-329369010 GCA_007258455.2 Sequoia sempervirens | reverse complement strand
CATCCTATCTTTCTATCATCATCCATTTTCCTCTATCCATACTTTAGCTTCTTTGAAATGATGTTACTCAACACAAATCTCATCATCTCGAACATCATCTCAAAGAGGGGAAAAATGTAGACACTAAAAATTGTCCTAGGCTTGCGACTCTTAGATTCTTCATCATTTCCCCTTTCATTATTCATAATTAAATATTTTTTAATTATTTAATTATTTTCTAATGTCATATATCTTATGTTAATTAAATAATTTTAATTGTTTAATTAATTCATTTCTAACTTTATTCTTCCTTGATTAATTAAATAAATTTTGTTTATTTAATTACATCACTAATTAAGTCTATTTCTTTCTAAAATTAAATAAATTCTTATTTATTTAATTTTTATCCACTTTCCACTATAATTAAATAATTATTTTTAATTATTTAATTAATCATTAGCTTCTTCTCTCCTAAATTAAATAAATTTATTTATTTAATTTGTTCCACTCTTGAATTTTGAATTAAATCATTATTTAATTCAAAAGGTCCTCTTTGTCACATTCTTCTATAATTAAATAATATCTTTATTATTTAATTATTCATTGGCCACCTAGATTAAATAAGTTTTATTATTTAATTTCTCCTCTCCCCTCTTTATCTATGCCAATATTATCTTCCACATCAAATCTTATCTCTTGACATCTCATTTAATCCTAGCCCTTGATTGAATTATCTCATAATTCAATCTCAACCCTTCATCCTTATCATTTCCCCTAATTCAGCCCTAACCCTATTTCATATTACAACTTTCAATCTTGGCCATTGATTAAACAACTTATTGACATCCAATCTCAACCATCAATCCAAATCAGACCTTGCCTATAAATCAACCCTCTCATAAGCCATTAGGGGGTCGATTCTTCAAGCATCCTTATGTTGTCTAAAGCATTATTCAATCATTCATCCATTTCTATCTATCATCCTCCATCTTAATGTTATGTTACTAAATTGAGCAACCAACATATCAAATCAATCAACCAATTCATTCATCATTGTATCTATTTGAGATATTGAAGATTTGGATTAGGTAATTCATGTTATTGTTTTACCATTTTTATTTTATCCAAATTTTTCATATACAAGGGCATTTGAAGTTATGTTTTCTTGTTTAATTGATCTTTAGAGCTCATGCAGGTATGAGGGATGCAAAAGTAGCCAGTGGGACTGTCATTTGTGCTTTTCCATTGGAGAACATCATTGGGGAAGTGGCATCCTACAAACGGAGTTTCACATTGCAGAACTCGCATGGTCATTCTTCTTGGCGAAGTTCATTTAAGTTCTCTTAACTTGTGATCCACAGACTGCGGAGTGCAAGGAGGAAGAAGCCATGTGGTGGGTTTCTTTCAAGATCCTACAATTGGATAATGACTTCTAATGGGCATTGTTCTACAAGTGGTGATCCACATTGGCAAACCCACCAAAGAAACTCGCCTTAAAGTTTTTTGTTCATTCGTCTTTAATATCTATGGCATTGGTGGATTTGGTGTTCGCAAGGTGGAGAGATGGGTTGGTTTCGCCATTAAGGGATGGATTTGGAATAATGACCTACTGTGGCTAGTGACCCACAAAGGTGGATCTGCAAGGGTCATCTGTTCTAAAGATTTTTTGGCAAACTTAAGGTTTCGTTTCAAGAAAATATTGCCCACATGACTCGCATAGTGGAAAGGCGTGATATTTCTACTGTTAGACAATCGACGGTGTGGGGATTGATGCCCACAAGGGAAAATTCGTGTAATCACCTTGACTTAGAACTTTATCACTTCGATGTTGGGTTTTATAGAGACTGAGAGTGTGGGGAACACACCGTTGGAAGGTGCTTTAGTTATGCCATTGGAAATGACGTTGAAGTGACAACTTTCCACATGAGGTGACCCACCTAGTCATGCCCGCCAAGAGTTTTCAATTTATACTTTCTATTGATTGATCATTTTATTTCTAAGAACAACATCATTAGACGTGAGGTCCGCAAGTTAGGAGGATGCAAGGTTCTTTCCATTGAACAACGACGATGATGGGATGACGGTCCACATATGACGATCTGTAGACGTGGGCCCATAAAGGTCTGATGACTTAGCCGTTTTCAAATGTTATCCTTTCCTAGTGATGTGGCAAAAGGGTTTCGAGGGTTGGAGTCTATGTATAGTAAGCTACAATATAGAGTCCATGGGAAAGTAGACACCTACAAATGGGGTCTTACAAAATCCCACCGATCCTTAACAATTATTCTCACCTGACCAAAGTTTTCAAGGACTTAAACATGAGGGTTGGATGGGGTGAGGGATGCAGTCATTTGAGTTGGCTTGGATAGCATTCCAAAAGGTGAGCCTCTCGAAGGAAAAGCTTGCAAGGGTGATTTGAAGGTCCAACCCTGGGTTTTTATTTTGAATTTGAAGGTTTAATGCTATTCATATGTTGAAAACCCTAAGCAAATTATCTTTTAATAAACCTTAATCATAGAGGTTCAACACAAAGTCTAGATGCATACCTCAACCGTGCAGAGAAAGAAAGACAACTACTTTAACATTAGAATTATTTTATGTGCATAGGAGATCCCTTTCTCTTTCCAAATTTGAGTTCACTGGGTGAAAATGAAAGTTCAAAGGGGGCATATATATAGGCAACCCTCCATTAATGGTGGCCTTAAATGCAAGTACGAAAGTTGGGGGAGTAGGTGGAGGTGCAAAAATTCATGCCACGACGGACATTGAGTGAAGGAACAAATGAAAGAAACAAGGGTAGGACCCACTGTGGAGGTGGATGTGAAGAGTCAACCATAAAAAATGACAAAACAAAGGTGGCGACCTGATAGGGGAAACTCGCCTGAGTGGGCCCATGAATAGTGATGGATATGATGGCTATGGGTGGACAGAAACCTTCAAAGCAAGTTCCACAAAGGCCAAAGAATTGGTGAAGTTTGGATAGCTGAACTTGGTCAAGATGTTTTTGATAATTTTTTGGCATGTGACCAACTTAGCCTATAAATAGGGTCACACAAAACGAGGCAAAAAACAAAACCTGATGGAAGCGAAAAGAGAAGAGGGGGTCCCTGGTTCGAATGGGGTGTGTGTGTATAGACACAAAAAATGGTGAATCTGCTAGGAGAATGCTCTCGAGTGTTCCAAGGGTAAGGATTCATCTAGAACCTAGAATCTATGGTTTCACAGGACAAAAGAAAGTGTCCTCAAATGAACCAAAGGCTTAAAGGAGAATAGAATCCTTAGCTGAATCAAATCATAGAGTATCAAAAGTGTGTGCAATAAGTTTATTCCCCTCCTTTAGAAACCATAGAGGACAATGACTAATCAGCCAAGGCAAGCTTCGTAGATAATCTAACCCAAAAAGTAACCTAGACATTGTTTCACTACTAGTCAAGCACCCATAGCCTTGACGAAGTTGTCACTGCAATCCCCATGTACATTGGTCTATTGCCAACCGAGCATCCATAGCCCCAATAAAGTTGCTCCCACACCCACATAGTTTCCTATTTCTCAATATTTTCCTTTTCTTTTTTTTCTTTTCATATTTTCCTTTTGATATTATTTTGCTCAACTATATAAGCAATGAAGCTTATAGTGGGTTTGGAGATCACAGTGGTCACTAGAGCAGATTTAAGATTTTTTTCGCTTGCTAAGGTTTCATGATAACTATCGTATAACTTATCAAGAACCTTAAGATGCGTGTTATGTGAATTTTGAGATAAGCATGAGAAGATTCAAATAAGGGTTCCTTTATGAGTCAGGCCAGAGTTCAAGTGAGGAAACCTAACTCACGGTAGTGAACAAAAATTCCTGGTAACTCATGAAGACTTATCTAGGGAAAAAAAGGGAGTGTGTAGCAAAGTGGGCCCCTTAAGAAGGCCAAGCATTGCCACTGTATCAAGATTGAATAACACCCTCAACAAAAATGGAGGTCGAGAAAGAAAGCGAAAGAAAAGAAAAATAAAAACAAAAAGAAAAGGACCTATCCTAACTATATACAAAGGGTGAGCCTAATAGCTCATGGAAGGAAATAATGCTTAAGGTACTTCCCATTGACAGGAAATGGGACATCCTCTCTGATTAGCATTTTTAGGTGAAAGGCATTATCTCCTAAAATTTCAAAAATTTGAAAGGGGCTAAGCCATAGCTTATCGAATTTGTCATGTTCCCCTTTCTTCTCATGCGCTTTGTCCTAGCATAGGACTAGGTCAGCAATTCAAAAGGTCTTAACTTTGGCTCTACGGTCAAACCATCTCTTGACTACACCCTGGTGTTTGGAAATTTTTTCTATTGCTTCATTACAGACTTCCTCCAAATGGAGTAGCTCAACTAAGCGACCCTCAAGGCGTTCTCCCTCCTCATAATAAGTGCTGATGAATTATAGTGTAGGGATCCTGAGGTGAATTGGGAAGACAGGCTCTAAGCCATAAATGAGGTGGTATGGTAAATTTCCTAAAGTATCTTTATGGCGAGTGTGATTTTCCCATAGAGGAAAAATGCAACTGGGTGTGCCAATCCTTTGGGTTTTTATCTAGCAGTTTACGTGTGACACTCATCAAGTTCTTGTTCATGGATTTGGCTAACCCATTCCTTTGGGGATATTAGTTTGATGAAAAATTAAGGACAATCCCATAATAAAATGCCCAATTAGAAAAATTAAGGGAAGCAAATGCATGACCATTATCACAAACTAAAGCAAAGGGACAACCAAAATGATTTATAATAAAAATTTCCAAAAAATTAACAACTACATCAGTTGTATATTTCCTACAAGTGATCGCTTCATTCCATCTAGTACAATAATCAATAGTAGTCATAATATATCTATGGCCTACAAAAGATGGTGGGTTTACCATATCAATGAAGTCAAGCCCCCACTAAGCAAAAGGCATTACCTCAACTATTGGCTGCAGTGGAACAAAAGTGTACCTTTCCTTGGTGGCATCAATCTGATAGATGTGACATGATTGGACATGGTTGTGAGCATCTTTAAATAGGGTCGGCCAATAATATCAATCCTGTAGTATATGATGGGCTATCAAAGGGCCGGATCCATGTCTAGTGCCAAATTTGTCATGGAATTGTTTCAACACTTCAACTGCTTCTGCTTTCCCCAGGCACCTAAGATAGATTCCCGCATGATTCTTCTTATACAACATAGCTCCTTTCAGCATATAGCTTTTACTTTTCAATGTCAAGGTCATTTTTGGACCCCTTGCAGTCATGGTGGACATTTATTGTTCAACAAGCAATACACTATGTCATCGTACCATTCATCCGGGGAAACGTCCTCCAAATGATATTGCTAAACTATGAGCTTCGATTCTATTTCTACCATTGTACTAGTGAGAGCTTGTCCTCGAACCAAACTCATAGGTTGAATCTCCATGTCATACTCTTGTAACAATGTAACCCATTTTTCTCTCCTTTCTCCTGGTTCATTCTACATCAATAAGGTTTTAACATTTGGGTTTGGGACAATGGAAAACACTTTGTTTCTTAGGATGTAATGCCTAAATTTATTGACTCCACAAACCAATGCATATTCTTATTTCTCAAAATTATGGTAATGTAGTTCAACATCCTTTAATGGAGCGCTCATAAAGGCAATAGGGTGTTCATTTCCTTCATCATCCTTCTGTGTTAACATGTTGGCGCATGAGTGGTCTGAAGCAAAATAGTAGATATAGAAATGCTTTAAATAATCTAGGTTGACCAGCATCAGAGCATCTGCAATAGCCCTCTTAATTTCTACAAAGGCTTGTTTAGCTTCTGATGTCCACTCTACTTTAGCATCCTACTTGAGCATAGCATTCAATGGCTTCACTATTTTTGTGAATCCTGTGATGAACTTCCTGATGAAGTTGATCTTCCCAAAGAAGGACTTCATCTCCTTTTTGCTACCCAGAGTCTGTATTTTCAAGATGGTATGTATACACTTTGGATCTATGGATATACCCTTCTTTGAAATTATGTGCCCCAACAATTTTCCTTCTGTTACCCCAAAGATGCATATTTTTGGGTTCAATGAGATGCCAAATTCTTAGCACTTTTGGAACATTTTCCATAGATTAGATATGTGGTCCCCTCTTTTCCTTGAGAACACTGTAAGATCACCCATGTATATGATGATTTATTTCCCAATTAGATCTTTGAAAGCTATGTCCATAGCATTTTGAAATGTTGCACCTGCATTAATCAAACCAAACAACATCCTTTTGTATGCAAATGTCCCCCATTTTGTGGTGAATTCCATCTTGTACCTATCCTCATATTGAACCATCACTTGATTATATCTTGAGTAGCCATCTAGAAATGACATCATTTGAAAACCATCTACTATCTGTAGGACTTCATCTAGTGAGGGAACTAGGTAGTTATCCTTCTCAGAAGCCTTGTTTAGGTTCCTAAAATCCACACATAGTTTGATAGCTCCATTTTTCTTTCTGACCAGGACCAAAATTTCCACCCATGTAGAATGTCTGAAAGGAAAAATAATACGCTTCCTAAAGGGTCTCACATCTAGCTTGAGGGGAATGGTATGAGTGATGATCAAGGTGTCATACGTTTTGAGATCTTCATATCCCTAAGAAATCACATAATAATAAGTCTACAAGGTGTGAAAAATTCCTTTCCTTTCTTTTGGGGTACACACCTTGCCAATAAACATATTCTTTATATCTTCTGCGATGCCCATGTTATGTGTCACATTGATTATCTATGGAATCTTTTTAGTCTACTAATCTTGGTCCCTTCTGTGGTCTAAATCAAATATCCTTTCCAACTAGCCCATACCCCTAGGTATTGTGTTGGTCTTTAAATTGATTACCCCTTCGATGTCAAGTTCAGCTTCCTTTGGCTCTACTTCATCTATGATTTGAGAAGCAAATACATCAGAACTAGTAATGAAGTCTAGAATGTGTTTGTCATCATCAAATAGTTGGAAGCTAGTGTTATTATCAGGCATTGATGGGGTAGAGGTGAGCTCCACAATGAATTTATTTAGGCAAGTCAATGATAAGGGTTAGAGGGTACTGGCTACTTGGGCTAAGGCATCGATGATTTGATTCTTTCCTTGGAGAATGAGTTGGATGTTGAATGTATCAAACCCCTTTATGAGATCCCATACTCTATTCCTATAGTTTGCTAATATCCTATCATGACACAAGTAGAATTTCCTAACTTGCTTGACTACCAATTCAGAGTCCCAAAAATCTTGCAACATCATGACCTTTCTCAATACCATGAGCAACCCATGAACTAATGCTTCATATTCCGCTACATTATTGGTGCAATGAAATTGTAATCTATGGGATGCAAAGTATGTCTTACCCAATGGATTGATTAACTCGAAGCACGCCCATGCTCCTTGCTTGGATTTGGATCCATCAAAACATAACATCTAGAACTTGGAGGGAATTTTTCCTTTGGATCTGATTAAGCATACTTATTTCTCTAGTTGCACATCTATTTTATACCCTCGGGTAGCTATTTGCACTCAGGATGGCTTTGATCTTGTTGCTCTTCCATAACTACTTTAGGGGTGATCTGCCTTTTGATATGATCTACTACCATCTAGCATAAGCAACACTCAAACTCAGAATGGGCTGCATCATGCACTTTGCACCAGATGGGTAGCAACAACTCCTTGAAATCCATCCTAGCTCCCAAAATGAGCTGATCTTGCACACATTTTTGCATAAATTCCTAGAAGCTTTCAAAAAATATAAGGTGGCCATCCTCCTAGCATTCTTCATCTCTGGACTCAATCAGTACTTCCGTACTATTAGGAAGAGGATCCAAATTAATGGGTGCACTACATAGCACAAGGACCTCTTTAGCCCTTCTTCTTCACCTTGGTAAGCGACGAGAGAGTAATTTCCCAACTCTATTTTCACAAATAACACTTCATTTGTATTATTATACTCTGTGATCATAAAATTCATCCGTGGCTCTCATTGAATATAGATTTGATTAGGTAGACCCTTCTAGGGCAGCCACATATGTGAATAATTAGTTGCAACATAGCCATTCAAGGCTCGAGTGAAGTCTCTTCCCAATATGATATCATAGGTGTCAGGAATATCAACAACCTAGATATCAATAACTTGTTGCACTCTTGGATTAGCCACGATCTACATAGGGATCCTGCTCACCTCCCCAACTATGTTCACCTTTGTCTTGTCTAGTTGAGTCACCTTTCACCTAGATGAGGTTTGGGTTATTCCTAGTGCTTGGAACATAGTGAATGGCATGACATTGGTAGAAGCTCCTAAGTCTAATAGATAGTTATTCAGGTTCTTACCAAATATTTGAATTCTTAATAGGAAAGGAGGGGTCTCCAACTTCCCTTAGAACAACCCCATAGAAACATCAGCCTAGGCTACTTGAGCCTTGTCCTTGTCATTGCTTTTACCTTTTGTTTGCATTTGATTTTTCTCCTTGGTTGGATGTTTATCTGCTTGCTGATTTTACTAGGTGGCTGATTAGGTTTCTTTCCTATAATTTCCCTAATTACAGGGTCATTATTAGAGATATCAAATGAAACTCTCCTTACAGGTGCTTCTTGAGATGGTTTTGATGGGGAAATTCCATTCAATTATTGAAAGAGGGAAATCTTGATAGCGGGTACCCTTAGCAGTTCAAAGGATGATATGCTCACTTTAACTTTTCTTAGCTCTTCTTCTAGAGACTCCCCCATTTTTTCAATATCTCCTTCAAAGGAAGTTCCTTGGGAAACATTAGTAGGTTGATCTTGAGTTGAATTGGGCTGCCTATTCCTATTGAAATACCGAGTTGGCACCTTGGGATAGGTTGGGTTGTTGCTAGCATTAGGATCGGGTGGAGTATTGAAATTATTAGGTGGGGTAGAGGTTGTAAAGGTTCCACTGACTTGTCTATTTATCAAGTTATAAGGGGTTTCTCATTGGTGGAATATTTGAACCCTTCCTTACATTTCTCTTCCTCATCTTTAGGACCATTATCTATTGAATCAAATGGTTGAGATAAAGAGCTCTCGTTACTTACCTCTTTCACTTCTCCTTCCTTTGTTGCAGCTTCCTTCTCAGGAAAGTTGTTGTCATATTTAGGGAAAAGAGCTTGATTGACCACCAAAACCAAAGAATCATATGGTTCCTGTGTGAACCCCAACCTTGGTACCTACAAAACAATAGGAATAAACAAGTTAGACAAGAGATTGCAAGCCAAAACAAGGATTCTCCATGAAATCCATTTACAAACTCAAAGTAGGAGAGAAAACAATGAAAAGCATAATAAAAAGACCAAAATAGATTGAATCCTAATTCAAATGTGCAAACTCATGATCCCATGGGGGAATTGGTGCCAATTTGATGTGAAAATTGGCCCTTTTCCCAATTCCTAAGATGCAAGCTTCGATATGTTGATGAAATTGATCCACTTTGTTGGTGAAGGATGAGAGCTCCAAGCTAAAAATCTGCAAAAACCTAGCTAAGAACTCAATGACAATGGATGAAATTTGAGAGATATTTGAGCATGGTAAGTTTGCATAAATTGTGGATGCTAAAATGAGGATATGAGCTCTTTATTTATAGAATTCCAAAATGGATGAATGTCCAAATTTAAGCAATGTGGGACTAACATTCATCCAATGCAAGATGCCACTTGTCAAGCTATGAATGGATGGAGGATGTGCAAGATTTGGGGTTTGTGCCAATAAATGCATAATTTTGAATTTCAAATTTGTTGAAATGACATGTAAGAGGGAAGGGAAAATGCAATAAATTCCATGAAACAAGGAAAAGGACATGTAAGATGAAGTTATTGCCTTGTTGGATGTACATGTTGACTTGGAATTTTTGAATTCAAATTGAGAGAATATTCCAAAAGATGCCTTGTGAGGAAAATAGGAATTTAATAAATGAATTAAATCTATTTTCATGTGCAACTTGCATTATCTAGAGGATGGGACATGAGATGAGATTAAATTAATCAAGGGTTAATTAATTTAATGAAAGAGGTTAGATGATGTGACCTATTTGACTCAAATTTATGGATTTATTTAAATCAAATAAGAGAGGAATATGACAAGAGATTAATTAAATAAGGATTTTGATTTATTTAATTAAAAGAGATGGTGTTAGATTAAATTAAATAAGGTTTTAATTTATTTGGTACAATGGATGAACTTTAGAGATTTAATCAAAATAAATTGATTATTTAATTAAATAGGGATAATTAGATCAGATGAATTGATTTAATTAACAAAGAGATTGACTTAATTAGATAAAATGATTTATTTAATTAAGAGATGAATATTGATGAATTTAATCAGATAGGGGAATTTGATTAAATGGTTAGACCGAGGGATGATTCCGGAAGAAATGATGTTAGTAAGTCAAGATTAGATGCACTATGTCAATCAGTATATTTTATGTGTCTCTGAGTTCAATGGGACTATGTCTCTACAACTCAAACCCTCAACTCCATTTTGAACTTCCATTTGAAATATTTTGGTGGAAGTTTGGAACTCTAGACAATCGAGCTCGAAATGCCTATTGGTTTTATGAATTTTGCACCATTGGGATAAGGTAGCTTTGGTTAAGTAAACCCCACTTATGGATTTATTTGTACCACCAGGTAGGTTAAGAGGGGTGGGAACACCTCCATTGTTGGGCCTAGTATTCCATGTTTTGTTCTACCTTTTGGGCTGCCTTCTTTCAAGATTTTGTCTTAAATTTTGGCCTCGTTCATAATTTTGGGCTAAAGTTGGTCCAGAATCTCATTGGTCTCTTTGATAGTTGGCTTGAATGCTCTTTTGAGATGCCTACAGTTGGTTATTTTGATTCCTCAAATGCATAACCTTTGTGGACAACTTCCTTACCAATTCAAGTAGCTCATCAAGTTGTTCCTTGTCTACACTACTTTGAGTTAGAGATGAATTCTAAAGAAAAATAGGTGGCATTGTGAGTTGGTTCTATTGGGAAATTAGAATTTTAGAGTTTTGTAGGTAAGAAGGTACTTGGGATTGCTGAGCATAAGCCTGTTGATGTGGATCCTATAGGTAGCTGGTTATGGATGGAGCTTGGTTTAGCGGTGACCCTAGATGTGGCATGATTGGCAGTTGGGGAACATGGTTCAACATAGGCGTTTGATGAGCCAAAGCATGGGTCAGTCCATGATTTTTTCTGAGGTTGGCAATAGGTCCCAATGAAGGGAACTAACCTACAATGTGCTATCCCAAATCAGTGCTTGCTTTTATTGCTTCAACATACACATCCACCAGTCTTACAAGTGGTTGGTGCATCCTTTTGACCAAGGTGGCTGTAAGATTGTCCAGGGAAGCATACTATACCAGTTTGGTTGAAGGATCATCAACCACATAAGGCGGTTGCAACTTCATATATGCTCTATGAAATAATTCGTTGAATGAGTTGATAGGCTCATTGACTTCCCTCCTTATTGACATAAATTTTTGATATAACTTTGTGGGGTTGATAGGGACTTTAAATTTCTACAAGAATTTGTTTTTCATTTGATCCCAAGAAGTGACAGAGCCTGTGGGAAAATGGATGTACCAATAGAAGGCTTCATCTCCTAGTGAATAAGGGAAGAGCCTACAAGCGACGTCCTCATGTTTGATTTGCATATCTTTCAAGGTTGTTTGGAAGATCTTGATATGTTCTTCTGCTATCTTGTTTAGATAATTTGGATGAAACTTGTAGCAAAAGCATTTTAGATTCTTTGGCATGTCATGGTAGTCATTGAAGCATATGGGTGATGGGTTATTTCCCAACCAAGCCATTGGTGGGAGTGGGGGTGGTAATGGTTGTACTGCAACAAATTGTGGTTGAGGTGGGGTGACTGCTTAGACAACGCTTTGGATGTGGGAAGTGAAAGGAGAAAATGCTAGTTGAAATGAAGGAGAGGATGGAGATGGAGGGATGGAAGGAGATGGAGGGGATGGAGGTCAATTGGGTGTCCCTAAAGCTGATGCTTCCCTTGTCTTGGATCTCCTAGTCCTGGTAAGGGTTTTTAACTCTTGGAATCCGCCCTTATTGTGTGTTGACCTGGTTATCCTATGAGATGTTTGGGAGGAAGATGACCTAGATTGATCCAACTTAGCCTGGCCCTCCTTCTAGCACTAGTTTTGTTGATGGGTGTTCTTGCACTTCTCAACATAGACAAAAAACAAGCATGATTTCTCTCTTGAAGGGTGAAAATCTGCACTTAAGTTTCAGAAAATCACCCGAAGGTCTCTTGGGTGTCAGGTCATGAATTACAAAAACAACTTAGTTGATTGATGTGATTTGTTGGTAATCACAAGGGCCTTGATGATTCACTAAGCATGGAAGTTTTGGGACTACTAATGGAGTTTCATGAATTCTAGAAATGATGAACAATAGCTGCAAGTTCAAAACATCAAAATCAAACTCCTTTTGGTTCATTAGATTTGGCTTTACAATGATGTTGGGACTTGTTTTTAACTTTAGATTTTAAAGAAATATCAAAAAGGAAAAGGGTTAGAAGTTTTCCTAAATATCCAACTAAGATGAATAGTAACAATGGAGGATGCTACAGTGGAAAGACTTCCCAAATTGGATTTTACTTAAGTAGGGACAACCCAGAGTCTTATAAAACTAGTGCAATCTTCAAGGTGTCTTTGTAGATTTTCAAACTGTATATTCACCTATTAAACATGAATAACAATTGAACTTAGGTGAAGCATAATAAATAAGCTTAGAATAACTTTACACAACTTTTCATCATGAAATAGCCAAAAGTATGAGCTGGAAATGCATCAAACACTATAGTATACATCCACCATTAAAGCACATTATGAAATACTAACTGGCAAGGATCTTAAACTTGAAATAACAATGTTGGAAATTAACTATTTGGAGATAGAGTCATGCACACATGGAGAGAAACACATAAGAAACCATTAAAACAATGCTTTTCTCATATATTTTGTAGCAACATGCCTTTACAACAACTCATCTCTCTCTTTGAAAATGAGAGGATGCCCCTACTTATAGTTTTCAAAAAGTGAAATTAATGGACAAGATTCATTTATAATGAGTGGCTTAGATTCATTCTAACTTAGGGTTTACTACACAATATATTACAATATAAAAAATAGACTTTTGTCTCTTTCGTATTTTGAATTCTAGTCTATTTCATCTTGTAGTTGACTTCTAGTTTTATGAGCTATTTTGACAAATATTCATCAGCTATCATAGGATTTCCAACATTCATTTGGAGAGTATCATAGTAAATAAAATTCCCAATGAGAGCCTAAGGCTTATCCCACTCTGGAAATTTTTATTTGGCAGTGCGAAAGATCCTTGAAATCACTGAACATTTCCTTGTGGTGCTTCACATATGTATCCCTCGCTTTAACCATCTACTCTAACCATGAGAAAACCTGCACAATAAAGTCCATGAAATCAACTGACAAAGTATCGCTGGTGCCTTGTTCCATCTTCTTGTGGAATTTTGGCTTCACTACCTCTGCATTCGCATCCAATTCTAGAGCAGGTGCCTCATAGCCACTCATCAATTTTAGGAGGTCATCTGCATCAGACAAATGAGTAACAATGTTGGCTTAGATGTCCTCTAGCTCTATTAATGATCTTTCCAAAATTACCTTTCTGAACTCCAAGATTTGTCACGGCCCATTCATCAAGCAGGCCATGATTCCCCTTTGGAAAGGCTAATTCTTTCTCCTAGACCCATTGATATAGCTTTAGGATTCTTTGCAACTTGGGGTATGTAATCTTGAAGAGCTCAAGGAAGTCTTTACATGTATCTAGATGTGGCTCAATTGCATTTCTTAGGGCCAAGAAGTGGTTATGCACCCTGATTGCATAATGAATCCCCCTGTCACCTATGTCAAAAACTCTCTTGAACTAGTCCAAAGTGGACTTAGTCCAGTTCTTCATTATTTCTATTTTGTTCACCTCCTCCTTTGAAAGTAAAGTAGGTGTAGATGATTCTGTTAGAGCTTCTTACTTAGATGAGGTCCACTATTGTATGTAGGAAGTTAGTTCGGTCTCTTGTGCCTTTAGCTCTTCCTTCATGGATTGGTCCTTGTTTATCAATTGTAAGATAGTGGAGACAGACCCCTAGAATTCATTATTTTTCTAATCATGGGATGCCGGGTGAATATTGATGGTGGATATTTGGTATTCCTGGCCTTGAATAGTTCTTGTATCTTTATCCACAATGAGAGTAGCTACTTGCAAAATCCTTGACTCAAAAGCATTAGTGGTGATATGGGACCTAATTTTGGGATTATTTTCCTTATAGATCTTCACCTATGCTCTAGCCAGTATAGCTTCCAATTGATCTTTGGGGTCATCAATTATGGGAGCCTTCTTCAATTGTTGTTCTAGCCATGAGGGGACCTATGTTTTCTATTTTGGGGATTCATGACCTCCCTCCTCTTCTTGTTCCTTCTAAGGTTCATCCTCCTCATTCCTGGGAGCCTCTTTATCATTTCTTTCCTCCTTGTTTGGATCCTCTTGTATTTTGGCTTCCTCTTTGTCGGTCTCGACAGATACTACGTTATCTTTAGCAATATTCTCTTCTTCTAGAGCCATCCCCTTAGTTGTTTCGGGCTCATCCTTATCATCCTTCATGGACTCCACACTTTTCTCTTCTACCTTTTCTTTTTTACTCTTTTCCCCTCCTTTTCGGGAGGCACTTCTTCTTGTCCTAGGCCCTCATCTTGGCCAGCTTGTGGAGGCTCATCAATTAGCTCCATGTCAATCTTTGTGTCCATTTTCCCTTCTCAGAGCGATGCTCCTAAGGGTTTTCCTCTTCATTTGGATCTTGATTAGAAGTTTCGACTTCACAATATTCATCAAGCTTATCATCATCCTCTTCCCTGGGAATTTGTTTTGCTTCCTCATCAAAAGCTACTTTGTCTATATTTACATTTAACCCACCCTTAGGATGCTTGAAGTAATCATCCCAATCAAAATCTTCTGGCTCCTCAGTAATAGCAAAATATTTTTCTTTGGGTTGCTCCTCACTAAGCTTCTCCATCTCTTCAGAGATTACATAGTAGCCTCCATTTTTGGTGGCTTAGTGGGAGGTGGTGGGAGAGGAAAAGTAGTAGCAAGTTGGGCCATTAGTTCCTTGACTTAGGGGTTGAGGATTACCCCAGAGAGCTTGGTCAGCACAGTTTGCATGTAAGTGGAAAAGGTGTGTGGAAAGGTGATAGGTGCCATGGTAGTTGTTGACAATGAAGGCGAAAAAGTGGAAAGGGTAGGAAGTGGAGGTGGGAGTGAGGAGGATGACAGTGGGGAAGTGGTGGAAGAGGAAGAGTCCAACACTACTACTGGAGGGGTTGGTGAGGCAGAGGTGAGGTCGATAGAGATGTCCATAGCGGGCGAAGATGAGATGAGAAAAGATTTAGGAGTGGAAGGGGATGGTGTTGTGGTGGCAGTAGCAATAGTTGTTGATGGGAGAGTAGAGGTGGTAGGTGGTGGTGAGTGAGGTCACTCAACTTCTTCTTCCTCTTTGTCTTGGAGTCCTTCCTCCTGAATAGTTGGCATCTCAAGAACAAAGGTTCCCATTTTCTTTGCTTTCTTTGACGACTTCCCCTTTGTTGAATTTCTAGTGTATACTTTATGCTTGGGCTTCTATTCTACAATCTCCTTCCTCTTCATGGATTTGGTAATAGGTGGAGACTTGGGTGGCTCACATGATGACCCTGCAGTGGTGCCGCTGTCTATCTCACTCTCAAGCTCATCCTTGAGTTCTCATTGTTTAACTCTACACCTTGGTCCTGCAACTAAGCTATTTTCTCATCAATCCATTGCTTGGTCCTCTACTCCATAGGGAAAATGATATTATCTAGGTTAGTGACCTCTTGTTCATCCCAATCAATTATTGGCAATGGAACATTAGCCAATACATTGTATCTTTCATCTAAAATATTGTTGTCTTTGACAATTTGGCCAGACATTGGGAACAGATCAATAGATTTTACAAACTACGCACCATCATCACAATTTACCCAAAAGTCCTCAATGTGAGGTCAGTGAGTGTATTGTCTGATAACCTATTTTTTTAGCTTACCATGGGGATCCATGCCTCACCTATCTATATGCAATTAAAAATTATATTCCACCAACTCCTTGAAATTCTCAGCACATGGAGTAGTAGGGAAATAGTACATTCCTTGTTCAAATGTAAGGGGATATGGGACCCCAACACAATGCTTGTTGCTGAATAGGGTGTGGGTAGTCTACAACTACTGAGTAAGCTATGACAAGATGATTTTGTTGTTGGGGTAGTGCACCAACTGGTAGGGTCTTCTTGAGAATCCCTCCGCTCTGATGTGTGTGAAAATTGAGAATTGGATGAACAAATATCCAAAACCCTTTATGAATGCCTTGGTGTTGTGTGATACCATTTTGTGGTAATCTCCTCCCAAGGTGTTGATGATGTTCCCAATAAAGGCATCATTTACTCTTATGCAATCTTTCTTGAAATTTCTATACTATAATTGGGGGTAGCAGTCATACTTTGAGTTGTCCCTTCTTTGTTCCCAGTGTTCCAACATAGAATAATACTTTGTATGGGAAATTGATTGCTAGGAGGTAGACCAAATATGAAGTCATGTAGAGTTTAGAGGTCTTCTTCACCACCATGAATTGATTATGTAAATTCTCACTTATCACCTTTGCCTAGTGGAATTTGTCGGTGCCTCAGAGGATTTCTTCCTTGAAGTAAAACATCTACTCTTCAAAGAATGTGGTAGTGGGAAGGCCCATCACTCTACTCAAGAGCACAACCAGATCATTAGATTCCTCCAAAAAATCACTTCTATAAATGTCTGAGACACTTTGTTGGTGTTGCCCCTTTTATCCTTCAGCCATGATTGATTTATTGTTCTCTTGCACCGAAGAGGGTCCTATTGCCAAATTATTTAGGAAAATTCATTTTTTAATTTCTCTATTTCATCAAAGGTTGGGATGCCGAATGTCCTTTTGATGGATTGGGTAGATAGGTACACCAATACCCTCCCATCCTTTGCCACTATTCTTCTTTTCTGAGAGTGATAGCACTCTCGGCAAGCCATTACCAATTCTGGAGCAATCAAGGCGAGAGGAAAGCCAATTGCTTTTGCAAGGCCACTTTCTTTGATTCTCAATGCCTCCTCTATGGTGGGATTGGTCACAACTCTCTATTTAAATTAATCAATATTGATGTGCCTGAGGTCAGTGTTAGATATTATGTCCTAGTTGGATGTGATTTTGGAGGTGCATTCGACCTCATGGAACTGGTACTTCATCTATTCTTTCTCTTCTTTCCCTCTAGGGGTCTTGGCTGGTCTCTTTCCCTTATCAACCTTTTCCACTAGCTTCTTTGATGGCCCCTCAACAGGTTCCATAAATCCTGCACAAAAAAGATGCAATAAGTGCATTAAAAAATTAAGAGGGAAAATGCTAGTTAAATCATACAAATTTAGCATTAATTGCATCCCCATACCTTCAGAAGATCATAACATTCATCATTGCATACCATTCAAAGCTTGTTTGGGATATTTATAGAAATGTAAGTCTAAGGATGCGGATGTCCGTCCCATGGAAGTCATGAGATTAAATGCCTTAAGGAACAGTGAAGGGAAGAGGGAAACCCACAGATGACATTCTGACGATTGATTTCCACATGGCTTAATCTTTGAGTAAATTTTACATGAAGCTTTTCAACATGTATGAAAATCAGTAATGAGGGCATTTGAAGTTATGTCTTTTTGTTCAATCGATATTTAACACTCGTGTGGGTATGAGGGATGCATAAGCAACCAGTGGGACCATTGTTAGTGCTTTGCCATTGCAGAATGTCATCGGGAAAGTGACATCCCACAAATGAAGTTCTGCATTGTGGAACTTGGATGGTCATTTTTCCTGGATAAGTTTGTTTAAGTGATCCTAACTTGTGATTCATGGACTGCGAAGTGCAAGAAGGTGGAACTCAGATGGCGGGTTGCTATCAAGATCCTACCATTGGACAACGACTATTGATGGGAATCATTCTACAGTTGGTGACCCGCATTGGCAAACCCACCAAATAAACTTGCCTTAAATTTTGTCATTCATCCATCTTTGATATTTGTGGCATTGGTGGATTCGGGTTCTACAAGGTGGAGAGAGGGGTTGGTTTCATCATTAAGGAAATTCTCTAGAATAAAAGCCTCCCATGGATGGTGGTCTACGGAGGTGGATCTGTAAGGGTCATCCATTTCAAAGTTTTATTGGCAAACTTAAGATTTCATTTCGAGGAAATATTTCCCGTGCAACCCGCATAGTAGAAAGGTGTGAGATTTCTGTCATTAGACAATTAGCGGCGTGGGGACGAACAGACACAGGGGTGAACCCATGTAATCACCTTGAATTAGAACTTTATCACTTTGATGTTTGGTTTTATAGAGACTGAGAGTGCGGGGAACACATCGCTAGAAGGTGCTTTAGTTATGCAGTTGGAAATGGCGTTGAAGGGACAACCTTCCACACAAGGCGACCCACCTAGTCATGCCTGCTAAGAACTTTTGATTTATACTTTCTATTGATTGATCATTTTATTTCTAAGAGTGACATGTAGTGTCCATAGGTTGGGAGGATGAAAATGTCTTTCCGTTGAACAATGACGATGATGGGATGGCGGTCCACATATGGTGATCCATAGAGGTGGGCCCACAAAGGCCTAGTGACATCCATTTTCAAATGTTATCCTTTCCTAGTGACATGGAAGTGGGGTTTCGGGGGTGGGAGTTTGTGTATAGTAAGCTACCATTTAATGTCCGTGGGAAAGCGGACACCCGCAAATGGGGTCCCACAAAATCCCATCGACCCTTAATAGTTATTCTCACCCAACTTGAGTTTTTGAGGACTTAAACACGAGGGCCAGATGGGGTGAGGGCTATGGTCATTTGAGCCGGCTTGGATAACATTCCAAAAGGCAGGCCTCCCAAAGGAAAATCTCGTGAGGGTGATTTGAAGGTCCTAACCCTGGGTTTTGATTTTGAATCTAGAGGTTTAATGTTGTTCATATGTTGAAAACTCTAAGCAAATGATATTTTAATAAACCTTAATCACAAATGTTAAATGTGAAGTCCAGATGCATACCTCATCCGTGCAAATAAAGAAAGACAACCACTTTAATGTTAGAATCCTTTTATGTGCATAGGAGCTCCCTTTTATCTTTCCAAATTTGAATTCACCAGGTGAAAATGACAATTTGAAGGGGGCATATATATAAGAAACCTGCCATTAATGGTGGCCTTAAATGCAAGTATGATGGTTGGGGGAGTAGGTGGAGGTGTGGAAATCCATGCTATGACATATGTCGAATGAAGGTCTGAATGGAAGAAATGAGGGTGGAATCCACCATGCAGGTGGACGTGAAGAGTTGGCTGTAACAAACAGTGAAACAAAGGCGGTGACCTGATAGGGGAAACTCGCCTGAGCGGGCCCACAAATGGTGATGGATATGACGACTACGGGTTGGAAGGAAACCTGCAAAGCAAGTTCCACAAAGGCCAAAGACTAGGAAAAGCTTGGATAGGTGAACTTGGTCAAGATGTTTTTGATAATTTTCTGGCATGTGACCAACTTAGGCTCAAAATAGGGGCACAAAAAAGGAGGCAAAAAACAAAACAACCCGATGGAAGAAAAAAGAGAAGAGGGGGTCCACGGTCCGAACGGGGCATGTGTGCTATAGGCACAATAGGGCCCTAGAAGAAAAGTTTGTAAAGAATCCCTTTCTTTCACGAAGTGTCCCCATTTTTCACAAAGTATCCCTTTTTGTTGCAAAGTGTCCCTTTTTGTTACAAAGTGTCCCATTTTTTCGTAAAGTGTCCTATTACTTTGCGAAGTGTCCCAAAAGGGATCTAAAGTGTCTAGGACCTTTAGAAAAGTACACTAGGAAAAATTTACTACACTTTTTTGATTATTGATGTATAGATTTAAGATTTTAGAATGCTTATAGGACATATTTTTTCCTTTTTATTAGATTTTTCCCTGGTTCTAGGTAGTGTCTTAGTAGCAGACAGTTTTGTCAACTCTGAGACCTAGCCTTGACCTATTTTTAGAGGAGACACATATACTATAGAAAACTAGATTGTATTGGGCATACCTCATTCTACCCATGAGGTACCATGATGCTATGTTTATGGCCTTGGAAAATAGGTGGGATATAGATACATGTACATTTCATCTCTTGACAGGCAAGATGACAATCACTTTAGAGGATGTCCATCGCATTCTCCAAGTTTTGATTCAAGGTGAGAGGGTAAATTTTCTAGGGGATTGATCATTTTGTGAGATGAAATACGATATACAATACTATCTTGGAGGTATAATTCTAGATGATATCATGGGGCCACAGATTGAGCTATCATGGCTACTATATTTGTGAGCTCCACTTGTGGCACAAATTATGATGTTTACTGTGGAACTAGTACTTGCCCTCAATGGTTGGGGAAAACATCTAGAGGGAGGATTAGTACACATGATATGGCATATGATAGGGTAGAGGACCATATATGCCTAGGGGCACAACATCCTTGCACACTTGTACTATGATCTAGGGTGGTTCGCATACCATGAGGTCGATAGTATGGTGTATTATGCACTATTGCAGGTGTGGTGCCTAGAGCATATCACATGCACTAGGCTGATAGGGTTTCTATGTACATTAGCCTTAGGGTACCCTTGCATTGAGCTACCCTCTGAGGTGGTTATGGAAGTACAAGGATTTTCATTTTTGGAGAGTCAAATTTGACTGACTGGATGAGGAGGATATCATATGGAGACCTTACCAGCTTATATCATAGTGGCTGGATGAGACTCGACATCTAAGGATATTATAGATGGAAATATTTCTGATAGGAAAACATGATTATGTAGTATGACCCTTATACTATGATCATGTCATGTGATAGCTTAGACAGGTCTAGGTACCACCCATGGCATGACCCTTCTTTAGGTGATCAATAAAAAGTGCTTGAAGGCCTGACGACACTAGACGATTCACCACTGATGATGTTGTCTATAGTGACTTTGATTACAAGGTTCATGGTATGCCCCCAGTCTTCAATTTTGATAACGTTAGTACCATAGATGCGTATGAGGAGTGGTGGGTAACAACACAACTAGCTCTTGTATTCTTAATAGATGGGCCGATAGGCGATGCAGGGCCACTCTAAGATTAGAGAGATGAGGAGGAGGATAGAGCTGAGGAGATAGGGGTTAGGGATACAGACTTACTCACAGATGTGATAGATGCAGACTATGACAAAGCTACAGATCTTGATTATGATGGCTAGGAGGAGCATGAGGATGAGGATGAGGAGGAGCAGTTGATGAGTGAGGGTGATGAGACAATGGATGAGGATTGAGTTGGCCATCAGTGGGGAAAGCCAACTCCCACTTATATGACAAGATCACAGTCAACAACTACAACATGCACCAACATCTATAGTCATGGAGAGGCTATCACATCCTCCATGCCTCCTACACATGACGAGGCTATCTTTACACAACCAGCTAGAGATCTAGGTGATGATATTTTATTTACTATTATGCTTTATACTTATGTTCATGCTTTATGTTTCAATTTTATGTCCGTATATATATCATGATGTGTACTGATTATATTTATGATTTCTATCTTGCAAGAGTTATGAGAGATCTACATGATCGCTATCGCCAGGTTGTTGCTAAGATAGTGCCTTCATTAGTCTACAAGGATGCTGCTGATATAGACTATGTGCCTCCACCAATCATGGACCAGGATCCAGAGTTGTTTGATCCATACGTTAGATTGTGGGAAGCATATGAGAGTTTCAAGAGGTGTGTCCATTGAGCTGAGGCTACCTATGGGGAGGTTCAATCATCTTGAGCTCTAGCGGAGGTCAAGAGACTCTAGCTAGAGGTATCTAGACTACAAAAAAAGAGAGACCATCTAGCGGAGGATTGTCAAGAGGCTATTGTATGAGCATAGGGTCTATAGTATGCCCTAGATGTACTTTCTAGCTTGTGATCATGATCACACACCATTGTCTCTCGACATACTATTTCTAGATAGATGTGATCACTAGATCCTGAGGGATCCAACAGTCACTAACCACATTAGTATTGTATATATTGATGACATGTACTCAAAATTTTGATATATATATGATCAGTTGATGTTTCATTATTTATGTTTATGTGTTTAATGTTAAATTGCAATGTGATTAATCAAATAATCTTTGTAAGATTATTTAATAAATGTCTCCATGATTTAACATGTTTTATGTGATCTAATTAAAACTTATTCTAGTTTCTCTTAGATTCAACATTGTGATTAAGTATGTTATGCTAAATAAAATGCACCTAGATGATCTAATTACAAAATATTAAATGCATATAAGGATCTAATATAACACAAAATATAAGATTATCTTGAATAGTATGAAATCTAAAGTAACTATCTAAAATTAAGTTAAATAATTAGTTTAATATTAAAGACACACAAATAATTGTTTGTCAAGAATGAAGCAATGCAAGAGCACATAGAATGCCATCTAATAACTCTAACATCACTGTTTGATAATTCACACTATTCAAGAAGATTAGACATAATACTAGCGCAAGTGTGTGGCATTTATAGGTTCTTTAAGAGGTGTACCATCCATTTTTGTTAACATATATGCTCCAGACCCATAAATTTCATTAATTATATAAGGTCCTAACCAATTAGGACTGAATTTTCCCTTTTCAGTCAGGTCGACATTGACGTTACATTGATTTTAGAATAACACCAACTCACCTTTGTTGAAGACACAAGGGATGACATGTTCGCTATAACTATGCTACAATTTTCTAGCATAGGCTTGGAGATGTTCAAGAGCGTTAATGCGTTGTTCATCAAGTATCTCAACCTGATACAGTTGTTGTTCTCTATAAATATTGTCATCAATAATTGGACTTGGAGAGTGATCCTTAATGAAGGAATCTCTAACTCTAAGGGCATTATGGCCTTGATACGATAGACAATGTTATAAGGAGCAGTCTCGTTAGATTTTCTTATACTAGTGTGGTAAGCCCATAATGCATACGCCAATTGTGTGTGCCAATCCTTATTGTGTTTGTTTACTGTCTTCCTTAGGATTTGTTCAAGAGTCTTATTAGTTGATTTGGCTTGACCATTAGACTGCGGGTAGTAAGGTGTTGAGAAATGATGTTGGATGTTAAATGTTCTTAGGAACTTCTTCACGTTATTATTCTTAAATGACCAGTGTCCCATTGTTTGAAACCAATGTAGGAGGAAGTCTAAAGCGAGCAATAATGAGTTCCAATATGAAACAACATATCACATCAACAATTTTTGAACGAAGGGGAATTGCTTCTACCCATTTCATGAAATAATATGTCATGGTGATTATAAAAGTATGTCTAGCGAAGGAAGGTGGTGATATTTTTCCAATGAGATCCAAACCCCAAACCACAAAGCTTGGACACATAGGAACTTGAGAACAAATTTCAAAGGTAGGAGCATGAATCAAATTGCTATGTTATTGACATTTGTAACACTTCTTAACATATTCCAAGCAATATTTTTCCATATGTCTCCAAGAATATCATATGCGGATGAGTTTTTGAACTAATAATCTTCCTCCAAAATGACCTCCACAATCACCTGCATGAGCTTCTTCAAGTGCTATTGAGATTTTAGATTCTTTAAGGCATCTAAGTAAGATACTGTTAAAGGATCTTCGGTATAACACGTCGGTGAGAATTATATACTTAGATGTGAGTTTGTGAAGACAATCTCAAGTATTCTTAGTTGTTGGCTCAGGAAAGGTGCCTTCTTTTAAATAATTAAATATCAGTGTATACCATTCACTAGAGATTTCCATAGTTGTTGTTAATACTTCTTTGGCTTTGGATTCGATTGATGGGTTCATAATTGTATGGACAATAAATGTGAAATCCTTTAAAGGATCTTGAGGTGATATAAGAGAAGCTATACTTTCCATTGCATCTTCTTGTCGATTATCCTTTCATGGGATGTTATCAATGGTAAAAGACTCAAAATTCTCTAACAAATTCATTTTGAGATCCTTGTATTTTGATAATTTGTCATACTTTGCTTGATATGTCCCATTTATTTTCTTAATGACTAATTGTGAATCACCAAATATCTTAATATTTCAAAATCCCAAAGCTAAAATAGCATGTAAACCAATAATTAATGCTTCATATTCTGTCGTGTTGTTGATGCATAGGAATTTTAAGTGATAGGATAAGGGAATAGGCTTCCCTGCAGGTGAGACTATTATAACCCCAACGCTGGAGCCTATTCTACACTTAGATCCTTAAAGTATAATTCCCATGTTTCTTCATCTTTTTGAATAGTCCACACATTCTCATCAGGGAACATTTCTATATTGGGTAATGCCAAGGGTGAGGGAGCATCTACTAAGTGGTCGATTAAGGCTTGTCCTTTAATTGCTTTTTATGAAACAAACTTAAGGTCAAAATCTGTTAACAACATAACCCATTTAGCTAAGTGTCCTAATAAATATGTTTTGGTGAATAAATGATTTAAAGGATCAAATTTTGTCATTACATGTATTTTAGAATTCAATAAGTAATGTCTCAACTTACTAGTAGCAAAGACAAGATCCAAACATTGTTTCTCTATCACTATATATCATTTCTCATAATCAATCAAAGTTTGGCTAATGTAATAGACAGGGTGTTCCTTACTATTCTCATCTTGTTGAGCCAACAATGTTGTGAGAGCATGGGATGATGTTCCCATATACGAGATGAATGGTTTATTTTGCATAGCAGGTTGTAAAATAGGTGGAGTGGCAAGATAATCCTTCAAACTCTCAAAAGCTTGTTTACAATCCTTGTTCCAATGAAGGTGCACATTTTTCTTAAGGAGATGTGTAAATGGTAATGTTCGATTTGCTAAGGATGCTACAAAATGACAGATGGCTTGAATTATTCCTTGTAAGGTACACAATTGAGAGGTGTTTCTAGGAGGTGGAATGTTAACTATAGCTTCAATTTTCTTCATGTCCACTTTGATGCCTCTATGAGATATGATAAAACCTAAAATTTTTCCACTATCTACACCAAAGACACACTTTTTCAGATTCAATCTCATGTTATACTTTCACATTCACTCAAAGATCTCCCAAAGGATATTCACATTTTCTTGTTTGGTTAAAGATTTGGCTAGAATGTCATCAACATAGTCTTCCAAAATCTTATGTATGTAAGTGTGAAATATTAATGTCATAGCTTGTTGATATGTTGCTCCTGCATTTTTTAATCCAAAGGGCATCATGACCCAACAAAATTTTCCCCAAAAAATTGTAAATGTTGTTTTGTATTGATCTTGAGGGTTGATAAAAAAATGATTGTATCCAAAAAATCCATTCATGAATGACAACAAAGCATGCCCACAGTTGAATCTACTATCATGTCAATATTAGGAAGGGGAAAGTCACCTTTTAAAGAAGCTTTATTCAAATCATGAAAAATCCATACACATCCTAATACGATTATTAGGTTTTACGACTACAAAAATGTTTGAGATCCAAGGAGAATAATCTATAGGTCTTATGAAACTAGCTTCAAGGAGTTTTTCAATTTCTCCTTTAACTAGCAAGGCTATCTTAGGATTCATCTTTCATATCTTTTTTCTAGTAGGCTTAGCATTTTCAGCGAGGACTATGTAGTGTGTCACTATCTTAGCATTGATTCCTAGCATATCCGAATAATTCCAAGAAAAAAGCTCAGGAAAGTCATGTAGTAAAATTTTGTGATCTTGTTCTTCATCGTCAAGGAACTTTCCTATCTTAATTAATTTCTCCTTATCATTAATTTCCATTGGTATGTCAATTGTATCTCCTAGAGGAAGTGCACTTGGTTTTTGAAATTTGGGGTTGTATTCTTCTTTACTCATGTCAATATCACTACTTTCGTTTTTTGCATCTTTTTGTTTGGTGCTAATCATAGCACATGTAACCCATTTATTTTGAGGAGTAGATAGTTTATCATAAAATCCTAGCATTTGTTTCAAGGATTCATCATCTTCGAAGTGTTACCATGATGGTTGATAATTCATATCAAGCAATTGAGGATGTTTCAAGGTGAGATTGATTTTAGGTTTACACATAATGGTGTTGATGTTTAACAGGGGTCTTTTGTTTGCTTGCATTATCTTAGAAGGACAATATCCCAAGCCACTTTTTGTTTCTTGCTTATTAGGTTCCACAGGAACACAGATGCCTTGTTCTTTCTTTCCACATCCTTTCCCACTATAACCCAATTGTTTCATAAGTTCATAACCTCTCCCATAAAGTCTTTCCATTTCTTTCGGGTTTGGTGGTTGGTGGTAATCTATCTCATCCAAATTAGTTGTACAACTTGTGTCATTTTCAAGGGTAGATGAGGTAGATGCTTGTGATTTTTCTTTCAAGTTCTATGTTGACATAACCATTGGTTGTTTTTTTTTTCATCTTTTCTTGTGATTATGTATTCTCCCATAAATGAAGGTGTGAACTCTAAGGAACCCCAATCATCTTCCAATAACTTTGACACTGTTTCAGTTTCTTATTGATCTTCTTCCATATGTTCTATGTTTGATGTTGGAATCAATGTGTTTAGAGGACTTGTCATTCCTTTTTCAACTTGCAAACAAATTTTAGGCTTGGAGTCTATTTCAATTTGGTATACCTTATTGTTGTAGACATACTTCATTATACAGTGAAGAGTTGAAGGAACTGCATGCATTTCATGAATCCAAGTTCACCATAAAAGAAGGTTATATGAAAGATTATCGAGCATTACATGAATAGGGGTTTTCAAGGTATCCTTTCCAACTATAATAGGTAAAGTAATCATACCCAATAGTTTTTTTCCTAGGTTATCAAATCCATGAATTGACAAGGAATTAGGCTGAATTTTTGACTTATCCACACCAAGTTTATCCAAAAAGTGTCACACTACACACATTAAGAGTGGAGCTATGGTCAACAAGGGTTCTTTTTATTCCTAATCTGTTGTAGATGGCTATTATGATGAAGGCATCATTTTTCTTTCTCAATTCCAAAGGAGGTAGCTCATGTCTATGAAAGGTAATGTCTACATTAACTGTATTCATTCCTTGTATTAGAGCTACCAGATCGTTTGCATTTGTACCAAGGGGAACCATTACTTGTTGTAAAGCTATTTGAAGCATAGTGTGATAATTAGGTGAATTCTGAATTAGGTCCCATAGGGATATATTTGCATGAGTATTTTTACGTTGTTCAACAAGATCATACTCCTTCCCACTATGCAAAGGAAAATGAGGAGCACTAGAAAAAAATGGGATTAGGAAAAGGTAAGGTTGTCAGAGTTGGTTGGTTTGGTTGTGGATTGTTTCGAGTGATGTATGTATGAGCAATGGTATTATTACTTGGGGTGCTAGCAAGAAGTTGAGTCCACTTTTTGGCCAAAAAGTGGAAGTGTTTTCCCTGATTTTCAGAATTTGACACATTTGACCTTAAAATTTGAACCACTTAGAGATGAAATCTTGGAAAAAGTCACTAATCATAAAATGTAGCACTCAAAGTCTAGTTTCTAAATATGTAATTTATTTCAATACCCAAATGCTACAAATTGATTTTCAATAGGTGTTTCTAAAAACCACTGTTTAAAAGTCACATTTTTTTACCATACCATGCATGTGTATGTCATCCATATTTTGACCTAAATTATCATATTTTTCTAAATCCTTTTGGGAAAAGATTTATAGCTCACTGAAGCATGTTTTCAATTTTTTTTTGTAATTTTTTAATGAATAATTTTTTTGTTGATATTTTACTAGCCATATTTGTTGTTTTGAAAAATCGCCATGTACGTCATGCATAAGATGACCTAAAATTATCATTTTTTTTAAATTGAAAAGAATTGTCTGAAGTACATTCTCATGCAATTCGTTTTACAAAAAACTATTCTAATAAAAAGTTATTAAAATAGTAAAAACCCTCGATATTTCAAGTTTATGGACCAGTTTCATCATAAATTAATTAAAAAATAGAAAAAATAGCCCAATTATAAAAAATATATATATTTAGAATTTTCATAGTCTCATCTATAATGGGTTTTAATTTCATAAAAAAATTCTATAAAAAATGTCTTCAGACATATGCCCAAAGTCACTATTTTCTTGTAACATTGTCAAGACCTTCAACTTGCAAGTCAAACCAGGTCTAAAGCTTAGGTTTGGGTCCCCAAGCCTTTTCCCGAACCAGAAAACAAAGCAAAAATTTGACCAAAAAATCAAATTTTAAAAAATGGGATCCCATTTCATAAAAAATATTTTTTTATGATTTTAAGAAATGGGATCTTGTTTTTTAAAACACGGGATCCCATTTTTGGCTCGGGGTCCCGAACCTAAATAGGATCCTATTTATTAAAAAATGAGATCCCATTTTGTTGAAGATGATTTTGGATTTTTTTCCAAGGAAAAAACTTCCACGTTTCGTGGACTCATCTTCTTGCATTTACCCCTTGATTGCTACAAAACATTGTTCTTAGGTGGGTAAAGAGTAAATTTAGGATTTTTTTTAGGTTGAGGTTTGTGTGAAGGTGGGTAAAGGATAAGTTGAGGTTGAATCATGTTAACTTCTCTTAATTTCAGTTTATCATAACAAGCCTTAGTAGATGAACCTTGCGAGATGAATTCCTCAAGGGCTTCATCTAACATGTCAGATTCATCACTACTAAAAGGCTTGAGGTTTAGGTTGACTTGGAAAAAGAGATTTGACATAGTCAAATGACTATAATTTCTCCAAGTGGTTCATTGGTTTATAGTTTTTTGTCTTTGTTTTCAAGCAAATTCCAAATGTACTCTAATCTAATTAAACTATGAACTAATGCTAGAAATGAAAAGTGCAAGAATATAATTCTATCCACAATTGCAATGAATGCAAATTATGCTAATTCTAATGATTTGAATGTAACAAAAATTTTGCAAACTGAAATAGTAAGGTACCAATAGCAAATAGAAGCCCTGTAATAGAGAATTTAATTTTGTAAAATTCAGTTCAAAACTTGCATTGGGGCTAAATCGCCCAAATGGGCATATGAGTCCTAGTGAGGATTTTTTTGCAAAATTTTCAAAAAAATTTAAATGATTTTTTATGTTTTCTAGTTTGTATGATCTGTAACATAAGTGCAAATGTAGATTTTATATGATTTTCAATGATTTGAGATGCAAAAATGCAAGCTATATGCACTTTTAGTAATGCAAAATTTAGAAACCCTAAAATGCCAATTAACTAATGCAAACCCTAATGCAATGTTAATGCAAGCAAGATCTAGGATGATGATGCACTCCAAATCAGAATTACGATGTTATAAATGTAGGTTCACCAAAATGAAAGGTTGAATTTTGTTTGATTCTATGCTTGGGAGATAGAATAGCAATCTTTACACTCTCTCATTCAAGGATAAACCTAGAGATCTCAATCTTAGGTATGCAAAGGAGAAAGAGATCTTGTAATAGGGTTGTCCTAGGGTTTGATTATAAACTAATGAGGGGTTCACCACCAAGCTAGGGCTTGGAAAAAAAATTCAATGCAACTAAAAATGCTTAAACCTAGTATGATGCAATCCATCACTAAATGACTTAGACATGCATGCAAATCAGAACAAAAAGCTGTAAGATGAAATGTGTGCACTTGGAAATTTGAAGAAGACTTAATGAAGCTTTGAAATGATGGAAACATTAAAATTTTGGCACATTGGGACTCATACACCAGTCTAGGCATATCAATCCCAAATCAAGATTTCTGGGCAAAAACTAAGATTTGGAAAAAGGGTGTCTGAAACTCCAAAATATGGAAAAGCTACCTATAGTGGGACTCATACGCCACTTCTGCAGTATCAATCCCATTCCATTTTTTTGGGAATTCAAAGTTCAAATCTACACTTCAACACCTACTTTTCTCTCCCAAATTGGTTTCCGGATCTGAACCTGTAAAAATACCTACAAAATAAAATATATATTTGATTTTCTTATGGGGGCTTTTCCTAAGTCAAACCCCTAGTTTGGTAGTTAAACCTTGATAGAAATAATGAAACTTGAATGAAAATGTGAACATAAACCCTAACCTTAGCACATCTAATATTAGGGAATAAAAAATGCAATGCAACCCTATTCTAATGTGTAAGAATGAGATGCATGAATGAAGCTTGAATACAATGACTTAATTTGAGAGTGTCAAATCACTCTAATAAGTCATGATGATGCATGTACATTCCTTAGGCTGAAAGTAGAGTGATAATGGAGAATGGAATCACTAAGGAAACACATCATTAGGATTGGATTGATGGATAGTTGCATCTTGCCAACCTAGAATTTGTCATGATTCACCATAGACAACCATAATCAACCCTTGAAAATGCTAGATCTTGAATGAAAGTGAGCTTGAAGACCTCCAAAAGCACTTTAATGCTGCTCCAAGACTTCAACTTTACTTTCTTTTAAAACTTGATTGCTCTTGTGAAAGAATGCTTGAAGATTCTTGAATTCTTGTTTCTTGAAATTGCTCTAAAAATGCTTACTTAGATGAAATAATGACTTAGAAGCTTGCTTAGATATAGAAATTTACACCTAATTTATTGTTATTTAGATCTCAAAAGCCGACATCAACCAAAAATTTGAATTAAAAAGTTGATTTTCCCGCTCAAACCCTAAAAAATCCCCAAATGGGACTCATATGCCACCTTTGGCATATGGGTTCCACCTAGGGGGACTCATATGCCCAAGATGGCATATGAGTCCCACCCTAGATTTTCAGGGTGGGTTAATATTTTTAATGCTTTTTTGGATTGTTTTGGGTTTTTAGTTGAAATAACCCTTGAGATCCAAAGTAAAGGGTCTTAGGGGCCTATTAATGATGAATTAAAGGGGTATTTAATGCAAGGGTGCTAAAATAGGTCCAAATTAAGTGTGAAATTACATTACTTTCAAGAGCGTACAATTTTCTTCACTACACATTCTAAACAATTTTGAAAAATGTGTCCCATAGTTATGCCTAATGGGACTCATACACCACTTCTAGCGTATGAGTCCCGTGTGGCCCAAAATCAAGTTTAATTCAAATTCTTAGCGGGATTTTATTCTCCTAGATCTGATGTCAGCTTGTAGTGTTGTAATTTCAAAAAATTTGGCATGCATAAACTAGTATAAATATAAGTTTATTTCACTCATTTTCACGTAAGATTTTCATGAGAGCATCCTTATAGCAAATTTGAGTTCACAAGAGAATTTAAGAGTTTAGAAGAGCATTCAAGGGCTAATTATCAAGTGTTTTGGTGCATTATTCAAGTATCAAGCATCATGTCAAAGTCATCACGCATCATGTTTGTTTTTGAGCTAACATTTGTGATGTAGGGTTTTGTGATTCAAGCACGCATTCAATTTAAGATCTATCACATTCAAGCAAGATTCATGATCTACATCCATTGGAGCCACTTCATACATGTTTGCAACACTTTATTGCTAGGGTTTGGTGAGTTGCAACATTACATTTTGTTCATTCGTCATTCCTTTATCTTATTTGATTTCATTTCAAGGTTTGATTACCAAAATAGGGTTTGACTAAGGAAAACCCCTTTCTACTAACAAAACAACATTTTCCCCTCTCTTTAGTGTGTGATTTATAGATCTAGGTTGAAGACACATTGAAGAGAAAGTTTGGAGAAAGTTGTCAAAGTTGTCACCTTGCATTGGAGATCATTGAAAGACATCTATAGGTTGCAAATCAAAGTTTTAGACCAGGAAATCAGGTGGAAAGGACAGAGCAGACATTGAAGAGTAGAATCAGACTTTGAATTTCCAAAAAATTCAAATTGAACTGATATGCCACTTCTATCATATGGGTCCTAGTATAGTCAAAATTATAGATTTTAGGAGTTTCAAACATATCTCTGCTAGATTTCTATTCCTGCCTAGAAACCGTAATCTGGGACTAAATCACCTAGATTGGTGTATGAGTCCTAGCAGACATTAATTTCATTTTTTTTCAACATTTCAAGTCTTCATCCAGGCCTCTTCAAGTTTCTAGGTGCACACCTCTGATCTCTCAACTTTTTGTTCTGATTTACATACTTTTCTAGATCATTTAGTCAAGTTTTGAAATGTATTAGGTTTTAGCATTAGGTCTTACATTTCATTAGTCTTTTCAAGCCCTATCTTGGTGGTGAACCTCTCTTTAGTTTCTAATCAGACCCTATGATAACCCTATTGCAAGATCTCTTTCTCCTTTGCATACTTTAGATTGAGATCTCTAGGGTTTTCCTTGAATGATTATGGCAGAAAAGTGTTGTTCTATGTCCTAAACCATAAAGCAACCATTTTACCACTTATCAATCATAAACTTGCTCATGTGCACCAATCACAAAGTATCATTTGGAGGCTTCTTATGGCTCAATCCTCTCAATCAACCTCCTCCATTGGATTTATAGATCGGTCTTAGCCCTTAATCATCCATCATATGAGCTATTTCAAGAGAAAACTTGGAATGTAATGTTATAATGTTAGTTTGAGCACCAAAATCACATCTTTCATCACAAATCCATCTTGAGTATGTAAATTCCTAATTGTAATAATCCAACATATTGAATCAAATCCAATACCAAACTTAAATATTTTTTAAGAGTATTTGGCTATCGTAAGCATAGAAAATCAATTCATCTATGCCAAATTGAATCACTGTCCTAAGGTATCAATCCTTGATTACTCACCCAAAATTAAATCCATAGCCCACTAAATTGACTAACTCTAATCTTATATCCAAAACTCATCCTACATTTGAGCTTTCACAAATCAACTCAATATTTTTTCTATAAAACAAATATTAATGTTTAATCTTTCCAAATGAAATTATAATAATCCAAAATATACCCAATCATAATCATTAATCCATTTTATTTTTATGATTTCTCTCATCACAACCAATCTAAAATACCAGATAATGTTAGTGTTGTTGATTGAGAAGAATGTGATCCATTTGAACATAATAATGATGATGAGAGTCTTATGGACCATTATGAATACACCCATGAATCCATTGATGACATTATCTTAAGCAATTTTGTCACAATATCTAGCCACCCAAGAATAAACCATCAAGAACCCATAGAAAACCTAAATTAAATAACACAACTTATCAAGCAGATCCTTGTGGCACATCCATTGATCATCCTTCTAGTACCTTTAATAAGGGAAATTCATCTTTCAGCCAAGGCCCTCATCCCCCATCCATATCCAACATCTATACCTCATGCAAGTTCCTTGTAGCCTCCACCTCCTATGCAAATCCTTCATCCTCAAAACTATTGTAATTCAGTTACCCATCTCATCAACCTAACCACCAATCAAACAACATCACCTTTGAAGATATTATCCAAGGGCTATTCAAAAAGGAACTTAAGAAAAAATTCTTAATTCCACCTCATTCCATCATTCTGACAAGTTTACTTATGTGGGAAAATAAGTGCCAACTTTTCACAAGTCCATAAACATCAAAGACCCCTCCCACATCCATGTCCTAAACACCACTTGAGCTTGTCCAAACAATAATTGCTAGTGATATTGTCAAAGAAAAATTTCACTCCTCTATCATATCATCCCAACAAATCTTCATGTCATAACCTTATTTCAAAGCATGCCTAGACATATCCCCACCTGATTTAAGATCAAAGCATCTAAGCTAATCTCTTTCATGATCCCAAAACCCCTCATTATCAAAACACCATTATTACACCTATCTTGAACCACAATCCTATCACCTTATTTCCACCACCCTTATTCAATATGGTTTTCTCATCATTGAGGAAACCACAATTACAACTAATCCCTACCCATCTAAAGGGGATTCACACCTTATTTTCAAAGCAAAAGAATCCCATAGAAAATAAAATCTATCAAAACCATGAACTATTAAGGTAGAGGATTAGGAATTCAGAAGATATGAATCTTGGAGCCCACACAAGTCAAGAAATTAATAATTTTAGGGCCTTAGGTAGCAATATTAGGAAAAAAAGTTGGTAACAAGTGTGAAGTTTAAGTGTGAGAATGTAATGTCAAGGTAGTTCCCCCCACATGGACAAGATGAATTTTTTAGGAATACAAATAAGTGTAATGGGTGAATATTTTATGCCTCCAAAGTAGTATATGGTAATAGGATGTGCAATATGTAAGGGGGGAAGGTATGATGCCCTTAATGTAAAGGTATATAAATGAAGTAATAAGATATTGAGAGAGGGAAAGGATGTTGTCCTTAATGCAAAGATGTAGCAATGAAGAAATAGGATGTAAGGGGAAGGCATGATACCCTTGAATTAAGGTTGCGGCAATAGAAAATTACTATGTAAGGGGGGAAGCATGATGTACCTTGATCTAATGTGGTAGCTATAAAAGTGTGATATGTTAATGTATGATCAATATGTAAGCTCTAAAATTATTCTATAGAAATTTAGGATCATGGAAAGTAATCAATGGTTAAAGAACAAGGCATAAACATCATAGTATGATAAATATCATAGGCATAGATATACTAAATATCATAATTGAAGGTATGATAACATTAATTATCGAAAAACATAAGCAAAGTGTCATAGTAGGCATGGTAATGTAGGAAAAGTGGCATGATAAGAAATAAATATGTAACATGAGAATGAAAAATGGTAAGAAAAAGGGAATAAAATCATGAATAAAAAAGGTCCAATAAGCATAAGGTTGTGGAAGTTAAAATAGGAAAATAATAGGTAAAATATAAACCTAGACTTGAGAAATAAAGGTAACGACAAAGGTAAATAAAACAAAAACATAAAGAGAATGTGAACAAGAATAGGAGTAAAACATGTCAAGAAAGGAAAAACCAATCTCCCTCTCCCTCTTCCCAAACCACTATATCTATATCTCTTTGTCTCTTTATCTCTAACTCTCCATATTTCTTCTTCCATCTCTCCCTCTATCTCTATCTCATTATCTCTCCATCTTTGTCTAACCCTATATATCTCCTTCCCTCTACCTCTCTCTATATATCACTTCCTACCTCTATCTTTATCTTTCTATATCTCCCCCTCTCTTTACCCCTATATATCTCCTCTCTAGCTCTATATATCATTTTCTATCTCTCCCTATCTATATATTTATCTGTTCCATCTCTATCTATCTCTATCTCTCCTCTCTCTCTCTCTTATCTCTCCCTATCCTTCTCTCAATATCCATCTCCATCTCTACCTCCATTTCCACCTCCATCTCCATCTCCATCTCTATCTTCCTCTGTATTTATCCCTATCTCTATCTCCTAACCCCTCTCTCTCGATCTCCCTCCTCTATCTCTCCCTCTTTCTATCCTTATCTCTCCCTCTCTCTCTCTTGATCTTCCCCCTCTATCTCTCCCTCTTTCTATCCATATCTCTCTCTCCCTCTCCCCCTCTCTTCCTATTGCAAACATAACATGAGCCTATTGGTAATGGAGGTTGATTATCATCTTGATTCAAAGGATTTGATTTAGTCATGTTTAGCTCCTTGTAAGTGGATGCACAGTTGATTTGAAGCTATCACTTCTCCATTAAGACCTCTATTTCACACACAGCATCATTTGGTAACTGGCCTACCAAATGACATCATGTATAGCACAAATATATTTAAAAAATTGACCCATTTTTGTCCTAATTAACATTCCACACATCTTCGGTGCACCCATTGCACACTAAGGTGTGATTGCTAGTAATTAATTAATTCTTGAGTTAATTATCTACTTGTTACCATAGTATGAGGGGTAATATAGATAGCATATTTTTTCTTGCATAAAAGAAGCTTCTCATTACAAAATCTTTATTTAGTTTTACATGAGTTCCTAGGTACAACACTAAGACCAAGACAAAGAATACAAGAGGAATTTGAGATAGGTCATATACTTTAATGTTTATATCTATATGTTAGTTGAGAATGTTTATATACTTTGAAATACATGTTCTTGTTAGATTCATGCATGTGCCTCAAAGTAGGTGGAATAGTGGAATTTGCATACCCATTCCAATTCCTATTTAGTTTTGGGCACATTTTAATGGAATGAATTAATACAATTAAATAGCAACAAGTGACACACTTGTGTGCTAAGTTTTGGTTCCTTCTATGATCCTTATACATCCCCATTTATTCTCACCTAAGTCATGCATTTCATATATTTGACCTTGTCCCAACCTCATTTGTATTCTATTTCTGCACATTTGCCTCATTGTTGTCCTAAAATTCAATACACATGTCCATGATCCTTAGATTTACTTTCCTTGCCCTTGGTCAATCCCACAATTCTTAGGTTTGTTATTTAGTTGCTCAAGATTGACTCTAAAACTCAAACTTATTAATTCTTGTCCTTTTCCACTAGTCATTAGAAACTAGTTTGATACATATTTTGTGTGAATTATTGTTATATCTTTGTATTTAAAATATTCAATAGATAATTGATTTATATGCATAATCAAGAACTTTTCCCATTTAGGGGGGGATTTAGATCAATCTCTTTGGAGAGGATGGGACCTTAGTTGAGACCCAGATTGAATTATATAAGAAGATACACTTTCCTTGACTAAACTCATCATTTTTGATATTCTTGTGCCCAAGCAAGATGGACATAAATTTTGTAACTCCAACTTTATGTTGATTTGCATTTGAAAAGAAGCAACCATAACATACTTTTTTATGAGAGAAATCACTCAAGGAACATTTCAATTTAGAGCACTAAAAGGAACCCAATACATCAAAAATTGTATATAGGCCATTTGCATGCTTAAGAATGCTATCTACAAACATTTTCCCAAGGACATGAAGGCAATTTTGATAAGGGGGTTAACTGAGCAAAACTTGACCCTCTCAATTCAATAGTGCTCCCTAAGGCATTTTTTCAAATATTGCAATCTTTGTGTAACTTCAAATAGTAGAAATCAAGATGGCATAGGCTACATTTTTATGAGTATGATATGAATGGACCATCCAAAATGAAATGCTTGTCAAATCAGTTTAAATTGAAGCCCTGTTTAGAGGTAGCATCTATTCCCTATACAAATTTACATTATGACTAACAAATTAGATACATGTCCATCTCCTCAGTTAAAAAATAAATATTATTCAAATGTGTTGAAAAACACTTAGTATTTCAACAAATTTGTTGACAAACATTGTATGTATTTCAACACACAATTATACAAATATGATGAAACTAATACAATGTCAAAAATGTATGTGAACCCATGTCAAGTTGCACCATGTCTTTTTCACGCTATCATTATCCATATTCTTGTTGTGTCAAAATCTCTACGTAAGACAAGTGTGGAGGTTGGATCCCTCTTTTCCAATACACCACACTTGGCATTTCCATGGTACAACTAGCGAGGGGAGGTGAAGTTTGGCAGGGAGAAAGGAAAGTGAAGGAAGGCTTTTTCCGGTCTGTGACGATCTGGGTTTATATATATAAATATATTATATTTTAACAAAAGTTAAAGTTGTCCTTTCAAATTTTCGTCAATCAAAAAGTTTTTCAACAAAGGTGAGTAAATATTATATGGTCGAATAATGGTCAAAATTTGACTGCAATAGAAAATGACAATTATAAAAATCTCTCCTCATTTTATACACGTGTCGATAAATTGGCCACAGGTCTGCTGCCTTAAAATCTATAAAGGAAAAGCCCACGGCCATTTGAATTTCGTGTAACCCAGCTAGATGGCACTTCAAACGAGGCCATAGGACCTACCTTAACCTTACGTTCTTGTTGATAAGTTCGTACTAAAGGACGGTAGACCAAGATCGTGTTCTTCTTGTGTAAAGGCAGTTAGAGGTGCCTGTTACAGTGGTCTTCAAATCCACCATTTTTGTGAAGAGAAACAATGGGCCGAGCTCCCTGTTGTGATAAAATGGGAGTAAAGAAAGGTCCTTGGACAGCTGAAGAGGATCGAATCCTCATAAACTTTATTCAGAGATATGGCTATGGGAACTGGCGTACGCTCCCTAAGCAAGCAGGTTCTAAAAGTATATATTTGAAATTTTTAGAGTCCATAATAAATTTTTGGCAATATTTTGGCGTTTGATTATATAAGTTTTTTCTTCATTGACATTTTGGTTTTGGATCATATTTAATGATCTATCATCAGAATGAAGTAGTTCCTCTAACTCCTTCATTTTATGATGGATCATGAAATACATTTCAGATCATATTCTATTGTCCATCATCAAAGTGAAGTAGTTAAATGATCATGGAGTAATCATATCTTATTCTGACAAAAGATCATGAAATAAGTTTTGGATCATATTCCGTAGTTCATCATCAGAGTGAAGTAGTTAGAAGATCATGACTAATTATACTTCATGATCCTCTAACTTCTTCATTCTGATTACTCCATGATCTTCTTACTGTTTCATTCTAATGATGAATCATAGAACACGTTCTAGATCATATTTCATGATCCATCATCAAAATAGAAGATCATGAAGTAATCATATTCCACAGTCCTACTACTTCAGTTTGATTACTCCAGGATCCTCTACTTACTTCATTCTGATGATAGACGAAAAAAAAGGATTACAATTCAAAAATATTGCCAAGATTAGATTTAATCCAGATAAATAAGGCATCTCTGTTTAAAAACAGATTATAACATATTGGGTAAATATATTCTTATCCTAAAAGCTGCCATTCCCCTAAACATCCACGAAAAGGGAATAACAATGGACACAGCATGATTTTAGTTTTTCTTTCTTTCGCCGAAACTGATGATTACTTTTGCACTGTGACAGGACTTCTGAGATGCGGGAAAAGCTGTCGTCTCAGGTGGATTAATTATCTCCGGCCAGACATCAAACGTGGGAATTTTACTGATGAGGAGGAGGAGGCTATTATTAAGCTTCACCAACTTATGGGCAACAGGTTTGTTCACTGTTCATTATCTTTCGTTATTGATTTGTTTGTTCCATCATATCTCCGGCCTGTAACCTGATGCTATTGAATTATGTTATGATCCAGGTGGTCTGCCATTGCCTCACGCCTGCCTGGAAGAACAGATAATGAGATAAAGAACATGTGGAATACTCACTTGAAGAAGCGCCTTCTCCGAAAGGGAACCGATGCAGTGACTTCTGCCGTGGCAACGGATTCAAGGTCCCCTACGGCGGGGCACAGTATGATTTCACTTGATTACCCTGAGTGCAGTGAAGCAAGTTCCTCAATGAAGAAAGATATGTTTGCACAAAATTCAGCTCTAACTCAACCAGAAGCTTTAACTTATTATCCCACTACAGTCTCTAACTTGTCCGATTTGGACAATCTGTCAAGTGAAATCTTTTCATCTACAGACAGTGAGGCTTTCAATCCAGGCTCAACGTTGGATTGGGTTCAGTTCAACTGTACAGAATCTTTTGATGCGTCACTTGGGTCTCAACAATACCCAACCACTACGGAAGACCAGTCTAAACGCCAGGACATACTAGTAGACGAGACATTTATCTTGGGTAACCCGAATTGTGGAAATGAAGAAAGGAGGCTGCCGAGGCAAAGCTCAGAAGATCTCTATTTCATGGCTGCCTATGCAGAAAATGATATGTTGAATAGCATAGATGGTGCAAACACAAATCTTTATCCGCTCTGGAATGGGGAGTTCCAAGCTAATGATGATGATTGTGATAGCATGGATTACTGGTTAAGAGTTTTGAGCCAAACCGGGCCACCGCCAACGTTGTAAAATGTTGCCCCACTTTCTCAAGCTTGATATGTTTTTTCACAGAGGTATTTCTTTGTAAGTATAAAAAATGGATTGTAAAACTGTGAAAATCAAATGAAATTTGTATATAACTTGTTTCAATGATTGGATGAACATGTTCCAAAGTGAGCGAGCAAATGGAATGGAAAATGACAATTATAAAAGTCTCTCCTCATTTTCTTCACGTCTGGCTGAGGAGGCCATTATAAATTGTGATACTCAATGGTAAACAGTAGATAATTGCTTAGGGTAAATGGCCGGTACATTATAGTCAACATATCTTGGAGCCTACTTCCAATTGACTACCTACTTTAAGTAGCATTCATTACGTCTCACATCTACTTATATTCTTACATGATCTGCAATTGGTAAGCAATAGCCGGCCAAAGTAGATTTGGTATGTAAAGAAATGTATGGTGGGAGAAAAAGTATGATATGACAAGAGTAGGGTGAAGGTTAATAATCTATTTTAGTTTATAGTTATTTAAATAATATTATTTGTTTAATGTTGTATTGTTTATGTTGGGTAGTTAATGGTAGGTTTTTATGGAAAAAGTGGTTGTAAAATTTATAAGTGTAAAGATTTTTATAAAGAAAATTGAAAATCAATCTTTCATTATTATTTGTGTATTTGATCTTGGAGCTTACGATGACATTAAAGTGGGTAAAGAAAAATGGAAGGTTGGTAAAGAGACTCTATAGTCTTATAAGAGGAACAATGAAGTTATTACCAGACATTGTTGAGTATTACTAGAGATAATATTTTTTTTTAACGATGTTTGTTGTTATATAGAACCATGAAAGATGTGCAAATTAAAATGTTTGATTAAGTATTTCTGGATATTGTGATTGAAATGTTGGAAGAAAATTTAATTATTATTTGAGTTTAGATTTCATAGAGAATAGTGGAAAAAGGAAGTTATACTTTAAAGGAAAAGAATCACTATTAAAAGAAAAATAAATCATTCATTACAAAATAATGATGTAAGATTATATAATTTTTAAAAAGTTATGAAGAGATTTGTATGGATTTGTGAGAATGATATTTGTATGGATTTTGGAAATGTTTTTCAAATTAATATCCAACAATGAAAAATAGGAGAAACTACTTTTTTATACTTAAAGATAGTTTTTTATCTCTCTTCTAAATATTCTTATAAGTCAAGGTTTAATGGAGAGGATAATATTTAGTTAAGGAAAGAAATATATAAGGTGAGCTTTGTGAAATCTTGTTTTAGAAAAAATAGAAGTGAGAGGCATTATTACTTATCTTATTGAAATAATTTATAAGCAATATGGGTAAGAAGGATAAATAAATTCTTGTATTTTTCAATGTCTTTCAAATGTGAAAGGGTCCACAATAGTTATCATTTTTATCCACCATTCAAAGTTGAATAGGTAAAAGGTTATGCTATATTTTCTTTATCAAACAAGTTTTAAAATGATATCTTATAGATAAAGTTTGAGCCTAAACTAGTTTAGTGCATGGCATAGTTGGTGAGAGGAAAAACTTTGAATTTGGAGGTTGTAAGTTTTAAACTTACAAAGTTAATGTTTTAATCATGTGATCTTTCTTATACATATACTCCATGAATATATTTTTTAAGATAGATATGACCTACAAAAATAGATTGTAATACTTAGAGAATATGTAAAATACTTGAATATCATTTTTGGTATGGGTAGATAGTTTGATTTTTAATTTAGTGGTGCATGTTATAGTTTATTATTGCATTGTGCTTTGATATACTTAGTTATAGTTTCCTTTTGTTGAACATTGATATAGATTAGTGGTATGGTGGAGTTATTTTATTTCTATTTCCACCTATTGATTGATAGGGGAAGCAGGTTTCTTATGATTAGTTAGTGAGTGGTTTTGTAGTTCTCACATGTGTTTCTTATGTCAGAGAAGTAAAGAAGTGGAGTTATGTGGTATGTATTCAAGTAGTTGGTCATCAATTAGTATGTGTATGAGGGTTGAATATATAAGGAATCATGAGGAAAATGATCATTATAGTGGGTAATAAATAAAATTGCTCATATTCCATGTGGTATAGATATTAAAAGACAATGCTAATAGTGAATTTTTAGTATGATCATGTCAACAAGATCAAGAAGAGGCAATGGATCTTTACACTCTAGGAGGTAGTGGAACAAGGCACTAGATGTACAAGATTGGTAGGTTTTGTACACATAGGAATGTGAAGCAAAGGGTTAGGCATTAGGAGGATGCATACATGTGTTTTAACAATAGATGATTAAACTAAGAGACATGAGATTGAATTTCTAGAGTGGAAATTTGAGCCATATTGGCAGATTCTCTAAATAATCTTTTGGTTCCCTTTGGATAAGGGGGTTTGTTAATTTTATGATGTAAACTTATGTTAGTTTATAGTTACAAAATAATATTTTTAGTTTAACAATTTATTGATTATGTTGGGTAGTTAATAGTTGGTTCCTATGAGAAAAGTGGTTGTAACAATTAAAAGTGTGAAGGAATTTAAATAAGGTAACTAAATAATGTAATATAAATTGAAAAACCAAACATAATATATTTGTGTTCTTCTATCATTTGTAAATTTGTAAATTTCCATTATTTTTTGTGTATTTGATTCTAGAGTCTATAATATCTACTACTAAAATTAAAGTAAAAGAAAGAAAGATAGATAAAATGAAATGACAAAACATAGTTTAGTGATTATTTTAGAGAATTAAGTGACTTCAATAATTTAGAAAGATTTCATTATCTATAATATTATTAGCAAAAAATATGTGTTTTAACTTAAATACTAATAAAAATTGTTTAGATTTGAGATGCTTTTGATATTAAAAGCAGGGGAAGGCCCCTGAGATATTTTTGGTTGGCCTTTATTTTACTATTTGTCTTGTTTAAATTTGAGATGTTGATAAGTGTTGATGAATAAAATATCTTTACAAAATATTTAAGTAAATATATATTAAAGTAAGAAAAATTCAAATAAACTTAGATAATTAAATTAGTTTAGATTTTACATTTGGAATTAGAATAAAAATAAAATTCTTTAAATATACATATGGGTAAAAGTAAGAAGTTGGGTACACAAAAAGTTCAAAAATGTGGAAGTGTTTTTGCTGTTTTCAGAATTTGTCACACTTGGACTGAAAATTTGAGGTACTTACACAATGACTCTTAAAAAAATTCAGTAATATGAAATTTTGTATTTTGAATCTAGTTTCCAAATATGTAAATTATTCAAATACCCAGATTATAGAAATTAAATTTTGATAGGGATCTATAAAAACCACTTTTTAAAAGTCCCTATTTTTTTTACATACCAAGCACGTGTATGGACACCATTTTTTGACCCAAATAAAAGTATTTTGCTAATTCCTTTTGGAAAAAGAGAGCTAACAACATGAAGATTGATGTGGAATTTTTTTTGTAATTTTTTGTTGAATATATATATATTTTTTATTGAATTTTTATTGGCCTTAATTGCTGTTTTTAAAAATCAATGTGTATGGACAACATAATTGGACCTAAACTAAACATTTTTTGAATCTTTTTTTTCATTGTGTAGAGAATTGTCTAAAGTTTGATGCCATATAATTTTTTTATAAGAAACTTAACCAATTTTTTTTATTAAAAAACAAAAAAAGCCATATATTTCAAGTTTAAGGACTAGTTTTCTTAGAAATTAATTAAAAAATAGCAAACATAATCTAATATTAATAAAAATTATATATTTGGAAATTAGACATCGTGTTCTCTAATGGGTTTTAATTTTATAGATTAATTCAGAAAAAAGTCCATTAGCCATATTGCCAAAGTTGGACATTCTTCTTCAATCTACCTTAGTTTTTTAGTTGCAGGTCCAAGGCTAAGGGTCGGGTTGCCAAGCCTTTCTTGAGCCTAAAACCGAAGCAACATGTGGGTTGGGAATTCAAAATTTTAAAAATGCGTACGCATTTTTTAAAAACGCATACGCATTAAAAAACACATATGCATTCTTTATTTTCTTGATTATTTAAAAAAAATACTTTTTAGAAATGTGTACACGTTTTAAAACGTGTGTGCGTTTTGAGTTACAAAATGCGTACACGTTTCTAAAAGGTATTTATTTTTTTAAAATAAATGACTTGTACACACTATATAACGCGTACACATTTTTTAGTGCATACACATTTTTTTAGGCTCAGGTACTCGAAGCATAACGCATACACATTTTTTTAATAACATGTATGCATTTTCTATGAGATTTTTTTTTTTGGCTGAAACTTCCCCTCTTCATGTACCCAACTTCTTGCTTTTACCCATATGTGTATTTTAAATTAAGAGAGAGGAAGATTGATTTGACTATGATAAAGATCCGACATTTGAAATCTAGGATGCATAGGCTATGAAAAATGTTCTTTGTGGATTCTAAAGTTGTATGAAAACTTGTTCCAAGGTTATAGGAGAATTCTTGAACCCCTTGAGAAAATTCTTAACCATTTTGGGTGCCCTTGACCCCTAAGATACTTAATTATCCATTATTTTGATCATAATTTTAATTATAATAGGTAACATCACTTTATTGGATGTGTTAGAAATAGAACAACAAAATCTAAATTGGATCATTCTCAAAATTTATGCAAGGCTGAGAACACAGGGAAACTCCGATCCTAAGTGTTTTGGCTTGTTTCTACAACACATCAAAGTTTCATAAGAAACTCATGACATCTTAAATTTTTCATGATTACCTTATTTCAAAATCTATTTCTTTGTTGTTGTTAATTAAAATATAGGTTTATTTTATTTCCCATTTGAATAGAATAATAATTATTTAAATAGTTTGTTTATGCCTTGAAAATACTATTATTATTCAACTTATTCATAGTTTTCATTCTTTGTTTTTCCTTGGATCATTCCCTATTTTTAGAATTTTACTATTTGTATATAAAAAATCTTATCCTTGAGCTTATAATATTTATTTTTTAAACGGTGATGTACTCTTTCTTTATATTTGACACCAAATTTTTATGTTTTAATTTATTTGTAGGATAGACTACCAAGTTGAATGATCTAGACCTAAATCATGATATATCTAGGTTTATTATGGTTAACATTCAAAGTTTCTTAGATAATTCATTATCCAATAGGTTAAAAGTTGAATCCAATCCAATTCATACATTAAGGTTTGTTATAGTTTACATCAATTTTTTTAATAAGATTCATTAGTTAAAATGTGTTATTTAACCTAGATCTAAGACTATTTATACGCCAAGGTTTGTTATGGTTCACATCTAAAGTTTCTCTAGAGAAGAAAATGGTTAAAAGCTTGATTTTTAGGTCTGATGAAAAAGTGGACCCAAGATGTGAATGTAATTAGGTTCAATCATTTTGAAATAAGGATAGTCTAAGATTTAATTACTTGAAATTGAGATAATGTGATTTATACACGTGGCTTATTAGAGGATGTTGGTTTGACATAAGAAAAAATTTCAAATTAGACTTGAATAAATTTATACACCAAATTGTATGATAGTTCGCACCTATCCATTCCTCAAAGGAATTTTTTTTCAAGATCATGATAATTTGGATTTGAACGAAAATAAACCCATAATATTTATGTATCAAGACTTATTAGAGGTTTCCATTTAGATTACACTTCATAGAAAAATAAAGAGTTGAAATCTTTAAGATTCTTAATCTAAAATGGACTAGAATGGGGATTTATGTCTAGATAAAAAATTTCAAGATTAGGGTGACCTAGGGTTAGGCATGTGGAAAGCAATGGATCAATCAAATAGGGAAAATGATAGTGCTTGAGATCATTACACCTAGCATAACGATTGTTTAGAGATCTTTGTTAGGATTAATGTGGCATCAACCTTGTAAATCCTACACCAATTAAATTATATAAATAAATTCATAAGTGATTAAGATTTCATTGATATTGGTAATTATTTTATTTTTATGATAAATATTATTTTTACTAGTAATAGTAATTAATTATTTACTAGAAATGTTTTAAGTTATTTATTGGAAGCATCTTTTACTATGAGAATATATAAAGATGAAAAAAGGTCAAATGAGGTGCTGGTATGACTATTCATGGGTTGTTATGGATACTAAGAAGGGATATTTGAATAGATATTATTAGTTAGTTATGACATGTTGTAAGAGAATATCCTATTGTTAGGAAATTATGAAAAAATAGGCACCCAAGGTACATATTTTATTATTAGGCAATTGTTATAGGATGTAAGAGGGTTGTAAGAGACTATGTTTAGCATGCTAATTGGATTCCAAAAAATTAGGTGTAGAAACTTTCTCAAGTTGGGATGCTATACATCTTGTATATTAATGTAGTATGTAATATTTATAAATGCGAGTACTTGAGGAGGTAGATGCAATTAATTTCATAGGTACATAGATGCTATAAAAAAAGACATAGAAAGAGTGAAGGAATATTGTTGCATGGTACTCTTGTCTTGAAGATAATACAATCTTGGCCTATTTTTCTTGGTGTATTTTTTTTTTCTCAAAAGAGTTTCTCCATGCTATATATTTTGTTAAGTTACTAATTTCCTATGTTGCAATTTTAAATTCATAATTCCTTTCAAAATTCTATAGTTAAAGAATACTTTTATGAATGGGGTTTCATAAATATTGAGACTTAATTTCAAAAATTCAAACTTGGTTTTATATTTCAATTTGGAGTGGTTTTAACTTTTATTGTTGAAAATCTCTACATGTGATGTTAAGGTTTAAATCTTAGAAGTCAAATATTAAAGGAATCAAGGTTTGGACCTAAAGGTTTGTATGTCAGGTTTAAGAGATAATTTGCATCCAAGTTCACTTTAAAGGATAAATATTAACAAATTATAAATTTTAAGTGGAATAGTTATATATTTAAATTAATTAGGAAGTTCACATCCAAATTTTAGGGATCTTAAATATCCATAAAGTATTGAATGTAGTATGTTATTACCATGGAACTTAAAAAATAAACGATTTTGGTTTTCTTTGGAGGATTTTTTTTCATCAAAGTTTTAATTTTAATTTTTTTAATATGAAAAGGTAAACAAACACAATTTAGTTACACATCTAGGTTTAATCATTTTGGGACATAGATACATAGTAGAAACATATTATCTAGTTTCCATGAAAAATTCAAAGGAATTCATTAGATTATTGAGTATTTTAAAACCTACTATGAAAATTGACTTCAGATGAAAATAATATGAGTTTAGAAACTTAACACAAATGTAATATGAGAAAAAAACATGCTAGACTTGGATGTTTAAATAATTTTTGCATGTGAATCATATAATTTAAAAAGAAGAAGAAAATACACGATATTGACTGATCTAGGAGGATCTATGAACCTTGAAAAAATCAACAGTATCCAATACTTGGGAAGTCAGCACCATGGCGTAATGCTCAAAAACATGATTCCAATGCCACTTGAATTACAAAAAATGAAGTCCGTATGCAAAAGTTACAGCTAGTCAAAGTTGGGGGTCAAACAGGAATAGGAGCCCATCAGAAGGTGAAAAAAATGATCATCTCAAAATTTGATGAAAATAGCATCAAGACGAAGAGCTCGATGAGATGATCCTGATGACGTTCATTTCGTCGAAAATGGAGCCCATACGACTGGTCAAAGTTCTAGGTTGACTAAGGTGACTGGATGGTACAATGATGACATCATCATGATGTCAGCAATTGATAGAGCACATGAGTCATCGTATGGATGTTGACGTGGACCAATTAGGTCTTGACACGTGTTAGTCGTATAATGAAGTGGCAATATGAATTCGAGTTGGCGGTATGATAAGTGACATTAGCAGCCAAGTCATCGTATGACTGATGACATGGCAGCCTCCAATGTGGACATGTGGCATCCGAGTTGGCAGGTGAGTCAACACCCAGTGGCTGGTGATGTGGACAATGACTAGGTGCTCACATGGCAAGTGATGTGTGAATCCTGGCCAATCAAATATTGACATGTGGCACAACGAGGATGTGCCACGTGCGTCCATTCTCTCTCCTCCGATCTACTTGGTTGAATTTTCTATTAAAATTTTTGGTGGGGTTTGATCCCCCACCCTCTAGCCTATGAACCCACCAGTAGATCATTGCGGCATGAAGCTCGTGCCTACCATATATTGGGTGAGTGTTTCTTTTGTTGTTAGTTCGTTGGAAATTGGATGTTAAAATGTAGCCATTGAGAGTTGAACCCCGGTCAACGAGGTGTCAAAATGCATTGTTTCCACTACATCGCCAAAGCGGTTTGTAATATAAGTGGCATGAGTTTTACATAGCTATTAGTTAGGCTTGATGCATAACTAAATAGCCTTAAATGGTTATTTGTTGAAACCAAAACAAATCTCCAATCAAAAGTCCGAATAAACAAGGGCTCAAAACACATTTTAAATGATTTTTAGGGAATTTTGGGATTTTCTATGTAAAATGGGAGATTTGTAAATATTTACAAATATTATGGTTGGAACCATAATAAGCTTATGTAATTGTATAAAAATGGGTGTGAAGAGAGTGTTGGATCTCATTCTTCTTTTCAAACAAGTATCCTATTGAGAGGATTTTTAACTTGGAGAAGAATTGTAGATTTGTACAAGCTTTTAAAGCTTATTTTGTAAAGGGATCATCCTTTTGACGATGAGAGTAGGGTCATAGGTGAGAGTTGTTTTCTTGAATCCTTTTGTAAGGAGAAGGAAATTCTTTTGTAACCTATGAGAAGGTCCCCGTGTCTTTTTGGAGAAGGAATAGATAGATTCATTTTCAAGTGAATCAAGAGACGTAGTCAATACCAGTGAACTCTGTTATCAACTTGCTCTTGTTATCTATTTTGTGTGTGTTATTGCAATTACTTAATTGTTGAAAGAGCTTAGTAGATTAATGATTTAAATTTTCACATTGGGTTTGAATCATTGATTAAAGATCCTATTTTAGATTTAGACTTCAGTAAGTTGATTTTGCAAATTTAACTAAGTAAACTTAGTTGAGTAAGTGCTTGCTAAAGTTTACAAATCAAGTGGTATCAGAGCGGTTGTTGAGCTTGTTTTGCAATTGTTCAGTGTTTGTTGATTGCAAGATGGCATCTGAGCAAGGAGAAATGTCTAGAGTGATGATGATTGCATCTATGGTAGAATATTTCTTCGCTATGAAGAAGATGATCAAAACTCTCTACCAAGATCAAACGAGAAGTCTGATAAAATGCAGAAGCTGGAGGAAGCCAACTGTTGCATGCAGACAAAGAATGCAAAACTCAAGCTGTTGCTTGAAGAAGCTAACACTAAGAAGCAAAGACTGGGGGTGTTGCTACAAGAGGTCCTTGAGGAGCAGAATAGGAGAAGTCCTCTTGTATTAGAGAATGCTCACATATACACCTTTTGTCTGCATTTCGAGGATACTTCTTCCTCGTACTTCCCACTTACCCCGAGTGATAGCTCAAGGGCATCATCGACAACAAAGCCTGTTGTGAAGAGTCTTGTGGTGAGATTGACTTGTAGTCATGAATGGGCTAGTCCTACAGGTGTAGAAGAATGTGCTTACTATCAACAGATGGAGTACCTAAAGACCCTCAACATGCCTGATAATGACAGTAGTTATCTGGAGGCATCTTCTGCATTAGATTAGAAGAAACCAATGGAGGATGAGTAGAACTCTTTCACACATTTTGAAAATCACACCAAGGCCATTGGACGAAGCTGCTTACCAAAATGGGATACAGCGGGAAAGGCCTAGGCATCGCTAAACAGGGCATCGTTAATCATATCGAGGCCAAGAAGAGATCTCATTTTCAAGGATTGGGAGCAATTGGAGAATTCTCCAGAGCTCGAAACTACTACACCCACTACAAAATCAGTGGGCATTGGGATGAAAAATGCTGGAAGCTACACCCAAAGCTTCATCGTTCATCAAGGTCCATCGAGAAATCAACCCAGTAGGAAGTTGAAAAAGCGAAGGTGGAACCTGAGGGTACTATCCTTGTGGCAGAAGAACTGAAGATGGAGCATCCAACGAAGAAAAGTTCCTTTGAACAATTCCATAAGAGCTGGGAACACCTTTCATCTAAATAGTTGTATCAACTTTGTGTGTGTTACCATTTTTTGTTTTGTAGTATGGTAATATGTTGTTGATATCAAACTAGTGTGGTTTGGAGTACAAGACTCTAAATAAAATTGTTTACAAGTATTTGTAAGAAGCTGTATTACTCTAAGGTTGAGATTTTTGTAAGGCTCTTGAAGCTATATCTCTTTTAATCCAAAGGAGAATACTTGACGACTTCTTACTGCAAGATAGAGATTTGTTACTTGTATTTTTCTTGTAGATTTCTTTCAGTGCAAAGCTTCTATTGAAGAGCACTTTGGGATAGGTGGAAGATCATCTATTCATTCAGATAAAGCAACAAGAATGGTCTAGAGTGACCTGTATATTCTCAGCTTGAAGACTCAGTTAAGATCATTTTTGAAGATAAGTCCGAACTTAGTTGATAACTGAAGATCTTGAAGGATTTTTGTCTATGGCCTTGTTGCTTCAGACAAACAAAGACAGAGCTGAATGGTGAAGCCTTGAATCAGCCATTCTGAAGAACAAGGGTGAAGGAAATTTTTAGGCTGAGGCATAGTTACCATGCTCAAGCAGTTTGGAGGAGCAACAAAAGCATGCTAGAAAATATGGCAAGAGATGTAGAATGTGAACCACCACCGTGAGAAGCACTAAGAGATAGGTTTATCATGCTTGGTTTTCTTCTTACTTTTTGGTGTGTCAAGTTCTGTTTTGAACTGCATCCTTTGAAGACCTAATGTAGCCAAAGTATAAGACCCATGGAGGGAAAATGTACGTTCTAAAGTATGGTGGAACTTGGACCGGAATCAAAATAAGTTATCGAAGGTGGAGCTAGTAGTAGCATTACAATGAAGCTTTGAAGGTGACAAAAAAGTTGATCTGGGCCAAGGGAGTCAAAAGTTCTACAAGAAAACTTTTGGAGGACCAAAAGCTCTTAAGTGGGGAGGTTTGATCTAGGAGGATCTATGAACCTCAAAAAAACCAATTGTCTCCAATGCTCAGGAAGTCAGTACCATGGTGTAATGCTCATAAACACGATTCCAATGCCGCTTGAATTATGGAAAATAGAGTCCGTAATCAAAAGTTACGATCGATCAAAGTTGGGGGTCAAATAGGAACTAGGAGCTCGTCAGAAGGCAAAAAAAAATGATCATCTCAAAATTGTTAGAAAAAGTACCTCAAGCTTACTGACATGAAACTCTTGAGAGGGAAAAGTCGGTGAGACCCTCAGAATGTCTTACCGACTAGCAATTGTGTTCTAAACTTTTGAAGTGCTCAGATTGCCGAGACTTTGATTTTGTCTTGCCAATGGGAGTCATCGACAAGACATGTCTATCACTGCAAGTTTTCCATCTCATCATGCCTGGACATACCTCTTTCCAATGGGTTCGTTCCTAGTGGTTATCAGGGAGACTCTTGGCGACAAGTGGCATTGGGGAGAGGTAGGAACATTCAGAATGACTCATTCTGACCGAGTATGTCTCGTTGAGGTTTTACACATTGGTGACATATGCAATACATTGGGGAGACGATATGAACTTCGGAGTGACTCATTCCGATAGCGCTAGTCTCGCTGATGAGTTGGCTCCTGGTGATCTTCAGGGAGACTCTTGGCTGACAGGTTTGCAGTTGGTATGAACTCTTGCTAAGAGTGCTAGTCTTGCTGACGGTTTTGTTTATGAATTTTTGATGGTTTTCCATGTGATGACTGGTCGGGGTGACATGAACTGTCGATGACATTGGTGTAACTTTGGCCGATGACACTTGGTCAGGTTTGCATTCAGTAAGAACTCTTGCCGATGGATGTGGTCTTGCCGACAGGTTGGTGAATTTGATATGACTTCTCAGGGTGTTTCCAATAGAGATGATCATGCCGATGGTTATGTGATCAGGAATTTTGGCATCAGGGAGACATGGTCTAGTGTCACACCAACATGTGATTCTGTTTGAACTTCTTTGACCAAATGACTATTCTACGTGGTCTGTTTGGACAAATTAGAGAAGCAGAATGTGAACCGTTAGCAATTGGACTATTGCGACTGTTCCTGTGAGGGAGATGAATAGACTGTGAGAGAATGGATTACTCTCTGGCAATGGCAATAGTGTGTATGAGTTCAATTCAAAGAGCATTGTAACAGTGATCTATACAAGGTTGATCAAGGAAATGTTGCTGCTATAAATTTGACATCAGAAAGTGAAGTTGACCTCTGTATGTAATTTTTGTTTACTCTAATACAAAGATGCTTTTCTTGGTGTGGTGGGTTTTTCTCCCGTAAGGGTTTTCCCACGTAAATCTGGAGTCCAATTTTATCTGTTCATTTCTCTTTTCTGTTATTTCTTTCATGAGTATCTTAATTGGACTATAATTTAAAAATTTAAAGTCACCTCTGCATTCTTCCCTAAGGTTTTGGAATTAGGAGAGTTTGTTTCGCACCTAAGCTTTCCTTACAAAAATTTAGTGAAAATGGCATCAAGATGAAGAGCTTGATGAGACGATCCTGACGACATTTGTTTTGTCAAAAACAAAGCCCGTACGACAGAGAAACGATTGGCCAAAGTTCTAGGTTGACTAGGGTGACTGGATGGTATGATGATGACATCATCATGACATCAGCAACTGACAAAGCAGATGAGTCATCGTATGGATGCTGACATGGACCAATTTGGTCTTGACATGTGTTATCCGTATAGTGATGTGGTAGTACGAATCCGAGTTGGTGGTATGATAAGTGACGTTAGTAATTGAGTCATTGTATGATTGATGATGTGGCAACCTCCAATGTGGACATGTGGCATTTGAGTTGGCAGGTGAGTTGACACCCAGTGCGGATGACATGGATAGTGACTAGGTGCTCGCATGGCAAGTGATGTGTGAATCTTGGCCAATCAACGATTGACACATGGCACAATGAGGATGTGCCATGTGCCTCCTCTATTCTCTCTCCTCCAGTCCGCTTGGTTGAATTTTCTATTAAAATTTATGGTGGGGTTTGATCGCCCACCCTCCAACCTAAGAACCCACCAGCTGTTTGTTGCAGCATGAAGCTCGTGCCTACCATATATTGGGTGAGCATTTATTTTGTTGTTAGTTCGTTGGAAATTGGAGGTTAAAACGCATCTACCAGGAGTTGAATCCCAATCAGGGGGGTGTCAAAATGTATCGTTTCCACTACATCACTGAAGCGGTTTGTAATATAAGTGGCACAAGTTTTATATAGCTATTAGTTAGGCCTAATGCATAACTAAATAGCCTTAAATGGTTATTTGTTGAAACTAAAACAAATCTCCAACCAAAAGCTCAAATAAACAAGGGCTCAAAACACATTTTAAATGATTTTTAAGGGATTTTGGGATTTTTCTATGTAAAATGGGAGATTTGCAAATATTTACAAATATTATGGTTGGAACCATAATAAGCTTATGTAATTGTATAAAAAGGGATGTGAGGAGAGTGTTGGATCTCATTCTTCTTTTCAACCAAGTATCCTATTGAGAGGATTTTTAACATGGAGAAGAATTGTAAATTTGTACAAGCTTTTAAAGCTTATTTTGTAAAGAGATCGTCCTTTTGACGACGAGAGTAGGGTCATATGTGAGAGTTTTTTTCTTGAATCCTTTTGTAAGGAGAAGGCAGTTCTTTTGTAACCTGTGAGAAGGTCCTCGCATCTTTCTCGAGAAGGAATAGATCGATTCATTTTCAAGTGAATCCAGAGATGTAGCCAATACCGATGAACTCCGTTATCAACTTGCTCTTGTTATCTGTTTTGTGTGTGTTATTGCAATTACTTAACCGTTGAAAGAGCTCAATAGATTACTGATTTAAATTTTCACATTGGGTTTGAATCATTGATTAAAGATCCCATTTTAGATTTGGACTTTAGTAAGTTGGTTTTGCAAATCTAACTAAGTAAACTTAGTTGAGTAAGTGCTCACTAAAGTTTATAGATCATTGACTAAAATAGAAGAAATCAAAGGCTCTAAGTTTTAGTTTAAAAAATTATTATATCTAGATTCACCTTATATAATATTGGTGTTGTTGGGATAGGTGTCTCAACCTTGCATCCTAATTTTTTAATTATTTTGGCTTCATAGTGGGAAATAATGCATCTTGCATTGTGTTAACACTATTAGCCACATGTTAGGTACTTTGGGAGGTTGTAAGGGAATATAAAGTTATTAGGGTATTAGAAGATGGGAGTTACTTATTTCACATTATTATGATGCATAAGAGCATGATTATAGGGGAGTTACAATAGAATTTTGACCAAAATTATGATAAGTCATAAGGAGTCTTTGAATGGGTTTGAATATGCTAAAATGGAATATCCGAATTAAGGATGTCAAGGTAGATAAGAAACCAAAAATAGGATAGATAGTCACCACAAGGCTATTGCAACAATATTAGAGGTTTTTTAATACCACTTACAGATGATAAGGCACAAGGACATATAGAAGGACATTTACCTACACTAATGTAAGTATAAATTAATATTGCGAACACTAAAAACTCATCATATCTAAAATAATATTTAGAATCACATTATTAATTAATTAATTTAAATAATTAATCAATTTCATCCACAAATCACTCTACTAATTAATTCAACACCACTAAATATCTATATTAAATTCATTTCCATATCATTATTAAATTAAATTAAATTAATCTATTTCCACCCTATTAATTAATTTCATGAAATAAATCCATTTTGACAATATTATAAAATTAACAAATAAATTTAAATAAATTATCCCTCTAAAATTCAATTAAATAATTCCACATCATCCATCCACAATAATTAAATAAAATAAAAAAGGATCCCCTTGCACATGATCTAATGTCCTAAGTGCATCTCCACCATCTATTCATTATTAAATTTCAACTATTCACATTCTTAGTCAAGCACATATAAATTAAGCCCTTAAATCCTTCATCACTTCTCATGCTCATACACAAGATCTATTAAACACATCAAGAATACGCATAAAAGTACATGTAATTGAAATGATCAAGACTCTAAAATAAACTATATCAATTATATCCATAAGTAATTCAAGGAGATTGCTTACTTTGTAAGTGGAGGTAAGAATTATGTGATTTGGTATTACTTATGATCAATCTAAATATATTTTTATTAATTTAGAATAAGGGCCTAATATGAATTTAATCTCTTTTATATTGTTCTAGATCTAACATCATACATTTTTGATATGCCTAGTGGGACACTGTCCCTTGTCTAATCTTGATTTTGTAGGATTTTACCTTCTTAATTTTAAAGTGATCTTGCTAATAATTTTTTTTGGATGCATTCTAGAGTAAAATAAACCTCATGGTTGAGTCCAAAATGCCTAAAAGCCTATGGATTGACATAAAAATAAATAGGGTTTCTAGCTAATTTTTTTAGCCATTTTGGGGGGTTTATAAATTAGAGTAATTTGTATATGTGTACATATTTACATGGCCCATACTATATGCTCCATCCATTTTCATAGTTGATAAAAGGTACCAAATAAATATATTTTATAATATATTTAAATTTTTGTGTAGTATTTATTCAAGTGCCATAAAGGAATGATATTTATTTAAAGATTATTTTAAGCCTACATTAGCTAACTATATGTACAAGTCAACATAGAAGTTTTCCAATTCTTGTAAGACAAGTAGGTCTTGTGGGCTCCCTAATTTTTTATTAACAATTAGCCTTGACACTTAAGAACTCAATCTAAGTACTAGGTGCTTAGCCCTAATGCTTAATTTCTTAACCTTTACATATTTAGTGATACACATTCTTTGGTGTTTCTACTCATTCTTTCCTCCACTGATAGATATCTATACAACCATGCTACTACTATAGTTCTCTAAAACATCATCGACATAACACATGCTCAACTCATATCTCACCACCTATATCCACTTGGTGGCACCAACTTGTTAGGCCCTAGGGGCCATTTCTTTTCCAAATAGCACAACTTTAGCCCATAATATTATTTTTTTCATTATTATAGGTGGTGGAAGTTGGTTTCTATAACTTCATAGAGGTATAGGTAGTTTTCCCAAATTCTTTCAGGCAGGTATCAATATTTCAGTTTGAAGCCCACTTTTTGCATATTTTGTGATAGGAATACCTTTTAAATACAGAGTTGAATTTTAACATTTATTTTAAAATTGATTATTAAATCACAAGGAGTAGTTTGACAATCTCTATGTTTTGTAGAATCCTTTTTCGTCAAAGGGCCATCCCTAGCCATGTTTTGCTATGGATTTTTTGGGGTTTCTTCTCTTCATCCATGGATTCATCATTGTGGAAGCATTGTTATGATGTTAGGGCCTTTATGGGGGCTTTCGACTTAGGATGTGAGGCCCACATATCTGCACTTGATTTGCAAGGTTTTTTTGGCTAGGGTTTCCTACCTAGTCACATACCCTATCTCTCTCCTATGACTTGCAGATGATATAAGATACTTTTGTGCTCGTTTTACTTGGGTTCTTCCCTATATTTTCTCTAGCACACTTATTCAATCTTTAAATTTTTCAATTTTTCAATTTTATTTCATGCCTTTGTGTTAATAAAATTAGCATTTTTACCTCTTCTCAATGCTTGTATCTTGTGTAATGCTTGATACTTCTATACATGCACAAAATATTATCATTTTTGTAAGCTATATGACTATGCTAACTTGTAAGTGTTGATTATGGGCAATTTGTACCCTTTTTATCTTTCAGACCCTATCCTTCATCCTTTCCTATAAAATTGATGAGATAGGGAACTATATAAGCTTCCTTAGTGATTTTGTTGATACTCCATGTTAGTGTATTAAGTTTATCTTAGGGTAAATAACTCTAGGTGGTTTTTTCTTGTAGGGTAGTTTTCTCACCCGTTTGATATTTTCATAGCTTTAAAATCTTGTACAATATGTATTTTAATCATCTCAATCTATTCATTCATTTTGGTGAAATAGCGTGTGCTTCTCTCTATTTGTGAAGGTTCTTTGTTGTAGATAGTGCTCCTGGAAGGTGGTTGACACCAACATGGTATCAGATCCAACTATTCTGCCCTCCTTCCTTTGAGAGTTTTCATCAAATTTTGAGATTGTTTATTTTTTGTAGTTTCAGCATTTGAAATTTTTTAAATTTCAAAGTTGCCTCATTTTGATTACTTGCTGTTTGAAAATCAATTGCATAAGAGGGCCTATTTTTTGCTATTTTTTGGAGATTGGTGGCATTTGGAAACCAAGCAGAAAGGTTTGAAGCTTGAAATCACCTTTTGGAGAGGTGTGATTCTCTTTGGTGTTTTTTTTTGGCATCGTTTCTTCATATCACCAGGCTGTGTTTTCTTTTTTACAACCCGATTATATCCTGTGTGGCGTGATTTTTCTCACTAAGGAATTTTAAAAGGGTTCACATCTTTCTCCCTCTTGGAGCCATCTCCTATTGGGGTTGCACTTTGGCATCCAACATGTAGACTGGAGGCACTACAAACTATTGTTGGGCATGATTTCTTGGAGGCCTGAATTCATTTGTTTGGAGGCACAAATGTGCTACCAGGCTTTATGATTATGAGGCCACAATTTGGATTGAAAATACGATTTGATTCATTTGGAGGAGCTATTTTCTATTTAAAGGCCGAAATCTGTCTATAGCAAGCTCAAATTTATCTTTGGCAGGCATTGCAATTTGGAGTTTGAAGGTCAAAATCCTTATTGGATTTGGTGGAAAAATATTTAAGTCAAACTTTATACTCTATAAATTTTCAATCTAAATATTAGGGCTTCATTGTTGCATAGTAGAAGAAGAAGTGGGCCCAAGTTTTTGAAATTGTTTTTTGGGAAGAATTATCCCACATTGGTAGCATGGGGTAGTTTTTTTTCTATTTTAATAGCATTGTAGCACTGTGTATAGTCGGTGTGAGCATGCCTCACAAATTGATAAGAGGTTGTTGGGTTGTGGAGATTTGTGCATTTAGTTGGCTTTCACATGGTGCAAATTTTTTCTATAAACAGGTGTACAATTCTTTTTCTCAAATTTTCCAAATTTAGTCTTTTTAATTCCCTTAGTAATATTTTCTTTGGATAAATCTTGAGAGGTTGCATTGGTTATATTTTTTTTTGGAGGTTTCGGTTTGGTATATTTTTTCCTTTTTTTTCATGGCTACTCTTGAGTTAGTTGAATTGTTAACCCCCCATAACTACCATTCCTGGAAGATAAAAATGCGTAGTTTTCTCCAATCTAAGGGTTTGTGGTCCACATTGAGTGATAACCAACCTACTCTTACGAGGGAATATGAAATATTTTCCCATAGAAACAAGTGTGACGAAGCTATGGGTCTAATAAAATTGAATGTCTCTAATAGTCTTCTTTTTCATATTGATGAGTATGATACTCCCAAGGAGACATGGGATAAGTTACATAACCTGTTTGGTCAGGTCAGTGAGTTTCGTGCCTTGTAACTAGAGGCAGAATTAAATTCTCTTTCCCTTGATGCATTTTCTTCCATTGATGATTTTCTGGTGAAGTTCAAATCTGTGAGGTCACAATTAGCAAGATGTGGGAAGAGTAAAACTGATAATGAGTCCATTTTTTTTATTTTGTCTAAGTTGAGAGGCCCATTTGTAGTGTTTAATTCTACCTTCTACTCCACCATGGATGCCTTGGCAATGCATTCCAAATTCCTTCTTTTGAGATTTTTTGTGACCGATTGATGAGAGAGCAAGCCAAACTTGCCCAGTTATGGGGGGTCTCTATGAATCATGCATTAGTTGCACAAGGATCTCAGAAAAAAGGGAAGAAGAAACCTTTAAGCCAAAGACAAAGTCTAATGAGTCCTCCACCTCTTCAAAAGAGGACAAGCCTAAGAAAAAGAAGTTCGGTTGTGCATATTGCAAGAAGAAAGGGCATGATGAACACCATTGTTATACGAAAAAGATTGATGAGCTTTCACATCTTCTTCTTTAGAATAATATTCCATTTCCCTCATCTATAAAACCTCCTTCTCCAGCCTCTCCATCTCCATCTCTATCTGCATCTCTATCTGCATCATCATCCAAACCTACACAGTCAGGGAATGTAGGATTTGAAAGTGGTAAAGAAGATAAACACTACAAGGGTAAAGTACATGCATTGGTGACTTTTGTAGTTCATTTTGGTCATGATAGATGGTTTTTGGATTCAGGAGCATCTTACCACATGGGTTTTTCTCTCTATCCTTTTTTGGGTCTCCATCCTACTGATACTTCCAAGATTTTGTTGGGAGATAGTAATCTTTTGGATGTTACGAGGGTAGGCAATGTGGAGATTGGTGATGGTTGTTTTAGAGATGTACTGTGTATTGTTGATTTGCACACAAATCTTCTATCCATCTATTAGATTGCTCATGGTGAGGTATCAAAGACTGTAGAATTTAGTATAAATTTTGTTTTCATTAGAGAGGTTGATACTAGAAAAGTCATTGCTGTTGGTAAAGTTGATCATGAGTCTCATCTCTATGCCTTCTCTCATTTTTTTGATGATGGTGATTATGATCCTCACACCCCTCTTGCTAGTGTTGATAGCAATACATCAGGAGAGATTGGTCATTTGAAATGTGGAGTTCTTCAGACCTATGTTGATTCATATCATGTTGCTTTAGAGGTTGGTTCTTTAGCACAACAAGATGTTTTCGATCTTTTAGATCTTGTTTTATTGGATGAGTATTTGATAGGAATCTTAGATTTTTTTGTGGATTCTCATCTTGCAGATTTGGGAGACATACTTGAGGGGATTTCTCTCCTCTTTGATGATAGTTTCAACATGGTTGTTGATACATCTATATTGTCTTTGGAGACTGACATTGATGAGCCTTCACTTTCACTTGATTTGTCACATTTCTTGGTTGTTTCTTATCATGATTATGTGGTGAAGACTCCTCCCCACAATTCAAAGATTTCTATTTGGAGACTTCCTCTTTGTAGTTGGACATGTGGAGTGGCTTCTTCTGGTGGACTTGTTTCTTACCAAGGGGAGAGGAGTTGCTTGTAGGCATTGGATCATCTTTTGTTTTTAGGCATATTTCATCGACATAGGAGCTTCTTCATTATTGGGGGGATATAATATCTCCTTTTTTCTTCCTATGGGGGGATCACTGATTGTATATACATGATGTATGTAGTCCTTGGGGGGTGTTATTGAGTCCTCCATCCATGCATCATTTTTGTTTTCTTTTCTCTCTTTTGGAGAGGGATTTTTTCCCACATGGTTTTTCTCCTTTTCTCCAGTTGTGAGAGATTCTTTTTTGCATTGTAAATGGTTTCCTAACATGGTTGTGTAGCTGAGACCCATATTGCATCTTCATTTTCTCCCTATGTTTGCACTTAAGGGGGGGTGTTAGTGTATTAATTTTATCTAAAAGGTAAATAAATCCAGGTGGTTTTTTCCTATAGGGTAGTTTTCTCACCCATTTGATATTTTCACAGCTTTAAAAGCCTATACAATATGTATTTAATCATCTCAATCTATTCACTCATTTTGGTGAAATAGAGTGTGCTTCTCTCTATTTGTGAAGGTTCTTTGTTGCAGATGGTGCTCCTGGGAGGTGGTTGACACCAACACTCTGTACAATCACATGCATGAAGAAACATCTATAACTTTGGTGCATCACCATGTTTTCAACTTTCAACATCCTCTTCTTCCTTTTCCTTGTACAACTTGATAGACTAGGATTGGTGTAGAGTTATCCAATGTTGGGTTGGACCAGTATTGTTACATATAGTTTTTTGAGAGGAAGACAACCTTCTCCAAAGATCTAACCTCTTTTTGCAAGGTTACACACCTTGAGATTGGTTCCATTGTGTGATTGGAATGTTGAAAAATGTGTTCAATAGGGTGCAATTTCATGTGACAACAAAATCCATACCATAAGTGTTACTCCTATCCATAGAATGCATAATTTCATGAGTGGAAACAACTGCATCCAAGATTTGACAACTCGACAAAAAATATTTTTAACAAATACTAATCAAAATTTTCTTCAAAAGAGGTTTTAGCCTATTCACAGAAACTTTGGAGAAGATATTATAAACAATATTACAAAGGTTGATATGCCTAAAGTTAGCCATATTTGAAGGGTCAAGATTTTTAGGGAAAATAACAATGAAAGTATTATTTAGCTAGTTAGTAGTTTCCCATATTTAAAGAAATATTTAGCTACCAAGAAAATATCGCCCCCCAAAATACCCCAATATTCTTAGGAAAATGTTGGGGGAACCCATTAGGACCAAGAGCCTTAAAGGCCCCCATAGAGAAAGTAGTAGCCCTAACTTCCTCCAAAGACATAGGCCTTAAAAGAAGATAATTTTCTTCCTTGGATAGGGTTGCAGGGATGTTGTCTAACAACTGATCTTCTAACACAATGGAATGGTTAGTATTTGGTTTGATCATAGAATATTGAAAGTACTAAAAAGTTATTTTCCCAACCCGTTCATCAAAATATCCTCAAAACCATTTTCATCAATAAATCTAGAGATATTTCCTCTTCTTATACATTAAAGAAGACAAATGGAAAAAATAGAGTTCCTATCCCTCTTTTTCAAACACTGAATTCTAGATTTTTATTTCCATTTTTTTTCAATTTTAAGTATTAGCCTAGTGAAGTTGTAAAGCATTCTCAACCTACTAGGTTTCCTTAACAACATCTCTATTGACCATTTTTGTCTAAATATTCTTATGTTTTGCAGCTAGAATTTTCTTGTAAACTAATACATCACCAAAGACCAACCTATTCTATCCTTTAACTTTGTTTTTAATATTCTTAAGCTTTTGATTCACCCTATACATAGCAAAACCTTGCATAGGGAGACTCCACCACTTAAGGATACAATCCTTAAATTTAGGATGTGAAGCTCACATGATCTCATAGCCGAAGGGGAAAGGGCTAGTAGGAGTACAATATTTTTATTCCAATAGAAGAGAGTTATGGTTTGAAATAGTTAAATGTAGCTAGAATATTCTTATGTTTTGTAGCTAGAATTTTCTTGTAAACTAATACATCACCAAAGACCAACCTATTCTATCCTTTCACTTTGTTTTTAATATTCTTAAGCTTTTGATTCACCCTATACATAGCCAAACCTTGCATACAGACACTCCACCACTTAAGGATACAATCCTTGAATTTAGGATGTGAAGCTCACATGATCTCATAGCCGAAGGGGAAAGGGCTAGTAGGAGTAAAATATTCTTATTCCAATAGAAGAGAGTTATGGTTTGAAATAGTTAAATGTAAAGAAAAAAGGTTCAAATTACTGATAAAGTACCAATTAGGAGAGATTGAGAAATGGTCCAATTTCACCTAGATGAGGTGTTCTCCAGTTCTCCTATTAGTCCAAGTGAATAGTTGATATTGAAGATCTATTTCCATGAGCCTGGTTGAACTCAAAATGTTAGATAAATTTGTCATGCTATTAGTGTAATAAATTAAGACCCCAAGTTTTTCAGAAGGAAAAAGGGGGGAATTGAAGTCCTTAGCTAACATCCACTAAGCCTCCTTACTACCTAGGAGCTAAGCAATGAGCTCAATCTATAGATTTTTTCTAGCATTCACATGTTAGGGGCAATATATATTTATAACATTCCAAGATAAACCAGTAGAAGAGATATTAACTCCCAGGCAGTTTCTAGATTGATTAATTAAAGTACCATTAAAATTTGTCACATTCCACATAGTATCTAGACCTCTTGAGGCCCTTGTAGCCTCACATATAAAGAATTCAAGAGAGGGCCTGGGGCCATAAATTCTTTGCATTGAATTAAAAATCATTTTTATTCATTTTAAGTTCTTGAAGTAAAAGGATATCAATTTTATTCTCCAAAAGGTAATTTTTCAGAGAGAATTGATTCTGAAGGCTATTAAGCCCTCTGATGATCCAAGAGATAATCTTCGTTTACAATTATTTTTGGAGGAAATATCCAATGTTCCTTTCTTTCCAATGGAAATTTCCTTTGCTACTTCTCATTGTCTTGTTTGACATTGGGAAGGCATGTCAACCTTAGCCTCAATACCAACATTTGATTTTTTATTTTTACTTTTCTTTTTGGGGCTGACCATCCATCTAGGTTAAGGAACATTGGCTGATAGTTGGTTAATTTGAATCTTCACTAGAGGATAGTGGCAATAAATATTGGATAAGGGAGTTGGGTGATTTTATCTTCATTTCTATTGTACTCTTCAAAGATTCAATGTAGGGAGGGGAAGTCGTCATTGAGATCTAAAAAATATGATATTCACTAGAGATTTCCCCATCTTCTTTCTCTTCCATTAAAGGGGATGGGAGGACCTCAATCCTTAGGGTGTTTGATAACACTCCATCTGATTGTTTTCCTTTTGTCACAACACTTTTATTCCTAATTTAAGAGATGAAGAGTTGATAGTCTTTTCTCAGTCATGCTTATTTTTGCTTCATTATTATTGGTTTTAAGAGGGGATTTGAGAATATTCAAGATGTCCTCTTTCAAAGGATAACCATCCAAAGAATCCCCAATAGAAACCAAAGGATTTTTAAGTTTTTAGTTATACTTCAAGGGGGCTTTTCAATCAGTGATTAAGTGTCTCAATTTTGAGCAATTTTGACAAAATATTGTAGCATTTTTATAAAAAATTGGTTGTGACCACTTCCTAAACTTGGAATCTAGAATGATTAAGTTTAGAAGAGTATTACAAATATCAATATTCACAAAGAATCAAGAAAAAACTAACTTGGACATTTTGTTTTTGTTATGGAGAAAAAAATTGCAATAGGGTCAAACACTAGCTTCCATATGGGAAAAGATAAGTTATTTCCAAAGGGCCATAGTAAGAATCAAGAAAATATCATCCTTGGACATGAACCTGAAGAGGAATAGACTCCCCTCCATAACACTCACTTCCACATTGCCCTTTAGATGCCATTTGGTAGCAATTTAGCGTTGAACCATATCAACACTAGGGTGAAAGGAGAAGAATTTACAAACTAGGGTGTTCTCCATTGAGGAGATGATTCTTTCAACCATGGAGTCATGAATTTTTATTTTCGTTTTATTTTCTGACTCAGAGAACTCGGATAAAGAAGTTTCATACCCATTGTCACCTCAAGTGTCCCCAACAAGAACACTTTTCTAGGCCTTGGAACTCGAAACAACAGAGTTCACAAGGTCATGACCATTCATAAAAGTGTTAGTAGAAAGAGCCCCCCTTGATTTCATGATACCATATAAAATAGAGGCCTTCTTCATTTGTAAAAACAATACAAATGGGGTGAGTGGAGGGGGATTTGGGGAACCCCCATGACTGTCGAGCACCATGCGCAAGGAAGATTCAAACATGGAAGATAGGAAAGGTAGGTTAATAATCAATGTCTATTATTAACCACAAATGACTTGAATTATTTCTAGCCATTTTTGCACAAAAGTGAAAATGATATTAGATAACGAATATAACATCACCAAGTCTGTAAATCATGTTTTGCAAACAAATAGTTATCTAATGGTGAGTTGTTTGTTGAAATTATATTTTGAGGTGGGGAAAGTGATAATTAGGTTTTATTAATTACATACAACTATATTTATTGTAACTCTATTTTTCATAGAATTAATGGATTATATCCTAGAGTTATAAGGTGTAAGTCAAATTTATATTGTTTAGGGTGGTCTATATGCACTTCAAAGTCTATGGAATGCACTCTAAGATCATTAGATCTTTGGATTGGAATTGCACCTTCAATATTTATATTTTTGTACAACTTTAGTGAACGAAAAATAAATATTTAGTACTTTGCTCCAAAAGTGGCCTTTACTTATGTTTTAAATCTCTTTGTCTAAAATAATATTTTATCCCTCATTATAAAGGACCTTTGACATATTCATTAAATCGTTTGCTTATTATAAATGTGTTCCATATTAGCAATAAAAGAGTTTGATTTCAAAAGGTTTCAAAGACCTTTTAAAATAAAGTAGTTTATTTATGAAATCTACACTAATCCATGCATGTTAAATGACTGGATGTCAATGTGACATCTTCTTATATCCTTGTCTAGTTTAAACTTTTTGAAAACTTCAAAATAAAGAAAGAGGGATATTGATTGTCAAGCAAAGGCTATTGGAAAATCCAACGTGCTAGTTTCAAGCACTCTTTCCCCTCAATCAAATCTTGTGTTTGCCAGTCACTTTTGAACATCAACAAATGAGTGCTTAGGACAAGTAAATGAAAGAAGGGAAGGACTCCATACATAGTTGTGTATCTTACTTTCACTATGCAACTATTCTGTGCAATCATTAAAAAAGTTAAATAGATTACATCATTTTTAATTAGTCACAATAAATTCATCTTAATTATTCAATACATTTAAAATATATTCATATTAGTCAATAATTAGATAATAAGATAATTGATAAATTAATTACTTATATTTTGAAAAAAAATTGACAAGGGCCCCAAAAAAAAAAAACATAAAAAACAATTCAATTCTTGTTTTTCATTAATTAATATACCCATCACACACATACCGTCTTTGACAAACACTCATAAAATCTAATAAAATATCTTCCCATATAAATGGATAAGCGTCACTAAAAAATATGGTTGATAGGCAGGCTTCACATTTAGGCCTTGGGAGGAGGTAATGCCTACTTTAATTTGATTAAGAGTATAAAGAATCCCACGAGTGGAGACGAATTTGGATTGCATACGGCAGTGCAGTGCAATCTTGCTGTCAAACGGCACAGAGCATGTGCACGTTAGTCAAGTTCCACCATGTTTATTTTGACCCTGTCGTTATTCAGACAAAATATTTGACGGTCAAAAGATGTACGTATGAGTCGATGGGACGTTAGATTCAATGCGTTTCCACTTTTATAATAGCAAGTTGGTGGAGGATGGGATTTTAATAGGTATACCGGAAAGAATTTAAGCCATAGTTGCGGCGTAGATAATCTATGATGGGAGTCGGCGTCAAAGCTTTGACTGGATTAGAAAGGACAATTATTGAACTCTCTGTGTCTCATTTTTCTTGCACATGATGAATTGCGGCAGAGTGCATGGCGGGCGTTACTTATATCTCCAAAGATTTGCTTGAGAAGCAAGGTGAACCGTCATTCAGGACTGGGATTCGGCGGTGCAACAAGCTCACCCTCATCTCCGTGTAAAAGGCGGATTGGGTGCTGGGTACATCGGTCTTCAAATTTCAGCTTTTTTGTTTAGATAAACAATGGGCCGAGCTCCCTGCTGTGATAAAATGGGAGTTAAGAAAGGTCCTTGGAGAGCTGAAGAGGATCGGATTCTCACTGATTTTATTCTCAGAAATGGCCATGGGAACTGGCGTGCTCTCCCCAAGCAAGCAGGTTGTAAAAATATATTCTTTATGGAGATTATTTCATTCATTACAGATTTCTGGATTTGATTGTACGAATCTATTATCATTAACGTTTGATTTTGTGTGAATCTGTTATCTTTAAAGTTTTCATTCAAATTTCAGGATTCATTGTTGGGATGAGAAGTGATATAAGAGAGAAATGATAGATTATGAAACTTGATCTGAAAAATTGATGATAAAAAAGTCACACAAACAAATATACAAATCTGCAATAAGTTGTATGCAAGCTTTTGGATTAAACTGTGTATTTTTCTGTCGACATTTCAGACCACATCCAATCATCCATCATCAAAAAGAGAAAAAATTGTATCACTGAATGTAATCTGAACCATCGACAGAAAAACATACAAAATTTAATAAGAAAACTTTCATACATCTTCATAGACTGTAGAAAATTCATACCAACTAACTTGATTTTAATTATTTCACTGGTTTTTTTCTATTCTCTTGCCGATACTGATCATTGCTTTTGCCTGGTAGCAGGACTGCTGAGATGCGGAAAAAGCTGTCGTCTAAGGTGGATTAATTATCTCAGACCAGATATTAAACGTGGGAATTTTAGTTATGAAGAGGAGGAGGCTATTATTAAGCTTCACAAACTTCTGGGCAACAGGTTTGTTAATTTTTGATAGTCCTTTTTAATGGATATGTTTGTTTCGCCATATCCCTGACTGATGTTATGTTTCAGGTGGTCGGCGATTGCCTCACGCCTGCCTGGAAGAACTGATAATGAGATAAAGAACATGTGGAATACCCATTTGAAGAAGCGTCTTCTCCGAACCGGAACCGATCAGGTGACTTCTACAGTAGCAACTATGGCGGGGAACAGTCAGATTTCACTTGATTATTCCGAGTGCAGTGAGGCAAGTCCATCAATGAAGGAGGATATGCTTGCACACGATTCAGTTCTAACTCAGCCAAAAGTTTCAGTTGATTATCCCACCACCAACTTGTCCTATTCAGACGATCTGTCAAGTGAAATCTTTTCATCTACAGATAATGAGACTGTCAATTCAGACTCAACATTGGATTGTATTCAGTTTGATTGTAAAGATTCTTTTGATGTGGGTATTGAGTATCAACAATACCCAACAACTAAGGAAGACCATACTAAGCACCAGAACTTACTACTGGATGAGACATTTATCATGGGAAACCAGAATTTTGGAGATGAAGAAAATAGGTTTCAGAGGCAAAGCTCAGAAGACCACTGTTTCATGTCTGCCTATGCAGAAAATGATATGTTGAATAGCGTGGAGGCTGCAAACACAAATCCCATGTTCTGGAATGGGGAGTTCCAGGCTTATGATGATGATTGTGATAGCATGGGTTACTGGTTAAGCATTTTAAGGCAAGCTGGGCCATTACCAACGTTGTACGATGTTGCCCCACTTTCTCAATCCTGATATATTTTCCTCACAGAAGGATTACTTTGTAAGTATCCAAAACGGATAGCAAAATTGATGAAATCAATTTGGTATGTTTTCCTCACAGAGGCATTTGTTTATTATCCAAAACGGATTGAAGAAATCAATTTTGCATGTTGCTTGTTTCAACGACGTGGCGAACACTTGTAAATGTTACGTTCGTAAATGATAAGATTCATGTGTAGCATTTCAGGCCACTAAAGAATATGATGCCGAACAGTAAATAGTGAGTGCAATGTGAAAAGGGATTAGTGTTATACGCTAGGAGCGGTGAGGATGTGACATACAGCCAGCTTCTTTAGAAAAGAGAATAGGACATGATTGCAGGAGGGTGAAAGGTCAAATATCCGTGACACATTCAAAGGAAAACAAAGAAAGACAGAATGAAAAGGACAAAGCACTATTTAGACGTTGAACTTAAACCGCATTGCAACAAATTAGAGCATTATGGAATATATTGTTTAATCTGCCTAACGAGGAAGCAACTTCAATAATTTGGGAAGCTTGTCATCCTAACAAAAAAGTTAGGTTAAAAATTGTGATGTTGACAAGCATAGAGAAATAAGACATACCTACAAAATATGAGACAAAAATATATGATAAAGTAAGCAATAATTAAATAATTTAAATAAATGTGTTGATTTAAATGTATGGTTGTATTTGAAATTAAAATAAAGATGAAATGATTTAAATAGATGTGTATTTTAGTATTTAGAAAGAGGGGGATTGATTTTAACTATGATAGAGATATGATACTTAAAATATGAGATTGGATTTGGGATGAAAGGTTGTGAAAAATACATTATATAGGGTGAACCCACAAAAGTGGTTCACAATTGGAGTGAGGAAGGAAAAGTTGAAAAAATGACCCCATTCTAAAAAAAATTGTTTTGGGGGTTCGAGTGAACTAATAGGTTCGAACAAACCAAAAGAGGGTTCGCTAGAACTTGGGTTCGAGCGAACCCATTCAATGCAAGTTCCCACCATCCTGCCAAAAAACACAATGAAAACCCCTTTTTGAAAGGGGGTTCGCTCGAACCCCCCGTGGTTCGAGCGAACCCCCCTTTTCCCACCTTTCTGCTCTCTGGCACCAAAAAAATCAGAATTTTTTCCCTTCAAAGCTTGTTTTGAGGATGAAAATGGAGGAGACTTCAAAAACCCAACTGGAATCAGGTAGTCCTCAGAATGAGCTATCCAACGACTATAATTTTAATATGTTTTACTTTTATTATGTATTTGTTTTTTTAGTTTTATTAAACATAGGTTTTTCATTAAAAATCAAGCTCTCTGTTCTACACATGTGGAAAAATAGTAGATTATCAATTTTTTTTTTTTGAAAAATATGAGTGCACTATATATTGAAGTCTTTGATCCAACAAAAAATAATTTGAATTTCAATACATACAAAAAACATTATACATTATACGGTCTGCCTAAGTCTAAATTGTAATTGGTTTGACTTTGAAACTTGATTAAGGAAAAAATATTTAATAAAACACTATCTAACTAAGTGGAAGTACTAGATATTAGAGTTGCAAATCTAAATTCAAAAGAATTAGAATTTTATCCTTCATGGAAAAAAAGTTGTGTTATACGGTGAGCGTCACTCCTTAAAAATGTTGCTTTATGAAAAAAACTAGTTTTCAAAGGAGATGGAAAAAGAAGTGCAATCTGATTCCAAAAAAATTGAAAAAAATATATTTAGAATCTACAGATAAAATGTTACAAAACTCTAGTTTGCATCATCTTCAAATTCCTCATGGTTTAGCCGCTATAGGTTCCCGAAAGTGAAGATTTAGTTAAAAAAAATATTTTAGTGTCCAGTTTGGCCAAAAATTGTAAACCAGTATTGTGGGATCACCCTATAGAATTTGAAATTGTATGGAGATTTTAGACAAGGTTATAAAGGTAGTCCCAACTCTTAAAAAATTTAGATACATATTGTTTTGATCATAAATTTTTAATTTTAATTCAATATTATTTAAATTGGATGTGTTAGAAGTAGAATGATGAAATCTAAACTAGACTATTCTTAAAATTTGCATGAGGTCACATTAATGTCTCGATGGGCATCTTAGACTTATGATAAATTAGGGTTTCAATACTTGTGGAAGTCATTTGTGTGTGTCTATACGTACAAATATAAAACTTGCTGGTGTTGATTGGTAGCATTGGAACTTGCTATGTAAATATTAAATCTTTGAGACTTCCTTAATTGTAACCAAACCTTGTTATATTGATTTAATACTGTTGTAATAATTTGCAATACACACCAAAATCACTATATGTGCAAGTACTTGACAATTATGTAGTATAATGATAATGAATGCTTGAGACTTGATGGAAATGATAAATTGTAATTTATGCTTCAATTTGTCTAGGGGTTGTGAACTTGTATTCTTTCATACAAGCATTATGTATGCAAACTTTTTTTTCAGTGTATAAGTCTGTATGTAATGACTAGTTGAGACAAACATTTAGGTGGTGTTTTCATAACACATCAAATTATTTGATGTTTTATTGAGATTCAACTACATAGTTTTGGTTATATCAACGAGAAACAACTAAGTAGAATCAAGCCAATAAAATGTTTAGGGACTTTCATATTATATTTGACTTTAGTATCTTGAATAGAGAAAATACTAATATTGAATATGAATTTGAATCATAATATTGAAAAATCCATGGTGAGTTATTATTATTGACTGTGGCTATGTAAAATTCATGATTTTAATTATTTCACTGGTTTTTTTCCTATTCTCTTGCTGATACTAATCATTTATTTTTCTTGATAACATGACTTCTGAGATGCGGAAAAAGATTTCATCTAAGGTGCATTAATTATCTTAGACTATGCATTAAACATGGGAATTTTAGTTACAAAGAAGAGGAGGCTATTATTAAGCTTCATAGACTTCTGGGCAACAAGTTTGTTCATTTTTTATAGTCCTTTCTAATGGATATGTTTGTTTCGCTATATCCCTAATTGATGTTATGATTCAGGTGGTTGGTGATTGCCTCATGCCTACCTAGAAGAATTGATAATGAGATAAACATGTGGAATACCCACTTGAAGAAGCATCTTCTCTGAATAGGAACTGATTAGGTGACTTCTGCAAGTGAGGAAAGTCCATCGATGAAGAAGGATATGCTTGTACACAATTCAACTCTAACACATCCAAAAGTTTCAGTTGATTATCCCACCACCAACTTGTCCTATTCATACAATCTATCAAGTGAAATATTTTCGTAGACTATTAATTTAGGCTCAACATTGGATTGTATTCAATTCGATTGTAAAGATTATTTTTGATGTGGAACTTGAGTATGAATAATGCCCAACAACTAAGTGTAGTGTCAAAAAATGTCGTCGGTGATATTTTCACACTTGTTTGGGCCCTCCTTATAAATTTGGGCTTAATTATGGCTTGACTTAGTGTTGTGATGTGTTTAACACACTCACATTAGGTCTTGGGCCCTTGTGAATTAAATAAACTTAATTGTACCTTATTTAGAGTGTTGTAAGAAGTTGTAACACACATTCACACTTTTTTAGGGTTTTCATAAATAATTGTGCTTCTTTATGTTTTAATTGGCTTTATTTTGCATCCACAAGCCTTAATTTATGCATCTTTTTGAGGATAATCCTGACATAAATCAACATCCAATCATAATTCAGTTGTTTTTAGGTTGTGTGGCCTAGATTAAGTGATCTGGGACTCATACGCCACCTTGGGCATATGAGTCCCACCTATGATTTTGGGTCCTGATCTTGATTTTACACCTTTCTAAACATTTTTGAAATTGGTCCCATATGGGACTCATATGCCACCTTGGGCGTATGAGTTCCATGTGGCTCAAAATTAAAATTAATTCAAATTCTTGACAGGATTTTATCCTCCTAGATCTGATGTCAACTTGTAGTGTTGTAATTTCAGGAAATTTGGCATAATTAAGTATAAATACAAGGTTCTTTCACTCATTTTGACCCAAGACTTTTGTGAGAGAATTCATAATAGAAAATTAGAGTTCACAAGAGAATTCAAGGGTAGATTATCAAGTGTTTTAGAGCATTATTCAAGCATAAAGCATCATGTCAAAGTCTTCATGCATCATGTTTGTTTTCAAGCTAACAATTGTGATGTAGGGTTTTATTATTCAAGCTAGCATTCAATTCAAGATCTATCGCATTCAAGCAAGAGTCACGATCTACATCCATTAGAGCCATCTCATACATGTTTGCAACACTCTATTGCTAGGGTTTGGTGAGTTGCAACATAATATTTTTTTCATTCATCATTCTCCATTCCTATTTCATTTCATTTCAAGGTTTGATTACCAAAACAGGGTTTGACCAAGGAAAACCCCTTTCCACTAACAAAACAACATTTCCCCCCCTCTTTAGTGTGTGATTGGCAGGTCTCGATTGAAGATACATTAAAGAGAAAGTTTGGAGAAAGTTGTCAAAGTGTTCAAAGTTGTCAAAGTTGTCACCTTGCATTGAAGATCATTGGAAGACTTCTACAAGTTGTAAATCAAAGTTTCGGATCCAGACTGATACTCCAGTTCTAGCGTATGAGTCCCAGTATTGGTCATTTTCTAGGTTTTTGTAGTTTCAGACACCCATTTTCTAGATTCCTGTTTTTGCACAGAAACCCAGATCTTGGACTAAATCGCCCAGTGTGGCATATGAGTCCCAGTCAACATTAAAATTAGTGTTTCTAGCATTTCAAAGCTTCATTCAATCTCCTTCAGGTTTCTAGGTGCACACATTTCATCTTGCAGCTTTCTATTTTGTTTTACATACTTTTCTAGGTCATTTAGTGAAAGATTGCATCATACTAGGTTTAAGCATTTTAATTTGCATTGCATTTGTCTTTCCAAGTCCTAACTTGGTGGTGATCCCCTCATTAGTTTACAATCAACCCCTAGAACAACCCTATTGCA
>VDFB02373365.1:329275018-329294904 GCA_007258455.2 Sequoia sempervirens | reverse complement strand
ATCATAAGTAAGGTATAGTTTGGTTAAATAAAGGAAGGAGATATAACATCATTTCATCTAGTAGTAGTTTAACTCAGCCTTAGATTCTGTTATTTATAGGTAAAAGCTATGATACATGGGCAATAAAAATGAGGACATTGTTTTGTTCTCAAGATTTATGGGAGTTAGTTCAAAATGGGTTTGTAGAACCTTTAAGATTTGTCTACTTTAACACAAACACAAAAAGATGAACTTAAGGAAAAGAAAAAGAAAAAAATTTAAAGCTTTATTTTTTATTCAACAAGCAATGGATGATTCTATGTTTCCTAGGATTGTTGTAGCAACTAGTTCTAAAAAAGTTTGGAAAATCTTAGAAATGCATACCAAGGGACAACTAAAGTAAAAGATGAAAAATTATAGACATTAAGAAGGAAGTTTGAAAATCTTCAAATGCATTCATCAAAATCTATAGACCAATTCTTCAATAATGTAGTAGATATTGTAAATCAAATGAAGACACATGGAGAGAATATATTTGATAAAAAGGTGATATATAAGGTTTTTAAAAGTCTTCCTAATAAATTTGATGCAATAGTAGTTGCAATTGAAGAATCAAAAGACTTATCTCAATTGTTAATAGATGAATTGATGGGATCCCTGCTTTCCCATGAAACCATGATGAATCGACACAACAATTTTTCTTTGAAGAGTGCTTTTAGGACATGGATATCATTTGGAAGAGGAAGAAGTGGACACATGAGTCCAGATCAAGGAGAAAGAAGCTCTATAACTTTCACAGTGGAAGTAGAATTAGAGAAATTTTTCCAGTAAAAAGTTCATTCTACTTCTAATTAAAATTTAAGTGTTGAATCAGATCCAAAACTTGCTTCATTAAGACAAAGGTATAAAGGTAAGAAAATAAAAAACTTAAAAGAAATTAATGATCAAGGAGAAGACAATGTAGATTCAAATTTTGCTTTATTTATTTATAACCCTGTATATTTTGAAGAAGCAATAAAATATGATAATTGGATTAAGGCAATGGGTGAAGAAATGAACTCTATTAAAAGAGAAAAAAAGCATGGGAGTTAGTAGATTTACCCAAAGGTAAAGATTGCATATGAGTTAAATGGGTTTATAAAACTTAATTTGTTGAAGGTCAAATTGTAAAACATAAAACAAGATTAGTTGCAAAAGGATTTTCATAACAGTATGGGATTGATTATAATGAAACTTTTTCTTCTATTGCAAGATTAGATACAATTAGAATTGTTTTAGCAATAGTTTCACATAATAATTTGAATATTTTTCAAATGGATATGAAATCAACTTTCTTAAATGGATTTCTTAATGAAGAAGTTTATGCTCAACAACGACCTAGTTAAGGAGTTCATGGTCATGAAAGTAAATAATATAAATTGAAAAAGGAAATTTATGGATTGAAATAAGCACCTAGGGCTTGGTATAATAGAATTGATTCATATTTGATATGTAATGGATTCAATAGAAGTAGCAACACGAATCTACATTGTATATAAAGGCTAATGTGCAAGGTTAAATTTTGATTGAATGTTTGTATGTTGATGACTTGATTTTTAGTGGAAATTTGTTTGTAGAGATGTTTAAGTCAAATAAAATGAAAGAGTTTGAAATGATAAATTTGAGTTTGATGAGATACTTTTTAAGTATTGAATTTGTTCAAAAAAATAAGGTAATTTCATTTGTTAGTCCAAATATGTCAAGGATGTATTAAGAAGATTTAAAATGTTGAATTGCAATCCTCCATCAACTCTGATTATCACAAGAACAAAATTAAGCAAAAGGGATAAGGGGTCAAATGTTGATCCAACCAAGTTTAAAAGACTTGTTGGCAGTTTAATGTATCTTACAACTATAAGGCCAAATATTATGTATGGTGTAAGTTTGATTTCAAGGTTCATGAATTCACCTTAGGGTTCTCATTGGCAAGTTGGGAAGAGAATACTCAGATATGTTGCAGGAACAACAAGACATGGAACCCTATATTCCAAAACTAACAATTTTAATTTGGTTGGTTATACTGACAATGATTTTGCAGGTAGCATAAATGATAGGAAAAGTACATCAGAACATATATTTCATGTTGGATCTGGAGTTGTCTCATGCATCAAAGAAGGAACCTATAGTGATTTTTTTAGACAAAGCAAAATATGTAGCTGTAACTACTGCATCATGTCAAGCAATATGAATGCGTCGAGTTTTGTCAAATCTGTTGCATAATCAAGAGGAACCGACACCAATCCTTTGTGATAAGTAGTCAACCATTTCATTATCCAAGAATCATGTCATTCACAAGAGGAACAAGTACATTGATATGAGGTACCACTTCATCAAGGAATTGGTCAACAATGAAGAAATCTGTCTTGAATTTTGTAGATCCGAAGATCAATTGGTAAACATTTTTACCAAGACATTACCAAAGGATAACTTTGAATATCTAAGATAAAATTTGGAAATGGCTGATAGTTGAAATTAAGGAAGAATGTTGGAAAGAAACTTGTAATTTCTCCCATAGTTTTTGTAGTTTTTTATAGAATCTGCTAAATCTATCTCTTGCATTGTTTTGGTCATGTTCATCTTGCCGAATGAATAGGAGTTTCCACCGTCAATGTAGATTGTTCTAGATTAGTCCATTGTATCTATTTAACCAATTCTCATGTAATCATTGGGCATCGATCAGATTAATAAATATGATTTGTTTTGTCCTGTAACATTTCTGATCATTGTTTGTTATTGTTTTTACTCTGTTTATCAGAAAATAGGTTGCGGAGGCAAAGCTCAGAAGACCATTGTTTCATGTCTGCCTATGAAGAAAATGATAAGTTGAATAAAATGGAGTCTGTAAACACAAATCCCATGTTCTGGAATGGCGAGTTTCAGGCTTATGACGATGATTGTGATAGTATGGGTTACTGGTTAAGCATTTTGAGGCAAGCTGGGCGATCACCAACGTTGTACGATGTTGAGATGTTTTCCTCACATAAGGATTACTTTGTAAGTATCCAAAACGAATAGCAAAATTGAATGTTTTCCTCACAGAAGGATTTGTTTGTAATTATCCAAAACGGATAGATAAATTGAGTAATTTTGCATGTAGCTTGTTTCAACGACGTGGCGAACACTGGTAAATGTTACGTCCGTAAATGATGATTCATGTGTAGCATTGAAGGCCACTAAAGAATATTATGCCCAACAGTTAATAATGAGTGCAATGTGAAAAGGGATTAATGTTATACGTTAGGAGCGGTGAGGATGTGACATACAGCCAGCTTCTTTAGAAAAGAGAACAGGACATGATTGCAGGAGGGTGAAGGGTCAAACATCCATGACACATTCAAAGGAAAACAAAGAAAGAAGACATGATGAAAAAGGACAAAACACTATTTAGGCGTTGAATTTAAACCGCATTGCAACAAATTAGAGAATTATGGAAATATGTTGCCTAATCCTCCTAACGAGGAAACAATTTCAATATGTGGGAAGCTTGTGATCCTAACAAAAAAATTAGGTTAAAAATTGTGATGTCGACAAGCGTAGAGAAATAAGACATACCTACAAAATACGAGACAAACATATATGATAAAGTACGTAATAATTAAATAATTTGAATAAGTCAATCAATTTAGATGGTTGAATTTCAAATTAAAATAAAGATGAAATGATTTAAATAGATGTGTATTTTAACATTTAGAAAGAAGGAGATTGATTTGATTATGATATAGAAATCCAATACTTCAAATATGAGATTGAATTTGGGATGAAAGGTTGTGAGAAATATATTTTATAAAATTTGGAATTGTGTGGAGTCTTAGAGTAAGGCTATAAGAGTAGTTCCATTTCATGACAAATTTAGATGCCTATTATTTTGATTATAAATTTTTAATTTTAATTCAGTATCACTTAAAATTGAATGTGGTGGACGTAGAATGGTGGAATCTAAACTAGACCATTCTTAAAATTTGCATAAGATTGAAGTCACATTGGCGGTCTTGATGGGTCTCCTAGACCAATGATAAATTAGGGTTTCAATACTTGTGGAAGTTATTTGTATGTGTTTATACACACAAATATAAAACTTGGTGGTGTTGAGTAGTAGCATTGGAACTTGCTATGTAAATAGTAAATCCTTGAGTATTCCTTAATTGTAACCAAACCTTATTATATTGATTCAACAATGTTTTAATAAGTTTTGATCCACACCAAAATCATTGTATGTTCAAGTACTTGACAATTATGTAGTACGGTGATAATAAATGCTTGAGACTTGATGGAAGTTAGATAAATTGTTATGTATGGTTGAATTGACCTAGGGGTTGTGAACTTGTATACTTTCATACAAGCATTATGTACAAAAAATTTATTTCTTCTCTATGTAATTCTATAGGTAATGACTAGTTGGGACTAACATTTAAGTAGTGTTTTCATAACATATCAAATTATTTGATGTTTTATTAGGATTCAACTACATAGTTCTGATTATGTCAATGAGAAACTACTTAAAATTAAGCCACTAAATAAGGCCCTAAAATCAATATAAAAAATACCAATATATGTTTAAGGGCTTACATATTATATTTGAATTTAGTATCTTGAATGGAGATAAAACTAATATTGAATTTGAATCATAATCATAATTTATAAATTTTTCAAAAAAACCATTCCAAACATGTCAATATTTTCTTTGTAATTGAATGGAAGATTGACTTTTAGATAGTTGAATACAAGGATTGTGTGAGGTGAGTATAAGAAAAATATGTTGCATGAGAAACTAGACAATAGTGTAACATCATTAATTTTCCATACAAATTCATACTTAAGATAGAGTAGAAAATATGATCTATAAATTATATTGATATATGCATTAAGGAGAGGAATACGAAAAAGTCAAAATTAAATTATTTTTTAATTTTACAACGAATGCATATAATTAGAAAATGGATGAATAAATTAGATCAAATTTAAATGTCATAAGCCTAAATATTGACAAGTAGCTCATAGTTGGTTTATGTGATAATGAAGGTTATAATTGTAATCGATCATTGTAAAAATTCAATATAAGTATTTCACCTTTATCTCTTATAAGGATGTGATTATATCATCTTTATATATTATGGGTATGCAATGGGTGTGTAGTTTATAGTTAGTTTATGTGATGATGAATATCACAAGTGTAATCCTTGATCACTTTAAATATTTAGTAGAAGTACCTAAAACCTTTATATTTTATGGGTTTATGCTAGGTATACAACTTATAAGGGAAATGTGAAGGTTGTACAATTTATAACTAGTTCATATTATAACTAATAATATTTGGTGGTTAATAACATCACAAAGTTTAAATTCAAAATTTCAATAAAGAATTCAGATAATTTTGCATTATTAGTAAATATTCATATAGAAAGAACCACTTAAATGCTAAAATTAATAAATATTAAATAACAAAAAAGGTAATGATAATTTAATTATAAGATTAATTTGTTAGTGTCAAGATTTTTATAAAGGTCTTAGTAGTTGGTTAGTGTTGTATAATATAATTGTATGTTTTTATTTTTAGGGTTAACGACTTACAAACATCCTTTATTAACACTTTTAAATATTTAAAAATCACCTTTTAGTCTAAAGTCTTAGAAACATTATCTATCTATCTATCTATCTATCTATCTATCTATCTATCTATCTATCTATCTATCTATCTATCTATCTATCTCCTCTATCTGTCTATTTGTCTATCTGTCAATCTATCTGTCTATCTATCTATCTATCTATCTATCTATGTCTATCTATCTATTTGTCTATCTATCTATCTGTCTATCTATCTATCTATCTATCTATCTATCTATCTATCTATCTATCTATCTATCTATCTATCTATCTATCTATCTATCTATCTATCTATCTATCTATCTATCTATCTATCTATCTATGTCTATCTATCTGTGTATCTCTCTCTCTACCTCTCTATCTATCTATCTATTTATCTATCTATCTCTCTATCTATTTGTCTATCTATTTATCTATCTGTCTATCTATCTGTCTATCTATCCATCTATCTTTCTATCTTTCAATCTTTCTATCTATCTATCTATCTATCTATCTATCTATCTATCTATCTATCTATCTATCTATCTATCTATCTATTTTTCTATCTATCTATTTTTCGTCTATCTAGATCGTCTATTTGTCCATCTATCTATTTATCTGTCTATCTATATGCGTCTTTTCTCTATCTATCTATCCATCTATCTATCTATCTATCTATCTATCTATCTATCTATCTATCTCTATCTATCTATCTATCTATCTATCTATCTATCTATCTATCTATCTATCTATCTAATGCATGCATGCAATGCAATGCATTAACGTCTGTCTGTCTATGCATCGTCTATCTGTTGTCTATTGTCTATCTATTTGTTTGTCTGTTTATCTATCTATCTATCTATCTATCTATCTATCTATCTATCTATCTATCTATCTATCTATCTATCTATCTATCTATCTATCTCTATCTATCTATCTGTCTATCTATATATCTTCTATCTATCTATCTATCTATCTATCTATCTATCTATCTATCTATCTATCTATCTATCTATCTATCTATCTATCTATCTATCTATCTATCTATCTATCTATCTATCTATCTATCTATCTATCTATCTATCTCTCTACCTATCTACCTATCTACCTATCTATCTATTTATCTATCTATCTATCTGTTTGTCTATTTATTTGTCTTTCTCTCAATTTCAGTTAGTCAATCATTCTATCTATACACTAGCATTTGTCTCAATTTTGAATAGTTGTTTTAGATTTGGTAGAGCTAGAAATGGTGCAGTGTTGAGATTTTCCTTTAAAGTATCGAAGGCCTTTTGCTGTGGACCTCCTCATTGGAAAGAATTCTTCACATTTGTCATTGCATGCAATGGAGATGATATGTAAGATAAGTTACCTATGAATTTTCCCCAATACTGTATTGCACTAGAAAACTTTTGAATTCTATAATTGTACTTGGCTTAGGCCAGTTTACAATGACTTCAACCTTTGCAGGGACCACTTTCAAGTGACCTTCTCCTACAAAATAACCTAAGTACACTAGTGATGTCTTTGCAAATTCACATTTAGACATCTTTACATACAATTTTTCTTTTCTCAATACATCTAATACTTTCTTTACATGCTCTACATGTTCTTCCCAAGTTTGACTAAATACAAGTATATCATCCAAATAAACTACAAAAAAATCACCTATGAATGGATGAAATTCATGACTCTCATAAAGGTAGTTGGTGCATTACCAATCCCAAAGCGCATGACCAACCACTGATAAAATCCCTATTTTGTCTTAAATGCAGTTTTCCATATATCATTATTAGCAATTATTATTTGGTGATATCCACTATGCAAGTCTAACTTAGTGAAATAAACTACATGTTTCAACTGATCAATTAAATCATCTATTCGGGGAAGAGGATACCTATTCTTTACCGTTATCTTGTTGAGGGATTTGTAGTCAATGCAAATTCTCCATGACCCATCCTTCTTTGGCACCAACACAATTGGAGAACCACAAGGAGAGGTACTTGTACAAATAACTCTTTTCTCAACCAACTCCTGAACCTGTTTCTTGATTTCCTCATTCTGCAAAACTGATAAATGGTACATGTTGATGTTTGGAAGAGGCACATCCTGTTGTAATTGGATTTCATGTTGTATCTCTCTCTTTCATGGCAATGCCTTTGGCTCTTGAACAAAGTCATAATAGGTAGAAACTACTTTGACCAATTCATCTTTATGCTCTGGATCACACCCTTTGAATGCCTTAGATTTATCATCTTCTTTAGATTTTACAATCATCAATACAAAGTTCTTACTAGCATTGTCTAACCTCTTCATTTGTCCAGTATTCACCAATGTTATATTAGTCTTAATATTATGTGCCCATATAATGAATTCTTTACCATCCTTAAAAAGGTGATATTTATTTTCACCCCTATAAAAGATTATTTTTCGGTCATAAAGATAGAGACTCCCTAGTACAAGACCAAAAATATCTAAAGGAACCACATCAACTTCTACCTCATCTATAAAGTTTTCAGTGATAGCAAATCTTAACTTACATTGCTTCATTACTAAACCTAATATTTTTGTCACCTCTTGTACCTCTAGGGTTTTGCAACACCTAAAATGAGAGAGACAAAGATCACACTTCATTCAAGAAAAAATTCTCGAGGTTTCAATGTGAAGGAGATTGAAATCTGACAAAGGGAGAGTTCTAGGGAATAAATAAGAGCAAATGAGGGTTCACCTGCACCAAGTGTAAACTTGGAAAACATAAACCATCAATTTTTGGAATAGGGGACTCTCTTGCACTTCTAGAGTTTTGCACCTAAAAGGAGAGGAATTCCAAAACCTTAATGTCTCACTCAAGAATATGCCCTTGAGATTCCAATGCAAAGATGATTGAAATGTCTCTAAGGGGAATGCCCTAGATGCAAAGAACTAATAAAAGAGATTGAATACTAATGCAAAACTAAGAAAATGAAAAATGTTTCAAAACATGTTGTGATATGTAGAAAGATAGATTAAATGCAATATAGAACAAGATAGAGAAGCTAAAAAAAAAGAGTGCACTTCGAAACTGATGGAGGTCAGAGTGAAGACTATAAATATCTCTAAAATAGAAAATCTAATTTTCTGGCCAACTAGGACACATACACCAAGTTGGATGACTTAATCTCAAATAAGGGTTTATGCCCAAAAAGCAATTTTAGGGAAATGGGTAGTTGAATCTACAAAATGCTCTGACAAATACCTCTAGTTGGACTCATACACCACTAATGGTGACTTATTCCTTTTCTACTTTTTTGAAAATTAAAATTATAGATCTATACTCCAACACCTACACTTCATTCCCAAACTGAAACTTGGATCTGATTCTATGAAAACACCTACAAAATAGAATATATTTTAATTTTTGATGGGGATTTTTCCTCGATCAAACCCCTAGTTTGGTATTTATACCTTGAAAGAGATAATAAAATATGTAGCAAAACCCTAGCCCTAAGTGCATCTAAGACTAGGAAATCTGAAACACGATGCAACCCTATTCTAACATGCAAGAATAAGATGCATGGATAAAATTTGAACAATGGAAGGCTCACTTTAAGAGACCCTAAATCACTTTAAAGGAATCTTAATGACATGCAAACATTCCTTAGGCTGGAGATAGAGAGAAAATGGAAGATGGAATCACTTAGAAAACAAGTCCTTAGGCTTGGCTTGATGGCTAGTTACATCTCCCCAACCTAGAATTATTCATGATTCTCCATAGGCATCCATGATCAACCTTAAACAATACAATATATTGGAAAAAAAGTGAGCTTGAAGACCTACAAAAACCCTTGAATGTTATCCTAAAGCTTCAACTTTGTTGTAGATAGACTTATGAATCTTCTTGTGGAAGATATTCAACACTTTAATTTTGAATTTGTTTGTTAAAAATAACTAGATGTTGTGGAAAATGACCTAAAAACTTATATTTATAGGCATTCACACCTAATTAAACATTATTTAGACCTCATAGGCTGACATCCATCAAAAAATTGAATTATGTTGGTGATTTTCCTACTAAAAATTGAAAAATCCCCCCAAAGGGACTAAGTCGCCGCCCTAGGCAACTTAGTCCCACCAGAGGGGACTCATTCACTGAAGGTGGCAAATGGGTCCCACTTAAGGTTTTTGAGGTGGGTTTTTTGAAATTTGAATAATTTTAGTGTTATTTGTCAAGATTCATATAATTTTTGAGTGGAATAAGCCTCAAGGTCTAAAATAATGGGTCTTAGGGGCCTATAAATGGTAAGTTTAAGGAGTGATTGATTCAAGGATGCTAAAATTGGTCAAAATTAAGCATGGAATTTCCTCTTTCTTCAAGAATATACAATTTATATGCTATAGTTACCTGTAATTGTGCATCATTGCAAACCAATCCAAGTGGATATGGCTTCAAATGAGGTGTTGTATCCAAGTTAAGTTTATTAAAAAATTCTTTAGATATTATATTTACTTGAGACCCCATATCAAACAAAGTATCAACCTTAGTACATGCTTTGTTACAACTTGAATATGAAATTATTCATTTCAATGCTTATCGATCTTATGCAGGGAAGATTCTTTACTTGCACTTGCACTTGCATCTAAAAAACTTATATCAGAAGAAAGATATATGACTTTTCCTTTACCTTGGATCCCAACAACAATCTTTGTCTCATCCTTGGAGTCAAATCCAAGATCCTACTGTACTACAACAATAGTCTTTTGTTTGCCTTTGTTTCCTCCATACTTCTTTGGTCTTAGTTTGGGATGCAACTTCCAACACTTTGAGTTATCATGCCCCTCCTTGCAATGGGAGCATGTGGGCTTATCACCCTTCTTCTCGATGGTTGCTATTCTTTTCCCCTTTTCTTTGCCTTTGGATTTACCTTCATACTTATATGGCTTCTTGTCAAAAATTTCATTGAAAGCATTCTTACCCCTCGACTCCAAATGTGTGGATTGTACACATACTTCATCTAGATTATTAATACTTAAAACCAAAAATGTATGCATTAAGTAAGAGTGAAGACCACCTATATACTTGAGCAGTGTGTCCTAGGTGTATAATAGAACATTAAGTGCAATAGCCTACTTCCTAAATTCATGAGTATAGTCTTGGATGGATTAACCCTTACCCTACCTAAAAGTTTGTCAGTTCATAGTCAACTATTGCATATTGCCTAAGGGATAAAACTATTTTTTAAGGGAAACTTTAAACTCCATCCAAGTTAAATTGTCACTACCATGTTGAGCAATTTTTTCCTAAGTTTTACTCTCCCACTAGGTGAGAGCGGTTCCTCCCAACTGAAGAGTAGCTAATTAGATTTTAGAAGCATCATCTAAAAGGACTTGAATCCTACAGTATACTTCATTTACCGATCTCAGGATCGAATTTTGCAAGTGTTCCTTCACCACATTAGCTCCTAGATCGTGTTAACAACCACTTCTGCAATCACTAGTCAAACAAAGCTTTGATACAAACTTGATCTGTTAGGATGTATGACAATTGATTAGTGAATGTTAATTTAATGTAAACAAGAAATTGAATTTCTTAAGCTTAATTCCACATACTTTTAAAAAGACATTAAAATGATTTAAAACAATAGGAATATGAAAATAGGGAAAATAAAGAAGAAAAATGAAGACACAAATTGATAACAAAGTTTTCCAATTGGCTACGTCTCTAGGTCCCTCTCCAATGAAGTGACTGATCCATGATTATGCTCCAAATGCTTGATTACAAGGAAACACCAATTTTCTCCAAAGTCTTACAAAGACTTCTCGAGTGATAATGAAATGAAGAAAATCCCCCTCCTTCAAGTACAATTACTTGGCTTCAAGCTCATAAGTGCACAAAGTTGAAATATTTTCACTATCAAATTTCTCCAATTCCTCTCTATCCTCCCAAGTACAAAGAATTCCCCTTTAAATACGATTTCCCATGCCATAATGGGTTTAACAAACATATCTCCCAATATCCCCTAATTTGAAATACAAATTTTTAACATATGGTTCATATTGAACTAGGGATTTTTAAAAATCTTGATTAAATCCTTAAACTTTTAATATTTTGGCAACCATTAATTTAAGGCATTCAGGTTTCCTTTTTAAAGTTCATAAAGGATAATTTTTTAATATTATTCTAAGTTGGCTTTATATTTAGGAGATTTAAATGTTTATTTAAAGATTTATGTAATTTGATTCCATTAAATTGGGAATAAACAAGAGATCTTTATAACGAATTCTACCCCTTTATTTTTTTGAGGAAATCATTGGCCTAGCGATTGGGAGGGCATAGTGGTGAGGAGGAGGTTGGTGGTTCGAACCACCGGCCGCCCCTTTTAGACTTGTCTTATCTTTGAACCTTTAATAAATAGAACCCGCCAAACATAGATATGTGAGGATGTTGCATGATTGAATGGTGAGGAGAGAATTTCAAAAGGAAGAGGTTGGGGGTTCAATTACCCCAACCAAAATTTTAACAAATAGACAAACCACCACCAGTCCCTGTAGACTACCATATGGCACCCTGCTATTGGGCCACATGGCACTTTTCTATTAGCCACCGAAGGACATGTGTCACAATTTGATTGGACGTCATACTTCCACATGTCTTAATGGGGAGCTACCAAGTCATTGTTCTTGCCACATCAACATGCTAACATCATGCTGACATCATCACTGTACTACCAAGTTAGCATGGTCAACCCTCAACTTTGACCAGTCATATCTTTTGTGTACAAGCTCTGTTTGAGGTGATTTGAGTGACATTGGATTCGTGGTGACAACTCTTTGACATGATATTGTTTTTGACCATTTTTTAGATGATTAGTTTTTTGACCTAGAATCTCCATCTAGAACCCCTTTTTGACCAAAATTTGACTGAGCATATCTTGAGCATACAAACTCCTTTTGAGACATTAAAGTTGCATTAGGTTTGTATCAAAGATCTCTTTAACATGGTGCTCACTCTTGGAGCATCTAAAATAATTGAATTTTTGGTGAACATATCCACTTGGATCAACTGAGATAGGGGACCAAAAATTGGCTACCACACTTTATTAGTCACCATGAGAGCACAACATGAGCACATTATAATTTGCTCACGCTCTTTTTCTACCATAAACAAAAAATCACATTTCATTCTCATTTTTCATCCAAAGGTTTGAAAATCACCACTTATATGTTGCAAAGACATGGGTATGTGCAAGATCATCATGGAAAAAATAGGCCCTTAAGTGGCAAAAAATTCAAAAAAATCAGAGTTAGGCATCTTGACGAAAAAATTTGAATAAGTTATCTATATTATTTCAAAAATATGTAAGAATATAATTTGTAGAAAATTGAATGTAGTTTCTAAACTACTAGGTTTATTTTTTAAACAAAAAATCTATTTCAGAAAATTTGAAATTTCAATGTGGTAGTAATTTAAAATTTCGTGGAAAAAAATAAGGTGTCTCGCTTTTGACCACCCTAACCACAATAAAAATGATAATATTTTTATAATATTTTAAATATAAGTAGAGGACTCGTCCTGATGTGATGCATATGTATTTTTTCCATAACACTAATTATGATTTTTTAAATACAAATTTTAAAAATATAAAACTCGTGATGTCTAACTTCACCTTTAACTTGGTCAAAAAATCATGAAATTCATTTTTCTTTTTTAATCCAAGTAGTATACTTAAGCATAGAATGTGACAAATGTTTCAGATTCAAAAAATGTGATACTGTTTGAAAGCTATAGATTTTTTTCAATCAGCCTATCAATTAATACTTTAGTCATGATTCAAATAGAAAGTGAATAATAATTATTTATTAAATCCAAAGTAAAGTATAATTTATATTGATAGAAATTTGATAATCTCCTTTAAAAACCCTTTTTGTTCTTCATTAATTTTGGGTTAAAAAAAAGTCACCACATACTCCTGCTAAATACCCAAAGATAGTGCCACTTTTTGGCCCATCATGATCCCCGCCAAGACATACCCACATTAGGGAGGTCAAATAAGTAAGTATTTTTAGTTTTTTAGTGTCAATTTTGGATTAAATAGGTAGATTGAATTATTTTTTAATTGAAATTTGTTTACTTTTTGAGGAGTTAATAATTCACCCCCAAATGTTCAAAATTTTGATTCACTTCTTCATGAAAACCCTCTTGAAGAATAGTCACAACAAACACCTCCTACAATTCCACATCATCCTCCAAGAATACAACAAAACATATTAGGGAAAATAGAAAATAATAAAATATAACTTGAGGAGTTAATTTCAAGGTTGAAAGATCCTATAGGAACAAACTCCCATAGGACTGCCCTTATTGAATTACTACAATCCATTATCTCTCATGTAGAATCAATGAGTGGGAAAATAAATAGTTGGTCTAACAAGAGGAACAACAAATTCAATTTTACATAGAAAACTATCATATGAACAAGTTACCTTTTTTTGAAATCTGACTTGTGTGCACTCTTCATCAACCCACAAACCAATCATTCACACAGTGTATGCAAAATATTCCATATCCATTGGTGCCACTACTAAGGGATAAAGAATATTTTTGGGATAGGTGGCAGATGGCTTTTGACCATCCTCCATGTAATAACTATGAGGTAACACAATATTCTTTGAGGAAACTCTATTGTGAGTTTTTCCTTAATCAGATCCCTAATTAATTTGGCATGTGGGAGTTCTAGGGTAGAGGTGGAGGCTCTAAATAGGACAAATTAAGAACACAACATGACCCAAACAAAGCATTGAGACAACTGGCTAGACCAAAGTTAGAGCATGTGGCTATTCCTTTTGTTGTGAAGGAGGGTGTTGGGGTGGAGAACTTCAAGTCCATTGGTTCGCTCACTCAAACCCTTATACAACATATTAGGCCTCTAGTACATGGTAATGTGGGCAAGTCTTCCAAGCATCAAGTTCCACCTCATGTATGTCGATATTGTGGGTCCCTCTATTTTTATGATCCCAAGGATAGTTAGGATGCATGTGCCTAGAATACATTTGTAGTGGATCAGATGGTCATGAAAAAAGCTCCACTGAGTGAAATATTTGAATTTGATAGTCAGGTAAATTTTAACAAGTTCAGTTAATTCAATTTATTAAAATTCATTTTGAAATATAAGATTAATTAAATTAGTAGAATGATTATGATGAAATTTTAGGGTCATAGTGTTTTCCCTATTTGTAGTAGTCCTCCACCTCCTTATTACATGATAGCACTTGTCAAGTGAAAAGGTATGTAACTAGTAAATAATTATAAATATTACATGTGAATATTTGAACCTTAGATGAATGGTATTCTTAGAAATCACTTTTGATGTTGAATAGGTTAATGTTGGGCCTTCAACATCAACACCTAGTAGTCAAGGTTTTTCATCAAACTTTCACTTAGGTAACCTTGTCTATTTTTATTCATTAATGGTGTTGTAAAATAATATTAGGTATTTTTTTTAATTGGATAATGTTATTTCATTTTTAGATGATGCAAACAAATACTCCTCCTAATATTCATACCACAATGACACATGGTGTTGCTGCAATAGTAGGAAGTTCAATACCTTTGACATAGGTATGAGACATATTACTAAATTTCACATTATATTTATTGGTATTTGTCTATTATTAAAAAAATGAATGATATTCAATTTTAGTTTAATTTATATCTTGATGCTTTCCACAAGGCTTTGCAAATCTAGATCATGAGAATGCACTATTATGGATGAACGAGTGATTATTTGTATGTGGTAAGTGATTATTAGGTTATATGTCATTATATAATTCAATTTATATATATTAATTTCTATACTCTTTATTATATTAGGTGGAGGTCTAGAAAATTTTAGACATGAGGACAAGTGAATGATTTTGAAAGAGACCACCATTTTATGCATCTCCATCCACTTGATAGTCAAAGGAAACTCACAATCTCTTTCTTTCCCCGAGAGGGAAATGACTATATTAGGGTCTTTTTTTGTATGCTTATATGGAATTTTTGAACATAAATTTTGTATTACAAATATGTGACATTGTATGTCCATATGCCTTTGTTGTAAGCCTATATTTATTTTTTGTACATATATATTATACTTTTATCAACATATAATGGTGTATGCCTTTATGGATTTTTGGCTTTAATCAAAATCTTTTCTTCCTATGCTATCCATATTTACATTACAAATGATTAATTAAATAAATGAATAATGAAATGATGTAACTATAAATGATTAATGTTATCTATATTTTCACTATAAATGACTAATTGAGTAATTTAATAAGGTTCATTTTTCCCATATAACTAATGCAAGCATTGCAACTAATCATTCATTCAATTAATGAAGTTGGATGTTTATTATTTCTCCATCTTTTTATTATCTTGCATGATAGATGTAGTTGCAATGTTATGCCACTTTACTATCTAGGTTTTCCTTTTGCTTTGTCCTATTTTGAATTCATTTTTGGAATCACCATCCACCTATAGGTTGAAATGAGACATTCATGAATTCCATGATTGAGAGAATAGTCATGCAAAATTTTGGCACATCTTAGGGTTATTTAGAGACTTAGTGGTTGTAATGTATCCTTAAATGATTAGGATTTTTGGACACTAAAATGCCTCTAGTAGTAGCATCCCACCTACCCAAATGTGTTGCATCATTGATTTGGTACCATGTGGTCAAGAATCTTCAAGCTTGTAGGACATACATTCAATTTTGAAAAGAAGTCTTAGAATAAGTTGAAATTTCTAAAATAATATAACATTGTCAAAAATTCCTTTACTTGGCCAAGAATCTACATGCATGTGTTTTTGGAGGGAGGTCTTTAATGAATGTTTGAGTTTCATTAGGAGAGGTCAAGCATTTTAGGAATTCTTGTTATCTTTTAGCTCTCTTTACTTCAACATGCAATTTGTTATGAAAACCAAGGTTTTCTCAAGCATCATAAGGAGAAGCATTGATGGAGATCTTGACCCTTGATATTGGTTTTAGCAAATAAGCAAGCTATTTTTTATTCATGATATTTTTCTATGATTCAATGCCTTAGAAACTTGTAATAGAGTAGTCTCACATGGACATGTATCCATGGTAAGTGAAGGAAGCATGGGAAAATTTGTACATACACTAGGAATAATTATTCTCTAGTAATTCAAGCATAAGCACATGAAACTATGTCTCTTAGCTATAGAATCTTGGGGTTTTATTGATATTTTCATAGGTCTTTGTAAAGTTTTCTAAGATCCTCATGCTAAAATTTCCAGTGTCTATTATGCTTTCTAAAAATATGTGTGAGTTTATTATACATTCTCAAGATCTATGTGAAGTTGTAAAGCCATTTTGATTCATTAAAAGGTACATGAGCATATATTCAAGGGCTACTAGATGAAGATAATAGTGTTTCAAGGTGCCTATAAAAAAATTATTAATAGAAAATTATTAAGAGGAGAAAGGAATTAACCTAAAGATAAGAATATATGACAAGTAAAATTTTCTATTATGATGATCATATGAAATATTGGTAGATCTAGAGTGAGCATAAGACAAAGGAGATATTTTTTAGGTACCATAGTTTGAGAAAACACTCATGCAAAAGTTTAATATTTTTTTGGTCCCAGAGATCTTAAGAAATCTTGATGGTCTAATTTGTTTCAAAAGAATCAAGATTCTTGGGTGCAAAAATGAGACCTCTAATAGTAATAATCCACCCAATTGCACTATCGATTTAACCCTATGAGATGAAGAACATAAAAAATGTTTCTCAACAATTTTTTACTGAAGACAATTGACACTATTTGTAACATTTGATACATTGTTTCCATGGTGAAATGACTTGGAGATTTTAAAAATTGAGAGAGTTTATTATGGAAGGACTGTACATGACCTTGTAGCTTTAGACAAAAAAAAATTGTGTCATGGTTTATGAGAAACAACTTGTCAAATTTTAGTAGTTTTTGGAACTTAGGATTATGAAGAGAAAGCACCAATATAGTGTAGTCTGGAATGATCAAGAAATATAGGGTGAGAAATATGGCCTTTCTTAGCATAAAATTTCCCACCCCAACGTGTTGGAACTATCAGTTTATCCCCATGAGATAAAGAATGTTAAAAACTCCTCCCAGCAACTTTTTATTGAATGTAATTGATGCTTTTTGCAACATCTGAAACATTGTCACCATGGTGAAATGACTTGGAGATATAAAAAAGTGAGAGAGGTTATTGTGAAGAAACCCTAAATGACCCTATATCTTAAAAAAAAATTATACATACCACAATTTTTGAGAAACAACTTATCAAAGTTAGGAACTTTTTGGCACTTAGGGCTCTTGAGAGAGTGTGTTGGCATAGTGTAATCTAGAACAATAGGCAAGATGGTGTGTGAAATATAACCTTTCTTAGCATAAAAATTCCCAACCAAACATATTAGTGTTGTTGATTTGGCCCCATGATGTGCAGAACAAAAACATGCTACCTTTTAATTTTTTGTAACATTTGAAAAATTATCACCACAACCAAAAGGATTGAATTTTTAAAAAATTGAGAGAGGTTATTGTGAAGGGACCCTATGTGACCCTATTTATTTAGAAAATAACATTTTTACATGTCATAGCTTTTGAGAAATAACCCATCAAAGTTTGATACTTTTTGACACTTAGGGCTCTTAAGAGAAAGTGTTAGCATAGTGTAGTATGGAATGAGTGCAAGATGGGGTGAAAAATAAGAAATTTCCTACCATAAAACCACCCAACCAAATTTTTTGGTTCTATAAAATTTTCCCCATGATCTGAAAAAATATTATGCTAGCTTGGAAATTTTTGTTTAATACATTTGATGCTTCTTGTAACGTACAAATACTTGTCACCATGTACAAATGGATTGGAGTTTAAAAACATTGAGAGAGGTTATTGTGGATGGACCCTACAAGACCCTATATCCTTATACAAAACATTTGTACATGCCACATTTTTCAAGAAATAACCTATTAAAATTGAACATTGCTTGGCACTTAGGACTCTTAAGAGAAAGTGTTGACATAGTGTAGTTTAGAACAATTAGACAAGATGTGGTATAAAATAAGACCTTTACTAGAATAAAAATTCGCAATTAGATTTATTGGTGCTATAGAATATTATGCTACCTTGCAATTTTTCATTCAATGCATTTGATGCTTTTTGGAATGTCCGAGAACTTGTTGCCACAACCAAATGGATTGGATTTAAAAAAAATCAAGAGATGTTATTTTGGAGGGACCCCATGTAACCCTAGAGCTTCAATTTTTTTTTTTGTAGGCACCACTGTCTTTGAGAAACAACCCATCAAAATTTGGAACTTAGGACTCTTAAGATAAAATGTCGATGCAATGTAGTCTAGAACAATTAGGAAAGTTGGGGTGTGAAATAGGACCTTTCCTACCATAAATCCACCCACATGTAGAAATGTTAATGTTTTCATCTTGGCCCCATGAAATGCATATCAAAAATTATGCTAGGTCTTGCAACTTTTTGTTTAATACAATTTGATGCTTTTTGCAATAGACTTGAAAACTTGTCGGCACAACCAAATGGGTTGAAGATTGATGAAAGAGTTCTCTACATAAGTTTAATTAAGATACTTAGTAAGATATATGGTATATCTAGAGGAAAAATGGGATCTATTATTGATATGTCCTTCCCATTAAATTATCTCTTTTCCAATGTTGGGTTATATTTATGCTTCATCTTGGACTACCTACCCTAAAACTAACATTTTATTTTCTCCTTTTAGTCCCAATTGAATAGGAATACTAGGCTCATTGTAATGGTACATAGTTGATCTTGAAGTGGTTTAATTATGAGCATCTACTTAATTATTATAGCGAGAAGAAAAAATATACTAAAAGATCCTCATATTAATGTTATATGGGGTAACAAGTATTTTCTAATTACCAATTTTATTGGTTGCCATCCTTGAGGGTTCAATAAAATTTCTATAAATAAGAATTGTTGATTCTTAGATATTTTTAAGATGAAGCTATTATACTCCTGTAACAACTCTATGGTATGCCCCTTTAATTTGTAAACTAGGTAGTATTGGTTGTTCTTATATGTTTGATGATATAGTTCATATTTTTCATTTTAATATTGGTGGTTTCTTTGCTATTGGTTATCCCTTTAATCATAACTATTATTGTTTTAAGAATAGTAAAAAACATTCTTATTTTGGTTGTTTTAGGGAACACAATCCCTTTTTCCATATCTATTATTATAACCCTTATTATTCTTTTTTCTTGGT
>VDFB02373365.1:329248956-329274918 GCA_007258455.2 Sequoia sempervirens | reverse complement strand
TATGCACGTGTCGATAAATTGGCCACAGGTCTGCTGCCTTAAACTCTATAAAGAAGCCCACGGCCATTTGAATTTCGTGTAACCCAGCTAGATGGCACTTCAAACGAGGCCATAGGACCTACATTAACCTTACATTCTTGATAAGTTCGTACTAAAGGACGGTAGACCAAGATCGTGTTCTTCTTGTGTAAAGGCGGGTAGAGGTGCCTGTTACAGTGGTCTTCAAATCCACCATTTTTGTGAAGAGAAACAATGGGCCGAGCTCCCTGTTGTGATAAAATGGGAGTAAAGAAAGGTCCTTGGACAGCTGAAGAGGATCAAATCCTCATAAATTTTATTCAGAGATACGGCTATGGGAACTGGCGTACGCTCCCTAAGCAAGCAGGTTCTAAAAGTATATATTTGAAATTTTTACAGTTCATAATATAATTTTGGCAATATTCTTGAATTTGATTATATAAGTTTTTTTTCATCGATATTTTAGATCATATTTAATGATCTAATCATCAGAATGAAGTAGTTCCTCTAACTCCTTCATTCTATGATGGATCATGAAATACATTTCGGATCATATTCTATTGTCCATCATCAAAGTGAAGTAGTTAAATGATCATGCAGTAATCATACTTTATTCTGACAATAGATCATGAAATAAGTTTTGGATCATATTCCGTAGTTCATCATCAGAGTGAAGTAACTAGAGGATCACGACTAATTATACTTCATGATCTTCTAACTACTTCATTCTGATTATTCCATGATCTTCTTACTGTTTCATTCTAATGATGGATCATAGAACACGTTTTAGATCATATTTCATGATCCATCATCAAAATGAAATAATTAGAAGATCATGAAGTAATCATATTCCACAGTCCTACTACTTCAATTTGATTACTCCATGATCCTCTACTTCATTCTGACGATAGACGAGAAAAAGGATTACAATTCAAAAATATTGCCAAGATTAGATTTAATCCAGATAAATAAGGCATCTCTGTTTAAAAACAGATTCTAACATATTGGGTAAATATATTCTTATTCTAAAAGCTACCATTCCCCTAAACATCCACGAAAAGGGAATAACAATGGACACAGCATGATTTTAGTTTTTCTTTCTTTCGCCGAAGCTGATGATTACTTTTGCACTGTGACAGGACTTCTGAGATGCGGGAAAAGCTGTCGTCTCCGGTGGATTAATTATCTCCGGCCAGACATCAAACGTGGGAATTTTACTGATGAGGAGGAGGAGGCTATTATTAAGCTTCACCAACTTATGGGCAACAGGTTTGTTCACTGTTCATTATCTTTCGTTATTGATTTGTTTGTTCCATCGTATCTCCGGCCTGTAAGCTGATGCTATTGAATTATGTTATGATCCAGGTGGTCTGCCATTGCCTCACGCCTGCCTGGAAGAACAGATAATGAGATAAAGAACGTGTGGAATACTCACTTGAAGAAGCGCCTTCTCCGAAAGGGAACCGATGCAGTGACTTCTGCCGTGGCAACGGATTCAAGGTCCCCTACGGCGGGGCACAGTATGATTTCACTTGATTACCCTGAGTGCAGTGAAGCAAGTTCCTCAATGAAGAAAGATATGTTTGCACAAAATTCAGCTCTAACTCAACCAGAAGCTTTAACTTATTATCCCACTACAGTCTCTAACTTGTCCGATTTGGACAATCTGTCAAGTGAAATCTTTTCATCTACAGACAGTGAGACTTTCAATCCAGGCTCAACGTTGGATTGGGTTCAGTTCAACTGTACAGAATCTTTTGATGCGTCACTTGGGTCTCAACAATACCCAACCACTACGGAAGACCAGTCTAAACGCCAGGACATACTAGTAGACGAGACAATTATCTTGGGTAACCCGAATTGTGGAAATGAAGAAAGGAGGCTGCCGAGGCAAAGCTCAGAAGATCTCTATTTCATGGCTGCCTATGCAGAAAATGATATGTTGAATAGCATAGATGGTGCAAACACAAATCTTTATCCGCTCTGGAATGGGGAGTTCCAAGCTAATGATGATGATTGTGATAGCATGGATTACTGGTTAAGAGTTTTGAGCCAAACCGGGCCACCGCCAACGTTGTAAAATGTTGCCCCACTTTCTCAAGCTTGATATGTTTTTTCACAGAGGTATTTCTTTGTAAGTATAAAAAATGGATTGTAAAACTGTGAAAATCAAATGAAATTTGTATATAACTTGTTTCAATGATTGGATGAACATGTTCCAAAGTGAGCGAGCAAATGGAATGGAAAATGACAATTATAAAAGTCTCTCCTCATTTTCTTCACGTCTGGCTGAGGAGGCCATTATAAATTGTGATACTCAATGGTAAACAGTAGATAATTGCTTAGGGTAAATGGCCGGTACATTATAGTCAACATATCTTGGAGCCTACTTCCAATTGACTACCTACTTTAAGTAGCATTCATTACGTCTCACATCTACTTATATTCTTACATGATCTGCAATTGGTAAGCAATAGCCGGCCAAAGTAGATTTGGTATGTAAAGAAATGTATGGTGGGAGAAAAAGTATGATATGACAAGAGTAGGGTGAAGGTTAATAATCTATTTTAGTTTATAGTTATTTAAATAATATTATTTGTTTAATGTTGTATTGTTTATGTTGGGTAGTTAATGGTAGGTTTTTATGGAAAAAGTGGTTGTAAAATTTATAAGTGTAAAGATTTTTATAAAGAAAATTGAAAATCAATCTTTCATTATTATTTGTGTATTTGATCTTGGAGCTTACGATGACATTAAAGTGGGTAAAGAAAAATGGAAGGTTGGTAAAGAGACTCTATAGTCTTATAAGAGGAACAATGAAGTTATTACCAGACATTGTTGAGTATTACTAGAGATAATATTTTTTTTTAACGATGTTTGTTGTTATATAGAACCATGAAAGATGTGCAAATTAAAATGTTTGATTAAGTATTTCTGGATATTGTGATTGAAATGTTGGAAGAAAATTTAATTATTATTTGAGTTTAGATTTCATAGAGAATAGTGGAAAAAGGAAGTTATACTTTAAAGGAAAAGAATCACTATTAAAAGAAAAATAAATCATTCATTACAAAATAATGATGTAAGATTATATAATTTTTAAAAAGTTATGAAGAGATTTGTATGGATTTGTGAGAATGATATTTGTATGGATTTTGGAAATGTTTTTCAAATTAATATCCAACAATGAAAAATAGGAGAAACTACTTTTTTATACTTAAAGATAGTTTTTTATCTCTCTTCTAAATATTCTTATAAGTCAAGGTTTAATGGAGAGGATAATATTTAGTTAAGGAAAGAAATATATAAGGTGAGCTTTGTGAAATCTTGTTTTAGAAAAAATAGAAGTGAGAGGCATTATTACTTATCTTATTGAAATAATTTATAAGCAATATGGGTAAGAAGGATAAATAAATTCTTGTATTTTTCAATGTCTTTCAAATGTGAAAGGGTCCACAATAGTTATCATTTTTATCCACCATTCAAAGTTGAATAGGTAAAAGGTTATGCTATATTTTCTTTATCAAACAAGTTTTAAAATGATATCTTATAGATAAAGTTTGAGCCTAAACTAGTTTAGTGCATGGCATAGTTGGTGAGAGGAAAAACTTTGAATTTGGAGGTTGTAAGTTTTAAACTTACAAAGTTAATGTTTTAATCATGTGATCTTTCTTATACATATACTCCATGAATATATTTTTTAAGATAGATATGACCTACAAAAATAGATTGTAATACTTAGAGAATATGTAAAATACTTGAATATCATTTTTGGTATGGGTAGATAGTTTGATTTTTAATTTAGTGGTGCATGTTATAGTTTATTATTGCATTGTGCTTTGATATACTTAGTTATAGTTTCCTTTTGTTGAACATTGATATAGATTAGTGGTATGGTGGAGTTATTTTATTTCTATTTCCACCTATTGATTGATAGGGGAAGCAGGTTTCTTATGATTAGTTAGTGAGTGGTTTTGTAGTTCTCACATGTGTTTCTTATGTCAGAGAAGTAAAGAAGTGGAGTTATGTGGTATGTATTCAAGTAGTTGGTCATCAATTAGTATGTGTATGAGGGTTGAATATATAAGGAATCATGAGGAAAATGATCATTATAGTGGGTAATAAATAAAATTGCTCATATTCCATGTGGTATAGATATTAAAAGACAATGCTAATAGTGAATTTTTAGTATGATCATGTCAACAAGATCAAGAAGAGGCAATGGATCTTTACACTCTAGGAGGTAGTGGAACAAGGCACTAGATGTACAAGATTGGTAGGTTTTGTACACATAGGAATGTGAAGCAAAGGGTTAGGCATTAGGAGGATGCATACATGTGTTTTAACAATAGATGATTAAACTAAGAGACATGAGATTGAATTTCTAAAGTGGAAATTTGAGCCATATTGGCAGATTCTCTAAATAATCTTTTGGTTCCCTTTGGATAAGGGGGTTTGTTAATTTTATGATGTAAACTTGTGTTAGTTTATAGTTACAAAATAATATTTTTAGTTTAACAATTTATTGATTATGTTGGGTAGTTAATAGTTGGTTCCTATGAGAAAAGTGGTTGTAACAATTAAAAGTGTGAAGGCATTTAAATAAGGTAACTAAATAATGTAATATAAATTGAAAAACCAAACATAATATATTTGTGTTCTTCTATCATTTGTGAATTTGTAAATTTCCATTATTTTTTGTGTATTTGATTCTAGAGTCTATAATATCTACTACTAAAATTAAAGTAAAAGAAAGAAAGATAGATAAAATGAAATGACAAAACATAGTCTAGTGATTATTTTAGAGAATTAAGTGACTTCAATAATTTAGGAAGATTTCATTATCTATAATATTATTAGCAAAAAATATAAGTGTTTTAACTTAAATACTAATAAAAATTGTTTGGATTTGAGATGCTTTTGATATTAAAAGCACGGGAAGGCCCTTGAGATATTTTTGGTTGGCCGTTATTTTACTATTTGTCTTGTTTAAATTTGAGATGTTGATAAGTGTTGATGAATAAAATATCTTTACAAAATATTTAAGTAAATATATATTAAAGTAAGAAAAATTCAAATAAACTTAGATAATTAAGTCAGTTTAGATTTTACATTTGGAATTAGAATAAAAATAAAATTATTTAAATATACATATGGGTAAAAGTAAGAAGTTGGGTACACAAAAAATTCAAAAATGTGTAAGTGTTTTTCTTGTTTTTAGAATTTGTCACACTTGGACTGAAAATTTGAGGTACTTACACAATGAATCTTAAAAAAAATCAATAATATAAAATTTAGTATTTTGAATCTAGTTTCCAAATATGTAAATTATTCAAATACCCAGATTATAGAAATTAAATTTTGATAGGGATCTATAAAAACCACTTTTTAAAAGTCCCTATTTTTTTTACATACCAAGCACATGTATGGACACCATTTTTTGACCCAAATAAAAGTAGTTTGCTAATTCCTTTTGGAAAAAGAGAGCTAACAACATGAAGATTGATGTGGAATTTTTTTTGTAATTTTTTGTTGAATATATATATATATTTTTATTGAATTTTTATTGGCCTTAATTGCTGTTTTTAAAAATCAACTTGTATGGACAACATAATTGGACCTAAACTAAACATTTTTTGAATCTTTTTTATTCATTGTGTAGAGAATTGTCTAAAGTTTGATGCCATATAATTTTTTTTATAAGAAACTTAACCAATTTTTTTTTTATTAAAAAACAAAAAAAGCCAGATATTTCAAGTTTAAGGATTAGTTTTCTTAGAAATTAATTAAAAAATAGCAAACATAATCTAATATTAATAAAAATTATATATTTGGAAAGTAGAAATCATTTTTTCTAATGGGTTTTAATTTTATAGATTGATTCAGAAAAAAAATCCATCAGCCATATTGCCAAAGTTGGACATTCTTCTTCAATCTACCTTAGTTTTTTAGTTGCAGGTCCAAGGCTAAGGGTCGGGTTGCCAAGCCTTTCTTGAGCCTAAAACTGAAGCAACATGTGGGTTGGGAATTCAAAATTTTAAAAATGCGTACGCATTTTTTGAAAACACATATGCATTAAAAAACACATATGCACTCTTTATTTTCTTGATTATTTAAAAAAAAACTTTTTAGAAATGCGTACACGTTTTAAAATGTGTGCGCATTTTGAGTTACAAAACGCGTACACGTTTCTAAAAGGTATTTATTCTTTAAAATAAATGACTTGTACATACTATATAACGTGTACGCATTTTTTAGTGCATACACATTTTTTTAGGCTCAGGTACTTGAAGCATAACGCATACACATTTTTTTTAATAACGCGTACGCGTTTTCTATGAGATTTTTTTTTTGGCTGAAACTTCCCCTCTTCATGTACCCAACTTCTTGCTTTTAACCATATGTGTATTTTAAATTAAGAGAGAGGAAGATTGATTTGACTGTGATAAAGATCTGACATTTGAAATCTAGGATGCATAGGCTATGAAAAATGTTCTTTGGGGATTCTAAAGTTGTATGAAAACTTGTTCCAAGGTTATAGGAGAATTCTTGAACCCCTTGAGAAAATCCTTAACCATTTTGGGTTCCCTTGACCCCTAAGATACTTAAATATCCATTATTTCAAGATCATAATTTTAATTATAATAGGTAACATCACTTTATTGGATGTGTTAGAAATAGAACAACAAAATCTAAATTGGATCATTCTCAAAATTTATGCAAGGTTGAGAACACAGGGAAACTTTGATCCTAAGTGTTTTGGCTTGTTTCTACAACACATCAAAGTTTCATAAGAAACTCATGACATCTTAAATTTTTCATGATTGCCTTGTTTCAAAATCTATTTCTTTGTTGTTGTTAATTAAAATATAAGTTTATTTTATTTCCCATTTGAATAGAATAATAATAATTTAAATAGTTTGTTTATGCCTTGAAAATACTATTATTATTTAACTTATTCATAGTTTTCATTCTTTGTTTTTCCTCGAATCATTCCCTAGTTTTAGAATTTTACTATTTGTATATAAAAAATCATATCCTTGAGCTTATAATATTTATTTTTTAAACGGTGATGTACTCTTTCTTTATATTTGACACCAAATTTTTATGTTTTAATTTATTTGTAGGATAGACTATCAAGTTGAATGATCTAGACCTAAATCATGATATACCTAGGTTTATTATGGTTAACATTCAAAGTTTCTTAGATAATTCATTATCCAATAGGTTAAAACTTGAATCCAATCCAATTCATACATTAAGGTTTGTTATAGTTTACATCAATTTTTTTAATAAGATTCATCAGTTAAAATGTGTTATTTAACCTAGATCTAAGACTATTTATACATCAAGGTTTGTTATGGTTCACATCTAAAGTTTCTCTAGAGAAGAAAATGGTTAAAAGCTTGATTTTTAGGTTTGATGAAAAAGTGGACCCAAGATGTGAATGGAATGAGGTTCAATCATTTTGAAATAAGGATCTAGTCTAAGATTTAATTACTTGAAATTGAGATAATGTGATTTATACATGTGGCTTATTAGAGGATGTTGGTTTGACATAAGAAAAAATTTCAAATTAGACTTGAATAAATTTATATACCAAATTGTATGATAGTTGTCACCTATCCATTCCTCAAAGGAATTTTTTTTCAAGATCATGATAATTTGGATTTGAACAAAAATAAACTCATAATATTTATGTATCAAGACTTATTAGAGGTTTCCATTTAGATTACACTTAATAGAAAAATAAATAGTTGAAATCTTTAAGATTCTTAATCTAAAATCGACTAGAATGGGGCTCTATGTCTAGATAAAAAATTTCAAGATTAGGGTGACCTAGGGTTAGACATGTGGAAAGCAATGGATCAATCAAATAGAGAAAATGATAGTGCTTGAGATCATTACACCTAGTATAATGATTGTTTAGAGATCTTTGCTAGGATTAATGTGGCATCAACCTTGTAAATCCTACACCAATTAAATTATATAAATAAATTCATAAGTGATTAAGATTTCATTGATATTGGTAATTATTTTATTTTTATGATAAATATTATTTTTACTAGTAATAGTAATTAATTATTTACTAGAAATGTTTTAAGTTATTTATTGGAAGCATCTTTTACTATGGGAATATATAAAGATGAAAAAAGGTCAAATGAGGTGTTGGTATGACTATTCATGGGTTGTTATGGATACTAAGAAGGGATATTTGAATAGATATTATTAGTTAGTTATGACATGTTGTAAGAGAATATCCTATTATTAGGAAATTATGAAAAAATAGGCACCCAAGGTACATATTTTATTATTAGGTAATTGTTATAGGATGTAAGAGGGTTGTAAGAGACTATGTTTAGCATGCTAATTGGATTCCAAAAAATTAGGTGTAGAAATTTTCTCAAGTTGGGATGCTATACATCTTGTATATTAATGTAGTATGTAATATTTATAAATGCGGGTACTTGAGGAGGTAGATGTAATTAATTTCATAGGTACATAGATGCTATAAAAAAAGACATAGAAGGAGTGAAGGAATATTGTTGCATGGTACTCTTGTCTTGAAGATAATACAATCTTGGCCTATTTTTCTTGGTGTATTTTTTTTTTCTCAAAAGAGTTTCTCCATGCTATATATTTTGTTAAGTTACTAATTTCCTATGTTGCAATTTTAAATTCATAATTCCTTTCAAAATTCTATAGTTAAGGAATACTTGTATGAATGGGTTTTCATAAATATTGAGACTTAATTTCAAAAATTCAAACTTGGTTTTATATTTCAATTTGGAGTGGTTTTAACTTTTATTGTTGAAAATCTCTACATGTGATGTTAAGGTTTAAATATTAGAAGTCAAATGTTAAAGGAACCAAGGTTTGGTCCTAAAGGTTTGTATGTCAGGTTTAAGAGATAATTTGCATCCAAGTTCACTTTAAAGGATAAATATTAACAAATTATAAATTTTAAGTGGAATATTTATATATTTAAATTCATTAGGAAGTTCACATCCAAATTTTAGGGATCTTAAATATCCATAAAGTATTGAATGTAGTATGTTATTACCATGGAACTTAAAAATAAATGATTTTGGTTTTCTTTGGAGGATTTTTTTTCATCAAAGTTTTAATTTTAATTTTTTAATATGAAAAGGTAAACAAACACAATTTAGGTACACATCTAGGTTTAATCATTCTGGGACATAGATACATAATAGAAACATATTGTATAGTTTCCATGAAAAATTCAAAGGAATTCATTAGATTATTGAGTATTTTAAAACCTACTATGAAAATTGACTTCAGATGAAAATAATATGAGTTTAGAAACTTAACACAAATGTAATATGAGAAAAAAACATGCTAGACTTGGATGTTTAAATAATTTTTACATGTGAATCATATAATTTGAAAAGAAGAAGAAAATACATGATATTGACTGATCCAGGAGGATCTATGAACCTTGAAAAAATCAACAGTATCCAATGCTTGGGAAGTCAGCACCATGGCGTAATACTCAAAAACACGATTCCAACACCACTTGAATTGCAGAAAATGAAATCCGTACGCAAAAGTTACGGCTGGTCAAAGTTGGGGGTCAAACAGGGACTAGGAGCCCATCAAAAGGTGAAAAAAATGATCATCTCAAAATTTGACGAAAATAGCATCAAGACAAAGAGCTCAATGAGATGATCCTGACGATGTTCGTTTCGTCAAAAATGGAGCCCATATGACTGGTCAAAGTTCTATGTTGACTAGGGTGATTGGATGTACAATGATGACAACATCATGATGTCAGCAATTGATAGAGTAGATGAGTCATTGTATGGATGCTGATGTGGACCAATCAAGTCTTGACATGTGTTAGTCGTACAATGATGTGGCAGTATGAATCCGAGTTGGCGGTACGATAAGTGACATCAGCAGCCGAGTCATCGTACGACTGATGACATGGAAGCCTCCAATGTGGACATGTGGCATCTGAGTTGGCAGGTGAGTCAACACCCAGTGGCTGGTGATGTGGAAAATGACTAGGTGCTCGCATGGCAAGTGACATGTGAATCCTGGCCAATCAAAGATTGACATGTGGCACAACGAGGATGTGCCATGTGCCTCCATTCTCTCTCCTCCGATCTACTTGGTTGAATTTTCTATGGAAATTTTTGGTGGGGTTCGATCCCCCACCCTCTAGCCTACGAACCCACCAACTGATCATTGTGGCATGAATCTCGTGCCTACCATATATTGGGTGAGTGTTTCTTTTGTTGTTAGTTTGTTGGAAATTGGAGGTTAAAATGCAGCCATCGAGAGTTGAACCCCAGTCGACGAGGTGTCAAAATGCATTATTTCCACTACATCGCCAAAGCGGTTTGTAATATAAGTGGCATGAGTTTTACATAGCTATTAGTTAGGCTTGATGCATAACTAAATAGCCTTAAATGGTTATTTTTTGAAACCAAAAAAAATCTCCAATCAAAAGCCCGAATAAACAAGGGCTCAAAACACATTTTAAATGATTTTTAGGGAATTTTGGGATTTTTCTATGTAAAATGGGAGATTTGTAAATATTTACAAATATTATGGTTGGAACCATAATAAGCTTATGTAATTGTATAAAAAGGGGTGTGAGGAGAGTGTTGGATCTCATTCTTCTTTTCAAACAAGTATCCTATTGAGAGGATTTTTAACTTGGAGAAGAATTGTAGATTTGTACAAGCTTTTAAAGCTTATTTTGTAAAGAGATCGTCCTTTTGACGACAAGAGTAGGGTCATAGGTGAGAGTTGTTTTCTTGAATCCTTTTGTAAGGAGAAGGAAGTTCTTTTGTAACCTATGAGAAGGTCCCCGCGTCTTTCTGGAGAAGGAATATATCGATTCGTTTTCAAGTCAATCAAGAGACATAGTCAATACCTGTGAACTCCGTTATCAACTTGCTTTTGTTATCTATTTTGTGTGTGTTATTGTAATTACTTAACTATTGAAAGAGCTTAGTAGATTAATGATTTAAATTTGCACATTGGGTTTGAATCATTGATTAAAGATCCTATTTTAGGTTTGGACTTTAGTAAGTTGATTTTGCAAATTTAACTAAGTAAACTTAGTTGAGTAAGTGCTCACTAAAGTTTACGAATCAAGTGGTATCAGAGCGGTTGTTGAGCTTGTTTTGCAATTTTTCAGTGTTTGTTGATTGCAAGATGGCATCTGAGCAAGGAGAAATGTCTAGAGTGACGATGACTGCATCTATGGTAGAATATTTCTTCACTATGAAGAAGATGATCGAAACTCTCTACCAAGATCATCACGAGAAGTCTGATAAAATGCAGAAGCTGGAGGAAGCCAACTGTCGCATGCAGACAGAGAATGAAAAACTCAAGCGGTTGCTTGAAGAAGCTAACACTAAGAAGCAAAGACTGGGGGTGTTGCTACAAGAGGTCCTTGAGGAGCATAATAGGAGAAGTCCTCTTGTATCAGAGAATGCTCACATATACACCTTTTGTCCGCATTTCGAGGATACTTCTTCCTCGTATTCCCCGCTTACCCCAAGTGATAGTTCAGGGGCATCATCAACAACAAAGCCTATTGCAAAGAGTCTTGTGGTGAGATTGACTTGTAGTCATGAATGGGCTAGTCCTATAGGTTTAGAAGAATGTGCTTACTATCAACAAATGGAGTACCTGAAGACCCTCAACATGCCTGATAATGACAGTAGTTATCTAGAGGCATCTTATGCATTAGATTAGAAGAAACCAATGGAGGATGAGTAGAACTCTTTCACACATTTCGAAAAGCACACCAAGGGCATTGGAATGAAGCTGCTTACCAAAATGGGATACAGTGGGAAAGGCCTAGGCACCACTAAATAGGGCATCGTTAATCCTATCGAGGCCAAGAAGAGACCTCATTAGGATTGGGAGCAATTGGAGAATCCTCCAGAGCTCAAAACTACTACACCCACTACAAAATTAGTGGGCATTGGGATGAAAAATGCTAGAAGCTACACCCAAAGCTTCATCGTTCATCAAGGTCCATCGAGAAATCAACCTAGTAGGAAGTTGAAAAAGCGAAGGTGGAACCTGAGGGTACTATCCCTATGGCAGAAGAACTGAAGATGGAGCATCCAACGAAGGAAAGTTCCTTTGAAAAACTCCATAAGAGCTAGGAACACCTTTCATCTAAATAGTTGTATCAACTTTGTGTGTGTTACCATTTTTTGTTTTGTAGTATGGTAATATGTTGTTGATATCAAACTAGTGTGGTTTGGAGTATAGGAATCTAAATAAAATTGTTTGCAAGTATTTGTAAGAAGTTGTATTACTCTAAGGTTGAGATTTTTGTAAGGCTCTTGAAGCCATATCTCTTGTAATCCAAAGGAGAATACTTGACGACTTCTTACTGCAAGATAGAGATTTGTTACTTGTATTTTTCTTGTAGATTTCTTTCAGTGCAAAGCTTCTATTGAAGAGCACTTTGGGAGAGGTGGAAGACCATCTACACATTCAGACAAAGAGTAGCGAGAATGGTCTAGAGTGACTTGTATATTCTCAGCTTGAAGACTTAGTCAAGATCATTTTTGAAGATAAGTCCGAACTCAATTGATAACTGAAGTTCTTGAAGGATTTTTGTCTATGGCCTTGTTGCTTCAGACAAACAAAGACAGAGTTGAATGGTGAAGCCTTGAATCAGACATTCTGAAGAACAAGGGTGAAGGAAAGTTTTAGGCTGGGGCATAGTTATCATGCTCAAGCAGTTTGGAGGAGCAACAAAAGCATGCCAGAAAATATGGAAAGAGATGCAGAATGTGAACCACCATCGTGAGAAGCACTGAGAGATAGGTTTATCATGCTTGGTTTTCTTCTTGCTTTTTGGTATGTCAAATTCTGTTTTGAACTGCATCCTTTGAAGACCTAATGTAGCCAAAGTATAAGATCTATGGAGGGAAAATGTAAGTTCTGAAGCATGGTGGAACCAGGACTGGAATCAGAATCAATTGTCAAAGGTGGAGCCAGTAGTAGCATTACAATGAAGCTTCGAAGGTGACAACAAAGTTGATCTGAGCCGAGGGAGTCAAAGGTTCTACAAGACATCTTTTGGAGGACCAAAAGCTCTTCAGTGGGGAGGTTTGATCTAGGAGGATCTATGAACCTCAAAAAAATCAACTATCTCCAATACTCAGGAAGTCAGCACCATGGTGTAATGCTCAGAAACACGATTCCAATGCCGCTTGAATTGTGGAAAATAGAGTCCATACTCAAAAGTTACGATCGGTCAAAGTTGGGGATCAAACAGGAACTAGGAGCCCGTTAGAAGGAAAAAAAATGATCATCTCAAAATTGTTAGAAAAAGTTCCTCAAGCTTACTGACATGAAACTCTTGAGAGGGAAAGGTCGATGAGACCCTCAAAATGTCTTACTGACTAGCAGTTGTGTTCTAAACTTCTGAAGTGCTTAGATTGCCGAGACTTTGATTCTGTCTTGTCGACGTGAGTCATCGACAAGACATGTCTATCGCTGTGAGTTTTCCATCTCATCACACCCGGACATACCTCTTTCCAATGGGTTGGTTCCTAGTGGTTATCAGGGAGACTCTTGGCGATGAGTGGCATTGGGGAGATGCATGAACATTCAGAATGACTCATTCTGATGGAGTATGTCTCGCCGATGTTTTACACATTGGTGATGGATGGAACACATCGGGGAGACAATATGAACTTCGGAGTGACTCATTCCGATAGCGCTAGTCTCACCGATGAGTTGGCTCCTGGTGATCTTCAGGGAGACTCTTGGCTGACAGGTTTGTAGTTGGTATGAACTCTTGCTGAGAGTGCTAATCTCACCGAAAGTTTTGTTTATGAATTGCCGATGGTTTTCCACATGATGAACTTTGGTGTAACCTCTTGCTGATGGTGTTACTCTTGCCGATAGACTGGTCGGGGTGACATGAACTGTCGATGACATTGGTGTAAATTTGGCCAATGATACTTGGTTAGGTTTGCATTCGGTAAGAACTCTTGCCGATGGATGTGGTCTTGCCGACAGGCTAGTGAATTTGATATGACTTCTCAGGGTGTTGCCAATAGAGATGATCATGTCGATGGTTATGCGATTAGGAATTTTGGCATCGGGGAGACACGGTCTAGTGTCACACCGACATGTGATTCCGTTTGAACTTGTTTGACCAAATGACTATCCTACATGGTCTGTTTTGGACAAAGCAGAGAAGTGGAATGTGAACCATTAGCAGTTGGACTATTGTGACTGTTCTTGTGAGGGAGATGAATAGACTGTGAGAGAATGGATTACTCTCTGGCAATGGCGGATGATGATGAATAGTTCGAGATAACGAAAGGGTTGTTTGATTGAACATGATTTGATTAGTGCGCATGAATTCAATTCAAAGAGCATTGTAACAGTGATGTTCTGTACAAGGTTGATCAAGGAAATATTGCTGCTGTAAATTTGACATCAGAAAGTGAAGTTGATCTCTGTATGTAATTTTTGTTTACTGTAATACAAAGAGGCTTTTCTTGGTGTGTTGGGTTCTTCTCCTGTAAGAGTTTTCCCACGTAAATCTGGTGTCCAATTGTGTATGTTCATTTCTCTTTTCTGTTATTTCTTTCATGAGTATCTTAATTGGACTATAATTTAAAAATTTAAAGTCACCTCTGCATTCTTCCCTGAGGTTTTGGCGTTAGGAGAGTTTGTTCCGCACCTAAGCTTTCCTTACAAAAATTCAATGAAAATGGCATCAAGATGAAGAGCTTGACGAGACGATCCTGATGACATTTGTTTTGTTGAAAATGAAGCCCGTACGATAGATAAATGATTGGTCAAAGTTCTAAGTTGACTAGGGTGACTGGATGGTACGATGATGACATCATCATGACATCAGTAACTGACAGAGTAGATGAGTCATCGTATGGATGTTGACATGGAACAATCTAGTCTTGACACATGTTATCCGTACAGTGATGTGGCAGTACAAATCTGAGTTGGTGGTACGATAAGTGACATTAGCAATTGAGCCATTGTACGACTAATGATGTGGCAACCTCCAATGTGGACATGTGGCGTTTGAGTTGGTAGGTGAGTCAACATCCAGTGGTGGATGACATGGATAGTGACTAGGAACTCGTGTGGCAAGTGACGTGTGAATCTTGGCCAATCAACGATTGACATGTGGCACAATGAGGATGTGCCATGTGCCTCCTCTATTCTCTCTCCTCCAGTCCGCTTGGTTGAATTTTCTATTAAAATTTTTGGTGGGGTTTGATCCCCCACCCTCCAGCCTAAGAACCCACCAGTTGTTCGTTGCGGCATGAAGCTCGTGCCTACCATATATTGGGTGAGCATTTCTTTTGTTGTTAGTTCATTGGAAATTTGAGGTTAAAATGCATCTACCAGGAGTTGAATCCCAGTCAGCGGGGTGTCAAAATGTATCGTTTCCACTACATCACCAAAGCGGTTTGTAATATAAGTGGCACAAGTTTTATATAGCTATTAGTTAGGCCTGATGCATAACTAAATAGCCTTAAATGGTTATTTGTTGAAACCAAAACAAATCTCCAACCAAAAGCCTGAATAAACAAGGGCTCAAAACACATTTTAAATGATTTTTAGGGGATTTTGGGATTTTTCTATGTAAAATGGGAGATTTGCAAATATTTACAAATATTATGGTTGGAACCATAATAAGCTTATGTAATTGTATAAAAAGGGGTGTGAGGAGAGTGTTGGATCTCATTCTTCTTTTCAACCAAGTATCCTATTGAGAGGATTTTTAACTTGGAGAAGAATTGTAGATTTGTACAAGCTTTTAAAGCTTATTTTGTAAAGAGATCATCCTTTTGATGACGAGAGTAGGGTCATATGTGAGAGTTGTTTTCTTGAATCCTTTTGTAAGGAGAAGGCGGTTCTTTTGTAACCTGTGAGAAGGTCCCTGCATCTTTCTGGAGAAGGAATAGATCGATTCATTTTCAAGTGAATCCAGAGACGTAGCCAATACCGATGAACTCTATTATCAACTTGCTCTTGTTATCTGTTTTGTGTGTGTTATTGCAATTACTTAATTGTTGAAAGAGCTCAATAGATTAATGATTTAAATTTGCACATTGGGTTTGAATCATTGATTAAAGATCCTATTTTAGGTTTGGACTTTAGTAATTTGGTTTTGCAAATCTAACTAAGTAAACTTAGTTGAGTAAGTGCTCGCTAAAGTTTACGGATCATTGACTAAAATAGAAGAAATCAAAGGCTCTATGTTTTAGTTTAAAAAGTTCTTGCATCTAGATTCACCTTATATAATATTGGTGTTGTTGGGATAGGTGTCTCAACCTTGCATCCTAATTTTTTAATTATTTTGGCCTCATAGTGGGAAATAATGCATCTTGCATTGTGCTAACACTATTAGCCACATGTTAGGTACTTTGGGAGGTTGTAAGGGAATATAAAGTTATTAGGGTATTAGAAGATGGGAGTTACTTATTTCACATTATTATGATGCATAAGAGCATGATTATAGGGGAGTTACAATAGAATTTTGACCAACATTATGATAAGTCATAAGGAGTCTTTGAATGGGTTTGAATATGCTAAAATGGAATATCCGAATTAAGGATGTCAAGGTAGATAAGAAACAAAAAATAGGATAGATAGTCACCACAAGGCTATTGCAACAATATTAGAGGTTTTGTAATACCACTTACAAATGATAAGGCACAAGGACATATAGAAGGACATGTACCTACACTAATATAAGTATAAATTAATATTGTGAACACCAAAAACTCATCATATCTAAAATAATATTTAGAATCACCATGTATTAATTAATTAATTTAAATAATTAATCAATTTCATCCACAAATCACTCTACTAATTAATTCAACACCACTAAATATCTATATTAAATTCATTTCCATATCATTATTAAATTAAATTAAATTAATCTATTTCCACCCTATTAATTAATTTCATGAAATAAATCCATTTTGACCATATTATAAAATTAACAAATAAATTTAAATAAATTATCCCTCTAAAATTCAATTAAATAATTCCACATCATCCATCCACAATAATTAAATAAAATAAAAAAGGATCCCCTTGCACATGATCTAATGTCCTAAGTGCATCTCCACCATCTATTCATTATTAAATTTCAACTATTCACATTCTTAGTCAAGCACATATAAATTAAGCCCTTAAATCCTTCATCACTTCTCATGCTCATACACAAGATCTATTAAACACATCAAGAATACGCATAAAAGTACATGTAATTGAAATGATCAAGACTCTAAAATAAACTATATCAATTATATCCATAAGTAATTCAAGGAGATTGCTTACTTTGTAAGTGGAGGTAAGAATTATGTGATTTGGTATTACTTATGATCAATCTAAATATATTTTTATTAATTTAGAATAAGGGCCTAATATGAATTTAATCTCTTTTATATTGTTCTAGATCTAACATCATACATTTTTGATATGCCTAGTGGGACACTGTCCCTTGTCTAATCTTGATTTTGTAGGATTTTACCTTCTTAATTTTAAAGTGATCTTGCTAATAATTTTTTTTGGATGCATTCTAGAGTAAAATAAACCTCATGGTTGAGTCCAAAATGCCTAAAAGCCTATGGATTGACATAAAAATAAATAGGGTTTCTAGCTAATTTTTTTAGCCATTTTGGGGGGTTTATAAATTAGAGTAATTTGTATATGTGTACATATTTACATGGCCCATACTATATGCTCCATCCATTTTCATAGTTGATAAAAGGTACCAAATAAATATATTTTATAATATATTTAAATTTTTGTGTAGTATTTATTCAAGTGCCATAAAGGAATGATATTTATTTAAAGATTATTTTAAGCCTACATTAGCTAACTATATGTACAAGTCAACATAGAAGTTTTCCAATTCTTGTAAGACAAGTAGGTCTTGTGGGCTCCCTAATTTTTTATTAACAATTAGCCTTGACACTTAAGAACTCAATCTAAGTACTAGGTGCTTAGCCCTAATGCTTAATTTCTTAACCTTTACATATTTAGTGATACACATTCTTTGGTGTTTCTACTCATTCTTTCCTCCACTGATAGATATCTATACAACCATGCTACTACTATAGTTCTCTAAAACATCATCGACATAACACATGCTCAACTCATATCTCACCACCTATATCCACTTGGTGGCACCAACTTGTTAGGCCCTAGGGGCCATTTCTTTTCCAAATAGCACAACTTTAGCCCATAATATTATTTTTTTCATTATTATAGGTGGTGGAAGTTGGTTTCTATAACTTCATAGAGGTATAGGTAGTTTTCCCAAATTCTTTCAGGCAGGTATCAATATTTCAGTTTGAAGCCCACTTTTTGCATATTTTGTGATAGGAATACCTTTTAAATACAGAGTTGAATTTTAACATTTATTTTAAAATTGATTATTAAATCACAAGGAGTAGTTTGACAATCTCTATGTTTTGTAGAATCCTTTTTCGTCAAAGGGCCATCCCTAGCCATGTTTTGCTATGGATTTTTTGGGGTTTCTTCTCTTCATCCATGGATTCATCATTGTGGAAGCATTGTTATGATGTTAGGGCCTTTATGGGGGCTTTCGACTTAGGATGTGAGGCCCACATATCTGCACTTGATTTGCAAGGTTTTTTTGGCTAGGGTTTCCTACCTAGTCACATACCCTATCTCTCTCCTATGACTTGCAGATGATATAAGATACTTTTGTGCTCGTTTTACTTGGGTTCTTCCCTATATTTTCTCTAGCACACTTATTCAATCTTTAAATTTTTCAATTTTTCAATTTTATTTCATGCCTTTGTGTTAATAAAATTAGCATTTTTACCTCTTCTCAATGCTTGTATCTTGTGTAATGCTTGATACTTCTATACATGCACAAAATATTATCATTTTTGTAAGCTATATGACTATGCTAACTTGTAAGTGTTGATTATGGGCAATTTGTACCCTTTTTATCTTTCAGACCCTATCCTTCATCCTTTCCTATAAAATTGATGAGATAGGGAACTATATAAGCTTCCTTAGTGATTTTGTTGATACTCCATGTTAGTGTATTAAGTTTATCTTAGGGTAAATAACTCTAGGTGGTTTTTTCTTGTAGGGTAGTTTTCTCACCCGTTTGATATTTTCACAGCTTTAAAATCTTGTACTATATGTATTTTAATCATCTCAATCTATTCATTCATTTTGGTAAAATAACGTGTGCTTCTCTCTATTTGTGAAGGTTCTTTGTTGTAGATAGTGCTCTTGGGAGGTGGTTGACACCAACATGGTATCAAATCCAACTATTATGCCCTCCTTCCTTTGAGATTTTTCATCAAATTTTGAGATTGTTTATTTTTTGTAGTTGTTTCAGCATTTAAAATTTTTTAAATTTCAAAGTTGCCTCATTTTGATTACTTGTTGTTTGAAAATCAATTGCATAAGAGGGCCAAATGCGATTTGATTCATTTGGAGGAGCTATTTTCTATTTAAAGGCCGAAATCCGTCTATAGCAAGCTCAAATTTATCTTTGGCAGGCACTGCAATTTGGAGTTTGAAGGTCAAAATCCTTATTGGATTTGGTGGAAAAATATTTAAGTCAAACTTTATACTCTATAAATTTTCAATCTAAATATTTAGGGCTTCATTGTTGCGTAGTAGAAGAAGTGGGCCCAAGTTTTTTGAAGTTGTGTTTTGGGAAGAATTATCCCACATTGGTAGCGTGGGGTAGTTTTTTTTCTATTTTGATAGCATTGTAGCACTGTGTATAGTTGGTGTGAGCATGCCTCACAAATTGATAAGAGGTTGTTGGGTTGTGGAGATTTGTGCATTTAGTTGGCTTTCACATGGTGCAAAATTTTTCTATAAACAGGTGTACAATTCTTTTTCTCAAATTTTCCAAATTCAGTCTTTTTAATTCCCTGAGTAATATTTTCTTTGGATAAATCTTGAGAGGTTGCATTGGTTATATTTTTTTTTGGAGGTTTTGGTTTGGTGTATTTTTTCCTTTTTTTTCATGGCTACTCTTGAGTTAGCTGAATTGTTAACCCCCCATAACTACCATACCTGGAAGATAAAAATGCGTAGTTTGCTCCAATCTAAGGGTTTGTGGTCCACATTGAGTGATAACCAACCTACTCTTACAAGGGAATATGAAATATTTTCCCATAGAAACAAGTGTGATGAATCTATGGGTCTAATAAAATTGAATGTCTCTAATAGTCTTCTTTTTCATATTGATGAGTATGATACTCCCAAGGAGATATCGGATAAGTTACATAACTTGTTTGGTCAGGTCAATGAGTTTCGTGCCTTGTAACTAGAGGCAGAATTAAATTCTCTTTCCCCTAATACATTTTCTTGGACATTGATGATTTTCTGGTGAAGTTCAAATCTGTGAGGTCACAATTAGCAGGATGTGGGAAGAGTAAAACTGATAATGAGTCCATTTTTTTATTTTGTCTAAGCTGAGAGGCCCATTTACAGTGTTTACTTCTACCTTCTACTCCACCATGGATGCCTTGGCAATGCATTCCAAATTCCTTCTTTTGAGATTTTTTGTGACCGATTGATGAGAGAGCAAGCCAAACTTGCCTAGTTATAGGGGGTCTCTATGAATCATGCATTAGTTGCACAAGGATCTCAGAACAAAGGGAAGAAGAAACCTTTAAGCCAAAGACAAAGTCTAATGATTCCTCCACCTCTTCAAAAGAGGACAAGCCTAAGAAAAAGAAGTTCAGTTGTGCATATTGCAAGAAGAAAGGGCATGATGAACACCATTGTTATATGAAAAAGATTGATGAGCTTTCACATCTTCTTCTTTAGAATAATATTCCATTTCCCTCATCTATAAAACCTCCTTCTCTAGGCTCTCCATCTCCATCTCTATCTGCATCTCTATCTGCATCATCATCCAAACCTACACAGTCAGGGAATGTAGGATTTGAAAGTGGTAAAGAAGATAAACACTACAAGGGTAAAGTACATGCATTGGTGACTTTTGTAGTTCATTTTGGTCATGAAAGATGGTTTTTGGATTCAGGAGCATCTTACCACATGGGTTTTTCTCTCTATCCTTTTTTGGGTCTCCATCCTACTGATACTTCCAAGATTTTGTTGGGAGATAGTAATCTTTTGGATGTTACGAGGGTAGGCAATGTGGAGATTGGTGATGGTTGTTTTAGAGATGTACTGTGTATTGTTGATTTGCACACAAATCTTCTATCCATCTATTAGATTGCTCATGGTGAGGTATGAAAGACTGTAGAATTTAGTATAAATTTTGTTTTCATTAGAGAGGTTGATACTAGAAAAGTCATTGCTGTTGGTAAAGTTGATCATGAGTCTCATCTCTATGCCTTCTCTCATTTTTTTGATGATGGTGATTATGATCCTCACACCCCTCTTGCTAGTGTTGATAGCAATACATCAGGAGAGATTGGTCATTTGAAATGTGGAGTTCCTCAGACCTATGTTGATTCATATCATGTTGCTTTAGAGGTTGGTTCTTTAGCATAACAAGATGTTTTCGATCTTTTAGATCTTGTTTTATTGGATGAGTATTTGATAGGAATCTTAGATTTTTTTGTGGATTCTCATCTTGCAAATTTGGGAGACATACTTGAGGGGATTTCTCTCCTCTTTGATGATAGTTTCAACATGGTTGTTGATACATCTATATTGTCTTTGGAGACTGACATTGATGAGCCTTTGCTTTCACTTGATTTGTCACATTTCTTGGTTGTTTCTTATCATGATTATGTGGTGAAGACTCCTCCCCACAATTCAAAGATTTCTATTTGGAGACTTCCTCTTTGTAGTTGGACATGTGGAGTGGCTTCTTCTGGTGGACTTGTTTCTTACCAAGGGGAGAGGAGTTGCTTGTAGGCATTGGATCATCTTCTATTTTTAGGCATATTTCATCGACATAGGAGCTTCTTCATTATTGGGGGGATATAATATCTCCTTTTTTCTTCCTATGGGGGGATCACTGATTGTATACACATGATGTATGTAGTCCTTGGGGGGTGTTATTGAGTCCTCCATCCATGCATCATTTTTGTTTTCTTTTCTCTCTTTTGGAGAGGGATTTTTTCCCACATGGTTTTTCTCCTTTTCTCCAGTTGTGAGAGATTCTTTTTTGCATTGTAAATGGTTTCCTAACATGGTTGTGTAGCTGAGGCCCATATTGCATCTTTATTTTCTCCCTATGTTTGCACTTAAGGGGGGGTGTTAGTGTATTAATTTTATCTAAAAGGTAAATAAATCCAGGTGGTTTTTTCCTATAGGGTAGTTTTCTCACCCATTTGATATTTTCACAGCTTTAAAAGCCTATATAATATGTATTTAATCATCTCAATCTATTCACTCATTTTGGTGAAATAGAGTGTGCTTCTCTCTATTTGTGAAGGTTCTTTGTTGCAGATGGTGCTCCTGGGAGGTGGTTGACACCAACACTCTGTACAATCACATGCATGAAGAAACATCTATAACTTTGGTGCATCACCATGTTTTCAACTTTCAACATCCTCTTCTTCCTTTTCCTTGTACAACTTGATAGACTAGGATTGGTGTAGAGTTATCCAATGTTGGGTTGGATGAGTATTGTTACATATAGTTTTTTGAGAGGAAGACAACCTTCTCCAAAGATCTAACCTCTTTTTGCAAGGTTACACACCTTGAGATTGGTTCCATTGTGTGATTGGAATGTTGAAAAATGTGTTCAATAGGGTGCAATTTCATGTGACAACAAAATCCATACCATAAGTGTTACTCCTATCCATAGAATGCATAATTTCATGAGTGGAAACAACTGCATCCAAGATTTGACAACTAGACAAAAAATATTTTTAACAAATACTAATCAAAATTTTCTTCAAAAGAGGTTTCAGCCTATTCATAGAAACTTTGGAGAAGATATTATAAACAATATTACAAAGGTTGATATGCCTAAAGTTAGCCATATTTGAAGGGTCAAGATTTGTAGGGAAAATAACAATGAAAGTATTATTTAGCTAGTTAGTAGTTTCCCATATTTAAAGAAATCTTTAGCTGCCAAGAAAATATCGCCCCCAAAAAAACCCCAATATTCTTAGGAAAATGTTGGGGGAACCCATCAGGACCAAGAGCCTTAAAGGCCCCCATAGAGAAAGTAGTAGCCCTAACTTCCTCCAAAGACATAGGCCTTAAAAGAAGATAATTTTCTTCCTTGGATAGGCTTGCAGGGATGTTGTCTAACAACTAATCTTCTAACACAATGGAATGGTTAGTATTTGGTTCTATCATAGAATATTGAAAGTACTAAAAAGTTATTTTCCCAACCCGTTCATCAAAAATATCCTCAAAACCATTTTCATAAATAAATCTAGAGATATTTCCTCTTCTTATACATTAAAGAAGACAAATGGAAAAAATAGAGTTCCTATCCCCCTTTTTCAAACACTGAATTCTAGATTTTTATTTCCATTTTTTTTCAATTTTAAGTATTAGCCTAGTGAAGTTGTAAAGCATTCTCAACCTACTAGGTTTCCTTAAAACATCTCTATTGACCATTTTTGTCTAAATATTCTTATGTTTTGTAGCTAGAATTTTCTTGTAAACTAATACATCACCAAAGACCAACCTATTCTATCCTTTCACTTTGTTTTTAATATTCTTAATCTTTTGATTCACCCTATACATAGCAAAACCTTGCATAGGGACACTCCACCACTTAAGGATACAATCCTTGAATTTAGGATGTGAAGCTCACATGATCTCATAGTCGAAGGGGAAAGGGCTAGTAGGAGTACAATATTTTTATTCCAATAGAAGAGAGTTATGGTTTGAAATAGTTAAATGTAGCTAGAATATTCTTATGTTTTGTAGCTAGAACTTTCTTGTAAACTAATACATCACCAAAGACCAACCTATTCCATCCTTTCACTTTTTTTTTAATATTCTTAAGCTTTTGATTCACCCTATACATAGAAAAACCTTGCATAGGGACACTCCACCACTTAAGGATACAATCCTTGAATTTAGGATGTGAAGCTCACATGAGGGCATGTGTAGGATCATGGTATGCCAAAAAGTAGCAATGGAGAAAAAAATACATGTTTCTACGACTCAAAACGCGAAAATGCTGAGTTGACTTTTTGGGGCTCGGTGACTACCGAGGTAGAGCAAAAACCTAGATTTAAGAATCAGATATCCAATCCGAACACAACACTATATATATATATATATATTTCGGGCGACCAAAACTCATTTTCACATTTTCATTCGCTTAACCGCGGCGGGCGCATAGTGGAAAGCGCAAATCAGATATCCAATTTCAAATCCATCTCCAACAGGTAAAATTCTTGATTTTTTATTTTCTCTAATCAAATTTTCAATTAGATTTGTTTAATTTTAGTTGATTTTTTTCAAAATAGGGTTTTTTGGTAGATTTTTTATGAAAATTTGAGTTTAGCAATGGATTTTGATGAAAATTGAATGTTTGCAATGGATTTTCACTTAAAAATAGTGTTTTTTATGTATTTGGATTAAAAATTAGAGAATTTTATTGGATTTTAAAAAAAAACTAGGGTATTTTTATACTATTTTCATTTATATTGTCTGATTTTAATTAGATTGATTTGTTTTTATATTTAATCAGGCATTAGCATTAAATTTTTTGAATCTTGTAGAAAATTTATGAGCTTCATGACCTTGTGTCACTTCACTAATACCCACGTGAGATGTAGTTGTAGACTTATGGCTTCCTATGTTGCAATCATAGCCAATGTTGAGCTTGATTCTTATAACTCTTTCACTCAACGTATTATGTCTACCCAATCCATCTTATATTCCCTCCCTAGTCCTACATTACCCATGTCTTTTTTGTAACCTAACATTTATGTGGACTTGGCATATGTTATTTCTAAGGTCCCCAATGATAATCTAGAATAATTGGATAAAGACCTACAATGAATTCAACAATTCTTAAGCATTGAACCTTTGGATGGAGAAGCAATCCCTCTTTTGGATAGCATTGGGAAGTTGGTAAATGATTAGGAAGGGATAGAAGTGTTACGTAGCCTAGCTAATATAGTAGATTCTAATATTCCTTTGGTAGCTAGTTTCACGAAATTTTTGACTAATGCTCAAAATCCTTTTGGAAAATAAGTTTCCTCTCCCACAATAATGCCTTCTATTCCCAACTTTACACTTCCAGTCATAGCATCAATGATGGAATATAACAATGGTTTAAACTCAATCTTAGGAATTTCTAGTGGAAATTATAATAGTTTTGTCCCTTCACCTATAACACCTCCATATTCATCACCCCTCCTAAACATGAAATATAATATCCCACCATTCCTCCATACTAGTTCACCATACTTGAAAAACTCTCACAACATGTGGCCCAATGGTTTTGTGATAAATCAACTTTTTTATTTAAAGCATGAGATTATTACAACAACAAATTTCAAACTTAAAACAAAATCAAACCAATAGTAAACATCCAAAATACCTTAAACATAGTTCATTAATGTTCACTATTTTAAATACACCTATACTACAAAACATTGAAATACCTTGCTTTGGAAAGTACAATGGTAAAAAATATCCTAATAACCATTTGTTAGTTTTTACTACCTTGTGTAGAGACTTTATTTTTGAAGATTCACTCATAGTGAAACTCTTTTCTAGATCATTGAAAGATATGGCCTTGGATTGGTTTTGTTCATTGTCAAACAATCAATTACCTCCTTTACACAACTCATTAGTGATTTCCTCCAACACTTTCAAGTGAACATCGGTCCTCAAGTTACATTAATAAATTTAGTTCATTGTAATCAAGGACCTAAAGAGAAAATAAAAAACTTTATGAAATGATACTAATCCATTTATTTGAAATTCTCCTATAGTCTTCAAGATGCTGACATTCAAAGGGTGTTTATA
>VDFB02373365.1:329214175-329248856 GCA_007258455.2 Sequoia sempervirens | reverse complement strand
TACATACTTTTCTAGGTCATTTAGTGAAAGATTGCATCATACTAGGTTTAAGCATTTTAATTTGCATTGCATTTGTCTTTCCAAGTCCTAACTTGGTGGTGATCCCCTCATTAGTTTACAATCAACCCCTAGAACAACCCTATTGCAAGATATCTTTCTCCTTTGCATATCTAGGATTGAGATCTCTAGGGTTATCCTTGAATGAGAGTGTTTGAGTTTTGTTATTTTATCGAGCCTAAGAATAGAACCAAAAAAAATTCCACCTTTCACTAAGGAAGACCATACTAAGTGCTAGGACTTACTACTGGACAAGACATTTATCATGGGAAACCATAATTTTGGAGATGAAGAAAATATTGGAAATAAATTTCTAATTTCTCCTATAGTTTTTATAGTTTCTTATAGAATCTGCTAAATCTATCTTTTGCATCATGTTGGTCATGTTTATCTTGCCGAATGAATAAGAGTTTCCACCATCAATGTAGATTGTTCTAGATTATTCCATTGTATCTATTTAAACAAATGAGATGTAATCATTGGGAATCGACCAAATTAATAAATATGATTTGTTTTGTGATGTAGTATTTATGGTCATTGTTTGTTATTGTTTTGTTTTGTTTATCAAAATGGTATCAGAGTTGGGTCGTGGGTTCAAATCCCCTCGGGTGATGTTGAGGGGGGATTTTTGGACTAAACATCATGTCTTCCTTTGGATTTGGGACATGGAATAACCATCTCTCATGGATCCATTTATCTCTAGTGTTTGTATCAGGCGTTAATAGGTCTATCTTTTGATGCAACAACAAAACATGTTCCAACAAATGGTATCAAAGTTGGATGATCAGGAATAGAAGATTTAAGAAGGTTGAAAGCTGCTAATAGAGAGGGAAAGTTTGAGATCATTGCTGAAGTTACTGAATGTGTTGAAGTTGCTAATTATTCAAGCCATTTATGTATCTTTTTGTATTTCTTAAAACCCCTTTATGGATCACTCATTGTGGTTGAAATTTTGATATAAAAATGAATTAAAAGTAGTTGTAAAGCTTTTTTTGGAAACTAAATTAATGTTTTTGGGATTGAATAAATTTAACGATTATTTTTATTGAAAAGAAGATAAGTGAAAATCTATGAAAAGTAAGGTATAGTTTGGTTAAATAAAGGAAGGAGATATAACATCATTTCATCTAGTAGTAGTTTAACTCAGCCTTAGATTCTGTTATTTATAGGTAAAAGCTATGATACATGGGCAATAAAAATGAGGACATTGTTTTGTTCACAAGATTTATGGGAGTTAGTTTAAAATGGGTTTGTAGAACCTTTAAGATTTGTCTACTTTAACACAAACACAAAAACAAGAACTTAAGGAAAAGAAAAAGAAAAAAATTAAAGCTTTATTTTTTATTCAACAAGCAATGGATGATTCTATGTTTCCTAGGATTTTTGTAGCAACTAGTTCTAAAAAAGTTTGGCAAATCTTAGAAATGCATACCAAGGGACAACTAAAGTAAACGTTGAAAAATTATAGACATTAAGAAGGAAGTTGAAAATATTCAAATGCGTTCATCAAAATCTATAGACCAATTCTTCAATAATGTAGTAGATATTGTAAATCAAATGAAGACACATGGAGATAATATATTTGATAAAAAGGTGATATATAAGGTTTTTAAAAGTCTTCTTAATAAATTTGATAAAAAGGTGATATATAAGGTTTTTAAAAGTCTTCCTAATAAATTTGATGCAATAGTAGTTGCAATTGAAGAATCAAAAGACTTATCTCAATTGTTAATAGATGAAATGATGGGATCCCTACTTTCTGATGAAACCATGATGAATTGACACAACAATTTTTCTTTGAAGAGTGCTTTTAGGACATGGGTATCATTTGGAAGAGGAAGATCAAACTTCAAAGGAGGAAGAGGAAGAAGTGGACACATGAGTCCAGATCAAGGAGAAATAAGATCTATAACTTTCACAGTGGAAGTAGAATTAGAGAAAGTTTTCCAGTAAAAAGTTCATTCTACTTCTAATTAAAATTTAAGTGTTGAATCAGATCCAACACTTGCTTCATTAAGACAAAGGTATAAAGGTAAGAAAATAAAAAACTTAAAAGAAATTAATGATCAAGGAGAAGACAATGTAGATTCAAATTTTGCTTTATTTATTTATAATCCTATATATTTTGAAGAAGCAATAAAATATAATAATTGGATTAAGGCAATGGGTGAAGAAATGAACTCTATTAAAAGAGAAAAAAAACATGAGAGTTAGTAGATTTACCCAAAGGTAAAGATTGCATATGAGTTAAATGGGTTTATAAAACTTAATTTGCTGAAGGTCAAATTGTAAAACATAAAGCAAGATTAGTTGCAAAAGGATTTTCATAACAGTATGGGATTGATTATAATGAAACTTTTTCTTCTATTGCAAGAATAGATACAGTTAGAATTTTTTTAGCAATAGTTTCACATAATAATTTGAATAGTTTTCAAATGGATATGAAATCAACTTTCTTAAATGGATTTCTTGATGAAGAAGTTTATGCTCAACAACCACCTAGTTAAGAAGTTCATGGTCATGAAAGTAAAGAATATAATTTAAAAAGGAACTTTATGGATTGAAATAAGCACCTAGGGCTTGGTATAATAGAATTGATTCATATTTGATATGTAATGGATTCAATAGAAGTAGCAACACGAACCTACATTGTATATAAAGGCTAATGTGCAAGGTTAAATTTTGATTGTATGTTTGTATGTTGATGACTTGATTTTTAGTGGAAATTTGTTTGTAGAGATGTTTAAGTCAAATAAAATGAAAGAGTTTGAAATGATAAATTTGAGTTTGATGAGATACTTTCTAAGTATTGAATTTGTTCAAAAAAATAAGGCAATTTTCATTTGTTAGTCCAAATATGTCAAGGATGTATTAAGAAGATTTAAAATGTTGAATTGCAATCCTCCATCAACTCTGATTATCACAAGAACAAAATTAAGCAAAAAGGATAAGGGGTCAAATGTTGATCCAACCAAGTTTAAAAGACTTGTTGGCAGTTTAATGTATCTTACAACTATAAGGCCAAATATTATGTATGGTGTAAGTTTGATTTCAAGGTTCATGAATTCACCTCAGGGTTCTCATTGGCAAGTTGGGAAGAGAATACTTAGATATGTTGCAGGAACAACAAGACATGGAACCCTATATTCCAAAACTAACAATTTTAATTTGGTTGGTTATACTGACAATGATTTTGTAGGTAGCATAAATGATAGGAAAAGTACATCAGAACATATATTTCATGTTGGATCTGGAGTTGTCTCATGCATCAAAGAAGGAACCTATAGTGATTTTTTTAGACAAAGCAAAATATGTAGCTGTAACTACTGCATCATGTCAAGCAATATGAATGCGTCGAGTTTTGTCAAATCTGTTGCATAATCAAGAGGAACCGACACCAATCCTTTGTGATAAGTAGTCAACCATTTCATTATCCAAGAATCATGTCATTCACAAGAGGAACAAGTACATTGATATGAGGTACCACTTCATCAAGGAATTGGTCAACAATGAAGAAATCTGTCTTGAATTTTGTAGATCCGAAGATCAATTGGTAAACATTTTTACCAAGACATTACCAAAGGATAACTTTGAATATCTAAGATAAAATTTGGAAATGGCTGATAGTTGAAATTAAGGAAGAATGTTGGAAAGAAACTTGTAATTTCTCCCATAGTTTTTGTAGTTTTTTATAGAATCTGCTAAATCTATCTCTTGCATTGTTTTGGTCATGTTCATCTTGCCGAATGAATAGGAGTTTCCACCGTCAATGTAGATTGTTCTAGATTAGTCCATTGTATCTATTTAACCAATTCTCATGTAATCATTGGGCATCGATCAGATTAATAAATATGATTTGTTTTGTCCTGTAACATTTCTGATCATTGTTTGTTATTGTTTTTACTCTGTTTATCAGAAAATAGGTTGCGGAGGCAAAGCTCAGAAGACCATTGTTTCATGTCTGCCTATGAAGAAAATGATAAGTTGAATAAAATGGAGTCTGTAAACACAAATCCCATGTTCTGGAATGGCGAGTTTCAGGCTTATGACGATGATTGTGATAGTATGGGTTACTGGTTAAGCATTTTGAGGCAAGCTGGGCGATCACCAACGTTGTACGATGTTGAGATGTTTTCCTCACATAAGGATTACTTTGTAAGTATCCAAAACGAATAGCAAAATTGAATGTTTTCCTCATAGAAGGATTTGTTTGTAATTATCCAAAACGGATAGATAAATTGAGTAATTTTGCATGTAGCTTGTTTCAACGACGTGGCGAACACTGGTAAATGTTACGTCCGTAAATGATGATTCATGTGTAGCATTGAAGGCCACTAAAGAATATTATGCCCAACAGTTAATAATGAGTGCAATGTGAAAAGGGATTAATGTTATACGTTAGGAGCGGTGAGGATGTGACATACAGCCAGCTTCTTTAGAAAAGAGAACAGGACATGATTGCAGGAGGGTGAAGGGTCAAACATCCATGACACATTCAAAGGAAAACAAAGAAAGAAGACATGATGAAAAAGGACAAAACACTATTTAGGCGTTGAATTTAAACCGCATTGCAACAAATTAGAGAATTATGGAAATATGTTGCCTAATCCTCCTAACGAGGAAACAATTTCAATATGTGGGAAGCTTGTGATCCTAACAAAAAAATTAGGTTAAAAATTGTGATGTCGACAAGCGTAGAGAAATAAGACATACCTACAAAATACGAGACAAACATATATGATAAAGTACGTAATAATTAAATAATTTGAATAAGTCAATCAATTTAGATGGTTGAATTTCAAATTAAAATAAAGATGAAATGATTTAAATAGATGTGTATTTTAACATTTAGAAAGAAGGAGATTGATTTGATTATGATATAGAAATCCAATACTTCAAATATGAGATTGAATTTGGGATGAAAGGTTGTGAGAAATATATTTTATAAAATTTGGAATTGTGTGGAGTCTTAGAGTAAGGCTATAAGAGTAGTTCCATTTCATGACAAATTTAGATGCCTATTATTTTGATTATAAATTTTTAATTTTAATTCAGTATCACTTAAAATTGAATGTGGTGGACGTAGAATGGTGGAATCTAAACTAGACCATTCTTAAAATTTGCATAAGATTGAAGTCACATTGGCGGTCTTGATGGGTCTCCTAGACCAATGATAAATTAGGGTTTCAATACTTGTGGAAGTTATTTGTATGTGTTTATACACACAAATATAAAACTTGGTGGTGTTGAGTAGTAGCATTGGAACTTGCTATGTAAATAGTAAATCCTTGAGTATTCCTTAATTGTAACCAAACCTTATTATATTGATTCAACAATGTTTTAATAAGTTTTGATCCACACCAAAATCATTGTATGTTCAAGTACTTGACAATTATGTAGTACGGTGATAATAAATGCTTGAGACTTGATGGAAGTTAGATAAATTGTTATGTATGGTTGAATTGACCTAGGGGTTGTGAACTTGTATACTTTCATACAAGCATTATGTACAAAAAATTTATTTCTTCTCTATGTAATTCTATAGGTAATGACTAGTTGGGACTAACATTTAAGTAGTGTTTTCATAACATATCAAATTATTTGATGTTTTATTAGGATTCAACTACATAGTTCTGATTATGTCAATGAGAAACTACTTAAAATTAAGCCACTAAATAAGGCCCTAAAATCAATATAAAAAATACCAATATATGTTTAAGGGCTTACATATTATATTTGAATTTAGTATCTTGAATGGAGATAAAACTAATATTGAATTTGAATCATAATCATAATTTATAAATTTTTCAAAAAAACCATTCCAAACATGTCAATATTTTCTTTGTAATTGAATGGAAGATTGACTTTTAGATAGTTGAATACAAGGATTGTGTGAGGTGAGTATAAGAAAAATATGTTGCATGAGAAACTAGACAATAGTGTAACATCATTAATTTTCCATACAAATTCATACTTAAGATAGAGTAGAAAATATGATCTATAAATTATATTGATATATGCATTAAGGAGAGGAATACGAAAAAGTCAAAATTAAATTATTTTTTAATTTTACAACGAATGCATATAATTAGAAAATGGATGAATAAATTAGATCAAATTTAAATGTCATAAGCCTAAATATTGACAAGTAGCTCATAGTTGGTTTATGTGATAATGAAGGTTATAATTGTAATCGATCATTGTAAAAATTCAATATAAGTATTTCACCTTTATCTCTTATAAGGATGTGATTATATCATCTTTATATATTATGGGTATGCAATGGGTGTGTAGTTTATAGTTAGTTTATGTGATGATGAATATCACAAGTGTAATCCTTGATCACTTTAAATATTTAGTAGAAGTACCTAAAACCTTTATATTTTATGGGTTTATGCTAGGTATACAACTTATAAGGGAAATGTGAAGGTTGTACAATTTATAACTAGTTCATATTATAACTAATAATATTTGGTGGTTAATAACATCACAAAGTTTAAATTCAAAATTTCAATAAAGAATTCAGATAATTTTGCATTATTAGTAAATATTCATATAGAAAGAACCACTTAAATGCTAAAATTAATAAATATTAAATAACAAAAAAGGTAATGATAATTTAATTATAAGATTAATTTGTTAGTGTCAAGATTTTTATAAAGGTCTTAGTAGTTGGTTAGTGTTGTATAATATAATTGTATGTTTTTATTTTTAGGGTTAACGACTTACAAACATCCTTTATTAACACTTTTAAATATTTAAAAATCACCTTTTAGTCTAAAGTCTTAGAAACATTATCTATCTATCTATCTATCTATCTATCTATCTATCTATCTATCTATCTATCTATCTATCTATCTATCTATCTCCTCTATCTGTCTATTTGTCTATCTGTCAATCTATCTGTCTATCTGTCTATCTGTCTATTTGTCTATTTGTCTATCTATCTATTTGTCTATCTATCTATCTGTCTATCTATCTATCTATCTATCTATCTATCTATCTATCTATCTATCTATCTATCTATCTATCTATCTATCTATCTATCTATTTGTAAATGCGTTTTATCTATCTATCTATCTATCTATCTATCTATCTATCTATCTATCTATCTATCTATCTATCTATCTATCTATCTATCTATCTATCTATCTATCTATTTGTCTATCTATCTGTGTATCTCTCTCTCTCTACCTCTCTATCTATCTATCTATTTATCTATCTATCTCTCTATCTATTTTTCTATCTATTTATCTATCTGTCTATCTATCTGTCTATCTATACATCTATCTGCATGTCTATCTATCTATCTATCTATCTATCTATCTATCTATCTATCTATCTATCTATCTATCTATCTATCTATCTATCTATCTATCTATCTATCTATCTATCTATCTATCTATCTATCTATCTATCTATCTAGCTATCTATCTATTTATCTATCTATCTATCTATCTGTTTGTCTATTTGTTTGTCTTTCTCTCAATTTCAGTTAGTCAATCATTCTATCTATCCACTAGCATCTGTCTCAATTTTGAATGGTTGTTTTAGATTTTGTAGAGCTAGAAATGGTGCAGTGTTGAGATTTTCCTTTAAAGTATCGAAGGCCTTTTTCTATGGACCTCCTCATTGGAAAGAATTCTTCACACTTGTCAATGCATGCAATGGAGATGATATGTAAGAGAAGTTACCTATGAATTTTCCCCAATACTGTACTACACTAGAAAACTTTTGAATTCTATAATTGTACTTGGCTTAGGCCAGTTTACAATGACTTCGACCTTTGCAGGGTCCACTTTCAAGTGACCTCCTCCTACAAAATAACCTAAGTACAATAGTGATGTCTTTGCAAATTCACATTTAGACATCTTTACATACAATTTTTCTTTTCTCAATACATCCAATACTTTCTTTACATGCTCTACATGTTCTTCCAAAGTTTGACTAAATACAAGTATATCATCCAAATAAACTATGAAAAAATCACCTATGAATGGATGAAATTCATGACTCTCATAAAGGTAGCTGGTGCATTACAAATCCCAAAGCGCATGACCAACCACTGATAAAATCCCTATTTTGTCTTAAATGCAGTTTTCCATATATCATTATTAGCAATTATTATTTGGTGATATCCATTGTGCAAGTCTAACTTAGTGAAATAAACTACATGTTTCAATTGATCAATTAAATCATCTGTTCGGGGAAGAGGATACCTATTCTTTACTGTTATCTTGTTGAGGGATTTGTAGTCAATGCAAATTCTCCATGACCCATCCTTCTTTGGCACCAACACACTTGGAGAACCACAAGGAGAGGTACTTGTACAAATAACTCTTTTCTCAACCAACTACTAAACCTGCTTCTTGATTTCCTCATTCTACAAAATTGATAAATGGTACATGTCGATGTTTGGAAGAGGCACATCCTGTTGTAATTGGATTTCATGTTGTATATCTCTCTTTCATGGTAATCCCTTTGGCTCTTGAATAAAGTCATAATAGGCAAAAACTACTTTGACCAATTCATCTTTATGCTCTGGATCACACCCTTTGAATTCCTTAGATTTATCATCTTCTTTGGATTTTACAATCATCAATACAAAGTTCTTACTAGCATTGTCTAACCTCTTCATTTGTCCAATATTCACCAATGTTAGATTAGTCTTAATATTATGTGCCCATATAATGAATTCTTTACCATCCTTAAAAAGGCGATATTTATTTTCACCCCTATAAAAGATTATTTTCTGGTCATAAAGATAGAGACTCCCTAGTACAAGACCAAAAATATCTAAAGGAACCACATCAACTTCTACCTCATCTATAAAGTTTTCAGTGATAGCAAATCTTAACTTACATTGCTTCATTACTGAACCTAATATTTTTGTCACCTCTTGTACCTCTAGGGTTTTGCAACACCTAAAATGAGAGAGACAAAGATCACACTTCATTCAAGAAAAAAACCTCGAGGTTTCAATGCGAAGGAGATTGAAATCTGACAAAGGGAGAGTTCTAGGGAATAAATAAGAGCAAATGAGGGTTCACTCGCACCAAGTGTAAACTTGGAAAACATAAACCATCAATTTTTGGAATAGGGGGACTCTCTTGCACTTCTAGAGTTTTGCACCTAAAAGGAGAGGAATTCCAAAACCTTAATGTCTCACTCAAGAATATGCCCTTGAGATTCCAATGCACAAAGATGATTGAAATGTCTCTAAGGGGAATGTCCTAGATGCAAAGAACTAATAAAAGAGATTGAATACTAATGCAAAACTAAGAAAATGCAAAATGTTTCAAAACATGTTGTGATATGTAGAAAGATAGATTAAATGCAATATAGAACAAGATAGAGATGCTAAAAAAAAAGAGTGCACTTCGAAACTTATGGAGGTTAGAGTGAAGACTATAAATATCTCTAAAATAGAAAATCTAATTTTCTAGCCAACTAGGACACATACGCCAAGTTGGACGACTTAATCTCAAATAAGGGTTTCTACCCAAATTTTTTTTTTAGGGAAATGGGTAGTTGAATCTACAAAATGTTCTGACAAATACCTCTAGTTGGACTCATACACCACTGATGGTGACTTATTCCTTTTCTAATTTTTTGAAAATTAAAATTATAGATCTATACTCCAACACCTACACTTCATTCCCAAACTGAAACTTGGATCTGATTCTATGAAAACACCTACAAAATAGAATATATTTTAATTTTTCATGGGGATTTTTCCTCGATCAAACCCCTAGTTTGGTATTTATACCTTGAAAGAGATAATAAAATATGTAGCAAAATCCTAGCCCTAAGTGCATCTAAGACTAGGAAATCTAAAACACGATGCAACCCTATTCTAACATGCAAGAATAAGATGCATGGATAAAATTTGAACAATGGAAGGCTCACTTTAAGAGACCCTAAATCACTTTAAAGGAATCTTAATGACATGCAAACATTCCTTAGGCTAGAGATAGAGAGAAAATGGAAGATGGAATCACTTAGAAAACAAGTCCTTAGGCTTGGCTTGATGGCTAGTTGCATCTCCCCAACCTAGAATTATTCATGATTCTCCATAGGAATCCATGATCAACCTTAAACAATACAATATATTGGAAAAAAAGTGAGCTTGAAGACCTACAAAAACCCTTGAATGTTATCCTAAAGCTTCAACTTTGTTGTAGATAGACTTATGAATCTTCTTCTGGAAGATATTCAACACTTTACTTTTGAATTTGTTTGTTAAAAATAACTAGATGTTGTGGAAAATGACCTAAAAACTTATATTTATAGGCATTCACACCTAATTAAACATTATTTAGACCTCATAGGCCGACATCCATCAAAAAATTGAATTACATTGGTGATTTTCCTACTAAAAATTGAAAAATCCCCCCAAAGGGACTAAGTCGCCGCCCTAGGCAACTTAGTCCCACTAGAGGGGACTCATTCACCGAAGGTGGCAAATGGGTCCCACTTAAGGTTTTTGAGGTGGGTTTTTTGAAATTTGAATAATTTAAGTGTTCTTTGTCAGGATTCATATCATTTTTGAGTGGAATAAGCCTCAAGGTCTAAAATAATGGGTCTTAGTGGCCTATAAATGGTAAGTTTAAGGAGTGATTGATTCAAGGATGCTAAAATAGGTCCAAATTAAGCATGAAATTTCCTCTTTCTTCAAGAATATACAATTTATATGCTATAAGTACCTATAATTGTGCATCATTGCGAGCCAATCTAAGTGGATATGGCTTCGAATGAGGTGTTGTATCCAAGTTAAGTTTATTAAAAACTTCTTTAGATATTATATTTACTTGAGACCCCATATCAAACAAAGTATCAACCTTAGTACATGCTTTGTTACAAGTTGAATATGAAATTACTCATTTCAATGCTTACCAATCTTATGCAGAGAAGATTCTTTACTTGCACTTGCACTTGCATTTAAAAAACTTATATTAGAAGAAAGATATATGCCTTTTCCTTTACCTTGGATCCCAAAAACAACAATCTTTGTCTCATCCTTGGAGTCAGATCCAAGATCCTATTGTACTACAACAATAGTCTTTTGTTTGCCTTTGTTTCCTCCATACTTCTTTGGTCTTAGTTTGGGATGCAACTTCCAACACTTTGAGTTATCATGCCCCTCCTTCTTGCAATGGGAGCATGTGGGATTATTACCCTTCTTCTCGATGGTTGCTATTTCCTTCCCCTTTTCTTTGCCTTTGGATTTACCTTCATACTTAGATGGCTTCTTGTCAAAAATTTCATTGAAAGTATTCTTACCCCTTGACTCCAAATGTGTGGATTGTACACATACTTCATCTAGATTATTAATATTTAAAACCAAAAATGTATGCCTTAAGTAAGAGTGAAGACCACCTATATATTTGAGCAGTGTGTCCTAGGTGTATAATAGAACATTAAGTGCAATAGCCTACTTCCTAAATTCATGAGTATAGTCTTGGATGGATTGACCCTTACCCTACCTAAAATTTTGTCAGTTCATAGTCAACTATTGCATATTGCCTAAGGGATAAAACTATTTTTTAAGGGAAACTTTAAACTCCATCCAAGTTAAATTGTCACTACCATGTTGAGCAATTATTGCCTAAGTTTTACTCTCCCACCAGGTGAGAGTGGTTCCTCCCAACTGAAGAGTAGCTAATTAGATTTTAGAAGCATCATCTAAAAGGCCTTGAATCCTATAGTATACTTCTACTTATTGAACCCAATCATCTAATTTCTCAGCATTTAACTCTCCACAATATTTAGGTAGTTCAAACTTTACATCCAATTTGATTACAGGCTTATGTGCACTTTTGAAAGGATTAATAGAAGTAGAATTAGAAGAAGATGTAGAAGATGGAGATTGAGGAGTTTTTGGATGTTCATCATAACCTTCTTCTATTTTCCCTTTTTCCTTTTGATCTTCATCATCCTCATGCTTTTCTCATTTCAACAATTCTCCTTTTTCATGCTTCTTCCATTCTTTCTTTTCCTGATAGAGCTTTTCCACCATAGCCTTCATGTCAAGAAAGGATCATTAAAAACTCTTCTCATCGAGCTTGAAACTTTTTCTAGCTTCTGTTTCTTCCATCTTTGATGATGGAAAAATTTCTCCATTTACCAATCTCAGGATTGAATTTTACAAGTGTTCCTTCACCACATTAGCTCCTGGATCGTGTTAACAACCACTTCTGCAATCACTAGTCAAACAAAGCTTTGATACAAACTTGATCTATTAGGATGTATGACAATTGATTAGTGAATGCTAATTTAATGTAAACAAGAAATTGAATTTCTTAAGCTTAATTCCACATGCTTTTAAAAAGACATTAAAATGATTTAAAACAATAGAAATATGAAAATAGGGAAAATAGAGAAGAAAAATAAAGACAAACTGATAACAGAGTTTTCCAATTGGCTACGTCTCTAGGTCCCTCTCCAATGAAGTGACCGATCCATGATTATGCTCCAAATGCTTGATTACAAGGAAACACCAATTTTCTCCAAAGTCTTACAAAGACTTCTCAAGTGATAATGAAATGAAGAAAAATCCCCCTCCTTCAAGTACAATTAGTTGGCTTCAAGCTCATAAGTGCACAAAGTTGAAATATTTTCACTATCAAATTTCTCCAATTCCTCTCTATCCTCCCAAGTACAAAGAATTCCCCTTTAAATATGATATCCCATGCCATAATGGGTTTAACAAACATATCTCCCAATATCCCCTAATTTGAAATACAAATTTTTAACATATGGTTCAGATTGAACTAGGGATTTTTAAAAATCTTGATTAAATCCTTAAACTTTTAATATTTTGGCGACCATTAATTTAAGGCATTCAAGTTTCCTTTTTAAAGTTCATAAAGGATAAATTTTTAATATTATTCTAAGTTGGCTTTATATTTAGGAGATTTAAATGTTTATTTAAAGATATATGTAATTTGATTCCATTATATTGGGAATAAACAAGAGATCTTTATAACGAATTCTACCCCTTTATTTTTTTGAGGAAATCATTGGCCTTGCGATTGGGAGGGCATAGTGGTGAGGGGGAGGTTGGCGGTTCGAACCATCGGCCGCCCCTTTTAGACTTGTCTTATCTTTGATCCTTTAATAAATAGAACCCGCCAAACATAGATATGTGAGGATGTTGCATGATTGAATGGTGAGGAGAGAATTTCAGAAGGAAGAGGTTGGGGGTTCAATTCCCCCAACCAAAATTTTAACAAATAGACAAACCACCACCAGTCCTTGTAGAATGCCATATGGCACCCTGCTATTGGGCCACATGGCACATTTCTATTAGCCACCGAAGGACATGTGTCACAATTTGATTGGACGTCATACTTCCACGTGTCTTAATGGGGAGCTACCAAGTCATCGTTCTTGCCACATCAACATGCTAACATCATGCTGACATCATCATTATTCTACCAAGTTAGCATGGTCAACCCTCAACTTTGACTAGTCATATCTTTTGTGTACAAGCTCTGTTTGAGGTGATTTGAGTGACATTGGATTCGTGGCGACAAGCTCTTTGACATGATATTATTTTTGACCATGTTTTAGATGATTAGTTTTTTGACCTAGAATCTCCATCTAGAACCCCTTTTTTGACCAAAATTTGACTGAGCATATCTTGAGCATACAAACTCCTTTCGAGACATTAAAGTTGCATTGGGTTTGTATCAAAGATCTCTTTAACATGGTGCTCACTCTTGGAGCATCTAAAATAATTGAATTTTTGGTGAACATATCCACTTGGATCAACTAAGATAGGGGACCAAAAATTGTCTACCACACTTTATTAGTCACCATGAGAGCACAACATGAGCACATTATAATTTGCTCATGCTCTTTTTCTACCATAAACAAAAAATCACATTTCATTCTCATTTTTCATCCAAAGGTTTGAAAATCACCACTTATATGTTGCGAAGACATGGGTATGTGCAAGATCATCATGGAAAAAATAGGCCCTTAAGTGGCAATTTTTTAAAAAAAATCAGAGTTAGGCAACTTGACGTAAATTTTTTAATAAGTTATCTATATTATTTCAAAAATATGTAATAATATAATTTGTAGAAAATTGAATGTAGTTTCTAAACTACTAGGTTTATTTTTTAAACAACAAAATCTATTTGGTGAAAATTTTAAATTTCAATGTAGTAGTACTTAAATTTCAGGGAAAAAATAAGTAGGTGTCTTTCTGACCACCCTAACCACAATAAAATGATAATATTTTTTTATAATATTTTAAATATAAGTAGATGACTCATGTTCGAATGTGATGCATATTTTTTTGTATTTTTTCCAAGTAAATAATTAATTATGATTTTTTTAATACAAATTTTAAAAAATATAAAAACTCGTATGTCTAACCACCTTAACTTGGTCAAAACTTCATGAAATTCATTTTTTTCTTTTAATGCTATAGTATACGAAGCATAGAATGTGACACATGTTTCAGATTCAAAAAATGTGATACCATTTGAAAGCTATAGATGTTTTTCAATCAACCTATCAATCAGGACTTTAGTCGTAATTCAAATAAAAAATGAATAATAATTATTTATTAAATTCAAAGTAAAGCATAATTTATATTGGTGGAAATTTGAAAATATCCTTTAAAAACCCTTTTTGTTTCATTAATTTTGGGTAAAAAAAAGTCGTCAGCCACATACCCTACAAATACCCAGCATATTGCCACTTTTTGGCCCATCATGATCCTGCACATACCCACATTAGGGAGGTCAAATAAGTAAGTATTTTTAGTTTTTTAGTGTCAATTTTGGATTAAATAGGTAGATTGAATTATTTTTTAATTGAAATTTGTTTACTTTTTGAGGAGTTAATAATTCACCCCCAAATGTTCAAAATTTTGATTCACTTCTTCATGAAAACCCTCTTGAAGAATAGTCACAACAAACACCTCCTACAATTCCACATCATCCTCCAAGAACACAACAAAACATATTAGGGAAAATAGAAAATAATAAAATATAACTTGAGGAGTTAATTTCGAGGTTGAAAGATCCTATAGGAACAAACTCCCATACGACTGCCCTTGTTGAATTACTACAATCCATTATCTCTCATGTAGAATCAATGAGTGGGAAAATAAACAGTTGGTCTAATAAGAGGAACAACAAATTCAATTTTACATAGAAAACTATCATATGAACAAGTTACCTTTTTTTGAAATCTGACTTGTGTGCACTCTTCATCAACCCACAAACCAATCATTCACATAGTGTATGCAAAATATTCCATATCCATTGGTGCCACTACTAAGGGATAAAGAATATTTTTTGGATAGGTGGCAGATGGTTTTTGACCATCCTCCATGTAATAACTATGAGGTAACACAATATTCTTTGAGGAAACTCTATCGTGAGTTTTTCCTTAATCAGATCCCTAATTAATTTGGCATGTGGGAGTTCTAGGGTAGAGGTGGGGGCTCTAAATAGGACAAATTAAGAACACAACATGACCCAAACAAAGCATTGAGACAACTGGCTAGACCAAAGTTAGAGCATGTGGCTATTCCTTTTGTTGTGAAGGAGGGTGTTGGGGTGGAGAACTTCAAGTCCATTGGTTTGCTCACTCAAACCCTTATACAACATACTAGGCCTCTAGTACATGGTAATGTGGGCAAGTCTTCCAAGCATCAAGTTCCACCTCATGTATGTCGATCTTGTGGGTCCCTCTATTTTTATGATCCCAAGGATAGTTAGGATGCATGTGCCTAGGATACATTTGTAGTGGATCAAATGGTCATGAAAAAAGCTCCACTGAGTGAAATATTTGAATTTGATAGTCAGGTAAATTTTAACAACTTTAGTTAATTCAATTTATTAAAATTCATTTTGAAATATAAGATTAATTAAATTAGTAGAATGATTATAATGAAATTTTAGGGTCATAGTGTTTTACTTATTTGCAGTAGTCCTCCACCTCCTTATTACATGATAGTGTCAAGTGAAAAGGTATGTAACTAGTAAATAATTATAAATATTACATGTGAATATTTGAACCTTAGATGAATGGTATTCTTAGAAATCACTTTTGATGTTGAATAGGTTAATGTTGGGCCTTCAACATCAACACCTAGCAGTCAAGGTTTTTCATCAAACTTTCACTTAGGTAACCTTGTCTATTTTTATTCATTAATGGTGTTGTAAAATAATATTAGGTATTTTTTTTAATTGGATAATGTCGTTTCATTTTTAGATGATGCAAACAAATACTCCTCCTAATATTCATACCACAATGACGCATGGTGTTGCTGCAATAGTAGGAAGTTCGATACCTTTGACATAGGTATAAGACATATTACTAAATTTCACATTATATTTATTGGTATGTGTTTATTATTAAAAAATTGAATGATATTCAGTTGTAGTTTAATTTATATCTTGATGCTTTCCACAAGGCTTTACGAACCTAGATTGTGAGAATGCACTATTATGGATGAACGTAGTGATTATTTGTATGTGGTAAGTGATTATTAGGTTATATGCCAATATATAATTCAATTTATATATATTAATTTCTATACTCTTTATTATATTAGGTGGAGGTCTAGAAAATTTTAGACATGAGGACAAGTGAATGATTTTGAAAAAGACCACCATTTTATGCATCTCCATCCACTTGATAGTCAAAGGAAACTCACAATCTCTTTCTTTCCCCGAGAGGGAAATGACTATATTAAGGTCTTTTTTTGTATGCCTATATGGAATTTTTGAACATAAATTTTGTATTACAAATATGTGACATTGTATGTCCATATTCCTTTTTTGTAAGCCTATATGGATTTTTTGTACATATATATTATACTTTTATCAACATATAATGGTGTATGCCTATATGGATTTTTGGCTTTAATCAAAATCTTTTCTACCTATGCTATCCATATTTACATTATAAATGATTAATTAAATAAATGAATAATGAAATGATGTAACTATAAATGATTAATGTTATCTATATTTTCACTATAAATGACTAATTGAGTAATTTAATAAGGTTCATTTTTCCCATATAACTATTGCAAGCATTGCAACTAATCATTCATTCAATTAATGAAGTTGGATGTTTATTATTTCTCCATCTTTTTATTATCTTGCATGATAGATGTAGTTGCAATGTTATGCCACTTTACTATCTAGGTTTTCCTTTTGCTTTGTCCTATTTTGAATTCATTTTTGGAATCACCATCCACCTATAGGTTGAAATGAGACATTCATGAATTCCATGATTGAGAGAATAGTCATGCAAAATTTTGGCACATCTTAGGGTTATTTAGAGGCTTAGTGGTTGTAATGTATCCTTAAATGATTAGGATTTTTGGACACTAAAATGCCTCCAGTAGTAGCATCCCACCTACCCAAATGTGTTGCATCATTGATTTGGTACCATGTGGTCAAGCATCTTCAAGCTTGTAGGACATACATTCAATTTTGAAAAGAAGTCTTAGCATAAGTTGAAATTTCTAAAATAATATAACATTGTCAAAAATTCCTTTACTTGGCCAAGAATCTACATGCATGTGTTTTTGGAGGGAGGTCTTTAATGAATGTTTGAGTTTCATTAGGAGAGGTCAAGCATTTTAGGAATTCTTGTTATCTTTTAGCTCTCTTTACTTCAACATGCAATTTGTTATGAAAACCAAGGTTTTCTCAAGCATCATAAGGAGAAGCATTGATGGAGATCTTGACCCTTGATATTGGTTTTAGCAAATAAGCAAGCTATTTTTTATTCATGATATTTTTCTATGATTCAATGCCTTAGAAACTTGTAATAGAGTAGTCTCACATGGACATGTATCCATGGTAAGTGAAGGAAGCATGGGAAAATTTGTACATACACTAGGAATAATTATTCTCTAGTAATTCAAGCATAAGCACATGAAACTATGTCTCTTAGCTATAGAATCTTGGGGTTTTATTGATATTTTCATAGGTCTTTGTAAAGTTTTCTAAGATCCTCATGCTAAAATTTCCAGTGTCTATTATGCTTTCTAAAAATATGTGTGAGTTTATTATACATTCTCAAGATCTATGTGAAGTTGTAAAGCCATTTTGATTCATTAAAAGGTACATGAGCATATATTCAAGGGCTACTAGATGAAGATAATAGTGTTTCAAGGTGCCTATAAAAAAATTATTAATAGAAAATTATTAAGAGGAGAAAGGAATTAACCTAAAGATAAGAATATATGACAAGTAAAATTTTCTATTATGATGATCATATGAAATATTGGTAGATCTAGAGTGAGCATAAGACAAAGGAGATATTTTTTAGGTACCATAGTTTGAGAAAACACTCATGCAAAAGTTTAATATTTTTTTGGTCCCAGAGATCTTAAGAAATCTTGATGGTCTAATTTGTTTCAAAAGAATCAAGATTCTTGGGTGCAAAAATGAGACCTCTAATAGTAATAATCCACCCAATTGCACTATCGATTTAACCCTATGAGATGAAGAACATAAAAAATGTTTCTCAACAATTTTTTACTGAAGACAATTGACACTATTTGTAACATTTGATACATTGTTTCCATGGTGAAATGACTTGGAGATTTTAAAAATTGAGAGAGTTTATTATGGAAGGACTGTACATGACCTTGTAGCTTTAGACAAAAAAAAATTGTGTCATGGTTTATGAGAAACAACTTGTCAAATTTTAGTAGTTTTTGGAACTTAGGATTATGAAGAGAAAGCACCAATATAGTGTAGTCTGGAATGATCAAGAAATATAGGGTGAGAAATATGGCCTTTCTTAGCATAAAATTTCCCACCCCAACGTGTTGGAACTATCAGTTTATCCCCATGAGATAAAGAATGTTAAAAACTCCTCCCAGCAACTTTTTATTGAATGTAATTGATGCTTTTTGCAACATCTGAAACATTGTCACCATGGTGAAATGACTTGGAGATATAAAAAAGTGAGAGAGGTTATTGTGAAGAAACCCTAAATGACCCTATATCTTAAAAAAAAATTATACATACCACAATTTTTGAGAAACAACTTATCAAAGTTAGGAACTTTTTGGCACTTAGGGCTCTTGAGAGAGTGTGTTGGCATAGTGTAATCTAGAACAATAGGCAAGATGGTGTGTGAAATATAACCTTTCTTAGCATAAAAATTCCCAACCAAACATATTAGTGTTGTTGATTTGGCCCCATGATGTGCAGAACAAAAACATGCTACCTTTTAATTTTTTGTAACATTTGAAAAATTATCACCACAACCAAAAGGATTGAATTTTTAAAAAATTGAGAGAGGTTATTGTGAAGGGACCCTATGTGACCCTATTTATTTAGAAAATAACATTTTTACATGTCATAGCTTTTGAGAAATAACCCATCAAAGTTTGATACTTTTTGACACTTAGGGCTCTTAAGAGAAAGTGTTAGCATAGTGTAGTATGGAATGAGTGCAAGATGGGGTGAAAAATAAGAAATTTCCTACCATAAAACCACCCAACCAAATTTTTTGGTTCTATAAAATTTTCCCCATGATCTGAAAAAATATTATGCTAGCTTGGAAATTTTTGTTTAATACATTTGATGCTTCTTGTAACGTACAAATACTTGTCACCATGTACAAATGGATTGGAGTTTAAAAACATTGAGAGAGGTTATTGTGGATGGACCCTACAAGACCCTATATCCTTATACAAAACATTTGTACATGCCACATTTTTCAAGAAATAACCTATTAAAATTGAACATTGCTTGGCACTTAGGACTCTTAAGAGAAAGTGTTGACATAGTGTAGTTTAGAACAATTAGACAAGATGTGGTATAAAATAAGACCTTTACTAGAATAAAAATTCGCAATTAGATTTATTGGTGCTATAGAATATTATGCTACCTTGCAATTTTTCATTCAATGCATTTGATGCTTTTTGGAATGTCCGAGAACTTGTTGCCACAACCAAATGGATTGGATTTAAAAAAAATCAAGAGATGTTATTTTGGAGGGACCCCATGTAACCCTAGAGCTTCAATTTTTTTTTTTGTAGGCACCACTGTCTTTGAGAAACAACCCATCAAAATTTGGAACTTAGGACTCTTAAGATAAAATGTCGATGCAATGTAGTCTAGAACAATTAGGAAAGTTGGGGTGTGAAATAGGACCTTTCCTACCATAAATCCACCCACATGTAGAAATGTTAATGTTTTCATCTTGGCCCCATGAAATGCATATCAAAAATTATGCTAGGTCTTGCAACTTTTTGTTTAATACAATTTGATGCTTTTTGCAATAGACTTGAAAACTTGTCGGCACAACCAAATGGGTTGAAGATTGATGAAAGAGTTCTCTACATAAGTTTAATTAAGATACTTAGTAAGATATATGGTATATCTAGAGGAAAAATGGGATCTATTATTGATATGTCCTTCCCATTAAATTATCTCTTTTCCAATGTTGGGTTATATTTATGCTTCATCTTGGACTACCTACCCTAAAACTAACATTTTATTTTCTCCTTTTAGTCCCAATTGAATAGGAATACTAGGCTCATTGTAATGGTACATAGTTGATCTTGAAGTGGTTTAATTATGAGCATCTACTTAATTATTATAGCGAGAAGAAAAAATATACTAAAAGATCCTCATATTAATGTTATATGGGGTAACAAGTATTTTCTAATTACCAATTTTATTGGTTGCCATCCTTGAGGGTTCAATAAAATTTCTATAAATAAGAATTGTTGATTCTTAGATATTTTTAAGATGAAGCTATTATACTCCTGTAACAACTCTATGGTATGCCCCTTTAATTTGTAAACTAGGTAGTATTGGTTGTTCTTATATGTTTGATGATATAGTTCATATTTTTCATTTTAATATTGGTGGTTTCTTTGCTATTGGTTATCCCTTTAATCATAACTATTATTGTTTTAAGAATAGTAAAAAACATTCTTATTTTGGTTGTTTTAGGGAACACAATCCCTTTTTCCATATCTATTATTATAACCCTTATTATTCTTTTTTCTTGGTATGGGGTGCATCTATAACCCTATTTGTTGTTGCGTTATGGTTATCTTTTATAATATTTACATTTTATCTGTTATTTTAATTATTTTCATTGCTTTGTGTGGTCAAGAATATTCCTTTCACTTTATAAGTTCATTTTCCACTACCAATAGTAGCTTGGTAAAATCTTAATGTACTCTCCAAGGTGTCTTCATAGGATTTATAAGGTAACTTGTAGAATTCCTCTATCATGTCCTTGTTGAGGGAATATAGAATAAGATTGTATAGTTCTTGATAGTCCATGATAGGCACAATTTTCAATGAATATCTAGGAATTTCCTCCAATGTGTGATGAAATGTGATAAAAAATTATTAGCATATTTCTTCATTATTGGTAAGTCTTATACTCCTATATATACAAGTTTTTTATTATTAAATACTACAATAAAATCTCCAATGAGTTTCTAAAAAGAATGTATGAAATTCTCAAGGAGTTGATAGTACCAATTCAAAGCAATACCTTTAAGGGGGTCTTTAAAAATATTCTAGCCACAAATCCATCCTAAGGGAGGAGTTCCCTTACTAAAACCATACACACTTTGATTTTGTAACTATAGGTTTTCCTATAATTTAAATTTTGGAAAATTTTGTAAAGGATAAAATAATAAGACACTAGGAATGTTAAATTATAGGTTTTTTTAAAGGATTTAAGATGAGTCCTTGAGAAGGAAATTTACATAGTAGGTTCCACTCCTAAAAACATGAGCCCCATGGGAGGGACTTGTGAACATGTTGAGCTTGAAAGTGAGAATTGATTTAATATCTATTATGACTAGACAAGGTTGGGGTGTGCCTATTAGTTGAGATCCTCATGGTTCAATCTAATTTTGCATAGTGAGAATCCCACTACAATATATATTGTAAACCTATTTTACTATGAACGTGTAAATTCCTCATGAATTGTATTATGAAACTAGAAATTAAAGTAGTGAGTAATTTCATCATCTATAGCTTTGATCAATTCTATAAATAATGTAATAATTATTATCTAGTGTTTACCTTGATGATATGGACCTTTCTTCTATTTATTTCCTAAATAGGTTGTTTAACACCCCTAGTTTCAATTTTCTTGATCCATTAGGCCACCTTAAGGTTGTTTTTCTTATGATGAGGGTTTAGTGGTCCCACTTGTTTGTTCCTAATTTTTTTTTCTAGTAGCACCTAGTGTGTTGTAGATTATTTAGGTCAATGACACCAAAAACTTTTTGAGCATCACTACACTTGTAAATTTATTTCTATATGGCTCACCTCATTTTATAAATAGGTTAAATAATGAAAGATGGAAAATTGTCGTTCTATAGTTTAGGACATAGAACAAGTTTTCTTCACTTTTCATTCAAGGAAACCCTAGAGATCTCAATCCAAGGATGAAATGATGGAAATAGATTTGCAATAGGGTGTCATAGGTTATGATTGGAGGCTAAAGAGGGGTTCACCACAAATCTATGGCTTGGAAAGACAAGTAACATGCAAAACCTAATGATGCAATTTAATTCTATGTAGAACTCAAATGAATGACCTAGAAATGTATGCAAAACATAATAGGAAATTGAGAAGCCAGAAAAGTACAATTGGAAACTTGAATGTGCTTGGAATAAGTTCTGAAATTCTAAAAATGTAGACTTTAGGATACATTGGGAATCACATGCTAGGTTGGGTGTATTTGTCCCAGACTAGGGTTTCTAGGTTGTAACAAGAATCTAGAAGTGTAGAATCAGGATCTTCAAAAATCTAGAAAATTTTCTATACTGGGACTCATATGCCACTTGTGGTGTATTAGTCTTATATTTTTTTTTTGGAAAATCAAAGTCTAGATCTTCTCTCCAATCCCTGCTCTTCCTTCTTGACTTGATTTCCAGATTTGAATCTATAAGAGGACTTGTAAAACAAAATATAGTGGTGATTTGCAAGTATGGGGGTTTTTCCTTAGTTAAACCCATAGTTTGGTAATTATACCTTGATAGAAACAATGGATCTTGAAAGTAAATGTGAAGACAAACTCTAATCTTAAGTGTATCTAAGACTAGGAAATCTGAAATGCAATGCAACCCTATTCTAATGTGCTAGAATGAGATGCATGAATGGAAAGTGAAGATTATGACTCACTTTGGGAGATGTCTAATTACCCTAGTAAGCCATAATGATGCATGCACCTTCCTTAGGTTGAAATTAGAGTGTTAATGGAGGATGAAATAACTTAGGAAACAAGTCATTAGGCTTGGCTTGATGGCTAGTTGCATCTCTTCAACCTAGAATCCATCATGATTCACCATAAGAAAACATAATCAATCCTTGAAAATGCTAGATCTTGAATGAAAGTGAGCTTGATGACCTGTAAAAACACAATTATGTTGCTCCAAGACATCAACCTTGCTTGCTCTTGCAAATTTGGATGCTCTTGTGAAAGTTTTCTTGAATGCTTGTGAATGCTTAGATCTTGAAAATTGCTTTCTCTAGATGAAAAGAATGACTTGAGGGCTTGTTTATATAGGAATTACTCCTCATTTATTGTTTATTAGATATAAAAATTTGACATCAACCAAAATTTTGAATTAAAAAATTGAATTTCCCACTTAAACCCTAAAAATGGGCCACACATGACTCATACACCACATGTGGTGTATGGGTCCCACATAAGGGGACTCATATGCCCAAGGTGGCGTATGAGTCCCACCCTAGTTTTTTGGGGTGGGCCAATGATGGGTTGTTAGAAAATTTAATTCTTTTGTTGATATTTTTACAATTTTAGTTGGAACAAGCCTTGAGATCTAAAATAAAGGGTCTTAGGGGCTTATTAATGATGGTTTAAAGAGTATTTAATACAAGGGTGCACTAAAATAAGTCCAAATTAAGTGTGAAATTGTACAATCTCCAAGAGCGTACAACTTTCTACACTACATTTATCCCCCATTTTAGTGCTTTATGACTCTATGTGCATATGCAAGCTAAAGGAATCCAAACAATGAATTTCATAAAAGGATACTCATATAGATTTATTCACAATACGAGAGAATGAAGCCCACACTATAGCTATCTGCAAAACCACAATGTTAGGAACCACATTCTACAACAAAAACTCATTACTCATTCAAAAATATTCTTATCTAACTTTTCATAAAAATAAAATTCAAGGGTAGATGTATTCCCCCTCTTAATTTCACTTGCTTTATGAAGGTGGAATCAAGGTAGTAGTCTAACCACATTGAATTTGATAAGTTTGATCATAGGGTATTTCCAAGTACCATACCACATAGTGATAGACATTTGATGAGAACAAGAGTGGAATCATGATTCCAACACAACAAAAAGTGTCAAAAATAGAGTTTTCTAGCCCTTGATATGCTATCTTGAATGAAAAAGCACTTTTTAACCTAAATATGCAGATAACCTAGATTAAACATATAAAAGAGTAAAAAGTGAAGTAAATTATAATCATTTTTTCTTTTACCTTCTTGTAGCCTGACTTTATTGGAAATTGAGTGAAAATGCCGAGTCGATGAGAATATGTGCCTCTAAGACTCGAGAGCCTACGGGATGAGGTAGCTCGAGGTGAGCTGTAGCATTAGGTGAGTTAATTTTTTTGTGCCTTAGCTTTGTCCTTACACATTTATTTTATGTTTTTATGCATTTCTAGGTTGATTTAGGACCTTAGAATAAAAGTTCTTAAAGCATCTCTTTTTTTCGTGAAGTGTCCCCTTTTGTCGCGAAGTGTCCCACTTTTTTGCAAAGTGTCTCATTTCTTTGCGAAGTGTCCCAAAAAGGAAATAAAGTTTCTAGGACCATTATAAAAGTACAATAGAACAAATTTAGTACAATTTTTGACTGTTGATGTGTAGATTTGATATTTTAGAATGCTTATATGACATATTTTTGGTTTTTGTTAGATTCCACCTCAATCACAATAGCATCTTAGCAAAAGATAGTTCTATCATTTACAAGACCTAGTATTGACATTATTAGAGGCAGACACTTAGAATTTATAGACCACTGGATTATACTGGGTGTACCTCATTCCTCCCATGAGGTACCATGATGCTATGTTGATGGTGCTTATGGAGAGATGGGATGCCGATACATGCACATTTTTCCCACCCACTAGAACAATAATGATCACCTTGGAAAATGTACATTGCATCCTTCAAGTTCCTATTTGAGGTGAGACCATGCACTTTGTAGGGGATTGTTCATACACACAAATGTGAGTAGATATAGGATATTGCTTAGGAGGACTAGTTCAATATGAGATTGTAGGGCCATGTATTGAGCTAGCATGGCTACTCTATGCATGATCACCAGTCTTGAAATGAATCATGATGTTCACAGTGGCACTAGTATTCATCCCTAATGGTTAGGGATCACACCTAGATGAAGGTATTTTTCACATGATCAGGCAGATGGAGCACCACAGGACTGTATATGTCTAGGGCCACAACATCCTTGCACATTTGTATTATGATCTAGGGTAGTTTGCATACCACGAGGTCAACAACATGGTACATTGTATGCTACTATAGGTTTAGTTCTTGGAGCATATCACATGCACTAGGCCAATAGGGTTTCCATCTATATCAACCATAGGATATCCACGTGCATTCAACTATCCACTGAGGTCGTCATGGCAGTATGGGGATTTACATTTTTGGAGGGTCAAATTCATCTGACTAGATCAGGAAGAGATCTTGTGGAGATAATACTAGCTGATACCACAATGGCCAGATGAAACCCGAAAGTTAAGGAGGATGTAGATGGAAAAATTTCTATTGGGTTGACATGATTATGTAGTAAGACCATTCTAATACAATCATGTTATGCAGTAGTTTAGGTAGATATAGGTACCACCGGTAGCATGACCCTTCTACATATGATCAGTGTAGAGTGCTTGGATGCCTAGAGATATGAGATGATTCACCTATGATGATGTCATCTATAGTGACTCAAATGATGATGATGATGATATGCCCCCAGTCTCTGATGTTGATGACATCAGTGCAACATATGCATATGAGGAGTGGTGGGTAGTAGCATGACTAGCTCCTATATTTCCCATGGATCAACCTATGAGCTTTACAAGATCACTTCCAGATTAGAGGGATGAGGATGAGGAGATGGCTAAGGAGACAGGGATTAGGGTTTCCAACCTATTTTTAGATGAGATAAATGAGGACTACAAAGAGGATGTAGACCTTGATTATGTGGAAGAGGAGGAGGACGAGGAGGTAGAGCAACTAATGAGTGAGGGTAGTGACACAACAGACGAGGGTCTAGTTTCCAATGAGTGGAAAGATCCATCTCCCACTCGTGTTACCAGATCATAGTCAACAGCTACAGTACACACCAACACTTATGAGCATGGAAAGGCTAGCACATCTTCCATTCCTCCTACATAGGATGAGACTATCTTTACATAGCCAACCAAAGATCTAGGTGATGACATTTTATTTATCATTATGCTTATGCTTATGTTCATTCTTATGATTTTAATTTATATATATCATGATGCATACTGATTAGATTTATGATCTCTATCTTGTAGGGTCTATGAGAGATTTGTAGAATCTCTACTGGCATGTGGTTATAGAGATAGTCCCTCCTTCAGTCTTCAATCAAGCTATCAGTATAGACTATGTACCCACACCCATCATGGAGTGGGACCTAGAGTTGAAATAACACCAAATGACTTTTAGTGAATACTCAAGGAATGACATGATCATTCTAACAATGTTGCAATTTTCTAGAATAAGCTTGGATATGCTCAAGAGAATTAATGCATTGTTCATCAAGTATTTCAAGCTGATACAATCACTATTATTTATAAATATTGTAATCAATAAGTCCTTGAAGAGTGATTCTTAATGAAGGAATCTCTAACTCCAAGGGCATTGCTACCTCAGTTCCATAGACAAGGTTATAAGGAGTATTCCTGATTGATTTTCTTATACTAGTATGATAGGCCCATAATGTAGAAGTTAACTGTGTGTCAGTCTGTATTGTGTTTGTTTATTGTTTTCTATAATATTTTCTTAAGGGTTCTATTAGTTGATTTAGTTTGAGCATTAGATTGTGGGTAGTAGGGTGTTGAGAAATGATGTTGAATGTTAAATATTCTAAGAACTCTTTCACATCATTATTCTTAAATGGTGTCTCATTATCTAAAACCAATGCAGAAGGAAGTCTGAAGCAAGCAATAATGTTCTCCAATATGAAACGACATATTACATCGATGATTGTTGAATGAAGGGGAATTACTTCCACCCATTTTGTGAAATAATTTATTGCAGTAATTATAAAGGTATGTCGAGCAGAAGGACGCAAAATTTTTCCAATTAGATCCAGCGTCCATACCAAGAATAACCAAATAGGAACTTGGGCATGAAGTTCAAAAGTGGGAGCGTGAATTGAATTGCTATGTTCTTGACATTTGTGACATTTCTTAACATACTCAAAGCAATATTTCTCCATATGTCTCCAATAATATCCTATGCAGATGAGTTTTTTAAATAATGATATTCCTCCAAAATGACCTCCACAAGCACCTGCATGAGCTTCTTCAACTGCTATGGGGATTTTAGATTCTATAAAGTGTCTAAGTAAAAGACCATCAAAGGATCTTTGGTATAGAAAATTGGAAAGGATTATATATTTAGATGCGAGTTTTCAAAGAGGGTCTCGAGTGTTCTTAGTTGTCAGCTTAGGAAAGGAACCTTCTTTTAAATAATTAAATATCGTTGTATACCATTCACTAGAGCTTTCCATAGTTGCTGATAATACTTCTTCGGATTTAGATTCTATTCATGGGTTCATAATTGTATGGACAATAAATGTGAAATATTTTGAAGGATCTTGAGGGGATATAAGAGAAGCTACACTTTCCATTGCATCTGCATGCCGATTATATTTTCATGGGATGTTATCAATGGTAAAAAAATCAAAATTTTCTAACCAATTCATTGTGAGATCCTTGTATTTTGATATTTTTTCATGCTTTGCTTGATATTTTTCATTTATTTACTTAAGGACTAATTATGAATCACCGAATATCTTAATGTCTTGAGCTCCCAAAGTTAAAATAGCATGTAAGCCAACAATTAAAGCTTCATATTCTATGGTGTTGTTTTTGCATAGGAAGTTTAAGCGATAGGACAAGGGAATATGTTTTCCTTCATGTGGAAGTATGATAACTCCTACGCTAGAGCTAGTTCTACACTTAGAGCCATCAAAGTATAATTCCTATGTTTCTTTATTTTTTTCAATAGTCAACACATTCTCATCAGGAAATGCTTCTATATTAGGTAATGCCAGGGGAGAGGGGGCATCAACTAATTAGTCAATCAAAGCTTTTCCTTTAATATCCTTTTGTAAGAAAAGCTTAAGATTAAACTAAGTCAACAACATAACCCATTTAGCTAAGAATATTGATAAATCTATCTTAGTAAAGAGATGTTTTAAAGGATCAAATTTTGTCATCACATGCATTTCAACATTCAATAAGTAATGTCTCAATTTACTAGTAGTGAATACAAGAACCAAACATTGTTTCTCTATCATTGTGTATTGTGTCTCATAATCAATCAAAGTTTGGCTAATGTAATAAATAGAATGTTCTTTACCATTTTCATCTTGTTGAGCTAACAATGCTATGAGAGCATGGGTTGATGCTACTATATATAAAGGATGAATGGTTTAACCTACATAGTAGGTTGTAAAATAGGTGAATTAGCAAGGTAATCTTTCAAACTCTCAAAATCCTATTTACAATCTTTATTCCAATTATTTAACTAAACATCTTTCTTAAGAAAATGTGTAAATGGTAATGTTCAATCTGCTAGGGATGATACAAAATGACGAATAGCTTGAATTATTCCTTGTAGAGTACGCAATTGAGAAATTTTTCTAGGAGGTGGCATGCTAACTATAGCATCAATTTTCTTCATGTCCACCTCAATGCCTTTATGATATATGATAAAACCTAAAAATTTTCCACTATCTAGGTATGTGGAGGATCATCATGGAAAAAACAGGCCCTTAAGTGGCAAAAAATTCAAAAAAATCAGTGTTAGGCAACTTGACGTAAAAATTTGAATAAGTTATCTATATTATTTCAAAAATATGTAAGACTAGAATATGTAGCAAATTGAATGTAGTTTCTAAACTACTAGGATTTTTTTAAAAAAAAAAAAAAATCTATTTGGTGAAAATTTGAGATTTTAATGCAAGAGTACTTAAATTTCAGGGAAAAAAGAAATAGTGTCTGTCTGACCACCCTAACCATAATAAAATGATAATATATTTTATAATATTTTATATATAAGTAGAGGAATCATGTCCAGATGTGATGCATATTTTTTGTAATTTTTATCCAAGTAAATAATTAATTATTAATTTTTATTACAACTTTTAAAAATATAAAAAATCATATGTCCGACCACCTTAACTTGGTCAAAACTTCATGAAATTTAATTTTTTCTTTTTAACTTCTATAGTATGTGAAGCATAGAATGTGATGCATGTTTCAAATTCAAAAATGTGATACCGCTTGAAAGCTATATGTGTTTTTCAATACCTATCGTCGACTTTAGTCATAATTCTAATAGAAAATGAATAATAATTATTTATTAAATTCAAGTAAAGAATAATTTATATTGGTGGAAAGTTGAGAATCCTTTAAAAACCTTTCGTTTCATCAATTTTGGGTAAAAAAAAGTTGTCAGCCACATACCCTACAAATACCCATAATATTGCCACTTTTTGGCCCATCATGATCCTGCACATACCCATCTACACCAAAGACAAATTTTTGGATTTAATCTCATGTTATATTTTCACATTGTCTTTTTGATTTAAATATTTAGAAAGAACATCATCAACATAATCCTCCAAAATCATATGTATGTAATCATGAAATATCAATGTCATAGCTTGTTGATATGTTGTGCCTGTGTTCTTCAATCCAAAAGGCATGACTACCCAACAAAATGTTCCCAAACTATAGTAAATGTTTTTTTGTATTGATCTTGAGTGTTGATAAAGATTTGATTATATCCAGAGAATACATCCATGAAGGAAAAAAAATCATATCCCACCATTGAATCCACTATTGAATGTCGATATTAGGAAGGGGAAATCATCTTTTAAAGATGCTTTATTTAAATCACGAAAGTCTATACACATCCTAATATGATTATCGGGTTTCATGATTACAACAATGTTTGAGATCTAAGGAGAATAATATATATGATGTATAAAACTAGCTTTGAGGAGATTCTCAATCTTGGCTTTAACTAGCAAGGATATTTGAGGATTCATCTTTCATATCTTTTGTCTAATTGGTTTAGCATTTTCAACAAGTACTATGTTATGTGTTACTATCTTAGCATCAATTCTCGGCATATTTGAATAAGTCCAAGCAAAAATTTTAGGAAAGTCATGAAGTAAAGTTACATGGTCTTCTTATTCATCTTCATTAAGGAACTTTCCTATCTTAATCAAAATTTATTCATTGTTAATATCCATTGGTATGCCAATTGTATCTCCCAAAGGAAGTACACCTTGTTTCAAAAATTCAGGGTTGTATTCTTCATTGTCTATATCAATCTTTTTGCTTTCCTTTTCTCTATTTCCTTTCTTAGCACTAATCACAACACATGTAACCCATGTCTTCTTAGGAGTAAATGGATTGTCATAAACTCCTAACATTTCTTTCAAGGCTTCATCATCGTCAAAGTATTCCAATAATTCTTCACAAGTTGTATCAAGTAATTCAGGATGCTTCAAGGTGAGTTATTTTAGGTTTACACATAATGGTGTTGATTTTAATGGTGGTATTCTGTTTTCTTGTGTTATATTATAAGGGAAATACCCCAAACCACTTTTCCTCTCCTGTGTGTTAGGATCTATAGGAACATGGATGCCTTATTCTTTGTTTCCACATCCTTTTCCACTATAACTGGAAGTTTTTTCATAAGCTCATAACCTCTCCCATAAATTCTTTCAATTTCTTTTGGGTTTGGTGGTTGTTGATAATCTATCTCATCAAAGTTTTTTGTATATCTTATAACTTCTTCTAGAGTAGATGAGGTAGATACTTGTGAGTTTTCTTCCAAATTTTGTGTTGACATTACCATTGGTTGTTTCTCAGTTGCTTTTGCTATCATTTTGTATTCTCCCATAAATGTTGGTGTAAACTCTAAGGAACCCAAATCATCTTCTATTAATTGTGACACCTTTTCAATCTTTTGTTTATCTTCTTTCATAGGTTCTATGTTTGAAGTTGGAATTAATATGCTTAGGGGATTTTTCATTCCTTTTTTAACTTGTAAGTAACTTTCAGGCTCGAGGTCTATTTCAACCTAGTATACTTTATTGTTATAGAAATACTTCATGATACAATGAAGAGTTGAAGGAACCACATGCATCTCATGAATCTAAGGTCTTCCTAAAACAAGATTGTATGAAAGGTCATGAGGCATAACATGAATAGGAGTTTGTAAGGTAACCTTTCCAACTATAATAGGTAAAGTAATCAAACCAAGCGATTACTTTTGTACATTGTAAAATCCTTGGATGGGTAAGGAATCAGGTTTAATTCTTGATTTATCTACTCCAAGTCTATCCAAAATATGCACATGACATACATTAAGAGCAAAGCCATTATCAACAAGGGTCCTTTTTATTCTCATCCTATTGATTCTAGCTATTATCATGAAGGCATCATTTTTTTTCTCATATCCAAGTAAGGTAACTCATGTTGGTGAAAAGTAATGTTTACCTTAACCAAATTCAAAAGGTTGCATGTTCGATTCACGTTGGGTTCACCAAAATGAAAGATGGAAAATTGTCACTCTATTGTTTAGGACATAAAACAAGTTTTCTTCACTTTTTATTCAAGAAAACCCTAGATATCTCAATCCAAGGATGAAATGAGGGAAAGAGATCTACAATAGGGTGTCCTAGGGTATGATTAGAGGATAAAGAGGGGTTCACCACCAAGTCAAGGCTTGGAAACACAATTAGCATGAAAAACCTAATGATGCAATTTAATGTTATGTAGAACTCAAATGAATGACCTAGAAATGTATGCAAAATAGAACATGAAAGTGAGAATTCAAAAAGGTGCACCTAGAAACCTAAATGTGCTTGGAATAAGCTATGAAAATTTGAAAATGAAAACTTTAGGACACAGTGTGACTCATATGCCAGGTTGGGCATATCAATCCTAGACTAGGGTTTCTGGGTTGTAATATGTATCTGACAGTGTAGATTCAGGATCTTCAAAAATCTAGAAAATTGCCTATATTGGGATTCATACGCCACTTGTGGCGTATCAGTCCCATTTTGATATTTTAGAAAGTAAAAGTCCATATTTTCTCTCCAATCCATGCTCTTCCTTCCCAACCTAATTTTTGAATCTGAACTTGTAAGAAGACTTGCCAAACAAAATATAGTGTTAATTTGCTTATGGGGGGTTTTCCTCTGTCAAACCCCTAGTTTGGTACTAAAACTTGATAGAAACAATGGATCTTGAAATAAATTTCAAGATAAACCATAATATTAAGTGCATATAAGACTAGGAAATTTGAAATGCAATGCAACCCTATTCTAATGTGCTAGAATGAGATGCATGAATGAAACATCAAGATGATGACACACTTGGGAGATATATAATCACTTGGTAATAACATATAATAATTCAAGTACCTTCCTTAGGTTGAAAGTAGAGTGATAATGGAGGATGAAATCACTTACGAAACAAGTCATTAGGCTTTTCTTGATGGTTAGTTGCATCTCCCCAACCTAGAATCCATCATGATTCACCAAAGGAAATCATTATCAATCCTTGACAATGCTAGATCTTGAATGAAAGTGAGCTTGAAGACCTAAAAAACCACAATTATGTTGCTCCAGGACTTTAACCTTGCTTTCTCTTGAAAATTTGAATGCTCTTGTGAAAGTTTGCTTGAATTCTTGTGAATGCTTAGATCTTGAAAATTGCTTTCTCTAGATGAAAATAATGACTTGAGGGATTTTTTATATAGGAATTGCACCTAATTTACTATTTATTAGATCTCAAAAGCTGGCATTAACCAAAATTTTGAATTAAAAACTTGAATTTCCCACTCAAACCCTAAAAATGGGCCACATGGGACTCATATGCCACTTGTGGCATATGGGTCCCACCTAGGGGGACTCATACACCCAAGGTAGCATATGAGTCCCACCCTAGTTTTTTCAGGGTGGTCCAATGATGGCTTGTCAGAAAATTTAATGCTTTTGTTGATTTTGTTAGTCTTTTAGTTAAAACTTGGCTTGATATCTGAAATAAAGGGTCTTAGGGGCCTATTAATGATGGTTTAAAGAGTATTTAATGCAAGGGCACACTAAAAAAGGTCCAAATTAAGTGTTAAATTGTACCATCTTCAAGAGCTTACAATTTTGTACACTAAAAATAATATCTCTATAAATTATGATAAGACTATATTTTTTTGGATTTTGAATTGAAGAAGAACTCAACATATTTTCCTCAATTTTAATTCATGTAGAGAATGCTATCTTGGCCCTAGGTAAATTTATTAAAAGGTCATAAAGCTAGGTGGTTCCTATCTTTTAGCATTTGAGTTGGTATCTTAAAAATCATACTCATTGGATATATAAGCTATAGGTTCTAGCATAAGACATAGTCTATCAAATGTGGGGGTGAATGAATCATTATAGGGGACCTCCTCTTTAAACCTATCCAATTCTAACATGTTTTGGGGGTATCAAAATACAATATATTAATGGAGTAGAAATTAAGAGGGAGAAATATAGGTATCGAGAATATAAGTGAATGACATAAACTAGTTCAACTAGAAGGATTTATAGTTCATGTTGGGTTTACCAAAATATGTAATCATTAGTATTAACTCAAGAACCATGTTAATGAGTCAAAATATAGATAGTACACATGCTATATTATTTTTCAAAGGGACTTGCTAAGTCATTCCTACTCTCATATAAAAATATATTTGAGAGAGGGTTGGAATAAGGGGTTGGTCACATCACATGAAAGTATAGTTTCATGGATGAATTTAAAGTTGTTGTTGTGGTCTATTATGTTTTCTTGATGGATTTGAGTGAGATGATGATGGGTTATTTGGTCTTCATTTTATATATTGATTTGACACAATATAATTTCATGAAGACATTTTCATGAAGTCAACATAATAATTTGTATGGCTCATTTTTAAAAAGAAAAGGCTAAAACTATTATTAGACAGTTATGTTTTTTAGGTTGCTCACTAAAAGTAAAAAAATTGCATGAATGTTTTAAAGAAACTATCATTACAATGAGGAAATATTATTTTTTATTTTCTCAACTCTATAAAAGATAATTCAATATGATTTGGAAGGAGATGAGAGCTAAAACAATATGGATTTCGAAAAGTTTTATGGTTTCTCTTTCCTTGTAGAATTTATGTAGTGAATATGCATGTATTTGTTTTAATCTATATATTTAATTTCATTCATGGTGAATTATTTTTTAGAGCTATGCCAGAATTGGGTTCTTTAATAATTCTTACAATTTTAAG